>CM053153.1:68919642-69551785 GCA_028571685.1 Heterohyrax brucei
AATTTAAAAAATTATGATTCAGAATCTCTTTCCTTTAAACTCCAGTTATCTAAACTCTTACTCTTTTTCTAAGTCTTGTACTTCAAGAAGCCATCCATCAACTCATTTAATTCAGAAATGTAAATTCATGTTGACAGGCAACTTTGCATGCCCTGGGAATAAAATAATAACTAACAGTGCATATAAGCCCTTGCCCTCATGGGGTTCAGAGTGTCCCTTTCAAAAAAATAAAAAAGCAAACATCAACCCTGGCCTCCTCTGCCTCCCTCCTCTTTAAGCATTTACCTATCTCTCCAATCTCATAGCTAAATCATGCTACTTTACATTTTTTTCATCTTGTGCATTTAAGCTCATTCTCTACAAATAGACTAAAATATCTTTCAAGGACACAATTGTATATGTAAATACTTGCATTCTGTACCTACATTTAGTAAATAAGTAAGGCAAATGCAAAAAAAAAAAAAAAAAAAGACAAACCTGAGTTCTAGCCTTAGCCCATCACTTACCAGTTTTGCAAGCTTGAGAATGTTACACAACTTCAATTCAAATTCAATGTCTTCATCTATAAATTAGAGGGTTGGGCTATGTGAGTTGATTTCAAATCACACTGCACACAGTTACTGGGATTCTGGTTGGGGGTGGTTTTAAGTACAATAGGAAGGGGACTTCTTTCAAAACAGAGAGGTTCTTAAATCCCTATATCTCTTGCTTCAACTTAAGCTCACAATTTGGGATGAAAAAAGAAGACTCTCAATGCTATTTAATCTCAAGTTTCTGCAATTATGTTTCTCGTCTTCTTTAACACTCAAAGTCAAGGTGAGAGAAGGCAAAATAAAATAGTAACAAAAGAGTTAGGAAAAAGAGATGGTAAGAGAGAGAAAGGGAAAGGACAGAGGAAAAGGAGAGAAGATATTTTCAGAAGAATAGATTAACATGAGTCTAGTGAACTGTGCTAGGATCAGTATACGTTACCTTATTTTCTTATTCAGCATCTCCACAGGACAGGTGTTATGTCGCCTATTTTACACAAGAGGAATACGAAGCTCAGAAAGGGTGAGTTTGCTCAAATATTATACTTAAGGCACAGTGAAGCTGAAATCTGTTCTTTTTCCATTATCTCAAGCTGCTACATTGGCTTTACATTTGGATTTTGTTTTTTGATTTTTAATTTTTTCTACATTTCACCTATCCTAATCCTCACAACATAGAAGGGTAAACTCTGGCATTATACTTACTTTATCCAATAAGAAGCTAAGTTTCAAAGAAATAAAAGTGATCTGACCCATAGCAAAGAAACTGTGTGAGTCAAGGAGGGAACTAATTGCCTGAATTCATGTCCTATGCTCTTTCCATCACACCAGAATTCCTCTTTTAAGAAAGAAAAAGAGGCAGGGAACAATGACAGGAAGGAGGCAGAGAGTAAGTGAGAGATGGAAAACTAGAATAATTCCACAAGACTTCAGATGGCTGTTTGAGTCAAATGAGATCACTTAATGGAAAGCACCTTGAAAAATCCGAAATACTATACTAATAAAAGCCTTTATTATCAATTATTCAACCAATGTGCACTGGAAATAAAATTTAAAAAAAAAATCCACTTCCATTGAGTTGATTCCGCCTCACAGAGACCCTATGGAATAGAGCAGAACTGCCCCACAGAGTTCCGAAAATTTCATGTGATGATTACAAATAAAGAGAGCTCTACTAACGAAGTAACACACAAAAAAGGAACACACAAAAAAGGAGTAGTCTGACACTCCTGAGATCATGTTATAACAGTTGGTTACATGTCTGCTTTGTTTTCATGATATACAGTACCTACAGGTAGTAAAATAATTCAAATTTTCAATTTTTCTTGGATTTAATCACAACCTCAATCAAAGCATGAAAGTCAGTATTTTAATATCTTTGCACCATGTGAAAAATAGTAGTATGCTCCAGTATCTGAACTCTTAGAGCATTTTTTATTTTGATTGTCTTCCTGTTACAGTGAGAGATTGTCAGGGCTTTATCAGGAAGATTGCCCAAACAAACTCGAACATTATTAAGGTTACAGCAGTGCAGTAACTCATTGAATGCATGAGTGATTAAAAGCTGCACAGTTGTGACAAGGACCATAAGGAGATCAGACAAAAGAGCTACAAGTCTTTAAAAGAAGGAATGAAAAAAAAATCTAGAATGTTTTAAATCCTTGTATCTCTTACAGGAAGGAGCCCTCATGGTGCAGTGGTTAAACACTCAGCTGCTAACCGAAAGATCAGCGGTTTGAACATATCACTGGCTCTGCGGGAGACAGATGTGGCAGTCTGCTTCCTTAAAAGATTACACATTTGTAAACCCTACTGGGCTGTTCTACTGTGTCTTAGAGGGTCACTGTTAGTCACAATTGATAGCAATGGGTTTGGTTTTTGAGGGGGTATTTCTTACACTGCTAAAGTTGCAGTACTATTTGATTAATATATAAAGCCTTGTGTAACTGCATTCCTTATGGCAAATAATTTCCAAATATCAAAGCAGTGGACGGGATTAATACAGGATTAATACAGAATTACAGCATAACTTTTTCTTTGACAAGAGTGCCAAGATTTGATGAATCATATTAAATATAACATAATGCCCTGACATTAGTAAAACAGTGCCACTTTTGTAAATTATCATTGATTATAGTTACATTTACTTGGGTCACTGAACTAATATTGAGTTGGAAACATATTCGTTTTTAATTTAATACTCACAAGAGCATCAATTAGATGACTTCTATCTGCCAGGAGTTGCACTGAGCACTGGAAAGGGAGTGTAAGCTGAGAAAATATATTCCTTGGAGGCACACACAATCTAGGATGAGACAGAAATGGCCAAACTAACTTCTACAGGAGAACATAACTGAAAAAAATTCCTACGGCATATTGCCGCATGAAACAAACCGATCTTTGAAAACATGTACATAGTACCCAGATTTTAACTGTGTTCTTTTAAACAAAGTTAAGCAGTGGTTATTGTGGACTTGATTTTCTTTACATTTCATAAGGATTTTTTATTAATGCTTTCATAATCAAAAGTAAAGAGTCCAATAAATAAATTCTTTAATAGGCATGTAGACAGAATGCTTTGAGAACCCAGGAGAGAAATACTGACTTTATATGAAAGTCAAAAGAGTCCTGAGAGCAGAGGTAGCAGCTGAGCTGGTCTTTGAGATGATTAGGAGCTGAGAGGACAATACTGTACCTAATATTCAAGCCAGTGGAGAATCATCCAAAAGAGAAAGAAGTTTTGAAGTATTTCAGGTAGTTTGGTAGAAGGGTATAGAACCTGGTATTTCTCTAGCACAGAAATATCAGGGCCAAGCTATAAAGAACTTTCAACGTCATGCTAAGACATTTGGATTTTATCTTATTGTCAACAGGGAACCAAAATTCTACCCTAAACAAGAGGTACTTTCAGAGTTCTTTTTTATAACTCCAGAAGTGTGTTGAGTTAAAACTGCTGGTTGAAGACAAAAATCTCCAAAGGGATTAATAATTGAGTCAGAGTATTTGAAATGAACATTGAGTTGGAACTGAAACAGTATATTGACCAACTGGTTATAATAGGTGACTTAGAATGGAGAACTTGAGGATAACATTGACTTTTCTAGATGAGGACTGATTACTGGACGTGACAGGGCAGCAGGAATCAATGAAACAACACGCATACTGAAAATGAGGTGCCCATAGAATATGCGCTGGGCATTTTGAAACACAAGTCTGATACTCAGAAAAGAGACTGAGCTCCTTTCCCCTCTGATTTTTTTACAAATGCTACAGTAGAATAATTAATCATATAACACCAATATGAAATGAGAAACCTTTTTTAGTCTTGTATGTAGAACGCTTTCAAAAAATCTTGAAGTTTCTGATAATGTTAAAACAATTAGAAACTAGTGCATGCTAATAACACTCACATATTTACTTTCTGAAATAGGTTGGATAGTTGTTCTAAATCAGTCACTTCCTTGTCATAGAATTATACATCCACACCCTGTGATATGTAGTTTTACAGTGCCTCCAACTGCGGGTGGAGTGTACCTCCCATCTTACTAATGCTGGGCTTGGCTCTGAAACAGCTTAATGATATAAGCAGAAATTTTAACTGTTTGAATGGACTGGCTTGCTTTCTTATGCACCAGTGATCCACCACAAAAATATGTCCATATAACCATTGTTCCTTTAGCCTGAATCTCAGGCCTGAAACCCAGTCAGAAATCTAGCACTGACGCACATCAGCCAAAGTGCAGCCTGTCTGGGACTGAATTGTGTCTCCCAAATATGTATATAGAAATTTGACTAGGCCATGATGTCCAGTATTGTGTGATGTTCCTGTATACTGTAAATCCTGCCTCTATGATGTTAGTAAAGGAGGACTAGGCGACATTTGTGTTGGTGGGGCAGGACTCAACCTGTAACACTATATTATGTCTTGAGACAATCCCTTGAGATATAAAGGAAAGGGAGGCAAACAGAGAGTTGTGGACCTCATGCCATCAAGAAAGAAGCAGTGCCAGGAGCAGAGCATGTCCTTTGGAAAGGACCTGGGGTTCCTAAGCCTCAGAAATTCCCAGGCCAGGAGAGGTTTCTCCAGGGTCAACACAGAAAGACTTCCCCTGAAACTGACACCCTGAATTTGGACTTATGCCTACTTTTCTGTGAGAGAGTAATTTTTTTTTTTTTTTTGAAAGCCATCTACTCGTGGTAACTCTGTTCTAGCATCACTACTATAATGCAAAATGTGTTCTTGTTTGTTACCTCCAAGGCTGGTGATCTGAACTCACCCAGTGACTCCATAAGAGACAGACTTGGTGATCCACTCTAGTAAAGACTAGAGCCTAGAAAACCCTAAGGCATAGCTCTCTTCTACCACATGGGGTTGTGGTGAATCTATCTACTCAAAGGCAATGAACAATAACAATGGTAAAAATAAGCAAAAGACTAGTAAACCACTGAGATTTTGAAGACTTTTGTTATGCACCATAATTATAGCATTAGCTGGCCAATGAAGCTCTTATTCTTCCTCTCAGAGTAAGGAAAATGGAGGTCTTTTGTCTTAACATTGCAATTTTTTTTCTATAAAATCATAATCTTGTTTCAACTTGCTTTCCAGATGAGAGAGACATGATAACAAGGCTTACCATTTCCAGAAGGAATTATTAATGAGTAACATTACTATGGAAAAGGGGAATTCGTGATTGTTTAAGAAGGTTGAATATTAAGAAAAGAAAAATCCCTGCCACCGAATCCACTCCAACCCACAGTGACTCTCTCTACCTGACAGACTAAAACTGTCCTGCAGGATTTCCAAAGCCTACATCTTTACAGAAACTGACTGCCATATCTTTTTCCATGGCTAGTGGGTTCAAACCACTGATCTTTCTGTTAGTAGCCAATTGCATTAACCACTAGACCACTGTGACTCCCTTTCAGTATGAACCTATTACTGTTAAGTTGATTACCACTCTCCACAACCCGAAAAGACAGAGCAGAACTTCCTCCTACGATTTCAAAGAAGTGGCTGATGAATTTGAACTGCTTGCTGTTCAGTAGCAGCCAAGCTCTTAACTGTACCACCAGGGTTCCTTTCAATATCAGAATACTCTAAAAATATTTTATATAGACATTTAATTCATAAAATGAAATAAGCTGCAAGATATTAGTTGAGCAGGGTTCTCAAGAAATTCCCTAGTCACTGCTGCAGAACTTTAAGTGTTAAAAAAAAGAAATAGACCAAAGAAGGAGCCCTTTCTGGGAAATAATATCAATATTTAAAGACCATTAGAAAGAAGCCCATGACAAAGACTGAAATGTCCAAGGATTTATTTACACTAGGATATCTGTGTTGTAGAATTCAGTGGAGCAAAGATACTGGAGTAAGGGACGGAACATTAAAATGTTTTTTTCTCTTGTAACTATGATTTTTCCCTCAGGAGTCTCTCCCAAAGAAATTATTATCCAGCATAGAGCGACTTTATGCAGAAACATGTACATGACAGCATTTACAATATAATAAAAATAAGGAACTGACTTATTGTAGAGTTTCCTAAAATTTAGTAAGATATAAACAACCCAAAACATCTGTTACTCATGCAAATATCATAAGCCCACCCCAGTAATTGAAACAAATGTAGAAGCTGGGTGTTATTTGCATAAAAACACAGTATTGGTAATTTCATAAAATGCAGTATCAGAAAAATGCTGGAGATAAGAGAGTTAGTTGTCATTATGTGACAGAAATGAAAAAAGATGAAACCATATCTTAACAAAATGATCCTGGAAAGAGGACATTTTGGTATTATTGTGAAGGACAGAAGTCTAGCACTGTGAAGCTAGGCAATGTAGTATTTAAAGTCTGAGAAACATATCTGAAAATAATGAGCTTCCACTTAACATTGTTTTAAGGTTTCTAATAACAGAAATATTAAAAACTGATAATAAAGGTAAAAAGTAAACTAACAAAGAAATGCTTGACATTTATTAATTTATACATATATTCATTTTTCATGTATAATTCTATCATACACACATACACATGCCTGACTGGAAAGCTACAAGTCCATGCTGTGGACCTAGAATTACTTTGCTTTCAACAGAACAAGGATTCCAGGTAGCACTGTTGTTATCTCTCATCAAGTCACCCCATATGCAACAAGATCGAACTGCAGTTATCCCTAGAGTTTTATTGACTGGTTTGGGGAAGTACACTGCCAGGTCTTTCTTCTTAGTCAATCTTAGCCTGGAAACTCCACTAAAACCTGTTCAGCATGACAGTAGCACGAAAACTTTCACTGACAACTGAATGTCAGTTGCAATTAAGGCATATTGGCAAGGAATTGAACCCAGGTCCCCTGAATGGAAAGCAAGATTTGAACCACCAAATTACTACTGCCCTCCATAAACTGTTAGAAGCCAAAAAAGTAAATGAAGGATTAAGGGGTTAGGATAGAAAATGAAGGGAAATAAGTTGTGAGTGACTTATGATGATCTCTACTGTCTTTGTTATAGACGGCTCAAAGATTCAAGAGAAAAGAAGTGGAAAGATAGCTAAAGAGGCAACTTCATGAATTTCTGCAAATAACTTGAAAATATTGGTATCACTCAGTGGTCCTCAACATTCTATTTCAACTGAACTTCAATGTGAAAGTTAATAACAATTTTTTAAAAAATAAAAGTATTCCAGATCTAAAACTTACAGATAGCACCACAAAGTGCACATATATTTAAGTTTTTAAAAGTTATTACATTTCAAAGAATGTATTATAAACAACTTCATGTCAATAAATTTCAAAATTTAAACAAAATGGATAAACTCCAAGAAAATAAGAACAAAATTTACCAAAATTACCTCAGGATGAAATAGAAAGTCCTAATGCTCCATTATCTATTAAAATAATTTACCCAATTATTTAGAACTTTCTCACAAAGAAAACTCTAGGTCTATGACTTCACCCACAAATTCTTCCAGGCAATTTAAAATAAAATCTTACCAAGTATTCAAACACTTTCACAGAAAAGGGGGGAGAAAAGAATAGTTTAGGAGGTAAGCATATTCTTGGCAAAAAAACATGACAAGGTATTACGAGAAAGAAAAAGGACAGATTAATCTACTTCAGGAGCAGAGATGTAAGATCCATTAAATAACTCAGTATCCTCATTGTCTAATACCCATTCTGTGAGCCTCTAAAAGTCGTGGGGAAGATTCAGCTCATTTGAACCATAAAGACCACTTGAAGCTATCTTTAGTCTCTCACTATATCCCATTGCCCTCTTGTATCCATCCCTGGAAATCAGCCAAATATCCGAGTTCCAGTTAGGACAGATGAAGTGGTTATCTCCGATATTCCCAGATGTCTTGGGAGACTATTTTGTCTGTGTTCTACTCTAATTTAGCCAGGTATTAAGAAACAAGATTTAATTCCCCCTACATAATGCCTCATTCTTTTTCTCTCCCATCATGTTCTCCTGTTCCTGCTATTTCTACACCATTTACAAACTCCCTGTCCACACTTGGATGATGCCTTTTTAATCCAGCAGTCTTAATCTGGAATATTTATTCCCAATGTTTCCCTGAAAACTCCCTCAGAGAAAATGGCAAGCTCATATTCCATGGTCTAGATAAGAATAGTTGTAGTGTAGTCTTGGGTGGAAGAAATCAATGGGTAATATCTGAAATCACTAATATACAACCTAAATAATTCACAAAATAAAACAGTAAGCAGACAAATGGCATGAAATTTAAGAAACGGAGCCTCGTTCAAGAAATAAAATTATGAGATTTCCAGGATAATGGCTGTACAGCATGAATAGAGAGGCAGCCAATTCTGAATGAAGCACAAAAATGATGTAGAACTCTATGATGGAAGTTTCTAGGGATGTGTGTGTGTGTGTGTGTGTGTGTGTGTGTGTGTGTGAGACACATGAATGTCTATAAACATGAGACAACATAAGAGTTCATGGGATACAAAAAGAAAAATAAGGCAAAACCAAATTTAGTGTTGGAAACAGACAGGACATTTGAAATTTCAGAATGAAATCTGTATGAAATACTCAAGCCTCGATATAAAGAACATTTAAATTTGAAATAACTTTGAGCAATTCATTGAATTAAAAAAAAAAAAGATACTAATGTGGACTTCTTCCCATGCAAGGTCTAGGTTTCCTCAGAGTGGGTCTATATCAAACAATCAGCACAGTAAGTGATTTTACTTGCACCAATACTTTAGGGTTGTCAATACTATTTATACATTTACAACTTTTATGATCAACTCACACAAGCAAAATACGCAAGAGATTGTTGTGGTGACAGGAAGATTGTAAATGTAAACAAGCTGGACAACATGTAAGTTTAACTGACCAAAAGTAAGTCCCAAGAGGGAGAAAACAAGAAAGAGTATTAACATCTTGTCTTAAAAAGAGTATGGACGCTGTTGAAAATAAGAGATACTGTCATAAGTTCTAACATAACCAATAAAAAGAACAAAACTGGGAAATACAGACATGAAATGTTAGAAGGAAGGCCAGGGAAAGATGGGTTATTTAACTAAGGCAGATTCTCAACTTCCATATCAGGAATCAGTGATTTTGATGTAAAAGTTATAAGCAGATGACCTAGAATTATTGAGCAACCCCTACAAAGAAAAATAATTAAAAATCTACAGTTAGGAGTTAACTCTAAAACAGGGACCAAAGTGAGATTGCTGTTTACTTAGGGGAAAAATCATTTTTAAATGATGGACACAGGATTCATTTCCCCAAACTACTGGTTTTAACACTTAAAATCATATCAGACACAGAGAAAACTTCATCATGAAAAACTAAGTATAATGGAATGAAAAAAAGTCATCATCAGGCCAATGAATTATTTCAAATGCCACAACTTAAGAAACATTATAGAAAAGCAAATAAACAAAATGGGTAATGAATACCAGGGGTGGGGAAGGGAATATTGAGTAACATTATTTGTTAAATAATAGATCTACAAAATATTTATTGTGTTTAGAAAATACTTTGTGCCAGTTTAATTACCATCAAACTCTACTTTCAACATCTGATGCAGCATGTAATATTCTGCCTGACTTCTAAAACTGAGAGAGGAGGAACAAGTATCTGTGGAATATATGCAAGCCACTTGTTTAAATAGGTTTTCATTTGTCCTGAAGAATGAAATCTGGAATAATTTATCACCATTCACCTCTATACAAATGATGGTAAGAGAATTTATCTAAGGTTGTAGTTAGGAAACAATGGAGCGAAGAGTTCTCTGATTCCAAAGCTGCTTCTATTACATTGTACTACTATAGTCATTTTAGAGATCATTACTATTACACTTTTTGGCCTACTAAATTGGGTCTGACACGACGGCTCTTGGCTTGGCATATTGCTATATTTCAATGTTAATTTCAAAATACCCATTGAACTGCACTATATTTACCCAGCTTTTCATCAGTTTTGGTGGTAGGTAAGTGCTGCTACCTAAAGACCTAATCCCAGGAACTTGTGACTATGTTATTTTGCTTGGCAAGAGACATGACGAGATTCTCATAGATTATCCAGGTGGACCTAATACAATCACAGAGCTGCTTAAAACATGAATTAGTAAGGCAGAAGAGTGAGAGAAGGAAATGCAATGGCAGAAAGTGGAACTGGAGTACCACATTTGATGGCCTTGGAGATGAAAGAAGAGCCCTTGAACCAAAGAAGGCATGTCGCCTTTAGAATCTGGAAAAATCAGAGAAACAGATTTTTACCTTCTTTCTACAGCTTCAGGAGGAATCAGTCCTGCCAACACCTTGATTTTATCCCACTGAGACTAATTTGGACTTATTACCTCCAGAGCTGTTATTTAATAAATTTGTATTGTTTTAAACCAATAAACGTGTGGTATATTACTGCAGCAGCAATAAGAAACTAATATATAACCTGCTTCAGAATCAGAAAAGACCAAGGTTTGTCTCTGCTGTGCCTTCTTGGGCAAGATTTCTTTATCTACAAACTTGAAATAATTAAAAGCCAAATCTATTAAAATGATTGTGATGATAATTAAACCACACTACGAGCTAACTAAGGACAGTTATCATTAAGTACTAATTATAAAAGAATTGTAAGAAAAGAAAGGTTGACATGGTATTTTGTTTCTAAATCCCCCAAGTTACCTAGTCACATATTCTTTATAACATATTGGCTACAAGTTGAAATATGAAGGGGGAAAACTGCTCCAATATTGAAACCACTTCATGCCTTCAACTCATTCACTCCACTCCTTTAATATCCAGCCTCTTTGGGGAAGAGGCAATATCGCTGACTGGCTATAAATTTATGAGTGTAGTTGCTTTTATGGCTCTGAATGTAATAGAACCTAAGTAAATACTAATAAGTTCTCTATTTTTCTGAGAAGTTTCCACCCACATAATATTGTCCTATCATTGGAAATCCCCACAGTTTTGATAAGAATGAAGGCAAGAACTCTTTCATATATAACACTTGTCAATTAGAATCAGAACAACATTCATCATTTTAGTTGGAAAGGCTATGGGTTTTTTAAAACCCACTTGGAGTCTATATAATGAAATTTTAACCTTATTGTCTTATGAACACCTTCAGCTGGTTTGGGAGGTTAATGCTGGCTTTCAAGTTTTCTTCTTTAAAGCATACTTTATCATGTGTTGCATTAACAGATTAAGTGGTAAATTGAACCAAAGAGAAAAAAATATTTTCTGCCATCATAGTCTCCCCCATATACAAACTATGTATGAAACCCATGCCCATCTTTTCAACATAAGGATGGATAGATGCTGTCTTCATTAACTGGTTCATTAGGGAACTGTATTAATTCTATCAAATCGTTTAGTTACCACTCATCTTCAGGAGCTCTCTGAGCATACTATGCATTTAAAGAGATCCTCTCCCCTAACCCCCATACACTATATATTGGCTTAAGTTTTCTGTGTCTGAGATCACAGCACAGCACAATTAGTATTCATGAGACTTCACAAGCATGCAAATTCTCACTGAAAACTATGATCACTGTAAAAAAAAAGTATAAAATGTGACTCAGAAAATATGATTATTTACTATGGCACTTCCCCTACTCCATGGCATATGATTTTTCATTGGTATAGGACATAGTTGGTGTCCTGTGTCATTGGTAAGACACAGCTGACATTATTCGACAAGCAACTGTTTAAGGAATCGTTAATGAGATTGACCAAAAGAGGATCTTCTGGATCTTACATCATTATTTTGCTTCGGCTCTGAGTAAATTTTCCCATTATGAGTTTCTGGCATGTCAAGTTGAATTTCAGACATTACCAAACAGAAAAGGCTCTACATCTTATATAAAACCAATAACTGTGCAAAGAAGTCTCATTGAGTTTTACGCAACATACATTTACACACATACATATCAGCAGTTCACAACCCAGAAATTGGAAGCTTCTTTAGACAGCTCGTCTTTCTGATGACAAGTGTCCTGCCATGATGTCATCACATCATACACGTTTGGATCACAAGAAAAATGGATAAACATGTATAGAAATGAATGTACAAATAATCAAATGTTTCTCAATATATATACACACATATATATATATGAATTGCTGATACATACACTAAGTGCTATGGAGTCAGAACTTGATTCACAGTGGCCTTATACACAATGAAATGAAATGCTGCGTGGTCCTGCACTATCCCCATGATGAGCTACAGATCAGACTGTTAGGATCCATAGTGTTTTCACTGGCTGATTTTTAGGAAGTAGATAACCAAGCCTTTCTTCCTAGTCCATCTTAGTCTGGAAGCTCCACTGAAGCATACTGAGCATCACAGCAACATGTAAGCCTCCACTGACAGACATGTGGTGGCTGTTCATGCAGTGCATTGGTCACTAACCAAATTTAAGTCTCCCACGTGGAAGCAAGAATTCTATCATAGAGCCACCAATATCCCATTATATGAGTTAGTTACTTTATTTCACATGAAGACAGAGCAGAGTGTACTTCCTTTGCTAATATGAAGCCAAAGTATACCAGTCATTTACAAAAACTTCTACAAAAATGATATATATATATATTGTATTAGCCTTCTTATTAATTGCCATCGACTCAATTGTGACCCATAGTGAGTTCATGTGGGCCGAGTAGAACTGCTTCATAGTGTTTTCAAAGCTGACCATTCAGAGGCAGGCTGCCAGGCTTGTCTTCCAAAATGCCTATGGATGGGTTTGAATCACCAACCTTTCAGCCAGTAGTTGAGCACTTAATGGTGTGTGCCACCTGGAGACCATTACAATCCTATCACCTAACAGATCACAGCTTTTTCTTCTACTCATAGTAATTTCTGAATCATATTTTATATAGTTAATTTGTTTACCACATATGAATCAGTTTAATTTCTACATAATGAGAAAAACTGAGACACAATTTTAAAATTCTGCACGTAAGTTAGGTGGGATGGATGGATGCATGCATGTATGGATGCATGGATGCACAGACGGATGGATGCATGGATGGATGGATGCATGGAAGCGTGGATGTATGGATGCAAGGATGCATGGATGGATGTATGGGTGCATGGATGCATGAGTGGGCGAGTGGGTAGATACATAGTACATAGGCAGGCAAATAAACATTTGTAGAATCCGAAATGGATGTGGTCACTTTAAGTGATTAAAAAATAAATGGGAAAAATATTTCATATTTTCAATGATACATATTTTGAAAACCATAACTGCAAGACTTTGTTTCATAATCTTTATTGCCTACAGTAAGCACTATTGCTGTCTGTTCACTATATAAGCTCTTTTTGATTTTTCTTTTTTTTTATTATGACTGAGTGAAAATGTACATTCCCATATAAATTTACATGCCCACTAAATAGCAAGTAAAATATTACAGTCATTAGGAAAATAAACAGCATTAAAATTTATCATATTCTTTTTACTTTTTTCTTTAATTTTAGAGTGTTTTAGGTAAAAGTTTACAGCTAAAACTAATATTTCATTCAAAAATTTACACAAATATTGTTTTGTGATATTGGTGCAATCTTCATAATGTGAGAGAACCCTCTCTTTTTCCACCCAGAATTTCCTATGTGTCATCTGTCCAATTCCTGTCCCTTCTAGCCTTCTCATCTTGCTTTAGGACAGGAGCTGCCCACATGGTTTTGTATACTTGATTGAACTAAGAATCACATTTTTCACTTGGCTATTTTTTCTTCAGAAGTGGGCATGTAAATTTACACAGGAATGTACATTTTCACTCAGTCATAATAAAAAAAAAAAGCCACTGTCACTGAGTCAGTTCCAACTCATAGCGACTCTATAGGTGAGAACAGAACTGCCCCATGTAGTTTCCAATGAGTGCCTGGTAGATTTGAACTGCTGATCTTTCGGTTATCAGACGTAGCACTTAATCCAGTATGCCACCAGAGTTTCTTTATTTTTCTCTTACAGGCTTATATAATATGTGTTTGAAAAGTGGGCTTTGAATGTGGTTTCAGTTCTGAGTTAGCAGAGTGTCCAGGGGCCATAGTCTTGAGGTTCCTCTAGTTTCTGTTCGGCCAGTAAGTCTGGAATTTTTTTCATAAATTTGAATACTGTTCTATATTTTCTGTGCAATCTGTCCAGAACTCTTTGTTGTGATCGTTGTCAGAGCAGTTAGTGGAGGTAGCTGGGCACCATCTGCTTCTTCTGGGCTCCAGCTGGTGGTAGCTGGAAGCCATCTACATCTTCTGGTTCATGTAGTCTTTTAGTCCTTTGGGTTAATATCTTCCTTGTCTTTGGTTTTCTTCTTCCTCCTTTTGTTCCAGATGGGATGGAACCAACAGATGTAGTTTATATAGCTACTTACAAACTTTTAAGACTCCAGATGCTACTCTCCCAAACAGGACATGGGACGTTTTCTTTATGATATATGTTATGCCCATTGACGTAGGTTGTGAGGAGACTGGAACTCACATATATTGTTGATGGGAGTGCAAAATGGTACTATCACTTTGGAAAATGAAAGCTTGAAATAGAATACCATATGATCTTGCAATCCTATCCCTAAGAGTACACCATAGAAAAATGAGAGCTTTCACACAAATAGACATAAACACACTCATGTTCATTGAGCGTTAATCACAAAAGCAAAAAGATGGAAACAACCTAAATGCCTATCAACAGATGAATAGATAAACAAATGATGACACATACACACAATGGAATACTACACAACAACAAAAACAACAATGATGAATCTATGATGTATCTCACTACATGGATGAATCCAGAGGGCATTAAGCTGAGTGAAACAAGTCGGTCAATATTCCTTTTAGCTTTCACTTTCAATTTAAAAAGCATACAGGAAGTAAAAACCTTCTTAACTTTGAATCTGTTAAAATCTTGAAGCAACCTGAACTATGACCATGAATACCAACCAGTAAGTAATTACTTTTTTCCACAAGACTGTACTTTCCGTGTGATAAATGTAGCATACATTGTATCAGGAATTTAGAGACCAAAGAAAATGGTAATTTGAAAGAGCCCACTGCTGCCTAGACAATAGTAGGAGAATTTTTTTAATTTGTTGAAAGGAGAAGCTTTTTATGAGAATATGACTGCTGTTTTCTTTGAAAATCAGTTTCTTTGTTCTCAGGGTTTCCCTCCTTTTGACAACTATTCCTCAATCATAAGTAGATAAAGGCTAGCCTATTAAATCTAAATGAACAACAATCTCATTTCTCCTGTTTCTATTCTTCCCAGCCATCTCTTGAGTTGGGTTTTACATTTTCCTACACTTTTAACTTTGGGACTTGATCTTTAACCAATCTTGTTTCTTGATATACAAATTAATTCAGTGATCATACATACAAAAAGAGAAAATCTGGTAGTGTAGTAGTTAAGTGCTATGGCTGCTAACCAAAAGGTCAGCAGTTCAAATCTACCAGGCCCTCCTTGGAAACTCCGTGAGGCAGTTCTACTCTGTCCTGTAAGGTCACTAAGAGTTGGGATCAACTTGATGGCAACAGGTTTGGTTTGGGCTTCTGTGTTGAAAAGGAGTAGCCACTCTTAATATTACTTCCAAATCTACGGTGCTAATCCCAACTATGTACCAGAGAGCAGGCTAGTCTTAAAACATAAATTCATACCTGTCTCAGGCTGGGTTCTCTAGAGGAGCAAAACAGCAAGATGGATTACATATACACATACGTATATATATGTAGTATGCATACATATATACACAGAGAGAGAAATTTAATTCAAAGAAATGGCACACACAGTTATGAAGGCTAACAAGTCTCAAACTATATAGGTCAGGCGCAGACTAGTATCATATGGGTGCAGAGTTTGCTCTATTACAGACATATGATCCTTTACCTCCAATATATAATACCAGTCTGTTTTCCCCTTGGTAATCCAGGTCAATCACACCAGCCAATACAATAACTCCCTTCATTGCTAGTTAATGCAGAGGCATGAGGAGCCCAAAGTGGCCAGGTGGCATTCTTAACTTGTCAGTTCAATGGGATAAATGGTGTGTCACCTGGTGGAAGCCTTCAACCCTTTAGAACTAAAATTTCTAGGCCTACAGAACAGAGGGTTTTGGAGACAGGAAGCAAAAATTCTTCAAGTTGGTCACTAGGACATTGTACCACTTCCATTTTCACCACTTGATTCTGAGACCCATGAATTGTAGCTATGGGAGAAACAGCACCATACACTGGAAGCTGGTTTAGAGGACAGCTTCTTGGAGAATATTACCCCAACCGTACAAAGTACTGCCATCTAGCTGGTGCTGTAATTGTGTCTTTAGAAGGCCTTTCCATCATTCTATAATGTTAGCTTCCTCAGGATGATGAGGATGTGGTAAGACCAGTGAATTTCATGAGCATGGTCCCACTGCCATACTTCATTTGCTGTAAAGTGAGTCTTCAGTCTGAGGAAGTGCTGTGTGGGATATCATGAGATTAGATAAAGCATTCTTTAAGTCCACTGATGGCAGAAGGCTTGAGTGCAGGAAAGGCAAATACATATTCAGAGTATGTATCTATTCCAGTGAAAACAAAATGCTTCCCATTCCATGATAGAGGTTCAGTGTAACCAACCTGCCACCAGATTGCTGGCTGATTCCCCAGAGAAATGGTACCATTTCACCGACTCAGTGTTGGTCTCTACAGCTGCAGATTGGGCATTCAGTAGTGGCTGTGGCCAAATTAGCCTTGGTGAGAGGAAGTCATTTTTGCTGATCCCATGCATAACCTCCATCCTTGACACCATGACCACTTTGTGCACGAGTTTATTGAGCAAAGATGAGTGGCTAGGGAGAAGATGCATGATTTTCACAAAACATATCATCCTAACTAAATCACCTGTAAATTGGGCATAATTTCTTGGTCAAATTATCATAAGAAACTCCCCATTAGGCCATAGGTACAGAACAGGAGAGGGAAGGTAATGTAGCAGGAGTGGAGACGATGGGCATTTCAGCCACTTCTTCATTCAGCTTACTTGTGCCTTCAGGTCTGTCTCAGGCCCAATCTCATATACAACACTTCAAGAGTTGGACCTGACTCAACAGCAGTGGGTTTGTTGGGTATTTACTGATCCAATACCTCTGTACATGTCCTACTTTATGGTTCTGCGGGTCAGACAAACAGATTATGGGTAATTGGGTAACTGTTTATGGGTAGCTCAGGCCTCGTAGTGATTAGTGGACCATACATAGACATTCATATATATACCAAACAAGCCAAAAACCATTTTTCTTTTTTTTTTTAAAAGCAGAGTAGCTGATGTATAGAGGATGGCAGGACGTTGTTACAAAACCCTAGATTTCTACCTTTTGATTCTCCAGTAGGTGCTGTGAAATTCTCCAATCAGCATCTCCACCACTAACACTTTAAGCACCATTGAATCAGCAGGATCGTATGGCCCAACTGGCAGAGTAGCTTGCTGGCAATCTGAACATGTGGCAGACCCTTCTTTTGTTCTAGGCTCCACACAAAACTTGCAGCTTTTTGAATCACTTGCTAAATAGTTCGGATTAGCTCACTCAAATGAAGGATACAGTACCTCCAAAATTCAAAGAAGCCTACCACACACTGTGCCTCCTGTTTAGTTGTATGGGATGCGTCAGATGCAACAACTAATCCTTCACTTTAGAAAGACTATCTTCACACATCCCACACCACTAGACTCCTAGAAATTTCACTGAGGTGGAAGAGGTCTGAATTTTTGTTGGATTAATTTCTAACTCTCCAACAAGCAAATGCCTTACCAGCAAGTCTGGAGTCATTGATACTTCTTCCTTACTAAACAAAATCAGCATAATGCCATCAGTATAACTGACCAGTGTGATATCCTGTGAAAAGGAAAGGTGATCAAGATTCCTGCAGAATGAATTACAATGCAGGGCTGCAGAGTTGATGTGTCTCTGAAGTGGCATACTAAAGGTATATTGCTGGCCTTGCCAACTGAAGGCAAACTACTTTTAATGGCCTTTGGAAACAGATATGGAGAAAAAGGCATTGGCCAGATCAATAACTACATATTAGGAACCAGGAGACATATTAATCTGTTCAAGCAATGAAACTACATCTGGAAGAGCATCTGTGATTAGAGTTACTTTCTGATTAAGTTTTTGATAATCCACTGTCATTTTCCAAGACCTATCAGTTTTCTTTCTTTTTTTTCTTTTTGCATAGGCCGAACAGGCAAACTGAACGAGTATGTATCAGGAATCACTATCTCTGCATCCTCCAAATTCTTGATGGTGGCAGTAATCTCTGTAATCCCTCCAAAAATGTAATATTCCTTTTCATTTTTCTAGATAAGGGCAGTTATAATGGCTTCCACTCTGCTTTTCCTACCATGATAGCCCTTACCCACAAGTCAGTGATCCAGTGTGGTGGTTCTGCCCATCACTAAGTAGATCTATTCAAATTGTGCCTTCTGGAGCTGGGGAAATGTCTAAAACATGGGTTTGGGGACTTACTGGACCCACTAAGAGATGGACTTAAACTAAGACTCCATTAATAAGCTCACCTTTACATGTCCCTACTCTGACAAGTAGGCCACAATGACATTTGGGGTCTCTTGGAATTAGTGTCAGTTCAGAGTCAGTGTCCAGTAATCCCTGAAAAATCTATTTCCTATTCCCAGATGAACATTCAGTTTCATAAAAGACTGCAGGTCCCTTTGGAGAACACTGGGAGAAATATTAACAGAATAAGACTTTGGAAGTATAGGAAGGTTCTTCCTCAAGGAGGCCTGGCCTTCCCTTCATTCAAATGGTTGTGGGTCTGTAAACTAGTTCATGTCAGGAAATTGAGGGGCCCTGAACCTATTCAAGTTAGTCTGTCATTCATTTGATCTAAAGTTCTACTGTTCCTATATATTAAACAAATATTTAGTAGATTATCCATCTATTCACACCTAGGGATACCAAGACTAAGTAACCATTGTCATAAATCCATGAGTGAGATTATTCTGATTACTGCTTTGACTCTGCTGTCCAGTGTAGTAATCATGCCCACCTTGTCTTTGTCATTTGAGTGTAGGCACTTGACCCTTGCCACCAGAGAGCCAATCATCCCCACTGTAGTCAGGTATCTTAAAGCAATTAGGGAAGTTCTCACTAGCAAATCTGACTTACATAATGTAGCTATCACAGAAGGATGCTTGGGGCCCCTTTCACAAAATTTTTCCTTACTGCTCTGGTAAAAATGTGTCCCCTGGACATTCCATGGGTGCATCTGTGAGTACAATCTGAAAAATCCACTCTAACATTCTAATTTCTCCAAGCTTTTAGATGCCTTCTTCTATTGCAATGCACGCTTGACACTTCAGCTTGATGTTATTTTAGGTCACCATTTAATACATGCTTCAGTGAACCAACCAGATAAACTATCATATCCTTTCCTAATCTCTCAAGCTGAAATATCAAATGAAGAATCTGTTCTTAGTGGTCCCATATCAATAAACTCAGACTGATCCATCTTTATGATCCTTGTACCATTTATCACACACAGTTCTCATTCCCATATATATTCTCTAGGTTTTTGATTGTATATATTTGAAGTATCAAAGAGTTTTTCTAAGTGTAACATACCTCTTCCTGGGTCATACTTTATATGCCACCTCTTGCTGCTTGCTAGTGCTTAAGTCTAGTAATACAGCTAAAAGTAAAAATGGGTGGTGGAAGTGTGTCCTCAGGACATTTTACAGTATCTTGAAAAGCATCCACCTCAGACATGGCCCCAGGCAACATGAAAGTCACCACCGAAGGTACTATTCCAGACCAAGTCTCTTCAAGCACAGTTGGGTTAACTTCACCAGATGGAAGTAAGAGGGTTGTTTGCACTTCCATGAAACAGTCAAAGGAATTTTCAGGTTCATTATACCCGGCTTCCACCTTATCTGTCAATATGTCCCCAATCTAGGTTTCAATTTCCCATTTTTTCCTATCAATGCCCCCACTTTAACTTCAGGCACCATTCAAGATTAGGAATTCAACTGGCATTATTATTCAGCCATTTTTATGGTAAGTTTTCAGGTTTAGTTTGTGGCAATATCAGCACTGTTACTACAAGAAATAAAGCTTCCTTTCAGATCACAAGTGGTAATTTTGGGGTTTTTTGTTTGTTTTTAATGTGGTTCTTGGCCTCTGACACTGAAGCCCTGAACTCATCTATTTCTTTCACCACTTGGTCTAGCAAAAGTAGGATTGATCAGGACTTCTGGCTGACATGGCACAGGGACAGAAGCACCATGCTGCTCTTCTACAGCAAGGACCTGAAAAACTAAGTAAAACAGAGATGAACATCAATCCTGGAACCAGAAGTGTCAAATGACGAGATAAAGATATAAGCTAAACACCAAATGGAATAAGAAACTGACAGTGAACAGAGAGCAAAAATTGATACAAGCCAAAGTCCTCTATTAGATAACCCACACAAATTTTGGTTTAGTCATCTTGGACTACTGTCTGAGATCAGCAGACAGCTAGCACAGGAAAGCAGACTCACAAAAGTCACAGCAAAAGACAAAGCACTTGGTAACCAGTGATACATGCTTTCCTATTCCCCATCTTCTCCCTGCCGCTGTGCCTCTGACACTGGGCCTGCCCTGCTGCATGGTAGCTGAGGGACTGACCCGACTCATTGAATAAGAAAGTGAAAAATATGACCACATACAAGCAAACAATAAAGAACATACAGCCTGACTGCTCTGACATAACCAAAAAATATAAAAAAAAAGCAGGACAAAACAGATCTACAATTTATAAACAATGAAAATAACTACTGAATGTCCCAAAGATAGAGACAATATCAAAACATAAAGAACAGGACAGGATGGTTCCAGTAACTGTCCAAAATAAAATGCCAGATGACTTTCCAGTAGAAGAAAAGGCACTAGAGTTACCTGCCAGGGAATTCAAATCTTTAATGTCCAAGCCAAGTGCCATCGAGTCCAAAGCTATCCAAAAGATGGATGTCAGAAGAGACTCTGAAACTTGCTCTCAAACATCAAGCAGCTAAAGCAAAAGGAAGGAATAGAGAAGCAAAAGACCTAAATAGCAGGCCACAAAGAGCATCCTGAGAAGACAAAATAAAGTATTATAATGACAAGTGCAAAGAGGTGGAAATGGAAATCCAGAAGGGAAGAACACGTTCTGCATTTCTAAAGAAAAAAGAACTGAAGGAAAATTTTAAGCCTCAAGCTGCAATGGTGAAGGATTCTACAGGGAAAAAATTAAGTGACTCAGATACCATCAAAAGACGATGACAGAATGCACAGAGTCATTATACCAAAAAGAACTGGTTGATGTTCTGCCATTTGAAGAGGTGGCATACAATCAGGAACCAATGGTACTGAAGTAAGAAGTCAAAGCTGCACTGAAGGCAATGGCAAAAAACAAGGCTCCAGGAACTGATGAAATATCAATTGAGATATTTTAACAAACAGGCAATGCTGAAAGTGCTCACTTGTCTATCCCACGAAACTTGAAGAACAGCTGCCTGGCGAACCAAAAGAAGAGACCCATATTTATACACATTCCAAAGAAATGTGATCCAACCAACTGTAAAAATTATCAAAAAGTATTGTTAATATTGCATACAAGTAAAATTTTGCTCAAGATTATTCAAAATCAACTGTAACAGTATGTTGACAAGGAACTACCAGAAATTCAAGCTGGATTCAGAAGAAGTCGTGGAACTAGGGACATTGCTGATGTCAAATGAACTTGGCTGAAAGCAGAGAATCTCAGAAAGATATTTATCTGTGTTTCATTGACTATGCAAAAGCATTCAACTGTGTGAATCATAGTGAATTATGGCTAACAGCGCAGAGAATGGGAATTCCAGAACCCTTAATTGTGCTCATAAGGAACCTGTATATGGATCAATAGGAAGTCATACGAGCAGAACAAGGGCATACTGCATGGTTTAAAGTCAGGAAAAGTGTGTATCAGGGTTGTATCCTTTCACTGTAACTTTTCAATCTGTATGTCGAGTAAATAATTCAACAAATTGGATTATATGAAAAAGAATAAGGCACCAGGATTGGAGGATGACTCATTAACCTGTGTTACACAAACAACCTCACCTTACTTGCAGAAGTGAAGAAGATTTGGAACACTTACTGATGAGGATCAAGGACCACAACCTTCAATATGGATTGTACCTCAACATCAATAAAACAAAAATCATCACAATGGGACCTGTAAGCAACACTGTCACAAATGGAGAAGGGATTGTAGTTGATAAAAAATTTCATTTTACTTGGGTCCATAATCAATGCACATGGAAAGAGCAGCCAAGAAATTAGAAGACACATTGCACTGGGAAAATCTGCTGCAAAGAACTTCTTTAAAGTATTGAAAAGTCAAGATGTCACCTTGAAGAATAAAGTGCACCTGACCCAAGGCATGGTATTTTCAATCACATCATACGTGTGCAAAAGCTGGACAATGAATAAAGAATACAGGAAAATTCATGCTTTGAATTGCAATGTTAGAGAAGACTGTTAAATGTACCATGATCTGACCAAAGAACAAACAGATCTGTTCTGGAAGAAGTACAATCAGACTTATCCTTGGAAGAAAAGTCAGAAAGACTCAGTCTTACATACTTTGGATATGTTGTCAGGAAGGATCAGTCCCTGGAGAAGGAAATTATGTTTGGTAGAGTTGAAAGTCATTGAAAAAAAAGAAAGACTCTCAACGAGATGGCTGACACAGTGGCCACAACAAGGGGCTTAAGCATAAAAATGACTGTGGACATGGAGCAGGACCAGTCAATGTTTAATTCTGTTGTGCACGTGGTTGCTAGTGGTTGGAACTGACTCAATGACACCTAAAAACAACAACAATATCCAAAACTTGGAGCAAAAGGCAGGCAAAAATGATGAAAAGATAGACAAATTTACAGAAAAGGCAGATAAATTCATGGAAGAATTCAGGAAAATAAAACAGAAGCAAAATACGAAAATAAATTTACAATTAAAAACCATACAAAAACTGCAACAGAAATTCAGAAGATGAACAACAAAACTTGAGAAATGGACAGTGTCATAGAAAGGCTGAGAAACAGGTATGAAATTATGGAAGACAAGGTCAGCAAAATTGAAGACAAACACTTGGATACAACTCTGAGGAAAAATCAGAAAAAGAGAGTGAAGAAAAATGAAGAAATCCTGAGAATTCTGTAGAGTACAATCAAAAGCTAAAGCCTGTTAGTGATCAGAGTTCCAGAACAGGGAAGAAAGTGGAAAACACAGAGAGGATCACTGAAGCATTTTTGACAGAGTAATTCCTTAATATCATAAAAGATGAAAAGCTGACTATCCAAGGAGATCAATGAACCCTTATATAGGACAGACTCTAAAAGAAAATTACCAAAGAATATCATAATCACACTCACTAAGACGAAAAACAAAGAAAACACTTTGAAAGCAGTTTGAAAAACACAGAAAGTCACCCCCCCCCAAAAAAAAACAGTAAGACTAATCTCTCATTATTCAGCAGAAACCATGCAGCAAGAAGGTAATGGAACGATACATAAAACTTGAAAGAAAAAAACTGACAGCCCAGAATAGTATGTCCCTCAAAACTTTCATTCAAATATAATGGTGAAATTAGTATGTTTCTAGATAAACAGAAATTAAAGGAGTATGTAAAAACCTAACCAAACGTAACAAGAATTATTGAAGATAATCCTTTGGTCTGAGAACAAACATCGGATCACCCCCTGAATCTATCATTCAAGATTGTACCAGGCAGATATCAGTCTAGGACATGAACTCTCAAGGACTATCCAAAACCAAACGAGCTACAACAGAGAACTAGAGAGGTTAATCTGTAAATGACAACAACATCAAAACAATAAAACAGGGAATAAACAGTATAGGTGTAGAACTTTTTAATGAAGTGGAACACGAGGCAATGCCAATAGTAGACTGGTATAAACCTAGGAAGATACGTAAGTTTCAAGGTAACCACAAAGAAAGTTAACAAACCTACTCATTAAAATAAAGAAGAAAAACAAAGTCTCAATAAAAATAAAATTTATAAAAACAAAAGAAATAAAAAAGAAATCCACAAATCAAATGAATTTAGCACAGGAGAATGAAAAGAACAAAGAAACAAGTCAGCACCATGAAAAACAGAAGCACTACAAAATGACCACAGTAACTTAGACCTGTCAATAATTACCCTAGCATGTAAAGCACCTAAATGTACCCATAAAGAGACTGATGGTAACAAAATAAATAAAACACCAGGCCCAATAGTATGCTGTTTACAAGAGACACACCTTAGAAACAAAGACATAAATTTATTAAAAATCAAAGAAGGAAAATACATATCAAGCAAATAAACAAAACCCAAAACCCAGCACCATCAAGTTGATTCTGATTCAGAGCAACCCCTTAGAACTGCCCTATAGAGTTTCTGATGAGTGCCTGGATAATTTGAACTCTTGACCTTTTAGTTAGCAGACATAGCACTTAACCACTACGCCACCAGGGTTTCCTGCCAATTGAATAGTTACAGAAAAATAGCAGGAGTGCAATATTAATTTCATATAAAAAGACTTTAAAAATAAAATCTACCATAAAAGACAAACAAGGGCACTACATATTGATTAGAGTAGAGATCTACTATGAAGACTTGACCATAATAAGCATATATGCACCCAATCATAGGTTCCAAAATGCATAAAACATATGCTAACAACACTAGAAAGAGAAACTGACAGTTCCACAATAATACTAGGAGACTTCACACGACTCTTGGTAAAGGACAGAAAATCTAGAAAGAAATTCAAAAAAATACAGATGAGCTAAAGGTCACAATCAGTCAGTTTAACTCATAGACATACACAGACAATCCACCCAAAAACTGCAAAGTACTCAGTCTATTCCAACGAACGTGGAATGTTCTCCAGAATAGACCACATCTTAGGCCACAGGGAAACCCTCAACCACATGCAAAATTTTAAGAAAATACAAAATATCTTCTCTGACTGTAATGCTATCAAAGTAGAAACTAACAATAACAGGGGGAAAAACATTAGTTACATGGAAACTGTGTAACACCCAACTTAAAACCACTGCATAAGAGAAGAAATCAAAGACGGAGTCAAAAAATTTCTGAAATTAAATGAAAGTGAAAATATACGTACCAAAACATTTGGGATACAACAAAGGCAGTCCTCAGTGGTCAAAAATCAAAACATTAGCTACACAACTGGAATAAATAGAAAGAGAACAGCAAAAGAAGCCAACATAAAAAAGGAAATAATTAAAATTAGAGAGAAATTAATGATACAGAGGAAAGACAGACAATAGACAAGATCAACAAAACTACAAGTTGGTTCTTTGAAATGATCGACAAAATAGATAAATCACTGACCACACTGATGAAAGAAAAACAGGAGAAGACTCAACCCAGATAAGAAATGACATGGGAGACATCACAACAGATCCAACTGAAATGAAAAAGATCATAACAGAAATTATGAAAAACTATATTCTAACAAGTCTGAAAACCTCGAGGAAAAGGACAAATTTCTAGAAACACACTACTTACCCAAACTAAGATAAAATGATGTTTAAAATATGAACAAACTCATAAAAAGGGAAGAGACTGAAAAGGTAATAAAAAAAGCTCCCAACAACAACACAAAAAGCCCTGGCCCAGATGACTTATCTGAATACTGTCATCTGCAAACAAAAAAAAAACAAAAAAAAACCTGAAACAAGACAATATCTCACACCTTACAAAGCTAACTCAGAAAGGATCAAAAACCTAAATATCAAACCTCAAATGATAAAGATCATGCAAGAAACAAAATAGTGTCAAAAGTGGAGGTTCTAATACACAGCTTTGACAGATGACAAAATCTGACTCACAAAGTATGAAAAACAGAAAACAGATAAATGGGAACTAGTAAGAATTAAACACTTACACCAATCCAGAGACTTTATCAAGAGAGTTAGAAGACCAACTACAGAATGGGAAAAAGTATTTGGCAACTACATATCAGATTGATGTCTGATTTCCATAGTCTACAAGGTACTGTAAAATAGCACAAGAAAAAGTAAATAACCCAATTAAGTAACGGGCAAAGGAGATAGACGGACACTTTTCCAAAGAAGACATTTAGGCAGCCAAAAGACACGTGTGGAATCGTTCATGATTATTATCTATTACAGAAATCAAAATTACAATGAGACACCATCTCACCCCAATGAAGCTGGCAATAATCCAAAAAACACAAATGCTGGAGAGGCTGGGTAGAGACTGGTACTCTCCTACACTGCTGATAGGATTGCAAAACGCTACAACCTCTTTGAAAAACAATTTGGCACATCTTTTAAAAAGCTAGAGACAGAAATACCATACAATCCAGCAATCTCACTAATGGGAATACAGCCTCCAGAAATAAAGGTGGTCACATGAACAGAGGCACGTACTCGAATGTTTATTGCCGCATTGTCCACAACAGAAAAAAGACAGAATCAACCTAGGTAGCCATGAACATATGAATGGATAAACAACAGTACATATACTCAATGGAACACTATGCAATAATAAAGAACAATGATAATTTTAGTAAGCATTTCATAACTTGGTTTCAGCTAGAAGGCATTATGATGAGTGAAATTAGTTGCAAAAGGACAAGTAAAGTAGAAGGACGCATACTATTTAACTTTAGAACCTACTATATAGCTATGATAGTCAAAACAACCTGCTAATGGTACAATGACAGATACACTGACCAATGAAACAGAATTGAGAACCCAAATATAAATCTATCCACCTGTGGTCACATGATCTTCAAAAAGGGTACAAAGTCTACCAATTGGGGAAAAGACTGTCTTTTAAACAACAGCCCTGGCAAAACTGGATGTCCATTTGCAAAAAAAAAAAAAGGAAAACAGGACTTATACCTTACAACATATACAAAAACTAATTCGACATTGATCAAAGACCTAAATGTAAAGCCCAAAAATATAAAGTTCATAGAAGAAAAAATAAGATCAATGCTAGAAGCCCTAACACATGGCATTAACCTGATACAAACCATAACCAACAACACACAAACTCCAGAAGATAAGCTAGATGATTGTGATCTTCTAAAAATTACTTATGCTCATCAAAACAGCAAAAAGAGAACCTACAGACTGAAGGGAAAAAAATTGGCTATTATGAAACCCAGTGCCACTGAGTCAGTGTAGACTATGGAGACCCTATAGACAGAGTAGAACTTACCCTCAGAGTTTCCAAGGAATGCCTGACAGATTTGAATCGCTGACCTTTTGGTCAGCAGACATAGCACTTAAATTATAAATCAGATAAAGGTCTAATTAAAAATAAAAAAGTAGGACCAACCAGCCAACTTCCTCATACTTCTCATTCTAACAAAACTATAGGAAAATATCAAATACACAATCATCCAAAGTCTTATCTTTCACAAAATTTGATCCAACAGTGACCAGATTTTGCACATTTCCATTACCACCTCATGCAATAGACTAGCTGTGCCCTCTACTGCTTCAGGCAATGTAATCATCACCTTTAAGACTAGCCAGACTTGCAAATCAGTGATAAATATATGTTTATGCTTATATATTGTACCTATTATCTCTGTATGTAAACAGTGAGAAAGAGATTCAAGGAATTCTTTCATGCAAGTCCTGAAATTCATGAGTCAGGTGTCAGGCTGGAGGCTTCTCCTGGCTCAAGTAGATGCAGGAGTTGATGAACCCCAAATCAGCAGATCAGATAGCAGGCTGCTGGCTCACATCCCAGGGGGTCAGATGATGACACATCAAATTCAGGATCCAGAGGGAGAATGTGCTCTGCTGAAAATTCATTTCTATACTAGAGACTGTCTACATCCTCAAGAAAACTCCCTTTTAAACCAACTGGCTGCTCATAGGCAAGTTCACCATGGAAGTGATAACATTTTATCAAATCTCATCACAAAACTACATTATATTACACCATGGAAGAGTAATCAATCCAAAGTCTGTCAAATTACTGAGAATTGCATTCTAACCAAACATTAGCCATTACAATATCTGATTATATTTTCCTCAAAATTACTTTCTCAATTTATCCTCTAAATGCCATTTTACTCTTAGAAATACAGATGCATAGGTATACATGCAAATATATTACATAAATGTGTATTTTATATATGTAAAGTGTCTTCCAATAAGGATGTCCATTTCTTAAAAATGGTCATTTTTATGAAACTGTAGTGAATGTATTCATCATGGTTTTTAATTAGTCTTGACAAGTAGCCATGAAAAGTTAAATGATTTCACATGTATAGGAATTATCAAAGTTTATCATCAAAATTGTTGTTACAGTCACCAAACATTCCATGCATTACATGAAATTTAAGATGCATACAATCACCCCAGGGAGAGAACAATTAATCAAAACATTTGAAAAAACAGGTTTGTTGCCAATCAGACAATACCTGTGAATCAATAAACTGCATGTTCCAATGAAAACACTATCACCATTCACCAGAGCATAAGTGAGAATCCATCCCAACTAATTTCTTACCAAGCACAAGAACTGGGCCTTTCATCGATCACAATGTGGCAGATTTTGCATCTGAACCTGAATTTACAAACTTGTTTTAACTCAAGAATTGAAGTTCAATGACTATAGATTGTGCCACACATTTGCTGACTGGGCTCTTGAGCAATTGGAAGCTGACCTTGCTTTTGGCCAAAAAAATCATCTTCAGCAACAAAGCCCACTTTGGTATAACAGCTTTGTTAACAAACAAAACTGTCTCATTTGAACAAAGAGAATCCAATGGAGATTCAAGAACACCCACTTTATCTCCCAAAAGTTACCATTTGGTGTGGATTTTGGTCTGGCAGAATTACTGGCCCTTATTTTTTCCAAAATGAATGAGGAGAGGCTGTGACTATCAATGGTGAAAGATATCGGGCTATGATAACTGATTATTTTGGGCCCCCTTTGGAAGGTACCATGGGGCCATTTACTTGAACTTCTTTTCCACGCATAATGCCATCAAATACACTTCAAAACAAGAACAATTAAAACTGTATCATTTAAACAACTTGTTTTATTCAAGTTCAAAGACAGGACATTTATTGGAATACCCTTTATGTGTGTATGCATGTGTGTGCACGTGTGTGTGTGTGTGTGTGTGTGTGTGTGTGTGTGTGTGTGTGTGTGTGTGCATAACCCTGGTGGCCTAGTGGTTAAGTGCTACATCTACTAACCTAAAGGCTGGAAACTCTATGAGACAATTCTATTCTGTCCTATAGGGTTGCTATGAGCTGGAATTGACTCAACGATTGTGGGTTTGTTTTTTTGTGTATACATATATACATAAACACCAAATATATACGTATTTGGTATGTACATATATACATAAACACCAAATATATATATATATCAAATATATATATGCATACACCAAATATATATATATACACATCAAATATGTATACGTGTGTGTGTGTGTTATCATTAACTGGTATTGAGTAGGTCCTGATTCATGGTGCGAACCCCATGCACAAGAGTACAAAATGCTGTCTGGTCCTGCAGTATCATGACTGGTTATGAACTGAACCATTGAAATGCATAATCCTCACTGGCCAATATTCAAAAGTAGATCTCTAGGTCATTCTTCCTAGTCAGCTTCAGTGTGCAAGCTGCACTGAAACCTATTCAATATCATAACAACACACAATTCTCTACTTAAGTCCAGTATCGGCTGCACTTCATAGAAATAGGTGTAGTTCTTTCTCAGCTGCTTTCTGTTTTACTCTGGACTTCAGTTGCTTCACGTTAAGTAATGGACAGAGAAAGATTGATCTCAGGGACATACAGAAGCATAGGCATAAAATGTCAAGCCCATGACTGGCACCAATCTCCCTCCTATCTTCGGGTCAAGATAGGTAATTGTATAATGGTATCTGACAAGACAAGGCCCTAATTGTGCAAATAAGGAGTAGGGGGGAAAGGGAAAGAGGTGGGGAGTAAAGTGTTAAGACAACATCTTCTAACTTTTCCTTAGATTATGTGGCTTTGAAGAAATATGGTTCTTCATCAGAAAATAGATGTACATGTGTTGTCTTTAACATCTTCCTGCACAACAGTTTATTGCTACAATACAGGGCCTCCAATCAGCTCTGAATATTTTAGATACTTTATAAATGATTGTATTAATTAATTAGTCAATAGATCTGTTCTATATATATGAAAGATTTGGTGAATATTTAAACAAATCAACTAGCAAAAATAGATTATTTCATTATATTATGTGATTTTTAATACAGTGTTAATTTTATCATCTTCAAACTACTAGGAATAGATTTCTGTTACCATGCTGGTAAAAATTATGTTTCTTTTTAAGAAAATACTTCTGAATAAATTATTTATATATTTTATTTAAAAATAATTAGATCTAAAAATAGTCCAAATCGGATACAAAGCCAAACATAAACTTGAACTGAAAACTAAGGAACAGACTAGAACACAGAAAGTGTCAGTAAAATAGAAGTGGGATTAAAAAAAAAACAACAAAGTATGTAAATCAATAGATGCTTGCAATATTTCATAACTCAGGCCTCATTCCATCTTTGGCATTCTGCATTTTCATTCTTGGTAGGTGCTCGATATATTCAAGACTAATCACCTTTACTGTTTACCCTTTGACAATAATAAAAACACTACATTAAATTTTGAATGACTCAGAATCTTATACAGAGAACAGAAAATGAGCCCTTTAAATACAGGATGCTCTGAACAGATGTATAAAATTCTGCATCCTTATGAACAAAAGAAGTCTCTATACTCCGATAAGGAGTACATTTTGTAGTTCACATAACAATTTAGTGAATTATGTTCATAAGGTAGAAAAGTTCCCACAACTTCTGGCAACTAGCTCTTATTTAAAACACCTCATTTCACAGAGCTATTACTCTACTTAATTAGGATCTTTTTGTTTTTCTTTCTTTTTGAGAGAGAGAGATGATATCCTACAAGTTCTTGTGCAAAAGACACACAAGCATTATAGCTACAGCATTTTAAAAACGATAAAAATGACATAGAAAATAAAATTTAATTGACTGTCTTGTAGTTACTTTAATCTTGCTAAGATTCTACTGGACAATACAGAGGCAATTATCACCTTCACAAGCTTTTCCAAAGTTCTTTAACTAATTCAATGACATTATGGATGTATCTACAAAGTTAAATGAAGACCTAAAATAATTTACCAGAATAAATGATAGTACACAAAAAACATTTTCTCTAATTACTGGCAAAGTTCATTTTCCTTTATTTCAAGTTGAATTAGCCAGAAGTCATCATTCTCCATGTACTTGCATAACCAGAAACATCAAATTATAGCAATCAATTTAATTGTTCTCTGAAATTTAAATTATCTGAACATTAGTCAACATATTGAGTGCATTGTTGGATATGTGCGAAACTACAGGTATCAACACTTTATGAAACTTAATTTTTAATTGTTAATCAGTAATTATATTCTAAAATCAATGTGATATTACATAAAAATAAATGAAATGTCTATAGAGACAAACAGCAGAGCTATATGAAACATAACATGAAAAAAGATGTTCATAAATTTTATATTATCAAAAACTAAACGTAATCTGTTGTTAACTTCTGAGGAAGTTAACCTCTCAAAAACTTGGCTAGTGTTTTATTGTTTTAAGGGTCGATGCACTTAATTTTAAGAAGTCTGGGTGGTGTCAGCAGTTTACAATGGACTGCTAACTGAAAGGGTGAGGGATGGAACCCACCCAGCAGGTGTGTGGACAAAAAAACAGGTGGTCTGCTTTCATAAAAGACAAGAGTCACAAAACGCCATGAAGAAGCTCCACGCTGTAACACATAGGGATGACATGTGTCACGTACTGACTAGAAGGCAACTGACAACAGTAAGGATACTTAATCTGGAAGGTAGGTTATTTGGCTCTTAATACATAATGGAATAATACATATAAGGAATACACTATTTACACAAAAGGGATGGACATAAGGGACTCCAGACCTAATTCCCACTTTTCATATATTATTGACAGCCTTATATTATTCCCTCCAAAATGCTAATGATTGTGGTAATATACATATATGGGAGTGTTTTCAAGTACCATGCGTCTTTTTTTTTTTTTTAATTGTGATTGGGTGAAAGTACACAATCCAATTTAAATTTGCATGCCCACCTAGCTGAAGCTTCTTCTGCTATCCTTGCCCAGTGACAGCACATTCTTTCTTTCCATTCTATACATGTCACATCCTCCTAACAATCTCTTATCCCCACCTCTCCATCCTCTCCTCTCCCTTCTTTTAAGAGTCCAATAGGACAGCATCCTGTAGATGCATAGAACCATGAAGTGGATGCATAATATGGTCCCTTTGTGTCCCTGAGTCCAATCCATTCCTGTCTGAAGAGTTGACCTCAGTAATGACTTATGATCAGAGGTACCAGCAGATCTAGGACCAATGCTCCCAGGGAAACTCCTGGGCCTTTGGACAATCAATTGTGGTCTTCAGAGGAGTTCTTCTGGTGCACCCCACTTTTTCTCATGTTGCCACTGGGACACGACATTGTGTGTCCTATCATAGCTGTCACTAGTGGTAGCCAAGCACCATCTGGTTCTTCTGGTAACATGTTGATACACCACCCATACACATGGGTTCTTCTGTTTTCTGGGCTCTTTTTCCCTCATGCCTTTGTTGTCCTCGGCAGTCATCTGAACTTGTTGAGCTGGGACCATCTGGTGTACTCGGATGGCAGCTTGCTACTTTTAAGACCCCAGACGCCATTCACCAATATAGAGTGCAGAGGACTCACTTAGCAATAGGCTAGTTATGCCACTTGGCCTTGATATCTCCCAAAAGCATAGTCCTTGGACTCCCACCCTTGCTACTCTATCCTTGCAATATTGGTTACGATTGGAAGAGTTTTCAGTTTATGTTGAAGTCCAGTTAAGTTGATCTCCTTTCTAATGTGTGCTGTCATAGCTTTGACTCAACCAAATTTCTATCAACCATATAATCTATAGGCAACCCTCTCTGTCCTTCCCTCCCCTCTCTGTAGCCATCAAAGAGTCTTTTCTTCTGTACATGAGTCTGTTTTTAAGTCCTTATCGTAGGGGTCTCATACAGTACTTGTCTTTGTGCTGCTGACTGATTTCACTCAACATAATGCATTCCAGTTGAAACCAGGTTATGAGATGCTTCTTAAAATCATCATTGTTCTTTATCATTGCATAGTGTTCCATTGAATATATTTACCATAGTTTGTTTATCCATTCATCTGTTGTTGAGCATCTGGGTTGATTCCATCTTTTTGCTATTGTGGACTGTGCTGCAATAAATATCCATATGCATGTCTGTGATCATGTGACCACCATTGATTCTGTAGGATATATTCCAAGCAGTGGGATTACTGGGTCAAACCGTCTATCTATTTCCAGCTTTTTAAGGAAGCACCAGATTGCCTTCCAAAGAGGTTGTACCATTTTGCAATCCCACCAGCAGTGTAGGAGAGTTCTAATGTCTCCACATCCTCTCCAGCATTTGTTGTTTTGTGTTTTTTGGATCATGGCCAGTCTTGTTGGGGTGAGATGGCATCTCATTGTAGTACTGATGTGGATTTCTTCAATAGCTAATGATCGTGAACATTTCCTCATGTGTCTTTTGGCTGCCTGGATGTCCTCTTTAGTGAAGGGCCGGCCATCTCCTTTGCCCAGCACTTAATTGAGTTATTTCCCTTTATCTTGTTGAGATTTTTCAGTATCTTGTAGATCATAAAGATCAGACATCGATCTGACATACACTTCCCAAGTATTTTTTCCCATTCTGTAGGTGGTCTTTTAAGTCTTTTGACAAGGTGTTTGGATGACAAAAGTGTTTGATTCGTAGTAGTTTCCATTTGTCTATTTTCTCATCTGTTGATTGAGCTTTGTCAGATTTTGAAATCTAAGTTGTGTATTATAACTTCCAATGTTGATGCTGTTTTCTCTTGCATGATCTTTATTGTTTTAAGTATATTTAGGTCTTTTTTATCCAATTTGAGTTGATTTTTCTGTAAGGTGTTAGATACAGGTCTTGTTTTACTTTAATACAGATGGATATCCAATTTTGCCAGCACCATTTGTTAAAGAGACTGTTTTTATCCCATTTTAGAATCTTAGGGCCATTGTTGATTATCCACTGTTCACAGAGGATGGTGTCATCTCTGGGGTCTCAATTCTATTCTGTTGGTCTATATGTCTCTTTTTGTACCAGTACTAGGCTGTTTTGACTATTGTGTCAGTGTAGTAAGTTCTAAAGTCGGGTAGGGGGAAGCTTCCCACAGTGTTCTCCTTCTTCACTAGTGCTTTGCTTATCTGGGGTTTCTTCCCTTTCCAAACAAAGTTGGTGATTTGTTTCTCCATCTCATTAAAAATGGTCACTGGAATTTGTATTGGAATTGCATTGCATATGTAGATTGCTCTGGGTACAATAGCCATCTCACAATACTAAGTCTTCATATCCACGAGCAGAGTAGGTTTCTCTGTTTGTGTAAGTCTCCATTTCTTGCAGTAAGATCTTGTAGTTTTTTTGTATAGGTCTCTTATTTCTTTAGTTAGATTTATTCCTAGGTATTTTATGTTCTTGAGGGCTACAGTAAACAGTAATGATTTGGTGTTTCTTCTTTAATTATCTCTTTATTGGTATACAGGAATCCTACTGATTTATGTATGTCTATTTTATAACCCGACACTGCTGAACTCTTCTATTACTTTCTGCATATACAACCCTATCATCTGCAAATAGGGAGATTTTTACTTCCTCTTTGTGGATGCGGATGCCCTTTATTTCCTTCTCTTCTCTGACTGCTCTGGCCAGAACTTCTAGTACAATGTTGAATAGAGGTACTGAGACTGGACTTCCTTGACTAGTTCCTGCTCTCAAGGGGAATTCTTTCAGTCTCTCTCCATTCAGAATGATGTAGGAGGTTGACTCTATATAGACGCCAATTATTGTATTGATGAATTTGCATTCTATTCCTATTTTTCTGAGTTTTTAGCATGAATGTGCCTTGTACTTTGTCAAATTCCTTTTCTGCATCAATTGACAGAATCAGGTGACTCTAATCTTTTGTGTTATTTATGTGGGTGATCACACTAATTATTTTTCTGATGTTGAACCATCCTTGCATCCCTGGTATGAATCCAGCTTGCTCATGATGAATTATTTTTTTGATGTGTTGTTGAATTCAATTGGCAAGGATTTTGTTGAAGATTTTTGTATCTAGGTTCATGAGTAATATTGGTCTGAAATTTTCATTTTTTGTGGAATCTTTTCCCGCCTTTGGTATCAGGGTTATGCTGGCCTCATAGAATGAATTTGGGAGTATTCCATTCCTTTCCAAGCTTTGAAATAGTCTCAGTAATTCTGGAGTTAACTCTTCTCTAAAAGCTTGATAGAATTCTGTGGTGAAGCCATTTGGGCCAGGACTTCTTTTGGTTAGTAGTTTTTGGATGACTTTTTCAGTCTCTTCCTTTATGATGAGTTTATTAAGTTGTTCTGCTTCACCTTGTGATAACTCTGGTAGGTGATATGAAACCAAAAATTTTGTCCATTTCCTCTATGTTCTCAAATCTGTTAGAGTACAGTCTTCTGTAGTATTCTGTTACAATATTTTTTATTTCTGTTGGATCTGCTGTACATTTCCCATCTCATTTCTTATTCAGGTTATTTGTTTCTTTTCTTGTTTTCCTTTACTAAGTTTAGCCAATGGTTTTTTTCCATGTTCTTGATCTTTTCTAAAAACCAGGTTTTGGTTTTCTTAATTTTTTCAATTGTTCTTCTATTCCCTGATTCATTTAATTCTGCTCTAATCTTTATGATCTGTTTTCTTCTGGTGCCTGAGGCAGTTCCTCTGTTAATCTGTTTCTGTTTGTACAAGCTGTAGGGTTGATCCATGGATTTGGGTCCTTTCTTCCTTCCAGATATGTGTATTTATAGAGACAAACTGACCTATGGCTATATCTCACAGGTTCTGGTAAGAACGATTTTAATTCTCATTTGAATCCATAAATTTCTTTATTTTATCCTTGATTTCTTCTACAACCTATGGTTTATTGAGCAGAGTGTTATTCAGCTGCCACGGAGTTCCAACTTCTATCAATGTTTTTACTGCTATTGATTTTGATTTTGATGGCTGTATGATCTGGAAAGATACTTTGCAATAATTCAATGGCATAGATTTTGTTGAGTTTTGTGTTATGTCCTAACACATGGCCTATTCCGGAAAATGTTCCATGTACATTGGAGAAGAAGGTGTAGTTATCTGTTAATGGATAAGAAGTTCTGTACATGTCAATGAGATTTAGTTGGTTAATTGTGGCAGTAAGATCTTCCGTGTCTTTACTGATCTGTCCATTACTGAAACTGGAGTGTTGAAGTCTCTCACTATTATTGTGGAGTGATCCATCTCATTTTTGAATGTAGTCATTGTTTCCTCAGTGTATTTAGATGCTCCAGTATTGGGTGCATAAATATTTAATATTGTTAAGTTCTGCTTGTGTACTGAATCTTTCAGCAATAGCGACTATCTTTATCCATGACTGTGGATTTTACATTGAAATATATTTTATCTGAGATTAGTATTGCCACACCTGTTCTTCTTTGCATCTTGTTAGCTTGGTATATATTATTCCATCCTTTAATTTTCAGTTTGTTCATATCTTTAAGTCTAAGGTATGTTTCTTGTAAACAACATATAGATGGGTCATATCTTTTGATCCAAGACTTCACTTCTTGTCTCTTTACTGGAGTGTTCAGACGATTTGCATGTAGTGTAATTATTGACAGTTATGTCTTTAGTGCTGTCATTTTGATATATTTATTTTGGTGTTGGTGTTTTTCCTGCTGCTCTTAATATTCTGTTGTGGTTGATTCTTCATGGGCTGATTCTTCATGGGTTGACTTTGCATCTTCTTCAGTGTTGGTTTTGTGTTTGTTGAGACTCCTGTATTACATTTCTTATTTTGATATGTTGCATCATTTGTGCTTTCCAGCTACCCCATGATGAGCCCTGATATTCTGAGTTTAAATTAATTTTAACTTCTACATGTTTTATTTACTTCATCTAAATCAGAAAGGACTATTACTATGGTAGTATATCCCCTTTTTAATGTGATGGTATCTTAGTTTTCATGATATGATCACTGGCTCCCTTCTTTTAATGTTGTAGCTATGATTGAATTTTGTGTCTTCCCTAACTGAGTAGGTTTCTGTATGTTGTGTCCTGCATTGCCTCCCTAAATATACACTTAATGGTTTTGTTTTTCTAAGCAAAGAGCTTCTCTCAGTATTTCTTGCAGTTTTTGTTTGGTTTTTACAAAGTCTCAAAGCGTCTGTTTATCTGCAAATGTCTTAATTTCACCTTCATATTTGAAACACAGTTTTGCAGGATATATACTTCTTGGTTGAAAGTATTTCTCCTTCAAGGCTTTGAATGTGTCATCCCACTGCCTCTGTGCCAACACTGTTACTACTGAGAAGTCAGATGAAAGCCTACAGGGCTTCCCTCTGAATGTTAGATTTGCTTTGAGTCTCACCGGCTTTAAGAGTTTCTCTTATGTTTCATTTTATTAGGCTTGATTATAATATGTCTTAGTACTTTTCTTTTGTGGTCTACTTTTTTGTGGCATTCAATACACTTCTTGGATATCTATGTTCTCTCATAATTTCATGGAAGTTTTCTGTCAGCAACTCAACAACAATGCTGTCTGTGTTTTCAGCTACCTCTCACTGTTCAGTAAGTCCAATTAATCACAGATTATTCCTCTTGATAGAGATCCACAGATTTCTTAATTGTTCTTCATTTTTCTTATTTCTTTTTTCTGATTTCTCCTTATAAATGTCAGTGTCACTAGTTCTATCTTCAAGGTCACTAGGTGTAATTTCTAATTCATCAATTCTGCTCTTTTGGTTTTAAATTGTATTGTCTAATTCTGGTGGTGTAGTGAGTTAAGTGCTACCACTGCTAACCACAAGGTCGGCAGTTCAAATCCACCAGGTGCTCCTTGAATACCCTGGGGGTCAGTCCTACCCTAGCCCCTAGGGTCGCTATGAGTCAGATCTGACTCCACAGCACTTGGCTGGCAATTTTGTAAGTTTCCTTTGATCTATCAGATTTCAGAATGTTGATGTTCAATCAGTTTGAATAGCTTACTTAATTTTTCATTTTGTTGTGCTGCATTCAATTAATCTCTAGGAGGGCTCTAAATGTAATGCTTTTGTACTTGACCTCCAATAGTTTCAGAAAGGCTTCCGGATCTGGGAAGTTTTTGATTCTTAATTTGGCGAGTTTTCTGGAACCATGGTTGGATATTTCTTTAAGTACCTATCAATGATTTGTTGCTTATGGGATGTCTACAGGCTGTTTAGTTTCTCCAGTGTTGCCTTAACAGGAGCCAAGGTGTAGTTCTCTTTGTACTCCAGTGACTGGCCCCAAGGGACTCTCAGGGTGGCACGCTCTGCTTTCTGGCTGGGAAAGACACCACCTTAATTATGGAGTCACTAGGGGACCATCAGCTGACCCTATGATGTGGGTCAGTAAAGTTTGGAAGAGATGCATTCAGGCTGCATGGCAGTTATTTCTCCAGGCAGTACTATTTTAAAAAGCTAAAAGGTACTTGACTGCTTCCAAAATCAGTCAGGGCATTAGGTATAACAGGTCCCTCCTTCTAGCTGAGAGTGGAGACACCTCATCAGCTATACTCAGAAGCTATGGTGTATTTCAAAGTAAGGAGAGGCTGCTGTGCTGGTGTTGTGGCCCACCAGGGTCTACACATGAGGCAACACTGTGCTAAACACAGCCTTTCTGCTGGAAAAGCATTCCTGGACTGGCACTGCCTCTGAGTCTGCGAATTAGTCCTGACTGAGCCCTCCATTTGGGTAACTCTACCTCCCAGCCAAACAAGATGGTGTCCCAGTCAAGCTACCCTTTGTGCTGCAAAAGAGCTGAATCTGTGGCAGAGCTCCAAAAAGTGGGGATGGAGGAGCTGTGGTTCCCCAGTCCATCACAGGGCTCTCAGAATGTGATTATTCCACACACTCTCTCTGCTGCAGTCCACACTGTTCACTTCAGAACTTTGGCTCAGCATAGCCACCTGATCATGCCCATCCCCTACCTATCAGCCAACAAAAATTAAAAATAGTTGAAAACACCAGTTCCTTTGGACCCCATGAGCCAGCCACTCAGTGTAAGTTGAGCTCAGCGCAAGAGAGGAAGTTCCCCACTTAGTGGCATGTAGTCCAAACTGACAGCCCTATGCCATGTCCAAAAGCTCATTGGATGTCCAGAAATCTCTGTTAAATTATCAACCTAGGCCTTAGTTTTCAGAGGGAATTAAGGAGACATGTGTCTATTCCATCATCTTGACTCTACCCTCAAGTACCATGATTGTTAATATCAGCTTTTCCTTATACAATCCCTTTCATTCAGTCAAAAATAGCTATTTAATGACACTAAATACTACAGTCTTCTAAGAATGAAGTATAGATCACTTAATAAGAAGAACACAACCTCTGCCCTCATAGACTACATTCTTGTGAGCAATACAAAGCACTTCAAAAACAACAAATATGTTAAAATGTTGATATTGCTAACTACAAAGAAGTCAAAAGAAACATGATGAAGTCATAGAATGATGGAGTCTACTTTTGGTATTTTAATTAGAGAAGATGTCTCTAAGAATATGACACTGGGAAAGAGATTTGAGTGAATAACCGGAGGAAAAGAGCTTCAGTGGAGGGACCAGCTAGTAGAACACAGAAGCAGCAGGTTAGCGCATTATGGGAATTTCTGGTAAATAAGGCAATGTGACTGAACAGTAATAAAGATACCAGTTGGAAGAGGTAACAAGTTGACTCTTGTGCACTTACCATTATGGGGAACCTACCATGTGGAAGGAAACCATAGCGGCACAGTTATTGAACACTACAGCTGCTAACTGAAAGTTGAGCAGTTTCAATGCATTACATGATCCTTGGAAACCCTATGACAGTTTCACCCTGTTCTGTCATGTCATTATGCATCTGATCCACTCCACAGCAATGAGTTTGGTTTGACTTTGGTTTACCATGTGGAAAGGAGCCCTGGTATTAGAGTGGTTAGGTCCTCCACTGCTAACCAAAACATCAGCACTTTGAACCCTCCAGCTGCTCCATGGTAGAAGTATATGGCAGTCTACTTCTGTAAAGACTACTGCCTTAGAAACCCTATGGGACAATTTTACTTTTACATATAGAGTTGCTATGAGTTGAAACTGACTTAACAGCCTTAGGCTACCATGTTGAAGAAAGGTTTGGCAATCCACTTATGAAAATTAGCCAGTGAAAACCCTATAGATCTTAATGGTATGATACCCTTATATGAGGGATCATCTTGAGTTGTGGCTGACACAAAAGCAGTTAAGAAGAACAACAGCTGTGTCCCCAGCACTCTTCCAGATGATCAAGCTAATGAGAAATTCAAATATTGGATTTTTATGATGTACCAGGAAACATATTAAACAACTTATATACCTTCTATTTATTATTTTACTTAATACTGAGTACCATCATATATAACATATATACAAATATATATACATACACAAATATGTAATTTCACACACACACATATATTCATAATTTGTCCCTTTACAAAATAAAATAAAAAGGCTCATGGAAGTATAATAACTTCCAAAGATCAGTAAACAAACAGTGACATCGACACAAATATTACGTGGAAGTTAGATGAAACAATTCAAAATCAATGTTACTAGTCCTGCACTATAGAGCCTCCAGCAAAGAACAACACAGAGACAAACCTACAGTCCTGTAACAAGGAGACCAGCCGCAGATATGGGAAGAGCCTGGTGGAGGGAGATTCTGAGTGGTGAAAGACGGTTATCATATTTGGCTGACAATCAAAAAACTAGAGGTTGAAGTCCACCCAGAGGGGGCTGACAAGAAAGCCTTGGTGATTCACTTCTGACAAATCAGCTACTGAAAACTCTACGGAACACAGTTCTACTCTGACACACATGGAATAACTGTGAGTCAGAATCAAGTTTATGGTAATTTTTTATTTTAGGGAGTAAATTAAAAAAAAAAAAAAGTTGACCTAAAATTGAAGCCAGATGTTACTGCCACCCTGATGTATCATTGTCAACAACTAAACAATTTCTCTAATTTATATTATCATATCCTTGTTACCCTACTTTTACATAAAAATAAGGAGTACCTTCTAAGGTTTTAGAACTGTGTTCTCCTTCCAAGAGATATTTTTGCAAGTACACAATGTTATTTCATTTATTTTATTTTATTTTAACAGCAACAATAGCAACAGCAACAACAATAAAAACTGGCATATTAGCACTTACAAAGATACATGAGGGGAGGGCACAGTTGTCAAATAAATTTAGATGATGTGCATTATTTGTGTAAAACAACAGTAATCTTTTCTAAAAAATATCTGTTGAATTCATACTATAAGCCAATCAATGTACTCAAGAATCATAATGAATGATAACAGAATACACCCTCAAGAACTCCTCAGTCTAAAGGGAAAGCAGACACATAGAGGTATTATTCAAGATAATACGATAAATCCAATAAACAGGCAGAAAAAGGTGCGATGAGGACACAAAGCCAGCAGCAATGTTGACTGGCCTTCAGTTTTCTGTAGAACTCAAGAAAGAGGCTATATGATCTCATGAGGACTTCTTCACCTTTAATATTCTTTTATGTCAACTGTCAATCATTGGACAATAGTATACACCCTGTGAGAACAGAATATTGTATAAATCCCTATCATAAAGTCTAAAATTTTCTTGACAGACATATGCTGTACTGGCTTACTCTTTGTCTTCTTCCTATAGCAATCCCTGTAACTCCAAATTAACAGAAAGTTAATTAGAAAAATAAGAAGTTATATGTTTAGAAATTTTCACAGATTATGGATTCCTTCATTGGCAACAACAGTAATGGAGAGAAATTAGCCTAGTTATATGCACAAATTGGTTATTACTCAAAGTGAAAGATGTGCATAGGAAAATACCCATACTTCATTTTCTTTGGACATTTAAAACAAAAGAAAATCATGTTTTCACAGTATAATTTTACAAGACATAACCTGAAGCCTTCAAAATTACACAACTGGTTACATGCATTTTCAGTAACAAGTACTAGAGAATTTTTGCAGTTACACATTTAGCTTTTTATGGCCTCAATATGCATAAGAATATGAAAAGAACATAACTTATGGTAAGGTATATCCTGAGGCTCACATATGAAACTAACTACAAGATTAATACGTAGGAGCAAGTCATTGAACTAGAGAGTGAACTAAGCCAAACCTCAGCAACTTAATCCCAAAGCACTCTGTTTTTCTCTATACAGTATACCTCTCTCTTAAGGAATGAAAGTTAGGACATTAGTGTCACAACTGCAGTTCTGGTAGAGAAAACAGAGAATATGCAGAATGCTAAGAAATGGTAGTGTTATGAGTCAAGAAATAAACGCAATTAAAAAGCAAAGTGTAGAATTTCAGGTTGAATCTAGGATAAAATTTCCAGTGTTCCCAATGGAAACAAGAAAAGTCATTTCCTAAAGTCAAAACCGTCTTCAAAATGGAATAATATATCACTTGTTGTTGCTGTTCTTGTTGAATGTCATAGAGTTGATTCCAACTCATAGTGACCCTCTGTGTGACAGAGCAAGACACTGTCTGGTCCTGCTTCATCCTCACACTATCACAATATATTATAAAGATGGGGATTTAATATGATTTTCATTCTAACAGACAAATCAGTAAAATAAAATGAAATGCTAGGTGAAAGAGTTTCTGAATGTTTCCTAATTACTGAATAACAAATCTTCCACTTGAACATCAATACTCCATTTAATCGGTCATAGTTAACACTTGTTCTGTGACTAATTAAATTGAGTATTGATGTTCAAGTGGAAGATTTGTTATTCAGTAATTAGGAAACAATCATAAACCCAGATTGGCATGGTACTTTCTGTCAGCCAAGCATAATTAATTACCCAATTTTTTTCATTTTCAAACTTTTCTGGCTTGGAAAATAAATGACATTTGAAACGTTATCACCTTTCTCAAAATTTATAAACAGAGCATGCTCAAGAATATCATAAATGGAAAAGTTTCAGACTGGGGGCACTTGTGTCAGACATAAGAATTACAAGACAAATGGGCATTCCGAGGAAACAAAAGATCAGGATATATACCATTTAGGAAAGAAATATCAAGACACAAATAATTTTACCTCTATCATTCTGTTTTTAAATGTGGCCTTATCCATTTAGATGTTCCCTTATAAAACCTACTCACCCTGAAGCTTAGGCCTATTGGCTTGGCAAGGTGAAGAAAATAAGCAAAGTCCTTCAAGGAAAAAAAAAAAAAAAACTTGAAGAAGAAAGGTTACTTGATTGTAGGGGTTCAAAGCCCCCTGTAGGAGGCTTGGTCAAAAGGAGAGAATGTAAAACATAAATTAGAAGTTTCAAACTGGAGAAATTCTTGTCACATATAAGAATGGTGGGGACAATAGGCATTCCCATAAAACAAAAGTTCACAATGTAAACCATTTAGAAAGAACATGCCAAGATGTAAACAACTTGTTCTTGGGCCCACTGTGCAAGAAAGCTGAACATGTTCTGGTAGGAGGCTTGCAAGCAGAGTGAGGTCCCTGTGGGCACTTGGCAGAGGTAGGCTCACCACCCAACCCATGGAGCTAGGGAGCTGAGAGTCTTTAGGTAGGAGGATTGCTGGTTTAGTAGGGCACCTTCAAACACTTACTGAGAGAGCTAAAGAGCTTTGCAACATGTTCCTGAGCAAAGCAGAGGCTGGTCTGAGAGATGCCAAGGGACCAAGGGACCAAGGGACCAAGGGCCAGAGTTAGGTTGCTTGTGGGTAAGGCTGAGAAAAGCTATCCTGATCAAAAAACCAATAAGCAGCATTATGATAAATGGAGAAAAGATTAAGGTTGTCAAGGAGTTCATTTTACTTGGATCCACAATCAATACCCCTATAAGCATCAGTCAAGAAATCAAAAGACATATTGCATTGGGAAAAGCTGTTGCAAAGGACTTCCTTATACTGTTGAAAAGCAAAGAGGTCCTTGAAGTCTAAGGTGTGCCTAACACAAGCCACGGTATTTTCAATTGCATCATAAGCATGTGAAAGCTGAGCAATGGAACAGGGAGAAAGAAGAACCAATGCCTCTGAATTGTGGTACTGGAGAAGAATATTGAACATTCCACGGACTGCCAAAAGAATAAACAGATGTGCCCTGGGAGAAGTACAATCATAATGCTCCTCAGAAGCAAAGATGATGACACTGTGTCTTACATACTTTGGATGTGCTTTCAGGAGGGATCAGTCCTTAGAGAAGCACATTATGCTTGGTAGAGGGTCAGCGAGAAAACAAGAAGACCCTGAAGGAGATGTATTGATACACTGGCTGCCACAATGGGCTCAAGCATAATAACAATTGTGAGAAAGGCACCGGACTAGGCAGTATTTTGTTCTGTTGTACAGTGGGTCCCTATGAGTTGAAACTGACAGAATGGTACCCAACAACAAGAGACAGACAGACAGACAGATAGATACATACTGATGATACATCAACGGATGGATGGTTGGGATGAATAAAAGATAAACTGGATAAAACATTAACTACTGAATCTGAATACAAGGTACATTTCATTACACCAACTTTATTTTTGCCAAGTTTGAAATGATTTACAAATGAGAAGTTTTTAAAAGATGAGTATATTAAGATTGATGAAACTGCTTTAAAATACCTCATTCCATTCTTGTCAACATAACTCTGAGAGATTGATTTACTATAACAAAACACAGGCACAATTTAAAAATACATTGTTCTTTGTAGCGTTGGTATCAATCCAATCCAGTTCAGGTATCTCAAATAGGGAAGAAGCAAGCTCATTTGTCACAATAGGAACTCTAAATATAACACACTCAGGTTATCTAAAGTGTTCTGTGTAGAATTGCTACTTCACTTAAAACATTTTATTTAGAATCAATTGTGAAATGATAAAAAGTTAAAAGTGAAATAGGAGCTCTTTGTATTTTTTTTCTCCTAGAACTACACTTCTAGTGGACAACATGAAAAGTTTTTCCAATATTTCTTTTTCTCTGTTATGCCACTTCTGATTACATTCATTAAAAATTCAATTTCATGCCTACTGAATATAATAATTAAAATGGATTTGTATTTTACTATTTATATATATTTAATATTATATACCACATATAATATTTATAAATATTTAAGAATTATATATGGTATTATATAATATAAATATATAGTATTTGTAAATATATATAACATTTTACTTTTATTTTTTGAAGTGTAACATTTCATCATTTTAGTGATTCATTTTTATTGCATTTTATAAAAGATTGAAAGTTAAAAAAATACTGATCCTTTGTCTCAGACAGTTTAAGAAGCACTGCATGAGGTATGTTTAGCAGTGAAACTGCCATCTCACAGTGCTATTGCTTAACTTCACTACTAGTGCCAAACAGTTTTCTAAACTGATTGTACAAAGATACACTTTCACCTACAGTGGATACTGACTCTTTTTGCTTACTAGTGTTAGTGCGATATATTCAACTCCTGGAAAGCTGAGGTGTGTTAAATACTATTTATTGTGTTTTAAATGTGCTTCTCCCTTAGTATGGATTAGGGCAAACATGATGTATGCTTATAAACATTTCATGGCTACTCTGTCTTTTCTATGAAATGCTTATCAGTGTCTTTCTCCTCCCTTTTCTACTGGTTGTCTTATTTACTAACTGACATGAACTTTTTGTATATTGTGGATTCCAAACATCATTGGTCAAGACAATGTAAATATTTTTAGTTTATGAACTGTCCTTTGATTCTGTTTACAGAGCTTTTCAATGGGCAAAACTCATAAATTTGATGAATTAAAACTGCCCAATCTTAGCACTTTATGGCTGTGCTTCTTTTTCAAAGTCATCCTTTCAGGCAAAGAGATTTGAAACATACTCTCTTATGTCTCCTTTCAAATTTAATTTATTAATTCAATTGGAATTGATTTTATGTTAAACATATGGTAGAGTCCATTTGTATATCTTCTGCATTAATTATCATCAATCCCCACACTTTTTGCCCAATGGTCAATCCTTTCCCCATTGATCTGCCATGCTGCCTCTGCAAATGAATTTGTATATGCGTCAATTGTTTATGAGCTCAGCATTCTGCTCCAGTAACCTATTCCTGAACTCATAAAACATTGCAAGGATTACAATAGGTTTAAGGTAGAGCTTGAAATTTGACAGGACAGGAGCTCCTTCATTGTACTATATTTTCAGGAGTGAATCAACATTCTTGTCCCTTTGCTATATCATATTATTTTTTTAATATTTTAGTTATTGTGATTGAGTGAAAGTGCACAACCCAGTTTAAATTTGCATGCCCCTCTATGTGCAGCTCCTTGCCCAGTGACAGCACACTCCTCATTTCTGTTCTATACATGTTATATCCTCTTAACAATCTCCTGTTCCTTCTTCCCCACCCTTTCCACTACCCTCTTCTAAGAGGCCAGTAGGACGACATCCTATAGATGCATAGAACCATAAAGTGCACACACAATATGGTCACTTTGTGTCCCCGAGACCAGTCTATTCCTGTCTGAGGAATTGACCTCAGTAATGGTTTATGGACAGGTGCAACATCAGGTCTAGGGGCCACAGTCCAAGAGGAACCCTGAAGCCTTCGGACCATCAATTGCAGTCTTTTAGTAGAGTTCTGAGGGTGCACCCTCTTTTTTCCTTGTACTGTCACTAAGACTCAACTTTGTGAGCCCCATCATGGCTGTCACTGGTGGTGACCGGGCAACATCTGGTTATTCTGGTCACATGTTGATGTATTCATCCATTCTCGTTGGTCTTTCTGTCTTCTGGGTTCTCTTTCCCCATGTCATTTTGATGCTTGGTGATCATCTGTTCCAGCTGAGTTGGGACCATTCGGTGTATCTCAGATGGCAGCTTGCTAGCTTTTAAGACCCCAGACACCACTCACCAATATGGGGTGGAGAAGACTGTCTTAGCAATAGGATAGTTATGCCAATTAGCCTTGATGTCCCCTGGCAGCATGGTCCCTAGACACCCACCCCAGCTTCTCTGTCTTTGCAATATTGGGTTATGATTGGAAGAGTATTCAGGTTATGCTGAAGTCCAGTTAAATGGATCTTCTTTCTAATGTGTGCTGTCACTGATTTCATCCAACCAAATTTATATCAACTATCTAACCTATAACCAGCTCTTTTCCTCCCTCCCTTCCCACCTTTGCAGCTGTCAGTCTTTTCTTCTGTACATGAGTCTGTTTTTAAGTCCTTACAGTAGAGATCTCATACAATATTTGTCCTTGTGCCGCTGACTAATTTCATTCAACATAAAGTCTTCCAATTGAAACCAAGTTATGAGATGCTTCTTAAAATCATCATTGTTCTTTATCATTGCATGGTGTTCTGTTGAATATATTTACCATAGTTTATTTATCTATTCATCTGCTGGGCATCTGGGTGGATTTCATGTTTTGGCAATTGTGGACTGTGCTGCAAAAAACATTCGTGTGCATGTATCCACTAGGGGGACTGCCATTGCTTCTGTAGGATATACTCCAAGCAGTGGGATTACTGGGTCAAATGGTATATCTATTTCCAGCTTTTTAAGGAAGAGCCAGATTGCTTACCAAAGAGGTTGTACCATTTTTCAATCCCACCAGCAGTGTAGGAAAGTTCCAATTTCTCCACGGCCTCTCTAGCATTTGTTGTTTGGTGTTTTTTGGATCATGGCTGAACTTGCTGAGGTGAGATGATATCTCATTATAGTTTTAACTTGATTCATAGCTGGTGATGGTTAGAAATTCTGCATGTGTCTTTTAGCTGCCTGGATATCCCCTTTAGAGACATCTCTGTCCATCTCCTTCGTCCATCATTTAATTGGATTACTTACCCTTCTCTTGGTATTTTGTAGTACCTTGTAGATTATGGAGATCAGACATCAGTCTGATGTATACTTGTCAAATAATTTTTTCCCATTCTATAGGTGGTCTTTTAATTCCTCTGATAAAGTTTTTGGACGAGCAAAAGTGTTTGATTCTTAGTAGTTCTCATTTACCTATTTTGTCTTCTGTTGATCGTGCTTTGTTTGCCAGAATTTGAAGTCTGTCTACATTGTGTACTAAAACTGCCACTGTAGGTCCTATTTTTTCTTAGATGAGCTTTATTATTTAGGATTTGATATTCAAGTCTTTTATCCAATTTGAGTTGCTTTTTTTATAAGGTGTGAGATTATGGGTCTTGTTTCAATTTTTTGCAGATAGACATCCAATTTTGCCAGCACCATTTGTTAAACAGACTGTTTTTAAACCAGTTTACAATCTTAGGGCCTTTGTCAAATATCAACTGTTTACAGGAAGATGGTGGCATCTCTGGGATCTCAATTCTTTCCCATTGGTCTATATGTCTCTTTCTGTACTAGTATCAGGCTGTCTTGACAACTGTGGCAGTGTAATAGGTTCTAAAGTTGGGTAGTGAGAGGCCTCCCAGTGTGTTCTTCTTCTTCAATAGTGCTTTACTTATCTGGAGTTTCTTCCCTTTCCAAACAAAATTGGTGATTTGTTTCTCTATCGCATTAAAAAATGTCAATGGAATTCATACTGGGATTGCATTATATAAGTAGAGTGCTTTGGGTAAAATAGAGAGTTCCACAATATTAAGTCTTCCTATCCATGAGCAGGGTAAATTTCTCTGTTTATGTAAGTCTCTCTTAGATTCTTGCAGTAAGGTCTTATAGTTTGTAAAGGTCTGTTATTTCTCTATTTGGATTTATTCCTAGGTATTTTATCTTCTTGGGGGCTATAGTAAATGGTATTGATTTGGTGATTTCTTCTTTAATAATCTCTTGGTTGGGATAAAGGAATTCTACTGATTTGCCTATGTTTATCTTATATCCTGATACTTTGCTGAACTCTTTTATCAGTTTGAGTGTTTACTTATTGATTCTTTAGGATTCTTTAGGATCCTATCATATCATCTGCAAACAGTGAGTTTTTCACTTCTTCTTTCCCAATGCATATGCCCTTTATTTCTTTGTCTTGTCAGATTGCTCTGGCTAGAACATCTAGCACAATGTTGAATGGTAGAGGTCAGAGTGTGCATCCTTGTCTAGTTCCCATTCTCAAGCACAATTGTTTGAGTCTCTCTCCATTCGGGATGACATATGCTTTGTGTAGGCTTTGTATGATGAGGTTGGCTTTGTATAAATAGCCATTATTACATTGAGGAATTTAATATCTATTCTTATTTTGCTGAGAGTTTTTAGCCTTGCATCCCTAGTATGAATCCAACTTGTTCATGATGAATTATTTTTTTGATATGTTGTTGAATTCTATTGGGGAGTATTTTGTTGAAGATTTTTGCATTTAGTTTCATGAGTGATATTTGTCTGTATTTTTCCTTTTTTGTTGGATCTTTCCATGGCTTTAATATCAGGGTTATGCTGGCTTCATAGAATGAATTTGGGAGTAGTCCACCCCTTTCTAAGCTGTGAAATAGTCTCAGTAGTACTGGAATTAACTCGTCTCTAAAAGCTTGATAGAATTCTGTGGTGAAGCCATCTGGTCTAGGGCTTCTTTCGGTTGGTAATTTTTGGATGTCTTTTTCAATCTCTTCCTTAGTGATGGGTTTATTAAGTTGTTCTGCTTTACCTTGTGATAATTTTGGTAGGTGATATGAATCAAGGAATTTGTCCATTTCTTCTAGATTTTCAAATCTGTTAGAGGACAGTCTTCTGTAGTATTCTGTTATGATACTTACTATTTCTGTTGGATCAGTTGTGACATCTCCCATCTCATTTCTTATTTGGTTTATTTATTTCCTTTCCTATTTTTCTTTAGTAAGTTTAGCCAATGGTTTGTCAATTAGTCTTTTCAAAAACCAGCTTTTGGTCTTATCAATTTTTTCAATTTTTCTGCATTCTCTAATTCATTTAGTCTGGTGCTTGAGAGGTTCTTCTTTTGCTCTCTTTCTACTTGTTCAAGCTATATGGTTAATTGTTTCATTTTGGTTCTTTCTTCCTTCCACATTTGTGCATTTATAGAGATAAACTGACTTCTTATCATCTCTTTGGCTGTGTCTCATAGGTTCTCATAGGAAGTGTTTTCATTCTCATATGAACCCATAAATTTCTTTGTTTCATCCTTGATTTCTTCTATAACCCATGGCTTTTTGAGCAAGATGTTGTTCAGTTTCCATGAGTTCCCATTTCTATTGTTTTTTTTTTTTTTTTTTTTTTTTTGCTATTGATTTCAACTTTTATGACTTTATGGTCTCAGAAGATGCTTTGCAATAATTCAATGGCATGGATTTTGTTGAGATTTGTGTTATGTTCTAACACATTGTCTATTCTGGAAAATGTTCCATGTGCACTGGAGAAGAAGCTGCAGTTATCTGCTGATGGACTGAAAAGTCTGTATATGTTGATGAGGTCTAGTTGGCTAACTGTTGCAATCAGATCTTCTGTGTCTTTAGTGAGGTTTTTTCCTAGAAGACCTGTCCAATACTGACAGTGAAGTATTTATTGAAGTCTCCCACTATCATTGTGGAGTGATCCATCTTATTTTTAAATGTAGTCATTGTTTCCTCAATGTATTGAGATGCTCTAGTATTGGGTGCATAAATATTTAATACTGTTAAGTCCTGCTTCTGTACGCAACCTTTCATCAGTACATAGTGTCCATCATTGTCCATGATGGTGGATTTTACATTAAAATCCACCATCATTGTCCACGATGGTGGATTTTACATTAAAATCTATTTTACCTGAGATTAGAATTGCCACACCTGCTTTTCTTTGTATATTGTTAGCTTGGCATATATTCTTCCATCCTTTAATTTTCAGTTTGTTCATATCTTTAAGTCTAAGGTGAGTTTCTTGTAAGCAACATATAGATGGGTCATATCTTTTGATCAAAGATGACACTCATTGTCTCTTTACTAGACCATTCAGTCTATTTACATGTAGTGTAATTACTGATAGGTATGTGTGTAGTGCTGTCATTTTGATGTATTTTTGTGTTGATATTTTCTCTGTTGCTCTTACTATTCTGTTGTGGGACATTGTTCTTTATGGGTTGATTTTTCACCCTTTTCAGTGTTGGTTTTGTGTTTGTTGAGATTCCTGTATTACATTTCTTGATTTGATATGTTGCATCTTTATTGTGCTTTATGGCTACCCTGTGATCACCCTTAATAATTCTATGTTTAAATCCAATTTTAATTCTACATATCTTATTAACCTTCTCTCCATCTGAAAGGACTATAACTACTGTAGTATACCCCTCTTTTTAATGTGATGATATCATAGTTTTCATGATATGATCACTGGATCACTCCTTTTAATATTATGGCTTTGATAGAGTTTTGTCCTTTCCCTAACTGAGTAGGTTTCTGGATGATGTGTCTTGTATTGTCTCCTAAAATATAGAGTTAATGGTTTTGATTTTGTAAGCCAAGAATTTCTTTCAGTATTTCTTGTAGCTTTGTTTTTTTTTTTAACATTTTCCAATATGATTTTATACTTTTCCACATAAAAATCTTCTACTTTTGTCCTATTCTAAGATACATTGTATTTTTTGTTGCTACCACAATACAAATATTTTCTGTTAAAATAGTAATCACATATTAATAAACAGAAATGCAGTTGAATTTGCATTTTGATTTTATGGTCAAAATTATTAATATTTTATAGCACTTTTCCAAATAGAAAATTACTTCTTTGATAAGAAAATTTACTTACTTCTTTTCAAAGTCTCATAAATTTTATTTTCTCCTGTCTTCATATTGCCCTGAGTGTGCTCTATGGAACAGTGAAAATAAGCATACTTAATTTATTCTGAATTTTAATCATCATGGAATGTGATGTCTGTTAAACATATTTAGTAGCTACCCTTTATCATGTTAAAAATGTCTCTTGAGTCCACAGTGATGTCAATAAAAAACACACTGTAGGTCTCTCCAAAGGCCCACATGTCCATAAATGCATAAATAAACCAAACAGAAACTTATCAGAATCATCTTTGTCAGAATTTGTTTAAAAAATAGTCCAAAGGTTATAGAAATCAAGCAAATAGTGAATCAAGGAAAAAGCCACTTAAAAAATGAAAGGAAACTCAAAAGATAAAAACAACTCAAATGTTCATCAGTAGATGTATTGACAGACAAAATTTGGTATATAGGTACAATGGAGTATTAGCCACAGAAACAAAGCACTTATTTGCATGCTACAACATGAATGAACATCAAAAACATTGTGCTAAGTGAAAGAAAGTCATATAAAAGGTCATATGTTAAACGATTCAACTTATTAAGAAATATCCAGAATAGATACATCCATAGACCTAGAAAGCAGATTGTGGTTTTTCTGGAATACAGAAGAAAAGGCACTAGATATTAACTACTTAATGGGTACATTTCTTGTGGAGGTAATAGAGATTTTCTGAAATTGACACTGGTAATATTTTCAAATATCTGTGACTATGCTAAAAAAATATGTTCAAGGATGGATTATATAGTATGTATACCAAAAACCAACCTCACTGCTGTCAAGTCGATCCTTGCTCATAACAACACTGCAGGACAGAGTAGAAATGCCCCATAGACTGCAAGGAGTGTCTGGTGGATTCAAATTGCTAACCTTCTGATTACCAACTACATCATTTAACAACTATGCCACCAGAGCTTCCATAGTATGTACACATATGTACATATCTCAATAAAGCAGTTAAACTTTTGAAAAGATAAGAGAAAAAATTTTAGGGTAGGAAAGCTTTATAGTGTTTTTATTTGTCCTTACTCCAAACCCCCTCCTGGTTGAGAAGAGGAGTTAAAAACGACAGGCTATGTTCCCCGTGCAGGATCCTGGTCCCTGGTTCTGGAAGCAAAGCTTATTTGCAAAGAATTATGTCTACGTTTTCTAACCTTTTGAAGATGGACAGGAGGTGCTATCCTTTATTTGTCTAGCATTAAAACTCAGTCTGGAAAACCAGCTGGCATTCCTTGAAACTACTATAATGCAGATCAATAAGAAACTGATGCTCTGAAGAAAAGATTACAATTGAGGCAAACAGTACAGCACTGAAAGCGTGAAATGAAAAGCTAGGAGGAATACTTCATGAGGAAACAAGCACATTTAAAAGTTACCACATACACCGGGGAACCAAGAAAGTCACGCACAGGGCCAAAGCAGGATACACGCTCAAAAAAGACCTGAGAAGGTCCTAAGCTTTCACCTCAGGCTGATCACTAGATTCAGCAAAGGCAGAAAGTAAAGAATACAGAAGAGAGTTTCCAATACAACCTACGAACTTTTGCCAACCAAAACTGTTTCCTAGAAAAGATCTCTTAAGTTCTAAACCATATGCCATAAGGAATTTCCATATATCCTCAGGGAAAATACCTGTTTCAGTACTTGTTTCTCTAGATTGGTAACTTCATGCTATTCCCAGACTCGAGAATTCACTGTCCTTCCCACCAACAGAGCTATGAAATTAAGCAATCTTGAAAACAATATGTTTTATCCAGCATTTTTCAAGAGTCTCTAATGGGAAGTTTTCTGTAGAAGTATGCATAGCTCACCACATTGTCAGAAATTAAGAGAAACAGTAGCATGGAATTCCTTGTTGGAGGAAGGCAATGGAACGCTGATTCTAGCTGTCTTTCCTAAACTCAGTCTTTTGCTTCTGACCAGCTTTTAAAGGGAACTACACAAAGCTATTCTTCAAACATCTTTGTAAAATGCTAAAATCATCACTAAGTCTAATACTGAAATAAGCCTAATACTAGACACTAATAGCTTCATTACTGAAAGAGCTTATTATTTTAATGATGGCAGTTAACAAAGAACCAATAATTCTCTGCAATGTCTATAATCGAGGGAAAAGGTAATTGTGGGAAATTGAAATAGGAGAGACAGACAAAACAACTTTCTCCATGTTCCCGTATCTTCACATTGCCTAAAAATGGAAGCATCTTGAAGACAGATTTAGTTTAACACACAACTGAATGATTATGGAAACATACTTTTGAGAGACCAATACTAAACTACATCAGTATCTTCTTTTAGAGGCCTAAAGTATACATAATTAACACGTATACAACTGAACAGTGTACATAGTCTCTTCAAACAGTGGTATTTTTCCAATATTCTCACTCCCAGTGAAACAGTTTCCTTTCTATCCATTTAAGTGAAAATGTTGGTAGCATAGTGGTTAAGTGTTAGGTCTGCTAACCAAAAGATCCACAGTTCAAACCCACCAGGCGTTCCTGGGAAACTCTATGAAGCATATTCCTTGGAAACTCTATGAAGCAGTTCTACTCTGCCTTATAGTCTCACTATGAGTTGGAATGGACTTGATAGCACTGGGTTTATTTGTTTGTTGTTTTTTTATCCACTTAAGTAAGAGAAACTTTGGGTGGATTTTTGAAAAATTTCTTGTGCACTCCCCATATCCAATTCAGTATCAACTACCTTCTATTTCCTCTTCAAAATCTCTTTGCAATCACTCTACTGCTCATCTCTTCCACTCACATCTTTATCCAAACTATCATGATCTGTCACTGAGAATACTAAACCATAGCCTCCTGACTCCTCTTCTCATATCTGCCTTTGTCCATATTCAGTCAATCATCAGCTGCAGCCAGAATGATATATTCAAAATGTAAATTTGTTGACATCATTGCCCTGTTTCTCATCACCCTGGGGAAGGCAAAGTCTTAACTGTATCTACAAGATCTGTGTTTTGATTCTTACCCTTTCTTTACTATTCTTCTTCTCCATATTCTTTTTCTCTCCTATATCAATCACATTTGTGCTCCTTTCTAGTTTGCATATTCACAGTGCTATCTCCCATTCCACAAGACCTTTGCATATATTGGTTTCTCTGCAAGTTAGTTTCTACTCACTATTCAGATACTAGCTCAGTCCTCACCTTCTCAGTGAAGCCCATTCTGCACTTTTTTGATTAGGTCATATCTCTTACTGCCCATGTTTCTGGCATCGTAAACTTCTTTCATATCACTTAGAATAAGTACAGTTACTGAATTAATGCATACCTTTCCTCCAGTGGAAAGATCCGTGAGTGCAAGTTTATTATGGAGCACATTACTGTGCATAAGAAATAATTTATATTTAATTATAAAGTATACCAAAGCATGCATATAATGCATTTGTATAGGTTGAAGAATAACAATCATATAACACCACTCAAGAGAGAAACAGTAACATTGACAGTCCCTAAAGGCCCCATTTGCTCCCCATCCAGTCATACACCCACCTGCCAGATACATAGTAGGATAATATAATTAAGCATTAATATGAGATTCTGATAAACACTCCCATGCTACCCTTTAAAAAAAAAAAATCATGTATTTTGCTGCATCCCCTCAAAATATCTGTCAATTTGGCTAGGTTATGATTCCCAGTTTAGATTTTCTAGTTTTTCAAATTATATAAAAGTGACCATATTCAACATATCCTTCTGTACCTATAAGATATGCCTCTAGTTCATTCATTCTATGAACAATATTTCATTCTATGCATATAATACAATGTTTTGTTTATTGTGTTACTGATGAACATTAGAATTGTTTATTTCTACTATTAGAAACAATGATTTATGATTATTTTTTCATATGTTCCCTGGTATACACATAAAAGATTTTGCCTACAGTATATACCAAAAAAACCAAACCCAGTGTTGTTGAGTCAATTCTGACTCACAGCAACCCTATAGGTCAGAGGGGAATTGCACCACAGAGTTTGTAAGGAGCTCTTGGTGGATCTGAACTGCAAACCTCCTGGTTAGCAGCTATAGCACTTAACTAGTACACCACCAGAATTTATACCAACAAAACACTACTCAAAGTGCTACACAAATTGTAACAGTGCACATAGATTAGTAAAGTATAAGTTATTTTATATACTACACATCTCTCTACATATAGTAATATAAATATTACATAAATTCTTTTCTCAACAAAAAACAAACCCACTGCTGTCAAGTCAATTCTGATTCATTACGAGCCTGCAGGGCAGAGAAGAACTGGCCCCACAGGGCTGTCAAAGAGATCCTGGTGAATTTGAACTGCTTAAATTTGTTGGGCCTTGTAGCTCTTAACCTCTATGCCACCAGGGTTTCCTTTTTCTCAATACACCCCTGCTATTCTGTAAACTGGAAACCCGGGTGGTGTAGTGGTGAAGTGCTACATCTGCTAACCAAATGGTCAGCAGTTCAAATCTGCAAGGTACTCCTTGGAAACTCTATGGGGCAGTTCTACTCTGTGAATAGGGTTGCAACGAGGCAGAACAAACCAGAAAGCTATCGGTTTGGTTTGGCTTATTATCTAAAACAAGTATCCCTATTATTTAAAAAAGTCTAATCCATTTTAGTAAAGAATTAATTCATTCAACAAATATTTATTGAGTCTTCTACTATGTATCAGGTACTATACTGTATGCTAAAATATTCTTAATTTTTTACATCCTTATTGGCTATATCTATAGTGAGTTACAATCTGCTTACTAATGTTCAACATCAAAGCCTACTCACAAATTTTTAAAAGTTAATATTCATTCTTGTACTAACAGACACGATTATGAGTATGAAACTACCTGGAAATAGACAGTACACAGTATGTTATAAACTGCTGATAAAAAAGATCTATAAAGATTGCTTCCTATCATCTCAGTTCTCAAATACCAGGAATACCTTTGAACATCACCTCTAAAGCTAACTTGCTTTTTTTTTTATTTTTCAAAAATAAAATCATATGTATAACAACACGAAAAAGAACACACAGATTTAAAATTTTTAAATCTGATTTTTGTCTTGCTTTGAAATAAAATCACATTCTCTTCCCATGCCACCAACCTCATCCTTCTTCCTAGGGCCTGGAAGTGTTGCAACTTAATAGAATTTTAACTAGTGACTACAGTATGCCCCAGGATCCTGAGTGGCACAGAAGTTAAATGTCCAGCTGCTAACCAAAAAGTTAGTAGTTTGAATCCAACAACCATTCTGCAGGGGAAAGATATGGCAGTGTGCTTCCACAAAGATTACAGCCTTGGAAGCCTTACGGGACAGCTCTACTCTGTCCAATAGAGTCACTATAATTTGCAGTCGACTCCACCACAATGAGGTTTTGGATAATACTCCCAAGCACTACAACAAACATCAATACAGTTCAATCGCTGTTAGAGAGTTCCATAGTACTAGCCAAGCCAAGCCAGTCAATCATTATCACTTTCCATCTTACTCTCTCCATTAACAACCCTTTCATCTTCCAATAAATAAGAGTTGCAATAATGGAAGCATTGTCTGGTCTACACCTCAAGCATATTATTAAGCTTCAAAGCTGAGTTATGATTTAGGTGTACCAGAGTGACAATATTTCTTGCAGGCACACCCTGACAAATAAAAGTTGCCTGATGACTTTACCCGAGGACCACGTTAAAGGAATCTTTTTTTTTTTTTTAGCTTGTTTCCTGGTTCAGTGGTAAAAGATATAAAAGAATCATTTGATTAATTTGGGGGAAAAAATGCCATAAAATGATAAGAAAAGAACATTTACAAGAACAGATTGAGTTCTTTAAAACTTAATAATCCCATAAAGTCGCTTAAATAAAAAGTATGTTTTCAAAATCATGTTCACTAATGCACAGCACAGCATAGCATATTTGTGGGAATGTATGCATGTAGGCGTGTGAGCACTATGCTTACCTGTCTACACAAACCCTATGTTAAACACAGTGCAAAGATATAACTTTACTGAGTTCATCAACATAAACTAATCCTTACCTGTCAGTCAACAGTTTGTATTCATCACTTGTTAAGTGTGAAGTGACATAAAAGTACAATGGAGAAACATAAAGAGACAAGGTGCCAATGTCATTCTAGGCAGATACAGTAGCAAAGCAAAACCTATGAGAAGTGGAAGTTAAATAATAATAATAATAAAAGCTTAAAAGTTTAGGGATATATGGCTATCAAGAAATCATATATTTGAATATATAGTGAAGTCATACAGACAGAAAGAGAATGATCAAAGACAGAATTTAAGTTGCCTTAAGTTTCTTAAATTCAGTTTTTAAATCTTTATCTTTTTTAGTAAGATAAGTATGATATTCTTACCAATATACAATGTATAAATATATCTATGAATATTTAAATAGACTTTATACCTTTAAAAACCTAATAGTAACTAAACCTACACATTCCCCACGACTTCAAAATTCCACTCTTGGGAATATAACATCAGAAATTAGGGCACATGTCCATTAAAACACAAATAAAATACGTTCATAGCAGCTTTACTTGTAATACATAAAAACTGGAAACAACCAAAATATCCATCAATGGTAGACTAGATTAATTAATTGTAGTATATTCATCTAATGGCATAATACACACTAGTGAAAAACAAACTACTGATATGTACAACAAAGTATTTAAGGGGATAAAATCATGTCCATATGGGAGTCAATTTTGGTAGCTAAAATGACTATTTAAAATAGCAGCAATGAATACATGAGTATTCTAAAGATCACTCCAGCAACAATAATTGAATAATCAGTGAATATATCTGAATACAAAATATTCATAGCAAGTAAACACAAAACATATGCTTGCTCATAAACACAGATATGTAAGAGACTGGACAGAAATACACAAAATAAATGTTTCTGTATCTTGGAATATAAATAACTAAATTTTCATTACAAAAATTCCTTGATCATTATTATGGTTCTATTCTTATAATTAATGACAGGTATGAATATATTTTTAGTTCCAACTGGTTAATTTGAAGTATTATCAAGTTGTTACTTGTCTGAGCTGGGACAACTCTGAGCAAGAAGGAAAGGGATTATACTTTCACCTAAGGTCAACAGCACAGAGGAAGGCATGCACAGACTCAAGAGGTTATATTAACATATAGTAAAGCGGGAAAAAATTCTAGGGGAGCAAGTCAAATGGCTGTGCAGTTGGCTATAAATTTATAAAAGAGCAGGAGTCAAGGAAGACAGAACCAAACCTTAAAAGAACAAAGGAAATCAGTGAATCTCACAGAGGCATGTACAGTGGAGCAGTTAATCAATCCAGAACATTGCACTTAACTACTCAGCAGCTGTGTATCATCAATCTGTAAAACAAGAATGATAATAACTGAATCATGATAATAATACAGGGTGGTTATGAGGACTAAATGTATTAGTGTAGGTTAAGCACACAGAGCAGCGCCTGCCAATAAGAAGTGATCAATTAATGTTAGATAATACTAGAGGATAATTAAAAAGATTAATTTCATTAGATCTTTTTTCTAAATTTAGCCTTTTAAAAAAATCCCCCTACTGTTTCAAAGTTGATATATTCAGTTTGGTAATGATTTTTAACTTTACTTAGAAATTTGACATTAATTTTATCTAACATTCACTGAGAACTGACTCAGATTAACTGCAGCTTTGCAGAAATTTAACATGATACACTGACTTGTGAGGGTAATTCCTTTTTCTTGTAAACAATGCTACTTACTTCCTTGTGGATTAACTTCAAAGCTAATTTTGGAACTTGGAATTTAGTAAATATCATAGGGGTTAGAGAAACAGATAAATCACAGTTGAGGGAAAAATGATACTTCAGTAATGAACAGAACTTCACCAGAGAGCTCAATGCTACTCTGACATACATGAGATAGTAATGAATGAAAATTGACTTCTGTTTGCTTTTATTCATTTATTTTTATAAATTGTGTCAGTAAATAACCTATTTTCTGGACACTGTACAATAAAATATCATGCTGTTTCCCTGCCTGTGACAGGAAAAGTTGTAAATTAGAACTAATAGTCACTCTAAAAAATAAACTGAATGCCATGGAGTCTATTCCAACTCATAGCGACCCGATGGCACAGAGCATAAGTTTCCAAAGAGTGGCTAGTGAGTTTGAACTGCTGACCTTTCAGTTAGCAGCCATAGCTCTTAACCACTGTCCCACCAGGGCCCCTAAAATACTTTGTTGTCAGGAGCCATCAGGTTGATTCTAACTCATAGCAACTCCACATGGAAGAGTAGAACTGCCCCATAGAACTTTCTAGGCTGTAATCTACTAAAGTAGACTGCCAAGTCCTTCTTCTGTAGCATCACTGGATGAGTCTGAACCACCAACCTTTTACTTGGCAGCTGAGCACTTACTTAATGTTCTAGGAGGGCTCCTAAGGGGTTTGTATCTCTTTTAAATTTTCCTTTTCCATAATCTATTATTCTTGTTCTTTCTTTACTATTACGTGACTTTGCTCCTCTTCTCTATAAATGAAATAAAACACCATAATAAATGATATACTGTAACTGCCTTCATCCACCATCACCCTACACAGTAATTAAATAAGCAAGGAAGTAAGCAAACAAACAACAAAAACAAAACACAGTAACAACAGAAACTGCAGTTTCTAGGATCTGGATCACCAACAGTCTGAGGAAACAAAATATGGAGTGTTGCCCAGGGTCATTCTGATGTTAACTGTGCATGAGGCTCCAGGAGGTGGCCTCTGCCAGTATGGATCCCAGACCAACAGCAGCAGCATCTGAGAATGAAGATCCTCAGCCCCACCTGAGACCTACAGAATCCAAACGCCCAGAGAGTGGGACCTAGCACTTTGTAAAACCTGCAGCTCTCCGGCTGATCTCTCCAGCTCATAGCAATCCCACAGGACACAGAAAAATGCCTGTAAGGTTTCTGAGGAGCTGCTAGTGGATTCAAAATTCTTCAGATGAAAACCAGTGGTATAAACTGAACCTCTTTGAATAACCTCTAGATCTACAGCAACCAATAAGGTCACCAGCAGGCCCGTGTGGCCACTGAGCACCTAAATCCCAGCAATTACCAAGCTCTGCAAGTGTAAAATATCAGATATTAAAGACTTAGTACAAAAACTGAATGTGAAATAGCTCATTAACAATTTTTATATTGATGACAGCTAAAATTATTATATTGGGGATAAATTCAGTTAAATAAATTCAGTTAAATATGTTATTCAAATTACTTTCATGTTTCTATTTATTTTTGTAATGTGGCTATGAGAAAATTTAAAACTATCTATGTGGCTTATATTTCATTTGTATTGCACAGTGCTGATTTACAGTCCTAAATTAGAAGTCAGTAATAATCATATTTTAATCAAAGTAAAACAATAATGTCACGCAATGTAAATTTTCAAGTTAAATGTATAGTAAAGAATGTGTTACAGATTTTTTTTCATTTTATTAAATACTTAGTAGGTGGTGTAGTGGTTAAGTGCTACAGTTGCTAACCAGAAGGTTGGCAGTCCAAATCAACCAGCTGCTCCTCTGAATCTCTGTGTGGCAGTTCTCTTTCTATTGGGTTGCTGAGTCAGAATCGACTCAATGGCACTGAGTTATTTGTGTATCCTAGTTTCTAAGACACCATGGTAGCACAGTAGTCAAGTACTTGGCTGCTAATGGAAAGGTAGCAGTTCCAATCCACCAGCTGATCCATGGGACAAAGATTTAGCAGTCTGTTTCCGCAAAGATTACAGCCTTGGAAAGCCCACAGGACAGTTCTTCTCTGACCTATAATGTCATTATGACTAAGATTTGACTCAAAGTCCACGGGTTTATCCTAATTTCCCTTCTCCTATTGTTCTCCTGGCTCTCTGCTTCACCCCTTTTGCCAAAGTCTACCCAAGTTCCTACAGTGAGATTTTCCAGCTACCTGGGCTGATTTGATTATCTACAATCATCCATATTTTTGTTGTTGCTAGATGCCCTCAAGTCAATTTCCAACTCATAGCAACCCCATGTGACAAAGTAAAAATATCCCATAGGCTATAAATTTTACAGCAGTAGATGGTCAGGTCTTCCTCCTGTGGATGAGCTGAGCGAGGCTGAGCTGTTAACGTTTGGTTAGCAGTCAAACACCTAACCCCCTAACTGTTGTGCTACCAGGCACACTAACAACTAACAATTAATGTGAAGAAAAAGCTTATTAACAAATTAGAGGAATTTCATAGAAACTCTCTTAGCAGAGGTGACGTTTAAGTTGAAAACTAAAAGATGAAGTATATCATCATATATTTTTTTTCCTTGAAAAAGGAAAAAGCCCTGAGACGGAAAATAACTTGTTTTATTTTGGAACTAAGAAAATACCAACATAACTACACCCTAGGGAGTCAGTGGCAGTTGTAGAAGTTAAGAGAACAACATACAGAGGCCAGAATATCAAATATTTCATTAAAAATAAAAATTCTGCTACTTTTGCTACTGTCTAGCCAAATCCAACTCATAGCAACCCCATGTATGTCAGAGTAGAAATGTGTTCCTTAGGGTTTTCGGTGGCCAATTTTTCTTTCTTCCTTTCTTTCTTTCTTTTTTAAAGCAGGTCATCAGGTCTTTCTTCCAAGGTGCTCCTGTGTAGACATGAACCTCCAATCTTTCAGCTGGCAGGTTAACAGTAACTGTTTACACTACAGGGGTGGGGGGACTAGAATTCCAAGTGCTTCACAGACCACAATAAGGGTCTGGAGTTTATTCCAACTACAATAGGACGTCACTGGACAATACGATTCATATTCTTGAGAAGGCCACTCACAAAAGAAGCAAAACTGAAACTGAGAGAGCAGTTAGTGGACCGCTGTTGTTGTCCAGGCACAGGACAGCTTTGCCTTGGATGACACAGCCGTGCACAGATAAGAATGAGTGGAGAAATTCAAAACTCATGTGAAAGTAATACTGGTATTTGTCTAATACACTGGCAGATTAGGTAGGGTGGGTAAGGGGAAACAAGACAGGTAAGATGATACTTGGCTTTTAGTTTGAATAAAAAATGATAGATTTAAAAAAAACATATCTTTTTTCCAATGTTATACGAGAAATAATGGAGGAGAAAAGGAAGATACCCTCAATTAGTAAGGAATCATTACAAAACCATAAATCTTAGGCTTCTTAAAACAAAAATCAGTGCCAGGTGGTAGTTGATACACGTTCAATTTAAGACTCTCAGGTTATTATCCCAGATTCAAGATGGGCAAACTGTGGCACAAAGTCAAATGTCATTCAAGTCACCCAGTCAACAGACCCCAGAGTTCCCTCTGACCAAAATGTTTTACAGACACCACACTGCACCATGATCTGTTAATTTTGTCTAAACCATTAGACTATTGTTCCTAAGATATTAATACCAAGATGGCTAATGACATAATGCAACTAATCGCTCATACTTTTAAATCAAACTCCTGTGATTTGCAATTACAGAACTAATGAAATTAAAGTGTTTTAGAGGGTGATTTACGGAGCTTTTACTGAAGTGTGAGTTGTTTCTGTCTGCAAAAGGCCTGCAGGAATCTGTTTGGCGCATAGCTTCAAATAGATACACTGACTGTCCTCTGTACCTTAAAGGCCATGAGTATTTGTGTAACTATCTATCTAAACCAGCAAGGAAGGGATGCAGCTACGGTCTGACATTTTGAGGTACTTTTGCTGTCAGCCCAAATGGTATTTTGTTCCTGGGAAAGACAAATGGCACAGCTGATTTCTGTGTAGCTGTGCCTTGAGGATGATATCTAGAGTCAATGATATCTAGCAAAAATGGAATTTCCCTTTCTCGGTAAGTGAAAGGAAATACAGTTCAGTAGCCTCTGAAATACAAATGTATGAACATATATACACACACATAATACATACATATACATATACAATTTGTTATATATTGTGTACTCAATGTGTTATATATTACTTATACACATGTACACATATATGTTACGTATGTATGTATGTATTCCTTTGTAATGGCCTTCTTACGTTCAACATTATAAACTAAGATGGTACGTAAATGCCTGCAGGAGGCTCTGGAGCCAGCAGAAACCTGAAGACATTTAAAATGTTTTTCCAAAATGCAAACATAGCATCTGTCCCACTTTGGAGTTCAGCTTAATCTGGCATTGCTCTTTATCTTCTGATAACCTCAACGGCACAAAATATACACACACAGAAACTGTCACAACACTGTTTACTAAAAGGAAGTAGAACATAGTAGAAATAATTAAAACAATGTAACAGGCTCATCTCTGGGATAGTCATGTAAGATTCTTTTTTGCTAGATATCAGTGACTCTAGATATCATCCTCAAGGTACAGCTACACAGAAATCAGCTGTGCCATTTGTCTTACCCAGGAACAAAATAGGGACTGGATGCATTATATCAAGGGGGGAAGTATAAATGAGGAGTGGGCATATGACAGAGGCAGGCATTTTCAAGTTTGACATAAATGGTTTTGGTTCTAAAAGTTTTGACATTTTAATACAAGTATATAAGTATACATGCCATAGTGGCTAAGTGCTATGTCTGCTAACCAAAAGGTTAGCAGTTTGAACCTGCCAGGTGCTCCTTAGAAACTCTATGGAGCAGTTATACTCTGCCTTACAGGGTCACTATGAGTCGAAACCGACTCAATGGCACTGGGGAGATACACACACACACACACACACATACATAATTAAACATAAATATTTAATCAATAGTCCACAGCAACCGTATGTATAATCCACAAAAAAATTTGGAACATCTAAGATTGTTTGTAATAACACTAAATTACTTCATGATTATTCTGCCTAAAGAATATAGTTGTTCATTCTTTCTCTTCATGTAGGAAAAGAATTTTTGAGATAAGTTCTATGTACTTTCTCTATATCTGTAATACTCTAAACCAAAAAAACTTAATATGCAATCTCTTTGGTGCATAAAATTTTTATAAGTGGATTATATGTTAGATTTATTAATTCTCCAAATTTTGTTCCCGTTTTTCTCTGTTCTCAAAATTAGCTTTGTCAGTTCTGATAGTTACTTTCCTTTGATTTAGTTTGTTATAAACTGACAAATTGTTCAAAGAATAATATCATATGAAAGACACTTTTGATAAATAATATAAAATGTTACAGATTGATTAAGAATGTTTAAGCTCTTTTATTTAGTTTAACTAAACTTGGAATGAAGCATTTCAGATATCCAGAATCCAAATACAGATGTGTGCATATCTATCCATGTGTATATGTACTAGTGTTTATTATTAGGGTACATAACATGTACCAACACATATATGAATACACATACATTAGTCTCCTAAAATAAGTATATTTTTATATTATAATTTTTATCATTATTCAGATTGAATGTGAATTTTCCCCCCAACAAGGCTGTTACTAAGCTCTAAGGAGCCCATTTATTCTTTAAATCACTTAAGTCACTACATGTTTTACGCCTGACACCCATTCAAAAATTCCTGCCTATAAAATTATATTATTTTTAACAGAGGATGCATTTTTACCATAGCTATTTGTTTCAAAAGTACGAACATTGATTTCATTTCACTAAATGAAACACCAAGTTTTAGACTCACTTGTAAGGGAAAAAAAGTGAATTACGCAGGAAGAAAATCACAGTATCAGTTAAAATCATTTGGGGCATAATAATAGAACTGCATGTTATACATGTATGTACTTTGTTTTCCTTTACAGTGTTTAAAGCAGTTTGAAAATACTCTCTACTTACATAACAATTATTAAGCAAGTTCTGTAAGTTTTACTATTCTGCCAATCTATGCAGAAATAGGAGGAAAACATAACCATTAAAATTCCTGAGTTGCAAAGTAATGCAAAATAGCTCAATATACACCACATATGCTAGGTATGGTCAATGTCACCATAATGAGGATAATTTTAAGTAGCACGATTATTTTTCCAGAAAGGAGTTAGTTAACTAAATTAATAAAATCATTTTTTAAAACACTGTCACAAAGAAACCACTGCCATCTAGTCTAATCCGACTCACAGCGACCCTATAAACAGAGAGAAACAGCCCCACAGAGTTTCCAAGGAGCCCTTGGGTGATTTGAACTGCCAGTCTTTTGGTTAGGAGCCATAGTACTTAACCACTACAGCACCAGACCAAAGCCAAACCCAACCCAATGGGTTGATTCTGACTCATAGCTACCTTGTAGGACAGAATAAAACTGCTCCAAAGAATATCCAAGGAGCATCTGGCAGATTCGAACTGCCGACGTTTTGGTTGAGAGATGTAGCATTTAACCACTACGGCACCAGGGTTTCCTTAAAAAATATACCCAAATCACTGTCGTGGGGTCGATTCCAACTCATAGCAATCCTAGAGGTCAGAGCAGAACTGCCCCATAGAGTTTCCAAGGAGCGCCTGGCAGGTTTGAACTGCTGTCTTTTTGGCTAGCAGACACAGCACTTACACCACCCGGGTTTCCTTAAAACACTACAGGCCTCTTAAATAGTAAATCTTGCTTCCCAAGAATTCTGACTATTAAATGATTGCTCATTAGGAAATGAAACTCTGGTGGGACTGTGCTTAAGAGCGCTGCTGCTAACAGAAGGGTCCTCAGTTCAAATCCACCAGCTGCTCCTTGGAAACCCTAGAGGCCAGTTCCTCTCTATGCTTTATGGCCGCTATGTAATGGAATCAACTCAGTGTCAAAGGGCTTGTTTTGTTTTTTTGTTTGTTCTGGTAATTAGGAAATTCAGACACTTGTTTTTGATTTAATTAACCTTTTTTCAATGAATAACGACATGATTTCTGAAGACAGTGATGTACGCACATTTACAACTGAATGTTTCAATTCACTGTGCAAAACTAGACAAAAGTTTTAAAATCGGTAACATTTTCATGAAGTTTTATTTCACTAAGTTTGTAACTAGATATGATCTCTTTTCCTAACTTAATGAATCAGTTTCAATTAAAAGCTTCAGTTTAGTGTTTCACAATCTATCCTGACATAGTTCAGAAGTCAGCCTACCACATTACTCGTGTATGCATGAAGTAGCAAATAAATTATTTTAACCTGGTAGATGCCTCACGTAAATAATTGATGGGATCCAAACAAAGAGAAGAAAAAAATTACCTTACTTCATTTTAACTTTAAATGACACTGTAAATATTGAGATGTGATTAACAACATAACACCTTAGGTATTAAAGTTATTAGAAGAGGAAAATATATGAGCTACGGGGTTGGACTTTAAATGTAATTTGTTTAAGTCTCAAGACACACTGCACGTGTGGGAGGAGGGACTGATATGCTCAAAACTTTAAATCAAGTCTATTAGCTCCAAAAACTCCTGCTCTTTCCATTGTCTCAATGATTTAAGCAATTAAACAAACAAAAACAAGATGGCATTGCCAGTGAATCAATTCTGACTTATAGCAACTCTACAGGACAGAGTAGATCTGCCCCTTAGGGTTTCCAGGGAGCAGCTGATAAATTTGAACTGCAGCAGCCAAGCTCTTAACCAATTCGCTGCCAGGGCTCCTTCTAAGCAGTAACAACTTAAAAAAAAAAAAAAAAAACTTGGCATACAGGTTTTAAAAGAAGCTCCAGCATTTTAGGTTGACCTGTGAGAAAGTGGTAGATCTCATTCTATGTCTGTGTGGAACTACTGTGAGTATTGTACAGTTCTCACAGGGAATTTTAAAAGATTGCACAGAAGATATGTAAACAAGATAAACTGTGAGTATGGACACTTTTAAGTATAATGCAATTATTTGTTTTACCTTGTTGGTAAGAGAGTATTTTGATGTGTTTAAGTCTCAGACTTGAGAGTGTATTTTAAATACTCTGGAATTCTGGCATACAATTCTTTTGTTCACTTACCTCAAAAAAGAATCCATAGGAGTTAAGAATGGGTGAAAATCACAAAAAAGAAAAAAAAGCCAATGAAGAATTTCAAAGGTTCCAAGTGAATTAGTACACAGATAAATAGATAGACAGAAAAGCAGATAGATAAGTAGAGAGACAGGCAGACAGAGAGACAGATAGATAGAAAAATTCCTAAATCTTGAACTTGTTCAGTTCTGAGGTCGGCCAGAAGCAGGAGTGGTGCATGCTACTGGTATGAAGGAAGAAGTCATGCCCCCGAGCAGGTCAGTGAAAACAGAATATATTGAATCAAGAATTATGTTTGAAAAGAGTCACAAGAATTAAAAAAAAAAAAAACCCACCTTGGTCATACTATGTGTTTTTATTTTTTTAACTTAAGACATAACTTTGTTTTACTCATTAGTCAGTTTACATATGAAAAACAACTAAAAGAAACCTCACAGAACCTAGAAAATCCTTTTAGATTTTTGGAATTTTTGTGAACGATTCCATAATAACTGTGCATTGTCATTTTCAAAGTACATCTATGCACCACAACATTTTTCAGGGCCAATTATACCATTGGTAAGGCCCCACAGGGTGTTTTTCCTCTGCCCTATAGTTGAAGTGCCTTTCTGAGCTCTTGCAGAGGAATCCAGTCGAACACATTCCTCATACTCTATTACACTTACATACAGTAAGATATGCCTGGAAAATATTGCTCAAAACTCAAAAAACTTTATTTAATTTTGACTACATATGATTCTAAGTCTCCTGTCTTTCCATGATTTTTACAGAGTTTAAATAAAATAACTTAAAAGAAAACACTATACATTGTGCATATGAAAGAATCCTATAAATCATGGTTCAGTTATTAGTGTCTTTATTGTTAGTGTATTGTTGGTATAGTAGTTAAGTGGTACCACTGCTAAGGTAAGCAGTTCAGATCTATCAGACACTCTGGAAACTTTATGAGGTACTTCTACTCTGTCCAATAGGGTCTCTATGAGTCAGAACCAACTCAGTGGCACTGAGGTTTTTTGTTTCTTTGGGGTTTTTTTTGGTATTGCCCTGGTGGCACAATAGTTAAGAGCTTGGCTGCTAACCAAAAAGTCAGCAGTTCTAATCCACCAATCACTCACTGGAAACCCTATGGGGGTAGTTTTAGTGTCTTTGTATTGGGTCTATATTGGGTCTGTATCAGTCAAAATGGAATCAGCAGCAACAGTTTTACTGAATGAATACTTATACACAAAGAATCTACATTCCACATCAAGATATAAAAAGATCTTTGAATTCAGGTTTCTTCCTATTTTTGTAAACTCGCTTTTTGCTACCTTCTCTTAATTAGCACACATCATCCTCCCCACCCTTATTTGTACATACTATTTCTGTGTTGGACAATGAACAAACAAGACTTAAGAAGAATTGATGCCTTTGAGTTGTGGTGTTGGAGAAGAATGTTGAACGGACCATAGGCCACCAAAAGAACCAACAGATCTGTTCTGGAAAAAGTACAACCAGAGTGCTCCTTGGAAGCAAAGATGGCAAGCCTGTGTCTTACATACTTTGGACATGTTGTCAGGAAAGATCAGTCCATAGAGAAAGACATCATGCTTGGTAGAGTGGAGGGTCGGCGAAAAACAAGAAGACCCTCAAAGAGATGGATTGACACAGTGGCTGCAACAAATGGCTTAAGCATAAAAATGACTGTGGATATGGCACAAGACTAGGCCGTGTTTTGCTCGGTTGTTCATAAGGTCTCTGTGAGTCAGAACCAACTCGATGGCACCTAACAACAACAACATTTCTGTGTATGACTAACATACCCTTAACTCTCTTCCTTCCTGGTCAAATCCTACCCTATTATTCAAGACTGAATTCACATGGGAAGAAAATATTTGAAAAAGTACATATCAAATCTGATAAAAAGCCTTGCAATGCTTTTTATAACTCAGTAATAAGAAGGTAAGAACGCAATTTTAAGGGGCTATGGAAACACATAAGTGTTAAACAAAACTCTATCAAATAAAATACATGCATAATACATGAGCTCATGAAAACATGCCTATCATCATTAGTAACTCAGAAATACCAGTTTAAACCAAAATGAGATACCTTTGTATACCTTTTAGAATGTCTAAAATTAAAGGACTGATTAGATTGTAACAAATGTTGGTGAAAACATAGACTCACCTAGAACTCTCAAACACTACTGATGAAAATGTAAAATAATCAACTACTCTAGAAAATAGTTTGACAGTTTCTATCTTATGATCTAGTAATTCTACTGCTACGTATTTATACAAGATAAATGAAAGCTCATGTCCATGAAAAGATTTATAAGAACATTCATATACACTTTATTTGTAATGTCCCCAAAGTAAAAAAAAAAAAAAACTCAAATATTCATCAACAGATGAATAGACAAATTGTGGCATATTTATACAGTGGCAAGCTACTCAGCCAAAAAAATAAAAGAAAAAGAAAGAAAGAAAAAAAAAGAGAAATGAACTACTGATACATGCAACATCATGGATGAATTGGGTGAACCATGTGGAGTAAAAGAACCCAAACAAAAAAATATTGTATTATCTCATGTATATAAAACTCTAGAAAATTCAAACTAATTTACATAGGCAAAAAGAACTATAGATGTCTTACTACGGAAGAAGAGGAGCAGAAAAAATTATTTACAAAGAAGCATGAAGAGCATACAGGGTGATGGCTTATTTCATTATGTATATGGTTGTATGGTTTCACAAATATGGGAATGCCATGATTTTTCAAATTGTACAGTTTAAATATGTATAGTTTATTATATAAAAATTATATTGAATAAATTTGTTTTTACAAAGGAATAAACAAATAGTATATGCAATAAGATGGATGGATTTCAAAAGCATTATGCTACATGAAAAAAGCAAGACACAAAAAAGTTACATGCTACATGATGACACTGACATATTATCCTGAGAAGTTAACACTACAGACAAAAATCAAATCACTGTTTGCCTGGGCATCAGGTTAGAGGTCTGACTGCAAAAGGTCACAAGAGAATTGGGATAGGAGGAGTTGAAAATGTTCTACACCTTGATTATGGTAGTTATTACACAAGTATATATATTTGTCAATGTTCATTAAACTAAATACTTAACAGGATGCATTTTACTAAAAAATGTATTTCAAGTCAATAAACCTAACATAAACAGAAAGAAACCATTTATTATCTCCTGTGAAACTTACTCCAGGTAAAGTTGGTAGGCCTTCTACTAGATTTCCATAATATGTGACTATTATTCAATGAATCCATTCATCAGAGTGAAAAATAATTATTTTATATATATATCCTTAGGAAAGAACTGATTTTTTGTCATTACTTAACCCACATTATACTACATAGTGCTTGACAATCACACTACAACCAAATACTTGTTAATTCAATGATTGACATGTTAATCCCTTCCTCATTATCACCATTCATTCACTCACTGAACATATACTCCCTAAGTTTCAAACAGAAGCTAGAAACTGGGAATAGATAGGAAAAAAAATACAATTCCAGTCCATATAGACTTAATAGTCAAGTCTATGAGGATGACGATTAAGCACACAAACACAATCTGTGATTAAGTTGTTAAGCGTCATGATAGAGAATGAATAACATATAATTAAATTAGTATATGGGATCAGGAGGTCAGGAAAGATTTTAAAGTAGTGGTAATAGAACAAAGATCTGAAAGGTTAAGTGGAAAGTTGTCTAGAATGGCTGGGTTGGGGAAAGATTACAGTGATAGTGATTAGGAGTGTTCCAAGCAGTGGAAACAAAACTGTTGAAGGCATAGGGCATACTGAATTTGAGGAACTAAAAGAAATGTTTCCTGGTTGAAGACTCAAGTAGAGAAAGAGGAAGCTGGAAGTGAAAATCATGGACTAAGTCAAAAGGAGTCTAGTAATATGAAAACATTTGGACTTTACTAAGGAATTCCTCCATGGCACAAATAGTTATTAAGTACTTGATTACCAGCTAAAGGTTGGTTGTTCAAACCCTGCCAGAGGCACTTTGGAAGACAGGCCTGGTGATCTGCTTCCAAAAGGTCACAGATCTGAGAACTTTATGGAGCAGTTCAACTTTGTACACACCGAGTTGCTATAAGTTAGAATCAACTCAAGGCAACTAACAAAAAGAGGGCATTAAGAAGCTGACAAATGATTTTAAAAGGAAGATAAAGCCCATGATCTTATTTATTGTCTCTACCCATCTCGAGATGTTATCTTGGGAATTAATTTAAGGCCAACAAGGCTACACAGGGAGAACAGTTGTTTGTAGCATAATCCTGGTTTGAAATCATTGCTTTGCTGAAAATTAGCTCAAATAAAGAAAATAACAGTCTTCACAAGTGCCTAGCAATTTCAATCAAATGACCAAACAAACTTCAGTTTTACTTTACAAGCAAAGTTTTAAAACATGAACAACTTAAGCAATATAATAGTTAAAGATACATTATCTATAATGGCCATGATCAAACCAAAACCTACTGTACAGTCTTGAAGAACAGAAATTTAGGCTTTGCATTAACTCCTCTCTCTCCAGTTTCAAGATTTTCAAAGAACATTTTTCATTGTCAGTGGACTGTTGTTAAAAACTCTTCTACTATGTCTCTAGTATCTCCTTCTCTAATCTGTCCTGCAAAACGCTGTCAGTTATGAGTAGCATTCCAAGACAGCAGACATTTAGTCTCTACTTCCCTGGAACACCACAGGAGGACAATTACCCAGAAACTGTAGGAGGGAAGGGCTTGCAGGTCTAATCGCCTCCAATAGCTACTACCTCTCTTGACATGAGTCCAGAAGAAATAGACAGTGCCTAGCTACAATTATTGAACATTTTTATAAGTGACTCAAGACACAGACATGAAAATCAACTCAACAGCAATGCTTTTTTGTTTCTGTTCTTGCTGTATGAGACCAAAACAACAACAGTAACTCAAAAATACAGAAGAGAACTTCAAGGGACAGAGTTTAAAGTAATGGTGGTGAAACAGTCTGGGCAGAAACAGTAAGAATGGTATCACAATGTGAAGTATCTAAGCCCCATCAATGAACTGCACACGTAAAATATACCCATTGTGGAATAGGTCTGCTGTTTCACTGTGTATATTTTTACCTAAAAAAAGATTCTTAATCCAGGCTATTTCAAGACTTCTGATTTTTGTCCTTAAAAGATTTGGCTCAAATCTTTGTCATGCACAGTCAAGACTGCCAGTATCTGACCCAGCATTTTTTCCTTATTTCATCACTTGCCACTACTCCTACTTGATATATTTCTGTCCCAAATACAGTGAAACCTGTTGTTTTTCCAGGACTCACAAGTTTTCTACCACTGGCAGAATGCTGTCTTACCAATTCTCTATTGCTTATTTTAGTGGAAAACCTTTGAGTTTTCCTTCACTGACAGGTTTCTACCTTACATGGTTTCCATTTGGTAACACATAGAATCATTGTATTAATTCTGTGAGACAGATATTACTATAATTAGTAGCTGGCCACAAACTATTTGCATTCCCTCCTCCCAAGAGTCTTATACACACACTTATGCAAATTAAAAATATATATATAGAGAAGTGAGACTCAGTTTCAGTAAATGGAGACCATGGGTATCTGACAACAGTCTGTTGTCTGGTCATTCTCAAAGTCCTTCTTGATGAAGTCAAGGGTTTTCATAGCAATAAAACATCAAAAGCTATCAGCTACTACAAACATGTAGAGATCACACTGTGCTGCAATGTATTAAAATATAAAGTAGGAAGCAGAGTCAGGAAGGCAGATATCTTCTTTAGGATGTGCCCATAGTGAGTTGGTAAGACAGTGTTGAAAGATATTTGACATATTTATGGACGTAGCTCCTACAAATAATACGTCAGCAGCAGGGCTGCTGCTAACCTATCATCTAGAAAAGTACCCTTTCCCTGGGAATACCAAGCCAAAAGCAGAGGACATGGCTTGGTTGTGAGATGGCCAAGGCTTCAGTCCTCACTCTCTGCTCAATAGGAACCTCATGCAGTGAAAACCCTGTAATTCTATGGAGCAGCAATGGTTATACTTATGACCATAATGCCTACATTCGAATCCCCAGTTCTGCGCCTTGAAGACAAGTGATCTTAAATTATTTAATTTCTCTTTGCTTTACTCTTCTTATTTTACAATGAGGAGATTATTAGTATTAGTTGTATAAGACTGTTGTAAGAATCTCAAAGAGAAAATGCATCTAAGTTGCTTAGAATAATACCTGGCATGTATTAATTCAATACATGTTAGCTAAAAATATATTATCATTAGTATTCCTGAATAGTTTGCCCAGTCATATATATGCCCCATTTGAAGTTATCTTTGTGTCTGGATATAAATGGAGTACTAACACCAGCAGGTACAAATTCCTTTCAAAAGAGGGGAGAGAAAGACTACAAAGGTACACCATCATGCACTAATTTGAGTCACAATCAGCTTGATAGCAGTGGCTTTTGGCTACAGCTTCTCAACAATGCAAATTTATAATAAAACTGGTTGCTGTCACATTGATTTCAACTCATGGCAAACCCTGTGTGTCAAATAGAACTGTGCCCCACAGTGCTTGCAATGGTTACTTTTCCAGAAGTATATCACCAGGCCTTTCTTGAGTCGGATCTGACTCGACGGCACCTGGCTTGGCTTGGCTTTCTTTCAAAGCGTTCGGGGGTACACTGAAACAGCCAACATCACAGTTCGCATCCAAAGTGCATTAAACAATTTGCAACACCCAAGAACTCCAAAGCTATGATACCTCATTTAAGATTGTTTCACTCCCAGTAGCGTGAATTATCTTTTAAAAAAGTAGCAAACACTCAGGAGACCTCAAAGACGATTGGCATAACTAGCCTATTGCTAAGAGAGTCTTCTATAGCCCATGTTGGTAAGTGGTGTCTGGGGTCTTAAAAGCTAGGAAGCTTCCATCCGAAGTACAGCAAATGATCTCATCTCAGCTGATCGAGGACAACAAAGATGTAAAAGAAAAAGAGCCCAAAGAACAGAAGGACCCACATGTATGGATGACGGCATAAACATGCGATCAGAAGAACCAGATGGTGCCCAGCCATCACCAATGACAGCCGTGATGAGTCACACATTGTCAGGTCCCAGTGGCAACAGACAAAAAAAGAGGGATGCACCCCCAAGTACTCTACTAAAAGACCATAATTGATAGTCTGATGGCCTGGGACTTTCCTTGGGAGCAACGGTTCCTAGAGCTGCTGTTGCCCCTGATTGTTATTCACTACTGTGGTCAACTCTTTGGACAGGAATGGATCTGACTTGGGGACATAACATAACCATATGATGCATCCACTTCATGGTTCTATGTATCTACAGGATGCCATCCTACCGGCCTTTTACTAAAAGGGAGAGGAGAAGGTGGACAGGGCAGTGTAGGTGACCGTTAGCAGGAGATAACATGTATGGAACAGAAAGGAAGGGTGTGCTGTCACCTGACAGGGAGATCAGAGGGATCTGCAGATAGGCAGGCACACAAATTTAACTTGGAATGTATACTACTTTCACTCAGTCACAATAAAAAAAAATAATTAAAAAAGGTAACAAACATGCTAACTTAAGAGCCACAAAATCACAAAACAGCAAGACAAAAATTGTCCATGAGATGACATTAGAGAAATCCTCACCATGCATTACTATCTCTAGCCACTCAGTAACTGGATAGATAACAAAGGCAGTGGCATAGTTTACTAGTTCATAGTAAGGTGATATTTTGAAAAGCATTTTCATTTCCCATTTTTTATGTCCTTAAAACTAAAATCTCAAGCTCTCCAAGTCAAATGTTTGAAGCCAGCCAGCCAGCCAAGTGCCAGATAGTAAACTCCAATTATGAGAAATCAGTTTTCCAACAATTTGATTGGCAATGTTTTAAACACTTCATCATTAGATAGCATCGACAACAGTATGATGAAAATACTGTAGGTTTTAGGAAGGCTCTTTGCCATGTCTATCACAATTTAAAGTGAACACATTTAAATTTGACCTTAAAGAAAAGTACCCAGCTGTCAGTACTATATGAAGTAATCGTCATGTCTGTATGTAATAACCCACAGATACAAATTCCTGGGAAAAAAGGGTAGAGAAGTGACTCTAAAATAGATGCAACATCATGTACCAACTGTTCTGTGTGCCTCTCTGGCTTCTCAACAATCCAAAGCTACGATAAAAGCAGTTGTTTTCAAATTGATTCTAATGCATGGCAACCCCATGTATGCCAACTCTGTTCTCAGAATAAATCTTGAGAAGTACTGATGCAAAGGTAATGTGTGATAGTAAAAAACTGGAAAGTCCATGTGACTATTCTGTGTTAGCTGGCCACATTAAGCAGAAACATTAAAACAGTATCTTCTATGTATACTGACAGAGAGATAATGGAAAAACATTCAGCAAAAAATCAGTTTCAGAACAGTAGGTATGAGTCCGTTATTCAACGTTTTGAAATAATGAAAGAAAAATTTCTGTAACTATACACACAAGAGATGAGAGGGACACAAAGCTTGCCCTCAACAAGTGATTACAAACATGGAATGAAACTGGGGGAGGGCATGATTCACTTTCTATTTTACTATGATCGATTTTTTTGAAAGCAGATGTTACCCACAGAATTCATAGAAATAAGGATTTTAAAAAGATTGGGTACTCAAAAACACGATATTAAAAAATCTTAGCAGCTCCCTAAATCAACTTGTGATGCTTCATTTCCTTGTAATCAAAATTGTAGAGTAACACATCTCTGAGATCTTAATAGACATACATTAGCATACTACCTTCATAAAACATTCTGAGAAAATTGTCTATATTTGTAGGCCCATAAGCAGAACTTAAGAACAAGATAGACAGAACAGAGGGCAAATGGATCTCAATTCCAAATCCACTTGAAGAGTACGTGACCACTACTCACCACCCTTACCTCCCTAAATGGTACCAGAGAGGAGGCCAAGCCTACCTAAAAGACACAATGGATCAGCTGGCTTGACAGTTGGTGTCTACAGAACATAAAAACAATGGAAAGTTGGGTGAGAGGGTGGGAACAGGAGGACTATTATGGAAAAATTGTAATAGGTGGAGAAGAAGGATATTTCTAAAGACTTAGAAATGTGAAAAGAGAGAAGGCATATATGAAATAAACAGAAAAGCAGGAGTAACAAAAACAGGTGGGAAACACTTCTATCAAGTGGCTTTAGTTTTTAGGACACACCTTTATGGGTTTGAGCATCTGCATTCTATATTCTCTAGCTCTTGCCCTCTAATGACAGCTTATGTAAGATTGTTTTGCATGATGGAGAGGAGTGCTTGGATTTTTTGAGTGAACCTTTGAAGCAGAGTGTATCAAATATGAAGCACATGTTTTGTTCACTTCTAAAAGCTGATCACATACTGGCTTATTCCCTTAGAATGAGTATTGTTTAGCTGGCACATTGTTTAGAAAAACATCCAAAGGACATTCAAGAAGTTAAGATAGTTTAAATAATCTATATTAGTTTTACATATATCTATACCTATCTCTCACTGGTAAATCCTGGTAGCATTATGGCTAAGAGCTACAGCTGCTAACCGAAAGAGCTACAGTTTGAATCCATCAGCCTGCTCCTTGGAAACCCTATACCTATTGCTGTTGGGTCAACTCTCATCAGGAACCCTGTGGGGCAGTTCTGCTCTGTCATATAGGTCACTATGAGTTGGAACTCCCTGGATGGCAAAGGGCTTTTCAATATATATGCATATTTTAAAATTATACATATATGTGTATGTGTATATATTATGTACATGCATATGTATACATGTGCCCATGTGTGTATAAATACACATATACATGTATGTATAGAGGCTTGGTGGGACAGTGATCGAAAGCTGACCAAAAAGGTCAGTTCCAATTCACCAGCCACTCCTTGGAAACTCAGCAGGGTAGTTCTACTTTGTCCCATAGAGTTGCCGTGAGTCCGAATCGAGGAGACAGCAACAGGTAAAGTGTATACATTTAATACTATTCTGTTATATGTTGTCAGACGCCTAGGGGTTGGTCCTGACTCATGAAGTAAAAACACTGCTGGGTCGCGCACCATTCTCACGATCGTTGTTGTGCTTATACAGTGACAATATGTTATGTATACTATTATATATTATATAAATTACAAAATATCTCATTTTAATTTCTCTCAATCAACAGGACCAATTCCCCACAAGCTTCCACATCCCACAAACATTCCCATGATGTAGCCAACCCGCTCCCCTCCCTCCGGAACCAAACTCGATTTAGAAAAAAAAAAAAAAAAAAAAAAAAAACTACCGGAGCCCCCACAGAACTGGCGGTCACGTGACGGGCCAGCAGACACCAAAGCATTCGCCGCACTCAAACAAATCCAACTTTTATTTTTCTTTTCCCAGAGTGAAAGGCTGTGGCGTCCCCCGTCCTCAGCCTCCCCGCCAGCCCGCCACCCCTTTCTGCCTCCCTCCACTGCTGGCTGAGAGAGGAGGCCTCGGGGTTTGTCAGCTTTCCACGCCGCCTGGCCTAGGGGTCCCAAGGCTCAGCCCCTCCGGGCGGTCGTCCCTCCTTCGGCCGCCCGAAGAGACGGGAGGCTCCTCGGGGCCAGAGCCCGCCGGGGGCCTGGGACAGGGCGCGGCCCCGGGCGCCGGCGGGGGTCGAGCCGCTTACCTGAGCCGAGCGGCGCGCCGAGGTCCCGCGTCGCAGTCCGCCGCGCGACCGCCGCCGCCGCACGCCCAGCGGCAGGTCCCCCCCGCCCCCGCCGCGGTGTCCCGCGCCGCACTTTTCCGAGCGGGGGAAGTTTGCTGACAGCCAGGAGGTGGGAGGCGGGGTGGGGCGGAGGTGACCTGGAAGAGGAGGTTTAGGGATTTTTGTGGTGGTTGTTTGTTTGCTCCTTTTATTTTATTTTACTTTAAATCTAGCGAAGACCTGATACCATATGCTGGGGAGAATATTAGCTTTGCTCAATGGCGACAGGGCAGCGGCCTGACTCTCACAGTCCGATCGATTTACTAAACAAACTGAAACGTGGGTGGGGATGTTAAACAGTAACCAGCAGGCTCAAGGAAAACCGAAAGCAGCGAGGCCGCCACAGCCCCGGCGAGCTCATTTCCCTGTTCCCAAGGCCCCGGGGCGACCAGCGGGCGAGCCAGCAGGTCTCAAACCCCGGCCTCCGGGACTGAGGCGCCTCCTCAGGGTCTCCTGGAGGCCGCCAGGCGGCAACGACCCCACAGCACGAGCCCAACTTTCCTCCGCCAGGCGGGGCGCTCCGCGGCTCGGCCATTCGGAGCCGGCTTCCCGTCTCTCCGGCCTCCCGCACCTGCGGGAGCCCCGCGGGGCGCGGCGCCCCGAGGTCAAGCCGCGGTCCCGGTGTGGGTCCCCGCCCAGGTCCCGCCCTGTCTTGGGCGGTGTCAGCCCGGAGGAAGCGGCTTTGGCCGAGCTCTGACGTTCTCCAAGACTAGCCGCGAAAGGCAAAAGCGAAGTGACCTCAGAAAGACGATCTGGTTCTACTCCGATAAGGTCCAGAAAAGGACTGAAAGCATCATTAAAGGGAATTAAATGGATCTCTAGAGCCCTAAACGGAGGCCACACCACTGGGGAAAGCCGCAATCGTTTCATTCAACTACACCTTGGGATCTTTGGGGGGTTACATTCCTCCTTGATGCTTGTGACTGCCTTGCTCCGCAAGAGTTGTAGGAGGACGAAGGAGACTAGTTTTCCTTTCCAGCCCTCTCAGGCACCTGTGGCTTTGGTCATTAAGCACGTCTTTACACATGTGTCTGGTGAAAGCTTTCTTTTTTCTCTCCGGTACCCAAGACGCCTGCACACGCCTTCGATTTCCAGAAAAGATGTTCACACCCTGCAGAGATGCGCTGGTCATCTTGATTCGGCTTTTCCGAGCCAGCAACATAGCCAGAAGCTGTGGCTTTTAAAAATATCTCAACAATTTAACTTCGTGGTTTCAGGAATGAATGACTTCAGGTCAAACAAGTAATTATCCTCGTGAGATAAATAGTTACTTAATACATAGTTGGTCCCCCCTCCCTTCCGACCAGGGGGTTGACTGTTATTTTAAGACTGTAATAACAAAGCCTTGGAGATCAAAGGGTTAGGTAGTTTTCATTTTCTTTCTAGATCGGGTTTACTAAACTTTCCCAGTTTCCTCCTTCTGAATCTCTTGCTGAAAAGCTCTTAAAAAAATAAGTACTTGGCGGTTTTAGAAATCAGAACAAAGGGGAGAGATCATATACTAATTTCTTTAAATCAACCTTCTTGGGCAAAACACGTTCTTTGAGTGTTCGTTGCCCACATGGTCTGCAAAACTCGTGTCGCAAGAGCGCCTCTGTCAACTTTGCACCCGGAAAATTGTCCAAAGACAGTAAAGGTGGAAGAGTAACAACAACAGGTTGTATTTATACGAATGTGTTGTTTAAAGAACACTTGAAGACATTTCTCATGAAAGTTGTTTTATTATATGTGAAAAATGTAAATGTATTTTGGTCCAACAAAATTCTGAAAATTTGAAGACAGAAATTCTTCATTCTCATTTAATGATACTCGCCATCTTTTATTCCTTGTAGAGAAATAATATTTTAAGTCAGTAGTCTCTATTTCATTGTTAGTAATCCGCAATGCCAGTGAGTTCGATATGGGACTGTCAATTCATCATCCTGGTAGATTTGATCTGCCAGAACATGATCATCACGTGTTCTGTGGTGAATTATTTTCACAAGATGTGTAAAACATTTGCAAGAAAATTTTACCCAGATCAGAATTTTGACTAATGAAGAGCAGAAAGTGACTGTAAAAAGAAGGTGCAAATTCTGAAATCTCAATTATTACTTAGAGTGAAGCATTTGTTCAATTTTGGAAAATCTCTGAGTTTAGATAACACGTTAATCTTTCCGCCTCCACAGGCAAGAAGGGCGTGGTTCCTGAGGACTTAAATAATAATAATAATAATAATATAGCATCTTTAAGAGCAAAAGGAGAATACAAGGAATTTGTTCGGCTCCTGGCTGACAGGTTCCCCACCCCCCCCACCCCCCGCCATGAGCCAACGCCAGCCCACAAAGCTTTTTAGAGCATCAGTTATATTGGTCTTGAAACCAATTTATTACCATTCTTCATGGTATGGGTTTAAGCTGCTGAAGATGAAAAATGTGCCCTGTGGAAAGTTAGCCCCTGCTGCATGGGGGCTGGGGGCATCAACAGGAAGTAAGAAATTAGGGTGATTTTTTCAGGAAAAGGTTCTCAGGAGGCACAAAGTTCTGCCTCGCTAGTTAGTGGTTCAGAGAAGATTATATTTATATGTGTTTATATTGCATCTCTTCCTTTAACCTAAAACTGAATACAAAATCTGGCGCGGGGGGGGGGGGGGGCGGATCCTTTCCCTCACTTTTCTATTGAGTGCTCCCTTTAGCTGTGTTTTCCCCTTCCACTTTGGTGATCTTTCTTACATCCTTTTTCTCTTTTTTTCCCAGCACCACCCAGATACTCTTGATAAGAGTTCCCGGTCCCCCTAGGAGCGGTTCTGATACTATTAATTAAAAGCAGTGGCCTTCGGCAGAGCCCTCAGGACCCAGGGAGGGCTCAAGCAGACGCGCAGCCCCAAGGGAAAAGGTCATCCTGATTTAAAGCATCCAGAGACCCTATTTCCGAGAGGGATTCTGCGCTCCTATTCTGAGAGATAGAGCCCTCACAAGAAGCAAAAGTGAAGAGTCCCTTTTCCTCCCAGGCTGCTGGGGCTGTTGCCATCTCTGCAGACCTGGTACTTAACTGGCTCCTCTGTGATCACCCGTGGTACTCGCTCCTGGAGCCAGAGTAATTCAGTGAGAGTTACTACCCACTCTCAAGCACTTTTACTTGTAAAAAAGAAAAAAGGGGCTGGAGAGTAGAGGGGGGGGCGAAAATAAGAAGCAAAACCAACAACAATCCTCATACAATTCTTCACCTCTCTGTCCCTTTTGGATTTAGGAAAAGCCCTGTGTTCTCTTCAAAGCCTTTGTATGTAAAACATCGCAGACTAGAGATTGTCTCAGGGACTTGAGAGAAATTAACAGACTCAGGAGCTCTGCTAGCTTGTTCTCCTATGCCAGGCATAGGACTGCGTTTTGACCCTGGCGGCGAAATAACAGATGAAGCAGCCTCCGCCAGAATTTCAAAAACTCCCTAGAGGCCATTGAATGTTTTATGCATCAGAAAGGCAAGGCCAGGATGCGGGTCACCGGGGGTGGAGGAGGGGGAAGGGGGCTGGACCCCTGGAGTAAACCTGACGTGGTGGACGGCACTGTCTTCAGCCATTCTGACCAGGGGTGTAGGATGGCAGACCCTTTCTTTCGGCCTCCGTTCACTATCTCTTTGCCCCCTCCAATTTCAAGAAAACACAGTATTTTTGGTCCCTTGACCAGCCCAAAGAAAGGGCGCAAACAGTTAGCGCTACAAAGCCACCAGCTTGCGCTACTGGAGACGGATATGCGGGCCATTTCATCTCCTTCCCTCTGCGCAGTAACCCACAGCGAGGTCGGCCCCTGGGACCTGGAGCAGTAGCGTGTTGTGACTCCGAGCCGTTGGCTTTCGTACCCAATTCATTCCTGGTCTATCATTAGATTTACTGGACTTTTCACTCCGTAACGCCTGGAATTTAAAGTGGAAAAAAATCAGTAGAAGACTAATAGACCGATTGAATACAAACAGAGGTATCAGTAACTCCTCCCTCTCCCGTGTAGATTCTAAAACGTAATGTCCAGATACTTGCTGGACAGTTTTTGAGGGGTGAGGCTCTTGAAAACATTCTAAACTGCTGCAGGCATGGTCCCCAGAACTGGGGATCGTGCGTTGCCGGGTTAAAAATTACTCTTTATTTCACTGTCCAGTCACAGAGTGAGATCTACCAGAGTAAGTCCACAGACACGTAAGACTACAGACATACCCTCCAATTCCACAACAGTTACTCGATAAGACAAATGCAAAATCCAAATTAAGGTTGAGTGTCCAAATTGAAACTGCTCTGCGTGTTTTACACTTCTGACAGAAACTGTGAAAATTAAACACTTAATAATTCTCAATATCAATGTACAGTTACAGGGCGAAGAAAACCAAACTGCTAGGCGGGATCTCTTTCCTTCCCCTCCCCCTCTTTCTGTAGATTTCCTGATGAAGTATTGATTGCCAAGGTCTCTGCAAGATTTGCAAACTTTTACAGTCATTTATGGTGCATGCAATAAAAAGAGGTGATATGACCATGCTCGTTCAAGGTGTAATGCAAAGATGTATTCGGTGCCCTTGGCAACTATCTATGGGACCTGTTTGTCTTTGCCGAACACGCCCTTCTCTGCAATGAACCCCTCTGCAACAAAGATTGGCCCTTCACATTTCCAGGACCTTGGCCCCTCAGTGGAAATGCATAAACAGCCCAAGCAGAAAATTCGGTCATTTCAAACCAGGAAAAAGCACTGTAACTAAAAATCGTCTCTGTGGTGGGAAAAAAGTCTCTTTTAAACGGCCGACTTCCTTTCTGTTTCTTATCAAAAATGAAAAGAAAAAAGCAAATTGATTACTAGTTTACAATGTAATCTCTAACTGTCCCTTGCCTAACAGAGGTCTGCGGAACCTTACACTATGAGAAGATAAAAGGATCAAGATTATACAGAGACTACACACCATTTTAATTGTACATACCCAGGGGAGAAAGAAAAACAAACCAATGAACGCTTGAATGTTTCATGTGAAAACACACGGCTAGTTAAATACAGATTTGTTCCTGGATTTTAGTTTTATAAATTTTTCAATGAAGAAAATAAATACAAAGGAAGGCTGTTGTTGTACACTGTAATTGTAGATAGAACTTAAAAGTCTTATTAGAAACTCTATACTCCCTTACCTGTTTTACCAGTCTTTTTTCTTTCTTTTTTTTTTCTGAAAAGCTATGGTTAGGAGATGGAAGGAGGTGGCAGTGAAGGGAGAAAGGACATGAAAAAGACTCATTTCTAAAATTTCCTACTTTGAATTGAATCACTTTTTTTTTTTTTTTTTTTTTTCCATCTAGTGCTGCAAGTAATAGGTGACACAGAGCTTCTGAAAGGTATTGGGAAACCTATACCTGCCATCTAGTGGGCATAAGAGAAAATACTGATTCTAGCTGTCTTCCAAAGACCGAGTCTCTTCACTGTTTTCTTACTTACAAACCAAACAATTCTAGCAAATAAAAGAAAATGTAACTTGAAAGATAAATGGAAAGAAATAAGAATTATGTTACAACATTTTATAACACAATTATATAATTCAATTGCACTCCATGTCCTTTTGCATTTTGTATGCGATCATCACTAGTAGTGATTCGTGTTCACCTTATCAATTTATTGTTCCACATAGTTTTCTTCTACATATCCTCTCAATGAAGATTTCATGCTGTTTGTCTTCTCTTGATTAAGTTCTATATCAACTTTAGATCCAATTGACATTCAGTTTTTGTTTTTTGTTTTTTTAAAAAAGGAAGAAACCCCTAAAAGTTAAAAAAATATTTCTCTCCTTCTTGGACCTTTAAAATATCCACACAAAACTATCCTCACTTTTGCAAATAAAAAGCCAAAAAAGAAAGAAGAAAGAACAAGACCTATAGTCTTTGACAGAGGTATCAAAGAGTTGATTACACTTCAACATTGGCTTTATGGCCTTGTTACATGTATTTTATACTCTTTCAAAAATTGACTTCCCCAAATGTAATAACAACAAAGAAAAGCTGGGTAAATTTAAATGGTACTTCTCTGAGGCTCACATTTCAGTATTTAGCATATATAGACCAGAATGAAGGTCTAGCCTATGTAGAAGTTTATTGCATGAAGTTGTCATAAAAGAAATCATCACATTTTAATTGTACCTGACTTAAAATAAATAAATGCTTACAATGTGCCAGGCACAGTCGTACAGGCTTTTAATCAGTTAACACATTGAGTGCTGTCTTAGGCCAGATCCTCTACAGAAGCAAAATCAGTAAAGCAAGGAAATGCCTGGCATTGTTGTGGAGGCTGGCAGGTCCCAAGTCCATGAGTCACTGAAGAGACTTGAGGCATTTCCTGATTTACACGGTTGCAGAGGATGAACAACCCATGTTTAGCAGGTCAGACGGTCAGCTGTCGGCTCACAGGGCTATCTGTAGTTGGCATGTCATATCCCCAATGAAATCCCCCTACTTTAGAGTGAAGGTGGGACATGAGTAAGGACGTGTGACTTGGGTTACACTCTGTTGTAAGGCTGTAACTCAAGATACACTCCACAGTCCTCCCTCATTAACATACAGAGGTTAAAATTGACAACATATAAAAAGGAAGATAATTACTTCAGATCACAAAGTAGAAGACGACCATAAAGTACTAGGGATCACAGTCCAGCTAAGCCGACATGTAACAGTAACTCTCATAAGTACGTACAAGAACCCTAGAGGATTTCATAGGAAAGGAAACTGATTTGGAATCATGACACTGGTAAATGTAGGACTAACATATGAACCCTAATTTATAACTGGCTGGTTGGGGGCTGATTCCAGAGTCAAGGCCCTCATCTGTCATCCATACTGCCTTCCATAGAGAAAAACAGCAAAAAGACTGGAATACAATTCATATTATGAGACAAAATAGATTTAAGAAATATACATCCCAAATAAACATTTGCTTGAAAACACAAGATCTGCAAAATATCAGACATCCAAATGAAAAGATAAATTGTCAGCTAATTACTCCTCATAGTAAAAATCAAGTTCTAAAAATCAGATAATGTAACTAATAAGGGATGGATTCACTTACTTTATCTGCTTACTGCAGTTTTGACAGATACTGCCCAAATCTTTATCATATGTTTGTCCTACAGTCTACACCCACTTATTATTTAATTTCAAATAAGGAAGTTACCAACACTGAGTCAAACTGTCCTCAAAAAAACCCTAATATTACTGCCAAAGATTTATGTACAAATGTAGCTGGACCTATCAGCTCAATTAACTTCTTTCCTTTCCTTGCCGTAGTTTCATTTCCTAAACAAAACATAAGTACAATTTGAACATGTTTTTCCATTCTCTACTTACACAAAATACTCTTCTCTTTTCTAGATAGCAACTGCATGCATATTAGCCAGTTTAAAGAGTCCAGAACTTTAAATCATCACAAATGTATTCAAATTCCCTCCGTAACACTATGATCTGAAAGAAAGATTTTCCTTCCAGAAGTAATTCAGTGAATGATCAGTCTTTGACAAAACTGTTTTTTGTTGTTTTTATTTTTTATCCACAATATTTGAAAAAGTACTCAGTAGCACCATTTTGTGTAGGTATTAATTTAAGAGTATTGAGTGTTTTCAAAAGCTGACAGCTGCTGGCTTGGGACGTCTGCCATGGTTTAATACTCACAAGTGAAACCACCAGCGCTGCCTTCCTGATCTCTTACATGCCTTCAATCAAGATCAGACATCAGATAAAAGCCAAGACTACAGCAGTCAGGCCCTTTGTATCTCTCCTGTGTATCCATGTAGATCTAAGTGCACCTTCCCCCTCTCAGGAAGAAATATTGACGCTCTCACAGGAAGAGGAGATTCAACTCCTGTTTAAGGTTAATCTTTCCACCTGTGTTCTTGATCCCATCCCTTCCTGCCTATGCCAGGCCTTGTTCCATCAATTATTTCCTTTTCTTGTATCTTTAAACTCTCCCTCTGCAATGTCTCCTTCACTGCGGGCTATAAATATGTTCAGATCTTACCAATAAAGCAAATAGATTTAAAAGAAATATATATATATGTATACACATATATATGTATGTGCTCTTCCTTTCTAGTTTTGCCCTATGTTTTTGTTCTCTGCAGCCAAAATTCACTAACCAAGATGACTGTTCTCCTTATCAACACCTTCCACTCACTCCTCTATCCACTGTAATCCGGCTTTTGTCAGTTCCACTCCACAGACTTGCTCTCAGAAAGGGCCTCAGTGGTCGCCCAATTGGTAAATCCAATGAACATGTTCAGTCCTTGCATTAAGCTCATCAGAAATCTGTATCTAACCCTCTTAACATTCTTTTGTCTCTTACATTTTTTCTCCAACTTTCTCATAACAACTGGTGTTTCCTAAGATTCTTCACTTAGATTTTTCTCTTCTCACTCTATATACTCTTCCTCCCCAATTACATGCATTCTAACCATTTTACTTACCACAAAATTAGCAGATAAGCCCATAAATTATATTCAAACCCAGATCTTTCTCTTAACTATCATATTACAGAAGCTTGGTTTGCTGACCACCTTTTAAACAGTATCCCATACAGAACTGCCCCATATGGTTTCCAAGGAGCACCTGGTGGATTTGAATGGCCTACCTTTTAGTTAGCAGCCATAGCACTTAACCACTAAACCACCAGGGTTTCCACACCTTTCACAGACTCTTTAATTTCTGTATTTTGAAAATCCTTCGTAGGTTTCTCCTCCCCACCCTGAAGCTTGCTCTTGTTTCTAAAAGAATTAATTGCATCGTTATCTACCAGTTGCTTAAGCCAACAACATAGGAATCATCAGTGACAACTTCGTTACAAGGTAGAACATAAGTTCATCTATTACAGTGGATAAAAGTAAGAGTTTTGTTTTTCTGACAAAATAAAAAGTACAGACCTGGTAGAACATGTAAACAATGCTATTGGGGCTCAAACACTTTGTGTCTTCCTTTGCCACCATTTTTCAGTTTGGGGTTTTCCTGCTTTTGGTTGCAACATGCTTCCTCCATTATGTCTGAATTTCAGGCAGAAAAAGAAAAAAGAGTAAAGGACTAAGGGATTGTGTCAAATATTGGAGTCACCTTCTAATCAATAGTTTTACTGTCAAATATCACTCAGAAATTTCTGTTTAGGTCTCAGTGCATGAAGACATCATTTACAGCTGTAGATTATAGCACAGTATCTTCCAGATTACCAAAGGACATTTGTAATGTTATTAGTAAGTATTAATAAATTGGATTTTCTTTATAACAAGTCACATTAGAACATAGTGGCTAAAACAAAAATAATTATTATACCTCACAGTTCTTCAGAGTTTATTAGGCAGAGCTGAGAAAAGCTCATCTGAGGCTGGATAATCAGCAAAGTTCTCAAATTCATCATAACTAGGACCTCAGCTGGGATGGCTAAGCTTTCTTCTGCCTCCATGTGACTTCCAATCATCCAGAAGACAATGGCTTCTCCTCATGATGATCTCAAAGTCCTCAGAAGCAAGAGAAGACAAGCTCCAACTTTTAATTATCTGTTTTATATCCCATTTGTTAACAACCTATTGAAAAAAGCAAGTCATATAACCACACCAAGATTCCAGGTGAGGAGAAAAAGATCCTATTTCCTTATAGGATGGTGGTGAAATCACAACGTTTATAGAGATGGCAGGAATTTGTGTCCATTTGTTTTTCAGTCTGCTACATTAAGGAAGTAGGGAAGAATAGACATTGGGTAGACTATCGTAGTGACTATCTTATTTCTTGTATTTCAACCCCATTTACCTTGTCAGTCTTCATAATATCTAAAATTAACAATACTTAAATAAATAAATAATATTAAATACTTAGTAAAACTAAAAGAAAAACTTCTCAGTTCTATGTGTCTTCTTAACCATCCAATTATCTGCCTTTAGTTCTTAATTAACATCCACATCAGAGCTTATTAAACCTTCTTGGAGTTGTATCACTTCAAAAATCTTATAAAAGTTGTGAGGCCTTTTGCAGAAAAAGTAAACAGTTGCACAAATACACAGACTTCATGTAAATATCAAAGTTCTTTTAGACACCTAGATTGTCATCTATGAAAACTTAAGACCTTCCTATACCTCAGAGTCAAAAATCCCTGCTTCTTCACAACATCTGAAACATGTCTTTTAAAATACAAATTAATTTACGTGATCAAATCTTTACAGACTTACCATCAACTTCAAATTGCTTAGTGTAGGCTGCAAGGCTCTTGCATTTCTGGCCTTGCCTTATTCTTCCTTCTTGCCACTGATTATCACAATCACTTATGGTTTCTTTCTACTGAAGATACCATAGCAGTAAATTGGCTTCTGTTCTTGAATGTAGTACCCTCATCTGCCTCCATATTTTATATCTTTCATCTGGAATGCCTTTCTCTTTCTTATCTGGTGAAACTTTACTTGTTTTTTGAGCATTGCTTTTTCTGTGAATAATGAATTCTTCTCTGAATTTCTCTTACCCAGCGCCGTCCAACAGGGGTCACCGGTTTCCTTCTACACTACTTCTATCATTTTATATACATCGTAATTGCCTTATTTCTTTATCACCTTAAGCCAATTGTCTGTAAATCTGCAGTCCTTAATAGCAGGTTTTGTGAATATGAGTGAATAAATCTGGCTTTCACTATCACTATGTTTTATCCTTCTATGACCAGGCAGAATACTTAGTTGACTTCTTTTTACATTGTCTTTCAATAATATTTGGGGATGCCTAGTACAGCTTCTGTCTTCTGGATGACAAAGTCTTACCTCTTTATAAAATACCTTAAGATCTCAACCGCTTCCTCACCTTATATTATCTATGTAAACCAAACTCACTGTCTTCAAGTCGATTCCAACTGACAGCGACACTATGGACAGAGTAGAACTGCCCCATAGAGTTTTCAAGGAGCACCTAGCGGGTTTGAACTGCCAACCTTTTGGTTAGTGGCTGTAGTGCTTAACCATTGACTACCATAATAAACTTATAAAATAATCATACGATTACTAATAGTTCTATGCTTCAGTTTTCTTAATGACATCTGTGTTTCAACAGGACCAGGGAAAGATTTTAAGTCAAGAAAATAGGTTGTAAATGTTACAATTTCAGGCATCACTAGGAGTAAGGAAGAGGGTTTCCCTGTATCTCTTCAGTGTTACTGCATACATGGCTCACTCTTCTGTACCTAAGATTATTCATGTTCTCATTTATATATTGTCAAAAAGGTAGCTTATAGAAGTATTAGTGGAAATCCTGGTGATGCAGGAATTAAGAGCTATGACTGCTAACCAAATGGGGCAGTTCCAACCCACGAGGGAGTCCTTGGAGACTCCATGAGGCAGCTCTACTGTGTCCTACAGTTACTATGAGTTGGAATTGACTCCATGGCAATGGATTTGCATTTATTTTTTTTGTTATTTATTTATTAATTTTTGGTCAAGTGTTGCATATGCATATGCAGTACTCAAAAACAGTGTTGCTGTTCCTATTACTACCTCTACAACTAAGCGTTAAAGTAATGACTATCAGTAAGTGTTTATGTGCTAGGTTCTGCTCTAAGCACTGCATGTGTTACCTCATTTAATTCTCAAAAAGCCCTATGAGGTATTTTTCCAAGTAGAAAAAACAGATGTACCAGGAGTTTAAATAAAATAGTACATATGAACATACTTAAGGTTTGAACCCAAAAGTCTCCCTTTGTTTCTTTTAAATAATTGACATCTAATAACGAGGTCATGAGACTTCCAAAATTACTCTCTCTTCCAAACTTGGAATTCACCATGCAGAGCACTGTGAAACATAAACCAACTTCTCCCTGCCCTTTGTCCCATAGCACAGGCTATGGTCTGTATCTTTCATCATGCTTTGTCCACATTTATACGGTACAAGAGTGTCTTCTAGCTGATATATGTGTCATTTTACTTCCACTGAGGGTCCCTAGGTGGTATTCGAGGACTGCCTATTAAGTTCACAAATTCGTCTTGGAAAAAGCACTGCATTACTCACTGCTGAACATCACTATGGTCACCTTTGAAGTATTCCACTTGGGAAGCTATGCACCAACACCAGTGACTAGTCCACCCTTCAAAGAAATTTTGAAACTTTTTTTCTGGAATGGCCATGAGAGCTGTCATCATATTACCCTTGATGTCCTGAACATCATCAAAATGTCTCCCTATCAATATTCCCTTTACCTTTGAGTAGAGAAAAAAGTCACTGGCAGCTAGATCAAGTGAGGAAGGAGGGCATTCCAATACAGTTGTTTGTTAACTGGCTAAAAACACCCTTACAGACAGCTATACAGTTAAGTTCACGAACTTGCCACCTTGCCACTGTGCACAATGGCATTCCAGAAAGAAATTCCAAAGTTACTTTGAAGAGTGTATTAGGCACTGGTATCAGTGCATAACTTCTCACTTGGAATATTTTGAAGGTGATTATAGCAATATTCAGCAATGAGCTATGTAGCACTTAGAACAATTAAGTTCATGGGCTTAATTGTCAGACCTTGTAAACAGTTAACACACTTGGCTGCTAAGTGAAAAGTTAGATATTTGAGTGAAACTAGAGATGTCATAAAATAAAGACCTGGTATTCTACTTCCAAAGACCACAGCCATTGAAAACCCTGTAGACTACAATTCTACTTAGATACATACAAGATTGCTATGAGTTGGAGCTAACTCAGTGGCAACTAGTTTTCATTTTTACTGTGACCTTCATATAGCTGATGCTCTTGCTTCTCCAAACTGTTCTGACTTATGAACCAGTCCACTTCTCTTGTATAGGTATTCCTATCAACCAGGACTCCACAGTAAGTTGTGTCAGAGCTGTTCTTACCAATACCCTTCTTGCTTTTGGACCTTTGTCACTGATGTCCATGCAAGTACACAGGATAGGATCTTTGTCTCTCTGTACATTTATCTCTGGCTTCAGAGTTGGAAAACTTCTCCCCAAAGCAAGCCTGCTATTCAGTTTAAGGTTTCAATAGAGCCTGTGCATGTGTGTATACTTGCATTCATATCTATCCCAAGTGGCTATTCTAGTTACTCTCTCCTCCGTCACAATGTACAACCTCAGTCTTTGAGTATTTCATTCAGAGAAACATTTTTATTTATCATTTGTACCTCCTCCACTTTTTACCATGTCCCATATCTCTCTAGTCCTGATTCTCTTGAATTCCAGCCTTGCATCTCTAACTACTTAGGGATATCTTCATCTGATTGCACCCTACCATCACTTCAAGTGAATTCAATGAAATATCATCCCCCCATTAAATTTCTATTTCTAAGAAAGTTACCATCATTCTTTGTTCTCTTTATCATTCTTGCATAACACCTCAGAATAATCTTGGCTCTTTCCTATTTCTGACTCAACATGGCTACCTAGTTACAAACTTCTAGTGTTTTCTATACTAAGACTCTTCTTGCATCTGTTCACTCCTTTCCATACCTGCTGCTGCTAACTCAGTCTAGAATCTCAAACTGGAAATCAATGCAATAATAAATTAATTTCTTCTTTTCCTTAAGCTTCTTCCTTTCCAAAACCAAGCAAATACACTATAAGTTTACTTTTTGCCAAAACAAAATGTACTGTGTTCATTTCACTTTGTAACTCCAGATTTTCAATGACTTCTGAATACCTAAAGAGGACCATTCAGACATCTCAGAAAAAAACATACATGAATCTCCACATCTGGGCGTTAATCTGTTACCACAGCCTTTTGGGGGTGTTAGTTACGTTAGGCTAGATTTGCAATAATAAATAAAGTCTCAGTGGTTTAAAGAGAAAAAAAGTAGTGTATTTCTTATATAAAGACTGCTCTAGAGCAACTGTACTCCAAGCAGTGACAATTATCCAGGTTACTTTGGATCTGTGGCTCTCTATTTCAGCTAGCAGAAGCCTCCATATTCACTACAGTGGAGGATGAGAGACAGTGAAGAATCATACAAGCTCATACAGGATCCTATACATCAGCAAGGTTGGAGGAGCAGCCAAGAGAACTTGACCTGGAGGGAGTCATGGAGATGGTTAGTAGGCATAGTGTCCTAAAAGGCAAAGTAGGTAGGCAGCAGGTAAGCATGCTGCTGAACATATGTAATGACTGCAACAATAACAAAAACAATTCAAGAAATGTAGAATGAAGAAACAGGAAGCTGAGAGCAATAACCTCTATAAAATGCTTCACTCCTTTGCTCAAGTGAGAGATCTGAGCCAATTTATGATCTATAACTCATTGACTGAAGAGGTAACTTGGTTGCTAGGGGAAAGAACTCTGGAACACTGTGTCAAGTATATATTGTGACAATTCCTCAGTCCCTCCTCACAGAGACCAAATGACAGTACAATGGGGAAAGGCAAATAACCAGACATTTCAAGGACTATTGGGCATGGAGTTTGAATTAATACCTAGAAATCTAAAGGTGTTATCTTGCCTCCCTGTCTGAGTGGGGTCCAACAAAGACCAAGTGATAAATAGAGTCCTAGTTAATATCCAGCTCATAGTAAGCCTAATGGTTCCAAAGACACATCAGTTGTCAATTGCACAGGGGCTGAGTGCGTAACTGAGTGGGGCCAGGAGCAGTAGAGCACTTTCACAAGTTCAGATCATGGTGCATTTAGCCCTGCGATTTGGGCAATCTGATCAAATAGGCAGGTATTAGTGGTGAGAAAAGATTCAGTACAAAGCTCCATTGCAGAAGTCACAATATTGAGTCCTAGGATTCTGGAACAGATTATGATACACAGCCTTTGGCATGTTCCTGGGCATTGGTAGCAATGAAATGCTTCACCATGGGACACCAAATGACCACACATCTGGAACAGCTCCTGCTGTTAGGTCAGACCTGCCAAGTCATAAAATATTTTGGGCTCAATGGCAGTATATTGAAATGGTACATCTGAGATAAATCTCAAGCTGTACTACAGTATGTGAGTAAACTGCATGAACAGGTGGCCTAGATCTCATGCCACCCACCACTGCTACACCAGTGCCTCTTTCCCAGTAGACACTTCTGTATATATTGGTAAAAAGGTGAGAACATATCCCATACAACAAGCAGAAAAAGGAGAGGAAAGCACAATTTATGGATGGGTTGCCTTGGTAAGTGAGGAAAAGCAGAAAATGAATGGTGGAACTTAAAAATGATAGAGAGGGAAAAATATTCCAAATGAACAGAGTTGTAACCAGTGCTATCCACTTTGTATAGAAGGAGAAGTGGCCTGTGTTAAGAATATATGCAGATACCTGAGGAGTGGACAATGACCAGATCAGCTGCTCCAGGTCACGGAAGAAAAACGGCTTGAAGACTAGATGTAAGGAGTGGACAAGTGAGAGTTTCTGTAAGACTCTACTGCATCTCCAGTATCGACAGTGTCATTTACTTAATAAATGCTTGTGATTCTTATTCTGTTTCTCATCAGCCTTCTTATTGTAGGCGATTGCCATCAAAAATGTAGATTATCACTGTATTATAATTGGGTTATAACTGAAATCTGTTTAACATTAAATTATTGTGACAGAAAGTTTATACCCTTATAATTCACTTTGGATCCATGCGGGTGGTAGGTAAAATATGGATTCTTGTGGTGTTCAGAGTACAATTTTTTTGGATGTTCATAAGAGGGGATCGTAGAGATTCAATGGACAACTTTATAAAAGTAACCAGTTTTTATGTTTCTGAAGCCATCCTTCAGAAGCTTTCAAATAAATCTTGTTTTAAAATTGGCATGTTTTTACCAACTTCATAGTTAAAATGAGTTCGTTCTATTGTATGTCAATTATCCCTCAATAATGTTGAATTGAAGTGTTAAAAAGAAAAGGGAAGATTGGGTACTCTTTCAGGGCTTTCATGGAAGTGTTAACACAAAACACATAAAAAGATACTGAAAAATAAGTGGAAGTAGAGAACTTGTCAACTCTAGAAGAAGAGATTTATTTTCATCTAACACAATTTTTAAAAGTCGATTGTCTTGTTTTTGTTTTTTGGTATGGGAACTGAGGAGTCCATGAGGCCTGTCTATCTAGTTCCTCTGTACTTCTGATATATTTTATAGTATTTCACTTCGAAAAAAACAAAGTGAAACTGAAGCTGTGTTCAGGAGCAAAATAACATTCGTTTTTGACTGGAAGTCAGAATTTTAAAAATTTGACAGTCAAGTATTCACAGTCTGTAAGATTAAAGGGGGAGGGGAAGCTACTAAAGGAAAAAACGGGTCCATTTTTAAGCAACGCTAGAACAATAAATCTAGCAAAGCATATATTTTCATAACATTTTCTGTTTACATTGAGGAAACCTGTTCACTGAAATGTCACATACTATCAAACGTGACTTTTAGATTATATTATATCATGCAGTACTCAGTACACATGTTAGCTCTCTTTCATTCTCAGTTAACATCAGTAGAGCATAGATTGGTAATTGTGTGGTAACTACGCAATTAACTCATGTCACCACTGTACCTTTTCATTACCATCACCAGGAGTGGTATTACCCTCTCAGCGATCTCTGAGAAAGTGATAACATCCTTAACGGTTAAAGTGAAAAGAAAAAAAAAGATTAAGTGAATTTAGTGTTGTGAAGCCTGATGAAGTGTCCGCCTTGGTGACAGGAGCTCTTTTTATCCATCAGGGGGCACAAGCAGTGGAAATACAAACCTTTCTAAGCAGCCTCATTAGTACATCTCACCTCTTTTCTCTAAGAACAGGGTATTTCTTATTTCTCTTTTGCTTGTTAAGGTGATTTGCGAAGTTACCTATTATGTTTGCATTTTTTTTTTTTTTTTCTCATGAAGACTAACAGCTGTGAAAGCCCTCCCAGTGTTACTGGCTCATTTCCCCTGAGTCCAGATAGTAGAGATGCTCTCTAACAACTTGTTGTATCTGCTCTTAAAGCACTACTTTACACTGTGGTATCAGAGGTTCCCATTTATTAAGTGCCTAGTTAAGCTGTTACTAAAAACTATGAAACATTATATTACGTTTATGGAGAATTTATTCTTATATTCAACCTTGATTACATTTTGCACTTAAGGTTTATGTCCTTGCTGAAAATAAAATTGACATCAGATTATGTATTCCATGGTGTAGACTTTTTTGAAGTTTGAGATATTGTCAAAGGAAACTTTTAAGATGCAGAAGCTGAATATCTCAGTGACTGAAAGCAAAGACTCAGGAATCAAATATCACTGGCTTGGGGTCTAGATGCTCTTACATTTCCTGACCATGTGCCTTTGGTCATTTTGCTTTCACTTTCACTCTGTCTCTGAAAAGAAATATCTCTCCCTACCACATCAGTTTGTTTCTGAGGAGTAAAGGACACAGACAAGGCTTAAATGCCTTTTACTATCATTAATTAACATTTTGAGCAAATAGTATACACCATAGACTTCAAATACATTATCTCCTCTCATGTGTCTAGTAGTCTTGCAAGACAGCAGTAGAATTCCTACTTTACTTGTTAAAGAAATTGAGTCTTACAGATATTAAACAACTGTCCTCAATTTTTATGTTATTCTTGAAAAATCGAGGCTTTTGATTTCAAGTTCTGTGTGCTTTGTAAATCTACTTCTACCTGAAATGGTCCGTGACCATCATTTTCCTTTAAGCAGAATTCTGCAGGGTCAACAAGTATTTGGTAAGGTAGTAGGTATTTTTTTAAAGAAAGGTAAGTAGGAATTTAAAAAAACAAATAAATATAAGAGATTTGTTGTAAACTTAGGTGGCTACTCTTGTGCTGCCTGCCGGACGAGTTTAGATCTTGCTTTTTGTATTTACTCTTTCATTCATTCAATAAATAATTACTGAGCACCTATTTCATGTTAGAAACCTGCTAAGTAATGAGGATATGATTGTTAATAACCCTATGGTTGTGGTGTCTCAATGTATTGATGACAACTAGAGATAATAATAATCAAAATTAAAAAAAAAACAAACCCACTGCCACTGAGTCAGGTCTGACACATAGCCACCCTAGAGGTCAGAGTACAACTGCCTCATAGAGTTTCCAAGGAGAGCCTGGCAGATATGAACTGCCGACTTTATGGTTAGCTGACACAGCACTTAACCCACTATACCACCAGGGTTTCCATAAAAATCAAATGAATGCTTATTTACAAATTCAGAGAAGGACTTTAAAACACAAAAAGAAAAAATCCATAAGAGCATATCATCAACTCTGAGGTATTCGGGAAAACTTCTGCATGCACAGTTTTATCTGTGAGCTGAAAGAGTTTTGGCGTTATCCAAGTATAGGAAAAAATATTCCAAAGAGAGAGAGACCAGAGGCTGGCATGTATAAAAGTGCATAGAGGGAAGTGCCCAGTAAGACAAGGAGACAAATGAGGTCCTCTGAGACAAAGCTTGAGGGTGAAGTGCCATGGTGTGGTCTAAGAGTAGGAATGGCAGGCATGCATCGGGCTCTATAGGACATGAGGTCATGATGACACTACAGATTTGCATCTCCAGACCAATGGAAAACCGTCTAAGGGTTCCAAATGTGGGTATGTTGTGGAGCGTGTGTGTGTGCATGTATATGCTGTGGGAATGACTTTGAGGAGGAGAGAGATGTAGAATGTAAGAGTGCAGTTGAGTGTTTGTTGTGTGCCACTGAGTCAGTTCTGATTCATAGAGACCCTACAGGATACAGGATAAAAGCCTCATAGGGTTTGCTAGACTATAAACTTTATGGAACCAGGTTGCCAGGTCTTTTCCTTTAGGGAGCCATTGGAGAGTTCAAATCACAGTATTTTTTTTTAAATTATGAAAACATGCAATCCAAGTCAATTCTCCATATCTGTCTCTACAACTCTGTATACTGTCTCCATCCTATGACAACACACTCCTCTTTTTCACTCTTTACTGATAGTGTCCTCCCAATGAACACCTGCCCTCTCCTCTCCACCCTTTCCTCTCCCCTCTAGGAAGAAACCCGTAGGACAGCCTTCTATAAATGAATAAGCCATGAAACATGCACACCACATGCTAATTCTGTGTCCCCGAGTCCAATCCATTCTTAGTCTGAAGTGTGGGCGTCAATACTGGTTTCAGATCTAAAGCAGCAGAAAAAGTAAGGGCCATGTTCCCAGGGGACCCTGCAGGTTGTCCAGCCATGAGTTGTGGTCTTTTAGTAGAGTTCTTGAACTGCACACCTCTTTTTCTCATGTTACATCAGGAACTCTACATTGTGTCCCCTATCAAGGCTGTCTTTTGTGGTAGCTGGGTATCATTTGGTTCTTCTGGTCTCATGTTGGTGTAGTCTCCGAATCATATGGATCTTTATGTCTCCTGGGCTCATTTTTCTTTGAGTCTTTGATGTTCTCAGTCGTCATCTGTTCCAGGTGGATTGGGAACAACTACCCTCAGATGGCAGTTTGCTGGCTTTTAAGACCCCAGACACCACTCACCAATATGGGGTGCAGAAGACTGTCTTAGCAGAAGAGTCCCCTGTGAACACGGTCCCAAGACCCCTGTCCCTGCTACTCCATCCTTTGAATGTTGGGTTGAATTTAGAAAACCTTTTAGTTTATGGTGTGGTCCGTTTACGCTGACCTCCCTTCTACTAAGTGCTGTCATACCCTTCACCTAACCGAATTCCTGTCAACTGTCTAACCTACAACCAACCCTCTCCTTCCTTCCACACTCTTGTAGCTATTAAAGAGTCTTTTCTTCTCTATACAAGTCTTTTTTTAAGTACTTAAAATGATGGTTTCGTACAATACTTGTCCATTTGGTGTTGGCTGATTTTACTTAGCATAATATCTTCTAGTTGATACCGGGTTATGAGATACTTCCTAAAATCATTGTTCTTTATCATTGCATAATACTCCATTGTGTATACATACCATAGTTTGGTTATACATTCATCTGTTGATGGACACACAGATCAATTCCATCATTTTGCTATTGTGAACTATACTACAGTAAACATTCATGTGCATGTATCTGTTCACGTGACAACCTGTATTTCTGTAGGATATATTTCAAGCTCTAGTACTGCTGAATCATATGGTATTTCTATTTCTAGCTTTTTAAGAAAGTTCCAAATTGCTCTCCAAAGAGGCTGTACTGTCTTCTATTCCCAGTGGCAGTGCAGAAGAGTTCCAGTCTCTCCACATCCTCTCCAGCATTTGTTGTTTTGCATTTTTTGGATTATTGACAGCCTCTTTAGGGTGACATGGTATCTCATTGTAGTTTTGACCTGGATTTCTCTAATAGCTAATGATCGTGAACATTTCCTTATGCTCTTTTGGTTGCCTGGATGTTTTCTTTGGTGAAATGTCTGTCCATGTCCTTTGCCAGTTGTTTAGTTGGGTCTTTTTCTTGATATTTTACAGTACCTTGGAAATTGTGGAAACTAGATGTCGATCTAATATGTGATTGCCAGATACTTTTTCCAGTTCTGTAGGCAGTCTTCTAAGTCTCTTAGTAAAATCTTTGCATGATCAAAAGTGTTCGATTTTTAGTAGTTCCTGTTTTCTATTTTCTCTTCTGTTGTTTCTGCATTTTTGGTAAGATTATGTAGTCTGTCTAAGCCATGTATTAGAACTTCCTTGTTGTCCCTATTTTTTCTTCTATAATATTTATCATTTTACATTTGATATTCAGGTCAGGTCTTTGATTCATTTTGAGTTAGTGGTTTTTTTTTTTTGGTAAAGTGTGAAATGTGGGTCTTGTTTCAGTTTTTTTTGCAGATGGATATTCAATTTTACCAGCACTATTTATTAAAAAGGCTGCTTTTATCTGTTTACAATCTTTGGGCCTTTGCCAAATATCAACTATTCATAAGCAGAGGTTCTCTGTTCTGTTTCATTGATCTATATTTCTGTTTTTGTGCCAGTACCAAGCTATTTTGACTATCATGGCAGTGTAATAGATTCTAAAGTTGGATAGTGTGAGAACTCTCACTGTGTTCTTCTTCCTTTTCTTAGTAGTGTTCTACTTATCAGGAGTTTCTTCTCTTTCCAAACAAAATTGATTTTTTTTCTCCATCTCATTAAAGAATGTCACTGGAATGTGTATTGGTATTGCATTGTATACATACACATCTCTAATTAGATTTATTACCAGGTATTTTATCTTCTTGGGGGCTATTGTAAATGGTATTTACTTGGTGATTTCTTTTTGATAATCTGCTGATGTAAAGAAATCCTACTGGTTTATTTATGTTTATATTATACCCTGATACTTTGCTAAACTCTTCTATCAGTTCCAGTAGTTTATTTACGGATTCTTTAGGGTTTTCTGTGTATACGATCATACCGTTTACAAATAGGAATAATTGATTCCATGGATTTTTTTTATTGCATCCTTGTTTTTTTTCTGTAATTCATGAATTTTTTAGCAAGATGTTGTTCAGTTTCCACAAGTTTGAATTTCTACCCTTGTGTTTTCTGCTAAGGATTTCAACTTTCATGACTTTATGGTCTGAGAAGATGCTTTGCAATAATTCAATGTTTTGAATTTTGTTGAGACTTGCTTTATAGGCTAACACATGGTTGATTCTGGAGAATTTTCCATGAGCGTTGGAAAAGAAAGTGTTCTTGTCTGTTATTTGGTGAAAAGTACTGTATATGTCTGTGAAGGTGAGTTAGTTGATTGTTGCAATAAGATCTTCAGTATCTTTACTGAGTTTTTTTCTGCACGATCTGTCTCTTACTGAAAGTGCAGTGTTGAAGTCTCCAACTATTACTGTAGAGTGATCTATCTTATTTTTCAATGTTGTCAGCATTTGTTTGATGTATTTAGAGGCTCTGATATTGGGTGCATAAATATTTAATATTGTTATATCATCCTTATATATTGATCCTTTCAGCAATCATGACCATCTTTGTCCTTGATTGTGGATTTTACTTTAACATCTATTTTATCTGAGATTAATATTGCCACTGCTGCTCTTCTTTGCATATTGTTTTTCCATCCTTTGATTTTCAGTTGTTCATATCTTGTCTAAGGTGTGTTTCTTGTAAGCACCATATAGATGGATTTTGTTTTTTTGATCCAGCCTGTTACTCTCTGGCTCTTTATTGGAGAATTCAGTTCCTTTCCACTCAGCATAATTGTTGATAGATGTATATTTAGTGTTGCCATTTTCGTGCCTCAATTTTGGTGTTGTTAACACTTTGTTCTACTTAATATTCTTTTCTGGGTTTTCTTTTCGTCTTTTTCAGTGTTGGTTTTGTGTCTGCTGAGACTTCTATATTATGTTTCTTGTTTTAATATGTGGTATCATTAGTTTTCTTTGCAGTTGTCCCTTTGTTCCCCCCTAGATCCGACTCAATGGCACTTGGCTTGGCGTGGCAATGTTCTATGTTTAAACTAGTCTCTAACTTCTTTATAACTCCTTAACTTCCTCTTTATCTGAAAGGGCTATGAATACTGTAATATATTCTTCTTTGAAATATAATGTCATAGTTCACATGTTGAGCTCTCTGTTTCCCTGTGTAGTGGGTTACGTGATACCACTGTTAACCACAAGGTCGGCAGTTCAAATACACCAGGCGCTCCTTGAATACTCTGGGGGTCAGTTCTACGCTGGCCCCTAGGGTTGCCAGGAGTCGGATCCGACTTGACGGCACTTGGCTTGGTAACTAATTAGAACTCTGGATGATGTGTCCTGCATTGCATCTTTGGGTGTAGATCGGGTGGTATTGATTTCTAATCAAAGAGCTTCCTTCAGTATTTCTTGAAATAGTGGTTTAGTTTTCATAAAGTCTCTAGATTCTGTTCATCTGAGACTGTCCTAATTTTACCATCATATTTGAAAACAATTTTGTAGAATATATAATTGTTGGTTGGAAGTTTTTTCCTTCAAGGCTCTGTATGTGTCATCCATTGCCTTCTTGCCAACAAGTTTCTGCTAAAATGTCAGAGAACATTCTATAAGGCTTTCCTTTTTATGTTAGCTTTTGTTTAATCCTAGCTGCCTTAAAAGACTCTCTTTATGTTTCGTTTTGTTAAGCTTGATTATAATATGGCTTGGTGTCTTTCTTTTGGAGTCTACCTTTTATGGAGTGCTGCTACACTTGGCTGACAGCCTCCACTGAGTTCTCTAGATGTGATTGTCTGGAAAAAATTGCTTTTCTGCTGACAGAGGAGCTGTCCATCAGCAGCCAATGCCAGCCAGGCCCTCAGGGGTGGCAGGGCCTGCCTCCTAGCTGACAAAGATGGTGACTTACCTGTGGAGTCTCTCAGGGGCCACAGCAGCAGATACTATGACATGACTCAGTGAAGGAAGGGAAGGTGCCACCACACTTGGCTGTTAGCCACTCCTATGCTCTCTAGGTGTGACTGTTCTAAAAACAGCCTTTTGTGCTGAGAAAGGTACTTTCCAGTCAGGTACTCTTTCTCAGTGTGGCAGTCAGTCTCAGCTTGGCCTCAGGGGTGGCTGACTCTGCCTCTCAGATGACTACAGTGGTGTCCTACCTGTGCTGCCTCTTCTGTGCTGCACCCGCAGAATCTATGGTGCAGCTCAGAGACGGGGAAGGGCACCAGCACCTCAGCTGCCAGCCACTGTTGGGTTCTGTAGATGTGACTATCTTATGTACAGCCTCTCTGCTGTGAGAGATGCTGTCTACTTACACACTGTAGCTCAGTATGGCAGCCAGCCCCTGCCAGGATCTCAGGCTCAGCAGTCCCAGTCTCCCAGTTAACATAGATGGTGTCTGTACTTGTAAGCCTCTCAGCCACTGTGTCAGCAGAAGCAGAACCCCTTGCACTGCCATCTTGCCTCCAACAAAGGTCATTTTCACCTCCCTGTCACCCAGTCTGACCTCATAACCCTTTGCCTGATCTTGGGGCTCCCAGAATGTCCACTCTCATCTATTCAATTGTTTTTCTAGGCCCTGGTTCTCAGAGGGAATAAAGAAGATGTGTGGCTAGGCTGTCATGTTGGCCTTGCCCACCCACATAAATTTTCAGTTAGCAGCCAATCATGTAACCATTATACCACCAGGGCTTGTTGCAAGCTGTAGTAGAAGGCTTTCAATAAAATTTATGGATTTGAGAGATCTCTCTCTGGTTACAATGTGGATAATGGAGAGGACAAAAATTTATGTTCGGGATCAGTTAAATGACTATTGTAATAGTTTAGGTGAGAAATGAGAGTAATCTGAACTATGGTTGAGACAGTGGAGATAGTAAGGTAGATATACATTTAGGAGCTATTGAGGATGCAAAATTGATGGGACTTGGATATTGGGAGGTCAGAAGAATCCTAAATGACTCCCAGATTTTGGATTGCATATCTGGATGGTTTCATTTGTCACAAGGAGAACACTAAGGAAATGCAGATTTGCACAAACTGAGATTTATCAAGGTAACTAGATACCCAAGAGTAGATAGAGAGTACACAATGTCTTGTATCTGCTTCTAGGGTAACATGCATCCACTTTTGTCCTTTCCAATCCTTTTCCATAGTAAAGCCAGAATCATCTTATAAACCCCCAAATTTGATTATAACACTCCTCCCCCCCACTTAAAGTGTGCTTACTGCATTTACAATATAAAAAAGTTAGCAGAGTTTAAAAAGCCTGCTTGATGTGGTTCCTCTTCTTCAGTGATATTAGATTATGCCACTCTTTCCTTTCTTGATTATATCTTCTTGATATTGCCTGTCTTTGAACTGTTTGAAAGCATCATACACAGGCCCTATGTTCAACAATTTGGTCTACTTATCCTCTACCCATCTTTCATTTGTCAGCTCAGACTTCACATCTTCTGAGAATTCTTCTCTGTTATATATGCTCCTGGCCCTTAAACTCTCCTCTTATAACATTTACCTTAAACTCTCCTCTTATAACATGTAAGTTAACTGTGAGTCTGTTTTATACAGCTCCTTCCCCTACTAAATTACAAAATCTTAGAAGATCTTTCCCATCATCTTGTTCCTAGGACCTAGTAGAGTGTCTAGCACATAGTTACTACTCAGCATACAGCAAATGAATGAAGGAGTGAAGAGACTTATAATAGAGTTGTAAGTAGTCTTAAAAGTAGGATTTTAGACAGGAGGTAATAATGGAGACAGCAGATTTCAAAAAGAAAAAATAGCATGCTTACAAGTTCAGAGGTGTGGAAGGGAAATGGAGAGTAGTTCAGTATGTTGTTTGTTATTAGCTGCCATTGAGTCAGTTCCAACTCATGGTGACACCATGTGTGCAGAGCAGAACAACTCCATTGTGTTTTCAGAAGCATATTGCCAGGCTTTCTTCTGAAATACCTCTGAATGTGCTTGAACTGCCAACTTTTTCGTTACTTGTTCCATGGCATAGGGGTTAAAGTGTTTGACTGCTAACTGAAAGTTCAGCTGTTTGGAACCACCATTAGCTCCTCTGGAGAAAGATGTAGCAGCCTGCTTCCATAAAGATTTACAGTCTTGAAAACCTTATGGGGTTGATCTAAGTCGGAATGACCTTAACAGTGGCGGTTTAGCAGGAGTGGTTTAGCAGCACTTAGCTATTTTCACCACCCTGGGAAATTCTTGTCTAATTTAGATGCTAAAAAAATTAAAAATTCCAACAATTTCATTCATCTCAATCACAGAGGAATGGATTAGTAAATCCTAATAATACATGACCACTATTCATCTGTCAGTTTGTCATAATTCAGTGGCTTGAGTGTTGTGTCATGCCGGATGCTAAAAACGAAACAAAGCAAAAAACCCAAACTCAGTCCCACCAAGTCGATTTCAACTCACAGTGACCCTATAGCTGGATGTTATGCCATTGGTATTTCAAATAGCAGCAAGGTTGCCCAGAAAGGACAGGTTTCAGTAAAGCTTCCCAATTAAGACTTCTTAAAAAAAAAAGAAAAGAAAAACAAATTGGCTGGTGCAAATCTATGAATAGTAGCAGAACATTGATGTACTGCTGAAAAATGAGCCCCTCAATTTGGAAGGTGTTCAAAATACTATTGAGAAAGCACTGTCTCCTCCAAGTAGAGTCCACTGTAATGATGTGTATGGAGGAAAGCTTTCAGAACCTTCATGTGCTGATACAACAGGACTCAAAGTGAGAAGAAACAGCTGCAAATATCTATTAATAACCGGAGCATGGAATGTGCAAAGTATGAATCTAGGAAAATTGGAAGTTGTCTAAAATGAAATGTAACATGATATCCAAGCATTCATGAACTGCAATGGACCGGTATTGGCCATTTTAAATTGGACAATCATGTGGTAGACTCAACGGCACTTGGCTTGGCATGTGGTATACTATGTTGGAAATGAAAAATTGAAGAGGAATGATGTCATATTCATTGTCAAAAAGCACATTTCAAGATCTACTCTCAAGTATAAGGCCATCAGTGACAAGGAAATATTTCTATACCAACTAATAGACTATTATTCAAATTTATGCATCAACCACTAGGATCAATGGTGAAGAAATTGAAGATTTTTGCCAAATTCTTCAATCTGAAATTGATCAAACATGCAATCAATACACATTGATAATTATTGACTACTGAAATGCAAAACTTGGAAATAATTCATAGTTGAAAAATAGAGCCCTGTGATAGACAGAATGATAGAATTTTGCAAGATCAATGACTTATTCATTATACATACATTTTTTCAATATGTACTTGGATATATTAGACTCATCAGAGAGAATATCCAGTAATTAATCAGCTATGGAGAGAGACCATGGAGAATCCCAATACCGTCAGTCAGAACAAGGCTAGGATCTGGTTGAAGAATAGACCATTAATTTTTCATATGCAAACTCAAGTTGAGGCTGAAGAAGGTTAAAACATGTCTGCAAGAGTTAAAGTACAACCTTGAATAGATCCCATCTGGATTGAGAGACATCTCAAGAACAGATTTGATCCATTGAATGCTAATGACCAAAGATTAAACAAACTGTGATATGACATCAAGGATATCATAGAAAAAGAAGGCAAAAGACATTAAAAAGAAAGAAGAGATTAAAATGGATTTCAGAAGAGTCTCTGAAACTCACTCATGAATGTAGAGTGGCTAAAAGGCATGAAAAAAAACAATGGAATAAAATTGCTCAAAGGAACATTTCAAAGAGTGCTTGAGAAGACAAAGTACAGTATTATAGTGAAATGTGCAAAAACCTGGAGTTAGAGAATCTAAAGGGAAAGATATTCTCAGCATGTCTCAAGCTGAGGAAAGATTCAATTTTGAAAAATTCTATTACCAAAATATTATATGGTACAGGAAGCATCAAGAGAAGATGAAAGGAAAACCTTGTCCCTATACCAAAAAGAATTAGCTGATGTTCAACCACTTTGGTAGGTAGCATATGATCAAGAACCAACAGTACTGAAGGAAGAAGCCCAAGTTGCTCTAAAGGCAATGATGAAAAACAAGACTCCAGAAACTCACAGAACATCCATTGAGAAGTTCCAAAACAGATGCAGCATTGGAAGCCCTCATTTATCTATGCCAAGAAATTTGGAAGACAGCTACCTGGAAGACTTTTGTTTTTTTGTATTTTAATTACTGTTAATAAATCTGGTCCACCTTCATCATACTTACTTCTGGATTTTGTGTGTTAGTAGGACTATTATAGACCCTTGAGATTGCTGTATCTTTTTGTTTTTCAATGTTTTTATTGCTAAATAAAATAAAAAATTATTTATGTCACAAAATAAATGAACTATTCTAACAGGAACATTCAGATCACTCTATTATAGATAGTAGATAGTATAGTAGATAGTATATAGTATAGTAGATAGTATAGATAGTATAGTATAGTAGATAGTAGATAGTATAGTAGATAGTAGAGCTCAGCTAATATTTTAAACAAGTTACACGTTTATTAACAACTCTCTTCGAAATAAATTTCAATACTAGCATTTCATTAAATATGCCTTTTCGCTTTCAGTTTCCTTTTTGTTTTTCAATGTTTTTATTGCCAAATAAAATAAAAAATTATTTATGTCACAAAATAAATGAACTATTCTAACAGGAACATTCGGATCACTCTATTATTTTTTTAATTTAATTTTACTTTTGGTGGAAATAAATACACCAAAACTTGCTCCCATTCAACAATTTCTACATGTATTGTTCAATGATATGGGTGACATGGTTCACATTGTGTCAACATTCTTGTTATTTCTGCCTGAGCTATTTCATCCCCACTAATAAGAATCACTGACTACTGATTTTCTCATCTATGCTGTAGAGTTACTCTTGACTCTTTGGTCTCATACAGATTTTTAAATTTCTTTCAAAGTGCAGTACTTAAGGATAAGATTCTTTACTTTTTGAGTTAAGCTGTTTTTTGGGTTTTGTTGTTGATGTTGTTTAAAGATCATTTGAGGGGATGGTTTCATTTGAAGGACTGAAGTGTCTTTAAGGTCAGCTGTTTCAAGGATTCCTCCAGCCTTATGAATTCAGTAAGTTTGGATTCTTCGGGAATTTGAAGTTCTGCTCCACATTATTTGCCTGTCAGGATCTGTCTGTTGTGTCCCTAGGTGAAACTTTTGGAAATGGTAATGAGACTCTGTATTTCTTCTGGACTCATGTTTGAGGAAGTAGTGGTTTATGGAGGTTATTAGGGTGGTAGTCCAGTTGCTTGTCTGATTCTTAGGTTTCCTTTGTCCTCCACTGATCTGGATGAATAGAAATCAATTGCTGTATCTCAGGTGGTCGCTCACAAGCTTTTGAGAGCCCAGACACCGCTTAGTACACTGGCTACGCTGGCAGGTATAGTAGAACTTTAAAAGGCAACATTATGTCAGTTGACTAAATTGTCCCATGAGAACATGATCCTAATCCTTCAAACCAAGATAATTATCTTTGTGACATATATAGTTATGTCTGAGTAGTATTAGTAGCTGTAGCCTATCTTTTTTTTTTAAGGGGGAGATTGATTAAATTTTTCCTACTCCGTATTAGTCTTGTGGCAGAACTGCTTCTCTTCTATTGCTCATTTCCTATAGTCTGAACCTGTAACTCCTAGTTTCTCACTGGCTGTGCTGATTGGTGCCATATAAGAGAATCAGTTGGAACACCAAGGTTCCAACAGATAGAGTAGCTGTTAAATATTCTCCCATCACCACCAAGACCAGGAGGAATTAACTGCCCTTCCCATTTGTGGAGCCCTGATGATATAGTGGCTTAAGCACTCCTCTGCTAACCAAAATGTCAACAGTTCAAACCCACTAGCTGTTCCAAGGGAGAAACATCTGATAGTTGGCTTGCATAAAGATTTACAGCCTTGGAAACCCTAAGGGACAGTTCTGTTATGTCCTACATGGTTACTACGAGTCAGAATCGACTGGACTGAAGAGGATTTGGGGTTGGGTGGGTGGTTAGCCTTTCTGTCCATCTGTGTGTTATGCAAAATGGCTTACCCAAAATTTCCCTGAAACTTTGTCTCCCAACTTTTGGGTCCTTAGGCCCATTTTATTTTCCTTTATTCTTTTTGGAATAAGTTTCAGGGTAAAATTTTATTCTTTACCTCCCTCAAAACTTAGGAGTTAGTAATGAAAAAGAGCAAGGTACCTCCATTTGTCAGTATCTGTTTCCTCCTCTAAGGCGTTTCCAACCCTGATGCAAATGGGCCTACTGCTGAGTCCTCTTGCCTACAATTGATACACACCTGGGATTGTCTACTTTTGCAATTTGAAGAGCTTAGGCACTGGAACACTACCATTTGCTTTTCCTCAACTACCTGCATTCCAGAGTTGTTTCCCAGAATACTGGAAACTCTCAAGGTTTAGTAAAGTTTAAAAATTGAGATAACTGCCACAATTATCTACTCTCTTGAAACAGCTTTACTTTTCAAGTTAATTAAATATGACTTTCAGTCCACTAAAACCAGTTGTACTGGAAATGGAAATTTATTTTTCCATATTAAGCTTAATGTCTATTTTGAGTTTTCAGTCCTCTCTGTTTCCCATTAACCTTAGTCAATGCCAGCTAATCTTAGTCAGTTTAGAAAACCTCTCCGTCCCTCTGCCTTCACCCCATCGAAATTGTCGGTGGCTTTCTTAACGTCAAGCAATGAGCAGAAAAGTGTCCCTGGTGTCGGTCTCTCCCTCCTTGCCAGAAGGCCCTTGGTCCACTCAGTTTTTCCTGCATTGTTCCATGATCTTCACTGCAGATCTTCTCCATGTTCACTCCTCTGAGTTACTTCCATACCCCTCTCAGAGCACAGGACCACTTCTGCCATTCTGGTTGACACTTTGCCTCAAGTCCATGTGCTAATACAGAGCAGACCTTGTTTTCTGCCTCCACTCCCTGCTGGCCATGAGGAGTTTTAGGTTTTACATCACACTGATAGTTATCAAATATGGCCAGAAGTGACCAGAGATAACTTACCCAAAGTGTCTACACTCCAAATGATGCAGAGAAGAATTGGCTAATATCAGAGGACGTTGTTAAGTCTCAAGAGGAACCATGCTTCTAAATTAGAAAACAGCCTAAACTCAGCTTGTATCAATTACACTGAAAGGAGCTATTAAATATTTACATGCCATTAGTAAATGAATTGTTTTCTGTTCTGAAATTTAGGTAAAAACCAAGTTACTGCTCACACTGATGTCAATTGATTTTGTGTTTATTGGTTCTCTATCCGACTCGACGGCACTTGGCATATTTAGAATTAGAAATACGACCTTTTTCTTATTTCAACTCTTTTTTTTAAATAAAGGCATTATATACACAGAAGACTGCATGACACGGATTTGAAATCCTCATGGGATGTCAAGGACATACATGGCAGTATCTGAGACAATTGGTTTACTCAATACAGTTAAGTAATTCTAGAAATTTATCAAGTTGTCATGGATTGAATTGTGTCTTTTCAAAACTGTATGCTGTAAATGTTAACTTCTGTAGTAGTTATAATGCCACTAATAATGAGCTTTATTTGTTTTGTTAATGAGAAAGTGTTAGTATGCAGTGTGTCTTAAGTCGATTACTTTTGAGATACAAAGGAGATTAAATAAGCAAGGAAGAGAGCAGAGATGGGGAAGATAGATGCCATGCCCCATGAAGATCACCAAGGAACCCAGAGTAGATGCCTTCCCCAGAGCCAAAGCAAGACAAGCGTTCCCCTAGAGCCTGTGCTCTGATTTAGAGTGTCCAGCCTCCTAACTGTGAGAAAATCAATTTCTGTTCATTAAAGCTATACACTTGTGGTACTTCTATTATAGCAGTACTAGATAACTAAGATAGTACTTCACTAGCAGAACCAAGAAATAGGCTCAGTTTTTCATTAGAAAGAAAACCTATGCACCACCCTTCACTCAGATAGAGGCTGACCAGCTATAGCTTACTTACATATGGCTTGCATTTTGATTCCAGTTTCTACTCTACACTTCTGGCCTCAATAATCTGGGTTTCTTTCTTTGCCTCATAACCTACCGTGGATGAAAGGACCCTTACATACATGTATTCTCACGAAAATATATACAGTCTTTGTTCCATTTCATGTAAGACAGGAAAAATGGACTTTGGTCATGTTTTGAAATAATTCTTTTATCTTCTTTTATTTATAACCTGTTATTTTCTCCAGCTGATTTAAGGGGAACTCCCAGAGGGCCTAAATTGGTGTTCCAGTCTGAATACTATGAGAAGAGAAAGCCCTATCCCCCTTGTTATTTTGAGAATATATTTATAGTAGCTGACTGAGTTTCCTTGTTTCCTTTCCCCTGGTTATAAAGTCCTAGTGGCATAAATTTCCTTGCCGACTGAGGAGACAAGGCTCTGATAGTCACTGCTTTCTTATCCAGCCCACAAGAAGAATGGTGAAAACCTAATATAAATTACAGTAAAATTAAGAATGCGTATTTAGTAGACATCACGGTTGTTTCAACACTGAAACGTTTTACAGTTTTCCGTATTTTTTTTAACATTTCTACCTTCAGGGCATCAGCAAGATACATACTGCTGGACGTTCCTAACATTCTGTCCTTTATGGTCCAAAATGTTAGGTCTGGAGCTACGTGGTGAAAACAACAGCCAGTACTATACAGGTTTAAAGAGAAGTGGAAGGCATGTCTCTTCCCACTGAAAATTCTAGAGCTTTAGTTGAGACAACAAAAACATATATTTAAGCAGTGATTAAAGAGCAGCACTAGACAGACTTTTAATATACTAGACATGTGTATAACAATCAATTCAAATAAGAATTCTGTTATTCCGTGATTTTCAGTAAGTGATTAACTTTCTATTTGTGGCAGCACAAAAATTAGGTAGAATAAGTTCAGGGGAAGGAGAAGTTGTCGGAGCCTGGAGGTTCATATGTTGCAAATATGAAAAAGAAGAAATAATAATAGGTTATCGCTAGAATCATGGGTAAGTTTCAAGAAACACAGGGAAAAGAAAAAAAAAAAAGTCGTTTTAACCCTAACACTAAAATAAATTGTAGTCTCATTGTGTGATACATTTTTAACTGTTTTGAATTCAATAATTTTACCTCACTCTCTGAACATCCTTTCTTCCTTTAAGTTTTGAACATGATCATGTATCTCACTAAAGGATGGACAAACAACAACATTTCAACTTAGTCCAAGCACAATTGCTAAAATAAAAAATTCTAAAACTTAGGTGCTGAATTTTGTCCTTCCAAAGTGTATGCTGTCAATACTAACCCCTCCTTGGCTGATATTCTTGTGGAGGACCCCAGTGGCACAGTGGTTAAGCTCTTAGCTGCTCAACAAAAGGTCAGCAGTGCACACTCACCCGTCTCTACAAATACGTGGCTGTCCCGTAAAGATTATAGCCTTGATGGTCCAGCAGCTTCGAGGTTCCCCTGGGAGCATTGCCCCTGGCCCTGATGCTGCCCTTGCTCATAAGTCACAGTGAAGGTCCACTCTTCAGACACAAATGGATTGGACTTGGCGACGCAGAATGAATGTATTGGATGCACTTTATGGTTCCATACATCTACAGGATATCATCCTGCTGACCTCTGGCTGGAGGAAGGGGAGTGAGTAGAGAGGAGGGGAAAGGAGACTGTTGGGAGGATGAGACATGTATGGAGCAGAGAGGAATAGTGTGCTGTCACTGGGCAGGGAGAGCAGTGGAAGTTGCATATAGGTGGACACGTAAATTTACATGGGAATGTACATTTTCACTCAGTCATAATAAAAATAAATACATAAATAAATAATCTCAAAAAAAAAAGATTATAGCCTTGGAAAGCTTACAGGCGGTTCTACTCTGTCTTATCGGGTCAGTATAAATTGGAATTGGCACAGTGGTAATGGGTTTATGCTAGCCGATGTAATCCCTCATGGGAATGGGGTTTTCTTCCTTATGATGATGAGATCATATCAGTGTATCTGTGGAGTGTGCCTTAAGCCAGTCACCTTTAAGACATAAAACAAATTTCACACAAAAAAGCAAGTAGACTCACTTGGAGAGAGGAAGATAAGCTGAAAAGACACAAGGATCTTCCTTCAGTTCCCAAAGAGAGAGTCAGCCTTCCCCCTGAGCTGGTGCCCTGAAATCAGACTTCAAGTCTCCTAAACTGTAAGAAAATAAATTTAGTTGTCAAAGCCACCCACTAGATAACAAAGACAAAAACAGAACTTACTAAGAATGCGTTTTAAAGCATTCTAATTTTAAACAATGAACTCAGACCAACAGCTTTTTTCTATGATCAGATGATCTCTGAAATCACTAACTGTTCAGAGAACTGGTATGAAGTAGAGGACACGAATGGAGCATAAGTTATAGTTCCTGCTCTTTAGGATCTTATTTAGGGTTGTTTTCATATTCCCAGTATTCCTTCCCATTTTCTGGTTATTATTGAATCACTTGTATTATTTTCCTATTGCTGCTATAATGAATCATCGTAAGCCTAGGGTCTTAAAGCAAAATAAAACTATTATCTTAGAGTTCTCCAAGTTAGAAGACCAAAATTGGTCTCATTGAGCTAAAACCAACATGTTTGCAGAGCTAATTCCTTTCTGAAAGCTCTAGATGAGAAACCATTCCTTTGCCTTTTTTAGCTTCTAGAGCCGCCCCATTGCTCTGTCTTCAAAGCTAGAAATATCAGATTAAGCCTCTTTTTGCTGTCATCTCTCTCTTTCTGTTCTGTATTCCTCTTCCAAGTATATTTTTTTTTTTTTTTTAAACTATATTTGAGCACTCCAGATAATCTAGGATAATTTAAAGTCAGCGGATTAGCAAATCTAATTTCATCTTTAATTTAATTCCCCTTAAAGTAGCATAGCACAGGTTCTGTAGATTAGGTTGTGAACATTTTTGAAGGGTCGTTATTATGCCTACCACAACTCCTGGTCTCAAACTCCCACACACATGCAACCTTTTCATCCACCCCGTACTGTGGTTTTTGATAGGTTATAATGAGATCATCAATGAAATCCCAGGAACATCATTCTTCAGCCAAAGAGAGGTGCATAACTAGGGATGGACAAATTATAGTTCTTTATTCACTTGATCATAATGTCCAAAAGGCAGAAATGTGACCCATCTAGACCAATCAGAATCCTTCCTTGAATTTCTGCAGTGGAGGGTATAAGGGTGTGTCTTTCCTCTTGAGTCATTCAGATAAAAACCAGACAAGTTCCCTGCTACATAAAGGCACCTGAGACAAAACTAAACCAAATACACTGTCATTTAATTGATTCCTCCTCATAGTAATCCTACACAACAGAGTAGAACTGCTCAACTGAGTTTTCAACGAACATCCAGTAGACTCAAGTTGACGACCTTTAGGTTAACAGCTGTAGCACTTAACCACTATGCCAGTGATGTTTCCACTAAAATGAAAACCTAGACTAATGATGGTGGTGGTGAGTTAAGAGAGAAAGCAAGATAAAAACATTAAGACAGAGAAGGAGATGATACTATTCCAAATTCCAGCTTTTATCACTGAAACAAGCTCTTCTCCTGTCTATGTTTTGGTTATGTGAAACAATGCACTTCCTCTTGTACTTATGCTATTTCGAGTTTAACATCTATTGTTTGCAAACTGGAAGTTTTTAAAAGCAGGATTCAAGATGTGGGAGAGTTTTAGGACAAGAGTACACAATAAAATCATGTAATTATAGTAGGATAAGAGTTCAAACAAGGGAAAAGTCATAAAAGAAATTATGAAGCAGTAAGTCTTACTTGAAATTTTTTCATGGGAGGTAGCATTGATTTAGCAAAGACAGCATTCTCACTAAGTATAAATGAATAAGCAAAGGAATAGAAAAATTGTCTGAAACACACATACCAATTTCAACTACACATCAAATCTTTGAGAAATTACATGAACCTTAATTAAATTAAGTTACATTTGGGACAATAAGTCTCCTCTTTTAAAATATTATGCTTTTAAATGGTTATCAGTAATTTGTACTATGTTACTGTATGTATTTATAAAAATATACTTATGCTATACATTTATACTACATTATAATACAAATTAATGTCTTCATTTCAATTCCTCCTAACATATAATTATTGTCAACCAAGTTGAAGGAAAGTGTGTGCTGGTAAAAAGAAAATAACATCAAGAGAAGCCATGACAGTGTGAAGAAGATAAAGAACAGAGGACTTGCATAAACAGCTATCAATATTTATAATAAAGTTGAAATTGAGAAGGTATAATATTTGTACAGTATAGAAAAATAGGCTCACAACATGGAATTATCCATTGAGTAAAGCATATTCTTTTTAAACTTTTTTATAAATGAAATTCTCTTAATTTTCATTGTGCCTCACTTCCTTGAATCACATTATGCTGTGTCTAACATGGACACAGATAAATGTCTTTGAAGACAATTTCACAGTCCAAGTTAGGTAAGAATTTTGTGAATAAGACAGGAAATCATAAACAGAAATCTTGATGCCTTTGGTTATATTAATAATTTTTGGTTAAACCTCTCTTTTTCTCTTAGAGTGTAGAATTACGTGTCCTCCTAAAAAAGATAAAGTCCTAACTCCTGCACCTATGAGTGTGAACTTGTTTGAAAGTAAGGTTTCTCTTGTTATGCTAATAAGAACACACATATATAAGGTAAGTCCTAAATCTAATCCTTTCTGACAGGTATCTTATAAAAGAATAAAACAGACACAGAGACACGCAAGAAAAGAGACCATGTGAAGATGCATCTACAAGATAAGGAATACCAAGAAATGCCTGACGTTACTGATAAGAAAGATCTTCCCCTAGAGTCAATGTCCTGATTTGGACTTTTAGCCTCCAACAATACAGTAATGTCCTTCAAAGCCACCTACTTCATGGTACGTTGTTGTGTTAGCCTTAGGAAACTAAGAGACCAACAAGAAAAACACAGAGAAGGAAGACTCAGTTTTCTAAGAGGTTAGCAAAGAATAGTGTACACACAAAAGGCTCAGTGAATTAAATTCCACAGAGAAATAAGCTCCCCACCCCCCCATATAAGCAGAGAATCACAGCAACAATTTTTATAACTGTGGATAGATATCTACTCCAGGAAGAAGTAGAATGAGACAAAGCTTGTCACTGAGACAGAGATGCTTCTGGGAAAAGGAAAGTCAACTAAGCTTTGGAAAATAGTATAGGCCACAAAAAATTAGAATTTTTAAAACAGCCTTAAAAACAAAAATAAGTTACCGTGCATGACACTTCTCCCCTGCCCTTCCAACAAAAACTTCAATTTTACAACTCCCTTCAAATAAACCCAAACCTGTACAAAGCAAACAATCTTGACTTTGGAGGAAAAAAAAGGAGAAATAACTTAGAATCACATTTAATCATGTGATGTCACACATGGGGTAGAGACCTTGGTAAGTCAAAAATATCTGAAACTGCAATTCAACACATTTCCATCTTGAATATTGACAAGATCCAAATGGTAGCAACATGGGAGGTTGGGGATTCCTCTGATAGCAAGCAAATTCAGCTAAATTTAGTTACATCCTTCTTTGTATTGTTTGTTGATGTGTAGTTGACTCAGACTCGTGTCACCTCATGTATAACAGAATAAAACGTTGCCTCGTCTTCTGACGTCTCTGTGATCTTTGATCTGTTTTAGCCAATTGTGTCAATCCATCTAACTGAGGGTGTCCTTTGTTTTTACTGACTCTTTGCTCTATCAAACATGATATCTTTTCCTAGTGATTGGTCTTCTATGATTATATGTCCAAAATAAGAAAGATGAAACATCATCATGCTTGCTTCTAAGTAGTAAGTAGCTTTCCAGAAAGTGATAGTCTACCCACCTGCTCACTACTGACAAGCTAATTCCAGCTCATAGTGACCCTATAGACAGAGTAGAATTGCTCCATAGAGTTTCAAAAGAATGCCTGGTGGATTTCAACTGCCTACCTTCTGGTTAGCAGCCATAGTGTTTAACCACTACATCACCAGGATTTTCAGTTATAGCCTAGCCCTTGTTAAACTCACCTTTAGGAAGAATTTAAATAATTAACCCTTCACCCTAAACTTCAAGCAGATTAGAAACAAAACAAAACGAAAAGCCTTGCACTGAGAAATAAAACCATATTGCATCTTAACCTCCAAATCAAGAACCCCACTGCTGTTGAGTCGATTCTGATACCTAGTGACCCTAGAGGTAAGAGCAGAACTTTCCCAGAGTTACCAAAGAGTGCCTGGTGGATTTGAACTGTCAACCTTTTGGTTACCAGACATAGCACTTAACCACTATCCACCATCTTAATCTCCACTGTTCTTTTATCCACAGCATAAAGTAATTAATTAAAAATGACAGATCAGTGAAGAGGAAAATGTGACTCATAATCAAGAAAAACAAAACCAATGGAATCATAACCAATTATTAGAATTAGTAGATAAGATCTTTATAACAACTATAAAAACGCAAAATAATGTAAAGAAAAACGTGAAAATATGTAAAAAGATGACATATTCTAAGATGTCGTTGTTGTTGTTAGCTGCCATTGAGTTGGTTCTGACTCACAGTGACCTTACGTACAACAAAGCAAAACACCTTCAGGTCCTGAGCCATGTGCACAATTGTTGCCATGCTTGAGTCCGTTATGATGGTCATTGTGCTGGAATACTATTATTTTCTCTTTTTAACATGTCTTCATGAGACAACTTACTGTTTAAAGCAAAAATAATGTATTTTGGGTTTTATAACATATGGAGAGTAAAATATATGGCAAAAGTAGCACAGGATAAAGAAGACGAACATAGGATTATATGGTTACAAGGGTTTACAAGTTAATTCATAAAATAATATTTTCAAGTATACAGTGCCTAGGAAACCATACTGTAATCCTTACAGAAACCAATAAAAAAGTGAAGCAAAGAAGACTGCTTACTTAAAAATGCAGTAAATGAGCTAAAATAAAATACTAAAAACAAAATAAACCTTGAATAATCCAAAAGAAGAAAAGAAGGAACAATGTAACAAAGAACAGAAGGGACTAACCGATTTGAAACAGCAAAACTTAGATGAGAGATTTAAATCTAACTAGATCAATCATTTCATTAAATGTGAATAGATAACACATAGCAATTCAAATGCAGTAATTGCTATTAAGAACTGCTATTAATTGCTATTAAGACTATTAAGAACAATGTCTAACTACATGCTTTTTGTAAGAAATACATATCACATACAAAGATACACACAGATTAAAGTAAAATGACTATACCATGCCAACAGCATTATAAAAGAGTAGACATGACAAAATTTATGCCAGGTAAAATAGACTTTCATTTAAGGAATATTGTAAGTGACAAAGAGGGACATCTAATAAAGATAAAAGGGTTAATTTTACAACATAGTGAGTGCAAATATACATGTACCTATGAAATGAGTTTAGGAGTAATACCTGAAGAAAAATTTGAAAGAACTAAAGATAAAAGCAAGTATGGTTGGTGATGGGACAAAAAAAAAAAAAAAGAAACAGTTTCAATCACCTTTACTCAACTGACATAGAACAGTATTCCAAACAATTGCAGAACATACATCTTTTCCAAACACACGTGAAGTATTGCCAAAGACTATGTACTGAACTACAAAACAACTCACAATAAACGTAAAAAGGTTAACTTAATATAGAGCACTTTTCTAAACACAACAAAACTGAAAATCAATACCAAAAGGATAATTACAATTTCCGTATGTTTTGAAATTCAACAATACAATTTTAAAAATTATGGATCAAAATGAAATGACAAAGGGAATTGAAATACATTTCACATTAAGTGATAATGGATATACAACAAAGTAAACATTTTGGAATATAGTAATTTTAAAGATTATATTAGAAAACATGAAGGCTTGTAAACCTGCTATACATCTTAGGTAAACTTTTTTGGAGAATTGCAGATCGGAACATTTTGTCTGTGTACATTATAGCTCAATGATAAACGATTTTTCATTAATCAAAAAACATTATGAAGATTTTTTTTTTTAGCCACACTACTTCAGCAGATGTCTACAACATCAAAAAAAAAAAGAAAAAAAAGAAAGAAAGAAATCACTCAGCTCTGTTGTTGTTAGGTGCTGTCCAGTCAAATCTGACTCTTGTGATCCTATATACAATAGAACAAAACACTGCCTGGTCTTGGGCCATCCTCAGAATGGTTGTTAGGTTTGAGCCCTTTGTTCCAGCCACTGTGCAGACCCGTCTCATTGAGGGTCTTCCTCTTTTTTGCTGATGCTTTACTTTGCCAAGCATGATGTCCTTCTCCAGGGACTGTTCCCTCCTAATTACATGTGCAATTGAAGTGAGATGAAGTCTTGACACCCTTGCTTCTAGGAAGACAGATTTGTTTGTTCTTCTGTCAGTACATAGTACATTCTTTTTTTTTTTTACCAACACCGTAATTCTTCTTTTGTCTTCCTTGTTAATTGTATAGCTTTGATGGTACAGGGTGGGTTAACTCAATGCCATTGAAAATATCATGGCTTGGGACAAATCCACCTTACTTCTCAAAGTGACGTCTTTGTTTTTTTTTTAAAAATGCTTTGAGGAAATCTTTTGCAGCCAATTTACCCAGTGCAATATGTCATTTGATTTGACTGCTGCTTCCACGGATATTGATTGTGAATCCAAGTAAAACAAAATCTTTTGCAACATCAGTGTTTTCTCCATTTATTATGACATTGCTTGTTGGTACAGTGAAGTATCTTAGATGATATTCTGCTCACAAGATTTTAAGATCCCAGACACTATGCATCAAAGTAGAAAGCAGAACATTTTCTTTATAAACTGTGTTACGTCAACTGAGCTAGATGTTCCCTGAGACATCATATGATTTCTTGACTACTGTTCCCATGGATGCTGATTCTGAATCCAAGTAAAATGAAATCCTTGACAACTTCAATATTTTCTCTGTTTATCATGACGTCACTTATTAGTGTAGTTGTGAGGGTTTTTGTTTTCTTCATGTTGAGGTATAATCCATACTGAAGGCCATAGTCTGTGATCATTGGCAAGTGTTTCAAGTCCTCTTCACTTTTAGCAAGCAAGGTGGTGTCATTTCCAATCCTGATGACTTGTTCTTTATACAGTCAAGTTTCTCAGATTATTTGTTCATCATGCAGATGGAATAAGTATGGTCAGAATCTATGTCCTGATGCACATCTTTCCTGAATTTAAACCATGCAATATCACCTTCAACTTTTCAAATGACTACCTCTTGGTCTATGTAGAGCTCATCATGGGCACAAAAAGGTGTTCTGAACTCCCTGTTCTTCACAATGTTGTGTGTAATTTCGTATGAGCAATGCAGTCGGATGCTTTTGCAATGTCGATAAAGTGCAGGCAAACATCTTTCTTGTATTCCCTGTTTCCAGCCACGATTCATCTGACATCAGAATGATATCTTTGTTACCTGATATTAAGGATATTGTAGGAAAATTTCTGTATTTTGTTGGATCACTTTTCCTTGGGATGGCAAAACATGGATCTCTTCCAGCCTGATGGCCGAGTAGCTGTCTTCCAAATTTCTTGGCATAAACTAGTGAACACATTCAGCACTGCATCTCTTTGATAAGACATCTTAGTTGGTGTTCCATCAGTTCCAGAAGGCTTATTTCTCACCAGTGCTTTCAGTAACACACCATTGACTCTTGACCATATGCTGCCTCCTAAAATGGTTGAAAGTAGAACAGTTACTTCTGGTATATTGACCGTATGTGTGGTTGTTCTGTTTTGTTTTACCATCTTCTTTAGATGCTTTCTACTTCATTCTACTTCATTCAGAGATTCCTTTAGAATCTCAATATTCCGACACAAGGCTTGAATTTTTTTCTCCGGTTCTTTCAGCTTGTGAAACGCTGAACGTGTTATTCTTTCTTGGTTTTTTAACTCTAGGTCTTTGCACGTTTCATTATAATACTTTATTTTGTCATCTCGTCACCCTTTGCAATTTTCTGTTCAGTTCTTTTATTTCTTCACTTCTTCCTCTTGTTTTAGCTACTCTATATTCAAGAGCAAATTTCATTTCTCACATTGAGTTTGATCTTTACTTTTTTTCCCGTATTTTAAATGACCTTTTGCTGTCTTTGTGTATGATGTCTCCAATGTCTTTCCACAACTCCTCTGGTCTTAAGTCACTGGTGTTTCATATGTAAAATCTATTTTTTGAGACAGTCTCTAAATTCAGGTCGAATGTACTCAAGGTTATACTTTGGCTTTCATGGACTTCTAATTTTCTTCAGCTTCAGCTAGAACTTGCTTATGAACAATTTATGATCCATTATGCAATCAGCCACTTATTCTGCTTTGACCGATGGTACTGAGTTTCTCTATTGTCCCTTTTCATGGATGTAGTTGCTTTGACTCCTGTGTATTCATTCTGGCAAGGTCCATGTGTATAGGATCTGTTTATGTTTTTTGTTGTTGAAAAAAGTATTTGCAATGAAGTGCTTGGTCTTGCAAAATTCTACCATGAGATCTTAGGACTGCATGACTAGGATTACTGTCATGGAACAAGGGATATATATGCCTGTGTTACCATTTTCTGCTCCTAGAGGTCTATGGGCAGGCTTCTGAGCCACTTCAGCATGTTCTGGCCTCATGATGAGTACTGTACAACTGCCTAAATAAACAGGAAGTTAATCTGAGTCATATTTGAATGTTAAGGACTATTCTTAAGATGAAGAGATGTTTCCTGGAGGAGTGATTTTTGTGAAACTTGTGCTCCTTTTCACTTCTGTACAGCAAGATAAAGCTTGCAAATATGTTTAATATTTCCATTGTATTGTTGGGAATGTACGGGTATTGGCAATTGGAAATATTCAAATAAACAAGTTATTTTGGGCTTGAAAAGAGTTTGTGATTCACTTCCTTCGCCACGAGACTGATATGACCCACAAGTATGATGCACTTCACGGAATACGGCAAAGATACGGCCACTCTAAATAAAACTTGTAACAGTTATGTGCAGCGAGTGCAATGTTTATTGAATATTTCATGGATATTTTTGGAAAGTTGAGTACAGTATTTTGTGGGTCATGCATAATCAGGAAGTGTGATTTGTCATGGGACTGATATGTACCACATGTGTCACATGCTTCACAGAACAGTGCATTGATATGCCCCACTTGAAACTGGCATCCCATTTATTCAAAGAACCCCCAAAACCCAGTGTCATTCAAATAATAAAGACTACCAAAGAAATGATGATTCAATATCCATTCTTTCACTGAAAAACATGGCATCACCAACAAATTAAAAAACAAACAAACAAAAATAGCAATTTAAGAGTCAACTCTATTAGTAGTAGAAATGTAAGTCTTAGCCGTGACAGGACACTGTAGCATAACTTGCTAAAAAACAAAACTTTAAAAATGTGACATACCAAATTTTGTGGAGAGTGTGGGACAAAGAGAACATTCCAGTTATAGATGGGACTGAAAGATGAAGCAACTGCTTTGGGAGGAAAAGCTGGACCTTACATTAGAGTTGAAGATACATATACCATAAACCCAACCATTATATTTTTACACATATGCTCTTGAGGGAGTTTTGCTCATATTCTCCAGGTTGCAGGCATGAAATTCTTTCTAGTGATTTTGTCTGTAACAGCCTCGTGGGCTAGAAATAGCTCAAATGTCCAGGGATAGCAAAATGGATACATCTACTTAGTATATGAATTCAATCATACTCTCTCTACAACTGTGAAAATAAATGAACTGCTGTTACACACAACATGAATAAATCTCAGAAGCATAATGTTGAGAGAAAGAATCAAGATCCAAAACAATGCATATGTTATGATTCCATTTATATGAAAATCAAAACCAGGAAAACCTAAATTATATTGTGAAGCATTTGTGTCAAAGTGATAAAACCGTAAAGAGAAGCAAGAAACTAATCTGTGAGTTGGGGATCGGGGGAAGCAAGTGGAAGTAGGAAAAAATCTCGATCTATATGTTGTTTAATTGATTACTTTATAATTATTCTTTTTTATAGAATTAATGTATGCACAATGCATGGAGTCTTTGTGTGGCACAAAAGGTTATGTGCTTGGCTACTAATTGAAAGGTTGTCTTTCAGACAACAAGACATGCATCAGAAGCAAGCCCTCCCCATCTGCTTCTGAAAGGTCACAGTCCTTGAAAAAATCTATGGAGTACAGTTTTACTTTAAAATACATTGGGTTGCCATGAGTTTGAATTAATTCAACAGCAGTTTTTTTAATATATGCTGTATTCTCTAATTCTACATTTAAAAAAGTACTAACAATTTTATTACTATGAAAAGCTGTCCAAGAAGGCATTTGCATTATGGAATAGAGTTTACACCTACAGGAGGAAAATCTGACTCTAGAATCTGTAGTCTTATACATTTATTAGCATGCACGCACACAGATACACAGACACACACACACACAGACACACAGACACACACACACACACACACACACACACAAAGACCTCATGGTTCTAACAGTGGTATTAATGGCACAAAACACTTGGTATAAATAATTTACACCAGTATTTTGAACAAAAATCTTAGGTAACCATAGGCAGTAAATTTCTGTTTTGATACCTATGGCTTTAAGGAGTGCTGGTGGTGCAGTAGTAACATATTTGGCTGCAAACTAAAATATCATTAGTTCAAACCCAACAGCCACGCTGCAGGAGAAAGCCGCAGCAGTTTGCTTCCGTAAATATTTACCTATTAAGAAACACTATGGGGGCAGTCCTGTGCTGTTCTACAGGGTTGCTGTTAGTCAGAATTGACTGCAGTGGCTACCTATGACTTCAGTTCTTTCTACATGTATCTACTTATTTTTTCGTGCCTTTAAAATGTGATGTATTTTATATTTTTTCTTTTTTTGAGGAGAACAGAATAGAAGTCAGGAAGTGGAAAAAATAGTCTTGATCATTCTTTGTGTTACTTTTACCAGAATGATTGGAAAACAGCACTAGTTTTAAAAAGTGCTTGTTCAGCTTAGCACTGGAGTTAAAGAACGATGTTGACATTGACTAATACTTTGCTTGGTTATGCTCATTATATCCTTGTTATCTTTTAACTTCGCATCATCACTTTAGTGAAGCTTTGTACACTGCTTTCACAAACCAGGAAACAACAATGACAACAACAAAACTAATGTTGTCAAGCTGATTCTGACTCAGAGTGACTGCACAGGACAAAGTAGAACTTCCCCGCAGGGCATAGGATTTCCAATGAATAAGTGGTGGATGTGAACTGCCAACATCTTGGTTAGCAGCTGAGTTCTTAGCCACTACAGCTGAGGCTCCTCTACTTCTGTCAAATCAAACCCACTAACTTTGAGTTGATGCCAACTCATGGTAACTCCAGAGGACAGAGTAGAACTACGCCACAGGTTTGGAGGAGCACTTGGTAGATTTGAACTACTGACCTTTTTTGGAGAGCACCCATAACTCTTAACTACTGTGCCATCAGGGTTTACCAACTGCTCCTCTACTACTATTTTTCAAACTGATGTTAAAAAACTAGTAACAGAGTTCTGCAATAGAAAATATTGCACTTTTGAAAAGCATTATAAACAAGCTTTTAATTGGGGTACTATGTGTAGGTGAGCCTCTATATTTAAATAAAAGTTACATTAAATATCATTCACAGTGATTCAACAAATGCTTAATAGAATACTGTACTACTAGCAAAAATATTCTATTATGCAAATATACTAATAATCACATAAATTTACTTTTTGAAAACTAGTTACATCTATTTTCATATATTGATAACATTATAACCTTTGGGGAAAAATATACCATATGGATTGTTATAGACATTTTTTTAAATTATGATTAAGTGAAAGTATACAATCCAAATCAATTTTGTGTGCCCACTTATCAGCAACTCCGTCTGTTCTAACCCTGTGACAGCACACTCCTTTTTACTCTTCACTTCTAGTATCCTCTTAACAAACATCTGCCCCCTCCTCTCCACCCTCGCCTCTCCCATCTAGAAAGAAACCAGTTGGGTAGCCTCCTTTAAATGTATAAAACCATAAAATACATACACCACATGTTCACACTCTGTTCCCAAGTCTAGTCCATTCTTGTCTGAAGTGTTGACCTGAGTACTGTTTTGAGGTCAGGGCCAGCAGCAAGTGTAGAGGCCATGTTCCAGGGGAAGTCTTCAGGCTGTCAGACCATCACTTTTGGTCTTTTAATAGAGTTCTTAAACTACGCATCTCTTTCCCTTGTGCGACGTCAAGGACTCTACATGGTGCCCCTTATCAAGGATGCCTTTGGTGGTAGTCAGGCACCATCTGTTTCTTCCAGCACAGACTATTTTTCAATAGATTTTTTTTTTCCTTTTTTTTACATGCACACAGTTTCCCTTTTGCCTATGAAATGTCACTAATAATATGTATATTTTTGAAAATTACATATCCTCCTGTTAAAGCCGACTCGATGGCACTTGGCTTTGGTCTGTTAAATTATAAATTTGTTTTCACTTTACTACTTTGGAAAAATTATATTAAATAGACATTCTGAAAGACATTTGGTTCTTTTTTTTGTAAAATTTTGTAAAGACGCTATGGTATCTGAAAGTAATACATATGAGATCTGACGACTAAGTTCATGAACTCGTCCAAAATAAGTGCTACATACCTCAGTGCTGAATATCACTACACTCTCCTTTGAAGCACTCCCCTCGGAAAGCTATGCACCAGCAGCAGTGCCTAGTCCACCCTTCAAAGCAATCTTGGAACTCTTTCTGGAATGGCCATCAGAGCTGCCGTCACATTACCCGTGATGTTCTGAATATCATCAGAATGTTTTTCTTTGAATATTTCTCTTATCTTTGGACAAAGAAAAAAGTCATTGTGGGCCAGATCAGGTGAGTATGGAGGGTTTTCCAATATAGTTATTGGTTTATGGGCTAAAAACTCCCTTACAGTGTCGTATGAGCTGGCACATTGTCATGAAGCAGAAGTCACAAGCTGTTGGCAAAAAGTTCAGGTCACTTTCATCTAACTTTTTGACGCAGCCCTTCAGCACTTCCAAATAGTATACTTAGTTCTTGTTCACCCAACTGGTACAAGCTTTTGCAATATTCTTATCAATTCTGCTCATTACCAGCTACCCTCTTCAGTGATGCTTTCTCTCCCCCAAGAAAACTTCTTTTTTCCTTTTGTTGCTTGTTTTTTTTTAATTATGATTGAATGAAAACGTACATTCCCATATAAATTTGCATGCTGACCTACATGCAGCTTCCACTGCTCTCCCTGCACAGTGACAGCACACTCTACCTCTCTGCTCCATACATGTCTTATCTTCCCAACAGTCTCCTATCTTCTCCTCTCTGCCCATTCCCCTTCCTCCAGTATGAGGCCAACAGGACGACCTCCTATAGATGCCCAGAACCATAAAGTGCCCTCACAACATGGTCACTCTGTGTCATCAAGTCCAATCCATGGCTGTCTGAAAAGTTGACCTTCATTACGATTTACAGATAGGGGCAGCATCAGGGCCAGGGGCCCCACTCCTGGGAGAACCTCAAGGCCCCTGGACCATCAATTGTGATCTTTTAGTGGAGATCTCTAGGTGCACCTCTATTTATACTTGTGTTGCCAGCGAGACTCAACTTTGTGAGCTCCATCGTAGCTATCACTGGTGGTAGCCGTGCACCATCTGGTTCTTCCAGTCACAAGTCAAGGTAGACATCCACTCACGTGGGTCTCTCTGTCTTCTGGATTCTCTTTCCCTCATGTTGTTATGGACCTTGGAGATCATCCGTTCTTGCTGAGTTGGGACCATTTGCTGGCAGATGGCAGCTTGGCAGTGTTTAAGACCCCGACGCCACTCACCAATGTGGGGTGTGGAGAGACCTCATTAGCAAAAAGCTAGTTGTGTCAATTGGCCTAGATTTCCCCTGAGAGTACCGACCCCGGTCCCCTGCCCCAGCTACTCTGCCTTTGCAATATTGGGTTAAGATGGGAGAAGTACACAAATTGTGTTGAAGTCTCATTAATATTGATCTTCTTACTAATGTGTGCTGTCACCAATTTCACCTAACCAAGTCTCTAACAATTATCTAATCTAATCCCTCCCCCCTCGCCCACCTGCCCTCCCTGCCCTTGCAGCCATCAAAGAGTCTTTTCTGTTATGCATGAGTATGCTTTTAAGTTCTTATCATAGGGGTCTTATACAATATTTGTCCTTCTGTCACTGACTACTTTCAATCAACATAATGTCTTCCTGCTGAAACCAGGTTAAGAGATGTTTCCTGCTATCATCATTGTTCTTTATCATTGCATAGTGTTCCATTCTGTTGTTGGGCATCTGAGTTGATTCCACTTTTTTGTTACTGTGGACTGTGCTGTGATGAACATTGGTGTGCTTGTATCAGTTGGTGTGAATCGTCTTGATTCTGTAGGATATATTCCAAGCAATGAAACTATTTTAAAGCAGCACCAGATTGATTTCCAAAGAGGTTGCACCATTTTGCAATCTCACCAGCAGTATAGGAGAGTTCCAATCTCTCCACAGCCTCTCCAGCATTTAGTGTTTTGCGCTTTTTGGGTCATGGCCAACCTTGTTGGGGTGAGATGGTATCTCATTGTCGTTTGGGTTTGAATTTCTTTAATAGCTAATGATCGTGAGCATGTCTCCATTTGTTTTTTGGGTGCCTGGATCTCCTCTTTAGAGAAATGTCTGTCCATCTCCCTTGCCCTTTGCTTAATTGGATGATTTATCTTTTTCTTATTGATATTTTGTAGTATCTTATATAGTATGGAGATCAGGCATTGGTCTGACATACAGCTGCCAAATCTTTTTCCCATTCTGTAGGTGGCCTTTTAATTCTATTCATAGTCTTTGGATGAGCAGAAGAGATTGATTCTTAGTAGTTCCCATTTATCTATTTTCTCTTCTGTTGTTTGTGGTTTGTTTGACAGATTTTGAAGTCTGTCTATGTTGTGTATTAAAACTTCCTTTGTTGTTCCTACTTTTTCTTGGATGAGCTTTATCGTTTTATATTTGATATTTAGGTCTTTTATCCATTTTGAGTTGTTTTTGTATAGGTGTAAGATATGGGTCTTGTTTTAATTTATTGCAGATGGACATCCAATTTAGTCAGCACCATTTGTTGAAGAGATTGTTTTTACGCCAGTTTAATGTCTTAGGGCCTTTGTCGAATATCAACTGTTCATAGGCAGATGATGTCATCTCTGGGGTCTCAATTCTGTTCCATTGATCGATCTGTCTGTTTTTGTACCAATATCAGGCTGTTTTGACTACTTTGGCAGTGTAATAAGTTCTAGGGCCAGGTAATGAGAGGCCTCCCAGTGTGTTCTTCTTCTTTAGTAATGCTTTGCTTACCCGGTGCTTTTTCCCTTTTCAGCCAAAGTTGGTAATTCGTTCCTCCATCTCATTAAAAAATGTCACTGGAACTTGTATTGGGATTGCATTATATAAGTAGATTGCGTTGGGTAAAATACACATTTTCACAATGTTAATTCTTCCTATCCATGAGCACAGTAGGTTTCTCCCTTTATGTAAATCTCTCTCAGTTTCTTGTAGTAAGGATTTGTAGTTCTCTTTGTAAAGGTCTGTTATTTCTCGGTTAGATTAATTCCTAGTTACTTTATCTTCTTAGGGGCTATAGTAAATGGTGTTGACTTGGTGAATTCTTTCTTAATAATCTCGTTGGTATAAAGGAATCCTACCGATTTACTTATGTTTATCTTGTATCCTGAGACTCCAGATATGTGGTATTTATGTGGTTGATCACACTCATTGTTTTTCTCATGCTGAACCAGCCTTGCATCCCTGGTATGAATCCAACTTGGTCATGATGGATTATTTTTTGGATGTGTTGTTGTAGTCTATCGGCAAGAATTTTGTTGAAGATTTTTGCATCTAGATTCATGAGTGATATCGGTCTGTAGTTCTCCTTTTTGGTTGGGTCTTCCCTGGCTTTGGTATCAGGGTTATGCTGGCTTCACAGAATGAATTTGGGAGTATTCCATCCCTTTCTATACTGTGAAATAGTCTCAGTAGCATTGCAGATAACTCTTCTCTAAAGGCTTGGTAGAATTCTGTAGTGAAACGATCTGGGCAAGGGCTTTTTTTGGTTGGCAGTTTTTTTTATGACTTTTTCAATCTCTTCCTTTGTGATGGGTTTATTAAGCTGTTCTGCTTTACCTTGTGAAGGTGATATGAATCAAGGGATTTGTCCATTTCCTCTAGATTTTCAAATTTGTTAGAATACACTCTTTCATAGTATTCTCTGCTGAATCTGTTGTGACAATTCCCCTCTTGTTTCTTATTTGAGTCATTTGTTTCCTTTCCTGTTTTTCTTTAGTAAGTCCAGCCAATAGTTTGTCAATTTGATTGATCTTTTCAAAAAACAATTTTTTCAATTGTTCTTCTATTTTCTAATTCATTTTGTTCTGCTCTGATCTTTATGATCTGTTCTCTTCTCGTTCCTGACAGGTCCCTCTGTTGTTCTCTCTGTACTTGTTCTAGCTGTAGGGTCAGTTCTTTGATTTGGTTTTTTTCTTCTTTTCGGATGTGTGCATTTATGGAAATAAACTGACCTCTGAGCACTGTTTTGGCTGTATCCCATAGGTTCTGGTATGAAGTGTTTTCATTCTCATTGGAATCCATAAATTTCTTTATTTCACCCTTGATTTCCTCTATTACCCATGTTTTTTTGAGCAAGATCTTGTTCAGTTTCCATGAGTTCCACTTTCTATCTATGTTTTTTCTGCTATTGATTCAGACTTTTATGGCTTTACGATCTGAGAAGATGCTTTGCATTAATTCAAGGCATGGATTTTGTTGAGAATTGTTTTATGTCCTAACACATGATCTATTCTGGAGAATGTTCCATATGCACTGGAGAAGAAGATGTAGTTGTCTGCTGATGGATAGAAAGTTCTGTATATGTCAATGAGGTCTAGATGGTTAATTGTGGCAATAAGGTCTTCTGTGTCTTTACTGAGCTTTTCTCTAGACGATCTGTCCAATATTGATAGGGGAGTGCTGAAGTCTCCTACTATTATTGGGGAGTGATCTATCTCCTTTTTGAGTGTAGTCAGTGTTTCTTTGATGTATTTAGGTGCTCTAATATTAGGTGTATAAATATTTAATATTGTTAAGTCCTGCTTGTGTATTGAAACTTTCAGTAATAAATAGTGTCCATCCTTGTCCATGATGGTGGATTTTACATTAAAATCGATTTTATCTGAGGTTAGAATTGCCACACCTGCTCTTCTTTGTTCATTGTTAGCTTGATAATATTCTTCCATCCTTTGATTTTCAGTTTGTTCATATCTTTAGGTCTAAGGTGAGTTTCTTGTAGGCTACATATAGACAGGTCATGTCTTTTGATCCAAGATGTCACTCAATGTCTCTTTACTGGAGCATTCAGTCCATTCACATTCAATGTAATTCTTGAAATGTATGTGTTCAGTGTTGCCGTTCTGATATGTTTATTTTTGAGTTGATGTTTTCTCTGTTGTTCTTACTAATCTGTTCTTCAATCTTCTTTGTGAGTTGATTTTTTCACCTTTTTCAGGGTTGGTTTTGTGGTTGTTGAGACTCCTGTATTACATTTCTTGATATGGTATGTTGCTTCTTTATTGTGCTTTATGGCTACCCCATGATCCCACTTAATAAACTGTATATAACCCCAATTTTGATTGCTACCAGACTTGTCAACTTCCTCTCCATCTGGAAGGACTGTAACAGCTGTAGTATACCCCTTTTTTTAACATGATGGTATAGTTTACATGATACTATCACTAGATCCTTTCTTTCACTATTATAACTTTGACTGTGTTTGGAGCCTTCCCTAACCAAGTAGGATTCTGGATAATGTGTCCTTCTAAAACATAAAGTTAGCAGTTTTGTTCTTCCAAGCCATGAGCTTGTTTCAGTATTTCTTGTAGCTTTGGTTTGGTTTTTACAAAGTCTCTGAGTTTCTGTTTATCTGCAAATGTCTTCATTTCATTTTCATATTTGAAAGATAGTTTGGCAGGATATATAATTCTTGACTGGAAGTTCTTCTCCTTCAAGGCTTTGAATGTGTCATGCCACTGCCTCCATGCCAGCATCATTTCTGCAGAGAAATCCGATGAAAGCCTACAGGGTTTCCCTCTGAATGTTAGCTTTGCTTTGAGTCTTGCTGCCTTTGAATTTCTGCTTATGTTTCATTTTGTTAAGCTTGATTATAACACTTCTTTGAGTTTTTCTTTTGAGATCTATATTGAGTGGTGTTCAATACATATCTTAGATATCTATATTCTCTTCTTCATAATTTCTGGGAAGTTTTCTGTCAGCAGCTCAGCCACAATACTCTCTGTGTTCTCAGGTGTCTCACCCTGTTCAGGAACTCCAATTAATCGTAGATTCTTCTTCTTAATAGACTTCCAGGTGCTTCTTAATGCTTCTTCATTTTTCTTGTTTCTTTTTTCTGATTTTTCCTCATAGATGCTGGAGTCTGTGGCTCTGTCTTCCAAATCAGAAAGTGTTTCTTCCATTTGTTCCATTCTGTTTTCTTGACTTTGAACTGAGGTTATGATTTTGTTCTTGGTCTGTTGGATTTCTGAGTACTGATGTTCCATCAGATCGATCAGCTTGCTTAATTTTTCATTTTGCTCTGCTGACTTTTGTATGTGTTCTGGTAGGGCTGTCTCTATAATCCTTTTGTATTTGCCTTCTGATATTTTCAGAAAAGCTTCTTCATTTGGCAAGTTCTGAGGTGGTTTCTTTTGGGGGCCTTCTGATGCCATGAGTGACTTCTGGGTTACTGTCCTCTCCAACATTTGCTGCCTTGGAGGCTTCATGTGGGTCAATAGAGGCTGGGAGAGATGCTGTGAACATGTACCACAGTTGTTTCTCTAGGCTGTCTTAAGATGAGAAGTAAAAGTATTTAGCAACTTCCAAAGTCAATCAGGTTTTCAGGTGTATATGTAACTCTTCCCAGCTGGCAAAGTAGGCACCTCTATACTGAACACCAGATGTTATAAACTAGCTCAAAATACAGAAAGGCTGCTGGCCTGCTGGCCTCTGCTGTCTGGCCCCAGCTGTAGGCGATGCTGTGTAGAATTCTGCTTTTTTGTTTGAAAAACAGTCTCTTCTGGTTAGGAACTGCCTCCCAGCACAGGAATTAGGTCCAGTTGAGGCTTCTGTATGGATGACCTCATCTCCCAGGAAATCAAGATGGCATCCCGCATAAGCTCACCAGCCAGCCGGGATCAGGCTGCCAGTGGAAAGAGAGGCCAAGAGTGCAAAAATACCCAGAGTCCACAGCCTCCACCACTCGACAACGGCCCCAGGCAACACTGTGCAAAACACCACTTCCCTGCTAGAAAAGCACTCTCCCCCTAGCAGGAGCCACCTCCCAGCCTAGGAACCAAGTCCAGCCAGGGTCTCTGCCTGGGCTTCTCCATTTCCCAATAGGCCAGAAGAGCTGAGGTGTATAGAGTCCAGAGTCAGGCTCTCAGAACCTGGCAATTACGCTTGCCAGTCTCACCAGCAGTCCGTCTGAGACTAGCAGTTAGTCAAGTTCAAATTCTGCCTGCTGGCCAAAATAGAGGGAAAAAAAATTGAAATGATGAGTTACCTTCAATCTGTGTAAGCTTGTGCTCAGCAAGAGTGGGGTCAGTGAAAAAGAGGAGGTTTTGTGTTCAGTGGTATAAAGTCCAAATATATATCCCAGGGCTCACTAGGTGTCCAGAAGGCTCCATTTAACTATCATTTCAGGTCTTGGTTTCCAGAGGGATTCAGGGAGACACATGTTTAGTCCCATCTGACCTCCACCCCTTCCCCCAAGAAAACATTTAATCCATTTGTACACTACTGTTTTTTTCATGGCATCATCTCATAAACTTGAACTAACATGTCCCTGATTTCTCTTCTGTTTCCAAGTTTAACAAGAAATTTGATGTTTGTTAGCTGCTCTACCGACTCTTTTCTGACTCACAGTGATGTTTATTTCTTGTAAGGTCTTATACATGTTGCTGTTAGCTGCCACTGAGTAGGCTTCTCAACACTGTAAAACAGAACAAAGCTCTGCCCAGTTCTGCACCATTCTGACAATCACTGTTATGTTTGAACTCATTCCTGCAGTCACTATGTGGATCCATTGCACTGAGTGTCTTCTACAATGATAAACCTCAATATCACCAGTCAGGATAAGGCTGGTGCCAACTGTGGCACAAACCATTAATGGCTCATAATCAAGTTTAAGCTGAAGAAAATCAGAGCAAATCCTTGAGAACCACTTGTCTGAATACAGAGCCATTTCAGGAACAGATGTGACACATGGAACACTAATAATGCAAGACCAGGGGAGCTGTGGAATGACATCAAGGACATCATGTGTGAGAAAACAAAAGATCGTTGAAAAGACAGGAAAGAAATAACAGACTAAAATGGGTATCAGAAGAGACTCTGAAATTTGCTTCTGAGCATAAAGCAGTTAGAGTAAATTTAAAAAAAAAGATGAAATAAAAATGATCAATAGAAGATTTGAAAGGGTGGCTCCAAAAAAAGAGAAAGTATTGTACTGAAATGTGCAAAGATCTGGAGTTAGAAAACCAAAAGCTTCCTAGAACATATTCAACATTTCTCAAACTAAAAGTACTGAGGAAAAAATTCAAACCCTGGGTTGCAATGCTGGGTAAGATATTGAACTATGCAGGAATCATCAAAAGAAGATGGAAGGAATACACAGTCACTGTATGAAACAGAATTTACCAACATTCAACCATTTCAGGAGTTAGCATATGATGTATACATATATTTACATATTTCCAAAAGCTTGTTCATAAGTATACAACTTGAAATACATAGTCTATATAAAGGTGGCATTTTAAAAGCTGCTATTGTGAACATGTACTAATGACATCATTTATAATGAATAGTAAAGGACAATGACACATATTTTGAAGTCAATTTGTACATATTGTGACAGTAAAAGCTCAATGCCTTAATGAAAAATCTGAACACTAATAAATGTGAGTAATACATTCAAATATTTTAGATCATCTTATTATCCTGTAAATACTCAACTTATGTAAAAGCCAAAACCCACTGCTGTTGGGTTGACTCTGACTCCGAGGAAACCTGTAGGATAGAGTAGAACTGCTCCATAGAGCTTCCGATGAGTGTCTGGCAGATGCAAACTGTGGATCTTTTGGTTAGCAGCTGCAGCAGTTAACCAATATGCCATCAGGTTTTCCTCAATTAGTATAGAATTTTTTTTTTTTTTTTTTTTTAAATCTACCAAACCTATTGCTGTCAGGTCGATTTTCGTTCAGTCAAGCTTTACCAATGTTAAAATAACGAAGGTGGGATGATTCTGATGCATTTCCCTAAATAGCCACCAGATGGCTATATGGGCCCTTTGTTGATTATTTTTTTCTCACAACAGAGCTGAAGATTTAAGTACTTCCTTCTATAATTTTTATGGATTTTGAAATATTGTAATATAACAGATATGAAGATACTTGTAAATATATATGTAATCTTCTGATTATGTATGTGTTGAAGACTAAGATGAACAATTTTTGTTTAACACCAAATCACAGAATTTTTGAGCTTTTAAGTATTTCCCTATCTTCTAGTCCAAAGTCCTGATTTTACAGGTTAGCAACTTGCGATATGCACTGCCCCATCTTTGGGGCTATCATTCAGTGGTATAGCAAATTTTATGTACAAGCAAGTCAAATGCAAGACTGGAGAAAGGATCTCAAAACTACCTGTAAAACTTCAAGTAAAAATAAAAAAAGAGAAGCTCATTTCTCAATTATAAGGAAATTACATATACCTGAACACTGAATTTTTACTTTGCATTCATTCATTCTGCTAGTTAGTTTACAGAGAAAAGCAGGCAAAATGGAAAGAAGTCTAAAATTTTTTATTGTTAAACATTTTATTATTAAACATATTTTTCCCCAAAATATAATTATCTTAAAAACAATTAGTTTCCCACTACCACGAAAAATAACTAACATAACAGTGCTGCAATTCTGTTAAGTATTACTATACAATGGAAACTTGAAATTCTTTGTGTAATATGCATGACTTTTTCCAAAAATAACATTTATTTTGACATAGTTTTCCATATTATTTTCATTAGTGTGTGTTGGTTATACAGATTTATGTGTACCTTTACTTTTTGTAGAACTGGATTAAAATTATAAGGAATGACACTGAAATAATTTAGCATTAAAAACCAAATCCATTGCCATCAAGTCAGTTTCAACTCATAGCAACTCAATAAGACAGAGTAGAACTGCCCTCATAGGGCTTCTAAAGAGAAGCTGGTGGATTTGAACTGCTGACCTTTGGGTTACCAGCCAAGCCTTTTAACTGCTTCAGTAAGTTATCAGTCTTTACTTACCTTTGCAGGGTAGAACATAGTGTGTAAATTCTTTCAAGGATCAGTTGCCTTTTTCTTCAAAAATGCAGCTGTTGAGAGTGTTAATAGCATCTTGGTACATTCGCATAGCAAAGAATAGAAGCAGGGCTTGGTGGAGTGTCAAGGAGTTCTAGATATTGTCAGGTAATTTAGCTACTATGACTCAGATATGTTCAAATGTAATGTAATATAAACCATTTTTTATAAATGATCTAACCTTAATCTTGATACATTTTCGAAGTGATAAAGGAAGGGAAAAAGGGGGATGAGGAGTAAGCATTAAGCTTGGCAAGTGAATATTTAGTCCTATTTTTAGTATCTTTTAGATAGTCATTTTATATCTCTTTCCATCTGCAGGGTCTTCCTATTTCCATCTTGTTCTCTAGACAGGGCAGTAAGAAGCAGGGCACAGAGTACTTAACTGGGGTGGAAGAAACACTTTTTGGTTGATCTTCTGTTTCACAGGCAGTGCTATCTTTTCGGAGGTGCCTTTGGACCCAGTGGGAGTCGTGCAACAGTGTCACTCTGAAAGGCATGGACAACCTAGCTCTTATCAATTCTGTGTCACATCATCAAGCCCTCAAGAACTCTGCTGTGTGTTATTCACAGGCGTGTGTGCTAGGCATGGTAACTCGAAACCTCTATTCATGCTTCAGTTGTGTGATAATATAGTACACATCTGATACAATCTTCTCCCAGCTTTCTAAACATGAATCAGGGTACCCAAAGAGCCTTCCTTTCTTTCAGATTCCCAATCAACTTTTCTGCTTTTATTGTCTCTCATCAGAACATCATATCTCCTCTTTTAGGCTTGCACTGTGTGGTTGAGCAAAGGGGAAGTTGTTTCAGCATCACTGCCTCACGTTAAAATCTTTCCAGTGTCATCCCAGCTCTGAAAGATGATCCTTTCTTTCACTTTGAGTTACATTGTAAATGCCAACCTCTCTGTGTCTTTTTAGGAAAATCTTGTACCTGGATCTTCTCTTTCAACAGAGTCTTGTCTTTAACACTTCAGTTTCTCTATAAAAGTATCCTTTTAAAAATGGAACTCAAATCTTCAAGTTGAGCATACCCTCTTTGTTTTAGGCTCTGTTCACCTTGTTGTGATCAGGTGCTCTCAACCGGATTCTGACTCACAAGAATCCTACATACAGCAGAAGGAAGCGCTGCCTGGTCCTGCGCCATCCTCACAACTGTTGCCCTGCTCAAGCCCATCCCTGCAGCCACGATGATGGTGCATCTCTCTGAAGGTCTTCACCTTTACTCTGTGAAATAACAAATGTCAGAACACAATGAGTGGCGAAGACATAGAAAGCTGGACTCTGCTGTGGGAAAAAAAAAATGATTTAATATATCAAATATACTATTCCTCTTTTACCATTAAGGCTAAGTGATAAAAATTCTCACGCTTCATCACTGTGCTCTTGCTGTTGCTCCACAGTTTGCAGCAAGAGCCTCAAAAGCAGCATAAAATGTGTATTTGATTGCTACTGTATTTGTTGCCTCCCCATCTGGAAGAGTATGAGAAAATTAAAAAGATTGATTCATTTAAGAGTTCATTTGTTTGTTTATTCTTACATCATTCATTCTTTCGTTGAGTGCCAGATGCGTACAAAAAAGAGCCACCTCAACAGTTATAATAACAAGAAAACTGCATTCTAAACATGTAGTCTTTCTGTACCACACTGCAGTGTTTAAAGAAGCTTTCAAGGCATTAAGAGGGAAAAATCAGGGCATCAGTTTTTGGTTAATTTTTTCATGGTGCAGTTAACTTGAGAGAATCCCTTGGGAAAGAAATTGGTTCTGTTGCACTTATTACTTTTATAATCAGGAAAAAGAGTGTCATAAAAAGACATGATTTTGACCTCACACTGGCCCAGAGTTTGGCAGCTCTAATTAAAAAATAAATGTACCCAATGTCTTACAGAATAAAGCACTGTTATAGCAAATAACCTTTTGATGGAGAAACCACTCTGTTTGTACACCAAAAGGTAATTTTAAGGCTTATCTTGAGCTAATGCCAGCGTAAATAGAAGCTGAAGCTTCTTGCCCTTCTTTTTTCTTTACCAAGGAATCAAAGCAGATCTATTTCAGCATTCTGCTTTTACAAATATTCTACTGTAAATTTTATGTGGTTTGCGAGGACAAACTCTCTTCCAGTGACATTTTGGAACAAAACTGAAAATTCTGGATCTATGGTTGTGTGATGACTAGATTTTAACAATCTGTACAGAAGAAACCTTATTGTGAGAGGAGCCAAATTTAAAACCAAAATGTTCCCAAAACTTGTCAACAGTTCATTTAAGGAAACTTCTCACTCTTGAAATTTAATTTTGGCCCATTTTATAAATGTTGGAAAGCTTGAATATTTATGTTTTTACTTAAGAAAATTTGGAGACTATTTTTTTTTTTAATCTGAGTTTATCTCTGTAACTAATGTAAAGAACTGCAGCTACAATAAAGGTTGTTTTGGTTTGATAGGAATTGCCAACTGAGTAATTCTGAAAAATTCTCCGGTAACAAGTTAACAAAAAGGACTTTCAACAGTCATCATAAAACCAATTCTAAAAGTCCAATCATTTTTTCAGACTCTAGTCTTTTAACTATTGATCATTTTATTGTAATCATTAACTATTAAAAAAAGGGAGGGGGCCAGTTCAGAGGACAATAATTCTAAATAAACACCTCAAACAGACTATCATTGATGGTATTCATAGATTAAATTTAAACAGAGCTTATATGATTCTTTATATATTAATTTATTTATTAACACCGTATAATATTCTGAGCCCTTTGCTATTTACAAAATATTTTTACTCATTTTATCTCATTCGATCTTCGCTTGATGTTTTTAGAATCATAGGTCTTTTTGCTTACAATTATTTCTATCATATAGATCAGTAAATCACAAGAGTTAAGTACCTTTACTAAAGTTGCATAACTAAACAGTGGAAGAAAGAGGATATACGCTAATGCAGGATTTCCAATGCCAAATTCTTGAAAAAAATGTTTTATAATTTTCCCTTTGAAATAAATATACCAGTCTCATTAATATGTCTTCTGACTTCTTCCTTAAAATTTAGAACACCATGTATGTATTGCATAGGTTCATGAAATTAGTTGTTTTTAATGCATCTTTTTTTTTCCCTTCTGTGCTTAACCAACGTTGTGCTTCCATTAGTGACATCTCTAGGTATGGACAGGAAACTCTAAGACGATAGGGAATATATTTGGTTTTACTCACACTAAATTCCCTGCACAAAGTTTTAGTACATAGTAGCTTCTCCATAAAGTGCAGCTGAATAAAACGAAAGAGGAAGGGGAAGGCGAGAAGGAGGGAAAAAGCACGGATAAATGGAAGAAGGGAGGGACGGAAAGAAAGTGGAAAGAAGAGAACACGGAAGAGAGAGAGGGAGGGAAGCAGGAAGGAAAAGGAGGAGGAAGGAAAGGAGGGAGGGAGGGAGGGAGGAAGGAAGGGGGAGGGATAGGAGGCAGGGAGGGAAGGAGGGAAGGAGGAAGGAAGGAGGGCCGGCGGACGGACGGGCGGGCAGGTAGGCTACTTTTTCATTTAGGAAGAAATGAAGAGTAGTACTCATTTTTTCTGAATTCTGCATTCTACTCTAGTACACTGTGATCAGTGAACTATGGAATATTGAAAGAGAGGTTGTATTTTCCTCTCAAAAGACCTATAGCCTTTTTAAACTTGTGGTCTATATGCTGTTTTAATATCTCCACAATAAGTTTCTATTTAGGCATTGACACTGCGCCATGAGTCGGATCCGACTCTATGGCACTTGGCTGGCACTACAGAATTACAAGTTTAAATACATTACTTTGATATTCACTAGATAGGAAACAATTCTATAACCCTGTAATTTTATATTGCCCTTGATAATTTAAATAAGTTAATAACAAAACTTAATGAGTTCTATAAGTTAAAAAAATTATACTGTAGAGGTAGAACTCGAACAACTTACAGTTAAAGTTTTCTTATCAGGTTATTTATTAGTAATTTTCTTTAATAAAAAAAAATCATAGTATCCCTTAGCTTTTTCTTTTTTCTATCTTATCTAAATGGTAATCCATTTAAACAGACTACAGTTTAGTAGTTTGTCCTCACATAGATATGAATTGTGTATTGCTGCTATCGTTACTCGTCCTTGGGTTGGCTCCAACTCATGACAGCTCCGTGGACAACGTAATACAATGTTACTCTGTTCTGTGTCGTCTTCATGATCATTTGTATGTTTGAGTCCATTGTTGCAACCATTGTGCCCATTCTTCTCACTGAGTGTTTCCTTCACCTTGATCTTCCACTTACTCAAACAATTGATCTTGATGACAAGTCTTGGGCAGTATTTTGTGATCCATAGGGTTTTTGTTTTCAGAAATAGATTGGCAGTCCTTTTGACTTAGTAAGTCTTAGTTTAGAAGATATGTTGAAATCTGTCCTCCATGGGTGTTCCTTCAGTATTTGAAAAAATGGTGGCATAGCTTCCAGTACCACAGCAACACTCAAGCAACTGTAGTACGACAAACTGACAGAAAGGTGTTGGTTGTATATACCTCCAATTTAATCATTTTGCCTCAGTCTGCAATTGTTTAAAAAAAAAAAAAAAACTTTTTATCTCATCGACTTCTTCCTTTTAAACCTTCATTTATTCCCTATTCTCTAAATCAGGTCTTAATTTTTGCAATTAAGAATAAACACTGTGGATTGTTCTTTAACAAGCTCACCGGGTTATTTTGAGACACATTAACATTTGAGTACAACCGTGGTAAAAGGTAACATCCACAACCTAAGCAATGTATCTGGATCCATCCTATCTCCATTATTTCCTTTCTGCCCTAAAGTCTGTTACTCTTAACTTCTATTCTGAGGAGTGCTTGTGGCAATGTGGTTAAAGTGCTCCTCAGCTATCTGAAAGGTCAGTGGTTGAAAACCACCAGCAACTTTTCTGAAGAAAGATGATGCAAGCTACTTCCATAGAAATCTATAGCCTCGGAAACCCTATGGGGTTACTATGATTCAGAATCCATTTGCTGGCAGGGTGGTTGGTTTTGGTTTAGAACCTCTTTTCTAAAAAGGTTAGAGGTTGTCTACCTAAAATGCCTTTGGCTGACTCATGCTGTATAGATGTAATTTGATTAGGTATACATTTCAAGCTCTCCCAGATACACAGAAGCATTAAGAAGACTTAGTAGAAATGTAATAATTGTTGACTCTGGATGCTTTCCCTCACTATGAAGATGTGATAGGACTTTTCTTCATGGAATTCAGTGAATTTCACAACTTGTACCAAATAGTGATGCACTTCATCAAACACTTGAGTTTTATAGCTGTCACTTGGAGACAATCTCAACCAGCAGACTCAGCTAATGGGAGACAAATAAGAAGCTAAAAGAATGATAGAAAAAACTAATGATAGGTATTGTGATAATTGTACAACATAATTAATGTAATTGGTGTCAGTAAATTGTGCATGCACAAGAATGTTAAATTGAAAAACTTTGTGTTATATATAATTTAACACACATACAAAAAACATACCAAGAGAAACAGCAGACCTTTGAAAGGCAAAAGAAAACTAACAACTTCGGGTTTATAAACTTAATTGCTGGAAATATAGAAATCCATTTATTTCTAACTTAGACAAGGTTTCAGCAAACTCATTTGTCTGGTCTTCTACAATGCAGCAAACTAAATTCAAAAACAAACTAGGAGCTTGGAGAAGGAGATTAGATAAATAATAGAGGAAACTGACAGGTACTCAGAAGCTAGATGTAAGAGATAACAGCCAGAAAGGAAAAAATATATAAAAAAGTAGATTTAAGGACTCAGGAAACTCCTCAGTATCATAGAGAAATTTAATATTAAGGAAGATAGCCCTTATCTTTTTAGCCAAAGATTTTTTTAAGTACCTGTATATTCTTAAAGACTGTAAATGGGTATGATTCACTTTTGCCATCAAAAAAAAGGATAGTACTATAATTATATTAGAGAGTGTTCAATGATGCTTGTTTTCATGAGGTTGATTATTTAGAAACATGTCATGAGTTGGATCTGACTCAACGGCACTTGGCTTGGCTTTGTTTGTAATTAATATCTTCCATTTATAAAGAGAGGAAACTGTTCAATACATTTTAGAAGGATACTTTATTTTAAATTGTTCAAATAAAAGCAAAAACTAAAAGTTCACTACCAAAGTCAGACTTTTTCTGTTTCCTGTTTGTAGAGGAGCCCCATCGGCACAGCGATTAAGCTCTTGACTGCTAATTGAAGGAGACTGACTTGGCAGTCTGCTTCTATAAGATCTGCAGCCTTGAATATCCATAGGGCAATTCTACTCTACAGAGTTCTTATGTGCCAGAATGGACTGACAAAAATGAGTTTGGTTGCGTGTGTGTGTGTGTGTGTGTGTGTGTGTGTGCACCTGCACTTGTGTGGTGGTCTTATCCACTTAAACAGATATAAATCTCCCTTATAGGGTCTGTTAAATTTAGAGGACCAACATGGACTAGCTGTTAAATGTATACTGTTGACTGGTTGTCTGAAGCGCTACGGGCCTTCAAAGACAGGTTAAAAGTATTCCAAAACTTATCATAAAGAGAGCATTGCCATGGGAGAAAAGCCCAACAATCTGCTTCCATAAAAATTAAAGCCAAGAACCTTGGTTAAGAAGTACTGTTCTGTAACATATGAAGTCACCATGAGTCAGTATCTGCTTGACAGTAGTGGGTTAGATGCTTGGCATTTGAAATTTTGTACATTTTCTAATTTAACTAGTCTTAAACACTGTCAAGGATTGAATTATGTCTCCCCAGAAATGTGCATAACAATTTGGCTGGGCCATGATTTCCGGTACTGTGTGATTGTCCTCGATTTTGTGGTTTTCCTTTTCTGTAAACCCTGATCACTGCTTGTGGTTAATGGATAGGATTATGTTAAAAGAAGATTAAGGGTGGGATCTCAACAGCCTTACTAAGGGAGTTTCCCTAAAAGGTGGCTTACACCACCTTTTATCTTTATATCCTACATGAGATAAAAGGAAGCAAGCAGAGAATTGGGAACCTCCTACCAACAAGAAAGCAGCACCAGTAGAGGGCATCCTTCAGACCTGAGGTTCCTGCACCAAGATACTGCCTGACCAACAACTGATACACCCAATGACTCTCCTCCAGCGCCTACAAAGAGAGAAGCTTTCTACTGGAGTGGACACACTGAATTCGGACTTGTAGCCTACTGGTGTGTTGAAGAATAAACTTGCTTTGTTAAAGCCATCTACTTAGGTTGTTTCTGTTAGAACAGTACCAGATGACTGAGACAGATACAATATCTTCATCTCTCCAAAATGTGTCTAAGGACTAGAGACATTAAATAGTCTAACAAGACTCTCAAGCATAAGTGACAGTTATAAGTTGATTTCTTTAATCATAAGCTCACTCTAGATTCAACCATTATTCATTATAATGTAGATAATTGAGACTGAAAAATTTTCCTCCCACTTCCCCTCCTTGATATTCCTGCTTCTGCCGGGCAGGATACCCCCCCTTTTACAGCTGCCCAGTGCCCGATGGACAAGACACTCCCCGCTCCTGCCTGACAGGTCACTCCCCTTTTCCCCTTCTAAGGCAGGATGCGCCCCTTCAAAGCCTCACACCTGCCTGATAAGATGCTCTCCTTCAAAGCCCCACTCCCGCTGAGCAGGATGCGCCCTCCCCCCAGAACCATTTGTCTCAACCACGACATCCTCAAATGGCACTATATCTACCCTCCCAAAACCACACTCTGGGCCATTTGTTGGAACCTGAGAAGGTCCCATTGGCCCGCCGGCAAAATAAACAGCTTCTTGCCTCTTCCTGGGTGTCATTCGCTTCCTCTTTTCTATAACAATTACACATTCTGGAAGTTATCTGTGAATCAGTGTTCTATTCGTTCATGCTGTTCATTGTTTACTCAGTGCCAGGCACTGTCGATATAAAGATGACTCAAAGAAAACATAGCTTTCAAAACAAAGGTATAATTTGGGACGGAGCTACACATTTTAACAAACACATGCATTTCTGTCTTACCAAAAATGAATGTAGGAATTTGGCTCGGCCATGATTCCCAGTATTGTGTGATGTCCCTATATGTTGTAAGTCCTGCTTCTATGATGTTAATGAAGGAGGATGGGTGGCAATTGTGTTGGTGTGACAGGACTCAATGTGTAAGATTGTATTGTGCACCGGGGCAATCTCTTGTGATACAAAGGAAAGGAAAGCAAGAAAAGATTGGTGACTTCATATCATCAGGAAAAAACAGAGTCAAGAGTAGAGTAAGTCCTAGGGAAAGGACCCAGTGTCCCTGTGCATTAGAAGATCCTAGTCCAGGGGAAGATCAATGATAAGGACCTTACCCTGGAGCTAGCAGAGTAACCCTTTCCCTGGAGCTCACAGCCTGAGTTTAGACTTTTAGCACACTGGACTACAACAAAATAAAATTTCTCTCTTTAAAGCCATCCACTTGTGGTATTTCTGTTAAAGCAGTGCTGGTTGACTAAGACAGAATCTGATAGTGAGACAGTGAAGGGCTGCAGTAACAGATGCCTAAAATGTGTAAGTGGTTTTGAAACAGTGAATGGAGAGAAGACTCAGAAGGTATTGGGGAGAACTGCTAAAACTGGAGTGAGTGCAGATGGTGAGAAACAAGCAGTGGCAGAACCAGAAGCCAACTGATGAAATGAGAAAGCTGAGTGCCTGAGTGCAGGAGGTTTCCTGGTGGATAGAGGTGCCTCTGGGGACTCAAATTGGTGGATCTACAGAGCTTTGCAACACCTGCCCGAGCAGGACAGATGTGGGCACGAGGTCCTGGGCAAGAGGCCACAGGAAGATGGAAGCTGAAGAGAAAAGGGCTGAGTTATCTCAATCTCATAATGTATTGTCCTGACCTCGAGGATTGCAAAGAGTGGAACCATAGCCATTAGTGTTTCTAAGGCTGGCACTGCCATGCAAATGGATTAGCAGAATGATATGCCTAAAGCCAAGAGAGCAGAGTTGCTGTCCTAGTGGACTGAAAGGCAGAGCTGAAGTTCAGGGCCAACAGAATCTGGAGAGTGTGGCCAATACCTAGAGTCTGGAGAGCAGGACTGTTGTGTAAAATGTCTCAGAGAATGGCGAATTATTTTCAAGGTCTTGAGCACTAATGTGATGGGTTCTGCTAATTTGCTTGGTACCTGTTGTGCCTTCTTTCCTTATAATTTCTTCCATTTGGAATAGAAGTGTTTAACTTGTACCTGCATTCTCTGCCTCTGTGTTTTGGAAACAGATAACTTGTTTTCTAATTTCACAGTTCAAGAGGAATTTCTGGATTTTGGACTTGGAATTAATACTTTTGCTTTGATGGGGTTAATATATTTTATATGTTACAAGGATGTTATTTGGGGGAATAAATGGTAGAATGTCATGGATCCTCCCCAAAACATGTGTGGAAGCTTGGCTAGGCTGTGTTTCCTGGCATTGTGTGAAGATCCCATATGCTGTAAATCCTGCCTCTGTGATATTAATGAGGGAGAATGGGAGGCAGTTGTGATGGGGGGAAAGGCCTCATTGTGTAAGATTGTATTGTGACTTCAGGCAATCTCTCGGGAATAAAGGAAAGGGAAGCAAGCAGAGAGTTGGGGAACTCATACTGCTGAGAAAGCAGTGCCAGAAGCAGAACACATCTTTTGGAAAAAACCCTGGTGTCCCTGTACCTCAGAGGGGTGTAGTCCAGGGGAACCTTGACAATAAGGACCTTCCTCCAGAGCTGACAGAGAAAGTCATTCCTGGAGCTGATTCCCTGAATTTGGACTTGTAGCCTACTATACTGTGACAGAATAAAATTTATCCTTTTAAAGCCATCCACATTTGGTATTTCTGTTATAACAGCACTGGATGACTAGGACAGAATTTATTTGGTATTGATAGAGCTCTTCCTCTGGGCACTTAAATCAGTGGAGCTACAGAGCTTTGGAACATTTGTCCCAGACAGGCAGATGCAGGCATGTGACCGATGCCATGAGGCCACAGGAAGAAATAAGAAGCATGAGAAGCTGAGCTGCCTCCATCTCAAAAGCTACAACCATGACCTCAGAGGTTTCTAAACAGGGAGCCACGGCCCCTGGTGTTTCTAAGGGAAGAGGTGCCATTCAAATGAAGGAGCAAAATGATGCACCTAAAGCCAAAAGAGTAGAGTTGGTGTCCCCTGGGGCCTGGAAGGTAAAGCTGTAGCACAGGGCCAAGGGGACTCCAGTCAGAATCTGAAGGGCATGGCCAACACCTAGAGTCTGGAGGGCAGAGCTGTTCTGTAAAATGTCTCAGAGAATGGAGTATTATATTCAAAGTCATGAGGGTTAATATAATGTGTTCTGATTGTCTTGGTGTCTGTTATACCTTTCTCTTCAGTTTCTCTTATTTGTAATAGAAATGTACAGCTTGTACCTGCCTGTTCTGCCATTGTATTATGGAAGCAGATAACTTGTGTTCTTGATTTCACAGCTGAAGAGGAATCTGTGGAATGTGGACTTGGACTTGAGACTTTTGCTATGATGGGGTGAATATGCTTTACATGCTGCAAGGATGTAATTTTTAAGGAACAAAGGATGGAATGTCATGGACTGCATTGTGTCTTCCCCAAAATGTATGTAGCAATTTAGCTAGACCGTGATTCCCAGTATTGTATGATGTTCCTATATGTTGTAAATCTTGCATTTATGATGTTAATGAGGGAGAGTGGGCAGGTTTTGTGTTGGTGGAATAGGACTCAAAGTGTAAGATTGCACTGTGTCTTGAAGCAAACTCTTGGGGTATACAGGGTAGCAAGCAGAGATTTGAGGATCTCATACCATCAGGAAAAAAGCAGTACTGGGAGTAGACTGAGTTCTTTGGAAAGAGCCCAGTGTCTCTATGCATCCTAAACTCCCCATTCAGAAGAAGATTGACAAGGACCTTCCTCCAGAGCTACCAGAGAAAGTGTCCCACTGGAACTGATGCTCTGAATTTGGACTCTTAGCATGTTAGACTGTAACAAGATGAAATTTCTGTTTTTAAAATCACCCACCTGTGTTATTTCTGTTAAAGCAGCATTATCTGACTAAGACAGGAGGTAATAAGTGCTCTAACAGAAGTACTTAGAGGCACTAGAAAGCACTGTCAGGTATGCGGAGAAGTAATGCTCTGATCTTCACCTAGGGACAAGGAGCTAGGTGATTAGAGAAGATATCCCAGAAGAGGTGATGTTTAAGCTCAGGTCATTGATAAGGATGAGATCTTTGGGCCAAACATGACACATATGTGGAAGGACATCCCAAGTCTTAAAATTAGACTGATTTTGAAAAGAATTCAGGGTGGAAAAGTTTAAATATATTTACAGCAATTTAATTACTTTTAAATTAGTTTTGTTTGCAGTGTATTAATGGTAATACTTCATTACAAGCTTTTTTTTTAATGAGTATAATATGAGACTAGATCTATGAATAGCAAATACTGGAGACAGGGAATCTATTTTTTCAATGTGAGGATTTATTTAAACATATCAGGATGTCAAAGTAACAGAATTTTGTTGTGTAATTCATTCAAATATTTATGTTTTAAAACTACGGCATAATGCTTAAAAAGATAAAAGAATTAGGACACTTATGAGAATTTATGACAAATTTTTATTTTGAAATTTTTAATTTGGAGCTAGTTTTGCAGAGTAAAGCATATATAAAGACCAACTATGTACTCATATAAAAAGCTCACGTGTCAAGTTTAGCTAGTGAGAAGTAAACTACATTAAAAGCTCTTTTCACTAATTCTATGCATAAAAATCTGTTCTTCAGTAAGATATAGTGAGATTTTACATGTGAAGCATTCTAAATAATGTAGATGTAACAGACCAAAAGGTAGAATCTTTGCACTTAAACAGATTGCAATTTTCTTTGAAAAGATATACATGTTCATAGCGACAATGAACATGAATGATAAAATAAAGCACACATGCCAGAGGACTTTATAGAAGGTGTGATCATTTCAGAATATACTGAGCATAAAAATTCTGATGCCTTATTATCATGATGAGACAGAAATGGAAAATGGCAGAGGACCCCAGGCAATTTATTTTCATGACAAGCTTGCAATATCATGAAGAATGGTAAACATAAACCATTCTCATTGCCACCTCAGACTGTAATCTTGTCCTCCAAAGATGTCACACCTGGGCCTCAATTGTTTTAAATGACTCGTTTCATATTTCTAGATATTCTTGATCGTTTTTGTTATCAGATTGAACCATTTCTACAATAAATGCATATTATTCCTGTCCACTCTGTTGAAGAAAATCTTATCAACACAGAATACTAGGTTTGAATATTTATGAACCATCCAAGCAGCTTGAAAAGACTTAAAATGGTTTATTAAAAGTATATTCTTGAGTTCATATTTTGATATGCATACAAATAAATAAATTCTACACAATACATTGTGGAATATGTCTTCATATAAAAAGCAAGTAGACGTAACAGATGTGGGTGTGAGTCAGAACTAGAGCTCTTATAACCTTAAGTGCCTAAAGTGTATTTGCTGACATGATAGCATAAGGTCAAGTAAGTCATTGAAACAGGAAGTCAAATAATTCTATGTTAGAGACTTAAATGCATTTTTAATTCAGAAAAAATTACACATTAATTATCACATGTATTCTATAGGAATTGTGGAAAAATCTTCAGTGTTAGTGTGGTAAAGGATGTTCTTGGTCAGTAAAGCCTAGTATTATGATAACACTGGCTTAATACCATTGACTTAAATCTAAAAAGGTATATGTTGTGATATATCCTTTGAAAAATACAATAGTGAGATAAATACTGCTATACTCTTAAATTTCTAGATTTGGATTATTATCATAATTTAGTAGATACTTTTTAATGAATGAATTGTGATTGCATTTATTTCTGTTTAGTTAATTTGTTATCTTAGTACCACCTCTAAAGTTTCTTCTCAGTTATGATAGACAGCTCATCAAATAAAAAATAATTATTTGGATTCCTAGTGCACACTGTGGAGATTACCAAAAACAAAACCAGAGAAAAAATAAACTATGCTTTTAGATGACTAAGGAACAACACATGATATTCTTTAGCATAGCCTGTAACTTTTTTTTAGAACACAGAAACTTTAAGAATCACATACAAACAATACCAGAAATTCTGATTCAAGTTATTGTGGGCAAGTAGAGCAAAACCTCTAAGGTAAAGCGTAGATTGTGATGAGAGAGATTGCACAATATCCTCTTGGTTTCTTAGCCAATAATGCTGATTTTACAAATATGTGAAAGTCAAACAATGAAAAGGCTGCTGATTTGGAAGGGAAGAGTTCCAGAAATCAGTAAGGCTCTTCAAACATTCCACCTTACAGCATAGTTTTTTTTTTTTCAGCTAGTAGGTACTTAAACAGTGTTTGCTAAATGCAGGAATTATCCTTGAGAACACCTGGTATCTATTAACCTAACGCATTTACCTAGAATACAGAGTGCATTTTTCCGGAGCTAAAGGTTTGTCTACAACACATTGGAATAATACAGTCATTTAATTTCCTCCATCTCATTTCCCTTCACCTTTAATCTTGGCTTTCTCTTAAATCCCTTCAACTGTGCTGACAATTTTACCACTGAGTACCCAGTGCCAGTGTAGAGGCCTAAGAGGTGGTCCAAGCCCAGATCAAATGCCCCCGGGTATTTTCCTGAAGTAGCCAGAACATTCAGTTCTAGAGTTAGTATTTAAAATATCTGCCAACAATAAATGAACACTACAATGAACCTTTGGATTTTTTTTCTTCTTTCTTTATTGAAGTGTTTTTTTCCCATACACTACACATTATTTTTGCACTTTTTAAGATTTTGCACTCCTTTCAAAATGTTTCATGAAAGAAATTATTCTATTTGATGTGACTTTAAGGAATGTAGTGACAAGAACCTTATGCTCCTTAACTTAATTTTTTGCCCCTGTTCTTACTCAACAAGAGTTCCTAATACAGCTGTTTATGTAGCTTCTCATGTTGAAATTTTGTTTAGAGTGTCTACTCACAAAAATATACTTTGTTCAGCTCCCCCATTTATTAATTGGAGCCAGTCTGCAGTTCCCACACATTGTCAGTTTGTCATACACTGGGTACTTGCTGTGATGTTGCAAGCCCGTGCCACTAACACTCAGATACCACTAGGGTCACCCAAGGCAGGCAGGTTTCAGCTGAGCTTTCAGACTAAGACAGACAAGGAAGAAGGACCTGGAACTCTACTTCTAAAAAGAATTTGCCAGTGGAAACCTCAGTGGAACATTGTCTGATATAGTGCCTGGAAGGTGAGCCCCCTTGGGTTGTAAGGCACTCAAAAGACAACTGAGGAAGAGCAGCCTTCTTAAAGTAGAGTCAACTTTAATAATGTGGATAGAGTCAAGCTTTCGGGACTCTGATTTGCTGGTATGTTGTGACTCAAAATGAGAAGAAACAGCTGAAAATATGTAGTAGTAATTGGAATCTGGATTGTATAACCTGTGAATCTAGGAAAAATAAAAATCTTCAGAAATGAAATGGGGTGCATGACATCCATATCCTTGTCTTTAGGGAAATGGATTGGTATTGGCCATTTTTAATCAGACTGTCATGTGACCTACTATGCCAAGAAGGACAACTTGAAGAGGAATGGCATTGTATGCGTTGTCACAAACAAAGTTTCAACATCTATCCTGAAATACAATGCTGTCAATGATAGGATAATGTCCATATGTCTACTAGGAAGATTAGTTAATATGACCATTATTCAAATTAAACACCAACCACTAAAGCCTAAGATGAAAAGCGGAAGATTTTTACCATCTGCTGCAATCTGAAATTGATGGAACATGCATTCAGGATGTATTGATAACTACTGGTGATTGGCATGCCAAAGTTGGAAACAAAGAAGGACTGGTAGTTAGAAAATACGGCCTGGATGACAGAAATGATGCTGGAGATTGCATGACAGAATTTTGTAAGACAAATTTTTTCATTGCAAATAACATTTTGAAACAACAAAAATGGTGGCTATACACATGGACCTCACCAGATGGAATACACAAGAATCAAATAGACTATATATTGTGGAAATAGATGATGGGAAAGCTCAATGTCATCAGTCAGAACAAGACCAGGTGCTGATCGCAGCACAGACCATCAATTGTTCATATAAGAGCTCAAACTGAAGCTAAAATAAAATTAGAAAGAGTCTACAAGAGCCAGAGTGAGACCTTGAATATATCCTACCTGAGTTTAGACAGCATCTCAAGAGTAGGTTTGATGTATTGAACACTAATGGCGGAAGACCAGATGAGGTGAGGAAGGACATCACACATAAAGGAAAGCAAGAGGTAATCAAAAAGACTGGAAAGAAAGAAAACAGCAAATTCAATGTCAGAAGAAACTCTGAAACTTGTTCTTGAGTTTTGAGTAGCTAAGCAAATTGTTGAAGATTTCAAAAGAAGGCTTAGAAGAGAAAGTAAAGTATTATAATGACATATGCAAAGAGCTAGAGACAGAAAACCAAAAGGGAAGAATACAATCTGTATGTCTCAGGCTGAGAGAACTGAAGAAAACACTCAAGCCTCGAGTTGTAATAGTGAAGGATTCTACTGGGAAAATATTAAACAACTCAGAAAGCATAAAAAGAAGATGAACACAGTTACTATACCAGAAAGACTTGGTCAAGTTTCAGCTGTTTCAAGAGGTAGTATATGGTCAGGAACCAACTGTGCTAAAGAAGGAATTCAAAGCTGCACTGAAGGCACTGGTGAAAAACAAGGCTCCTGGGATCAACTGAGATGTTTCAACAAATGGATGCAGCACTGACAGTGCTCACTTGCCTATGCCAAGATACTTGGAAGACAGCTATCTGGCCAACCAACTGGAAGAGATCCATATTTGTGACCATTCCCAAGAAAGGTTATTCAATTAAATGTGAAAATTATCAAACAATATCATTATTATACCATGCAAGTAAAATTTTGCTGACGTTTATTTAAAAGTGACTGCAGCAGTATATTGACTGGCAACTGGAAGAAATTCAGGCCAGATTCAGAAGATGATGTGGATCCAGGGATATTATTGCTAATGCCAGATGGATCTTGGCTGAAAGCATAGAATATCAGGAAGCTGTTTACTTGTGTTGTATGTACTATGCAACGGCATTCAACTGCGTGGATCATAAGAAACTATGGATAACATTGCAGAGAATGGGAGTTCCAGAACATCTAATTGTGCTGATGAGAAATCTATGCATGAATCAAGAGGCAATCTTTTGAACACAACAAGGGGACATTGCATGGTGTAAAGTCAGGAAAGGACTGTATGCTTTCACCATACCTATACAAGTGCATGCCAAGCAAATCATCCAAGAAATCAGACTTTATGGAGAAAAATGAGGCACTGGGATTGGGGGGAAACTAAAATGTGCATTACACAGATGACACAACCTTGCTCTCTCAAAGTGAGGAGGACTACAAATACTGATGAATATCAAAGACCACAGCCTTCAGTGTAGATGACAACACAATGTCAAGAAAACAAAAATCCTTAAAACTGGACCAGTAAGCAACATCATGATAAACAAGGAAAAAATACAGGTTATCAAGGACACAGTTTTACTTGATCCACAATCAACACCCATGGAAGCAGTGGTCAGTAAATTGAAAAAAAAAAATGAATTGCACTGGGAAAATCTGCTACAGTAGACCTCTATAAAGCATCAAACAACAAAGACATCATCTTGACGACTAAGGTGCACCTTACCCTAGCCACCATATACTCATTCATATCGTATGCTTTTGAAAGCTGAACAATCAATAAGGAAGGCAGAAGAAGAACTGATGTCTTTGAATTGTTGTGTTGGGGGGAAATATGGAATATACCATGGACTGCCAGAGGACCAAACAGGCCTGTCTCAGAAAAAGTGTAACGAGAATGCTCCTTGGAAGGAAGGGTGGTGAGACTACATCTTACATATTTTGGACAAGTAGTCAGGAGAGATCAATTCCTGGAGAAGGACACCACGTTTAGTAAAGTACAGATCATCAAAAAAGGAGAAGACCCTCAACAAGATGGAGTGAAGTAATGGCTGTGAAAATGGACTCAAGCATGTCATTTGTGAGCATGGTGTGGGACTGGGCAGTGTTCCGTTAGGCTGCACAATACTTCACATCAACAAAAATAAGTCTGCCCTTTGAGGGGAAACCTAAATTCCAGCATTCTTTTGTAAAACTGTCATTCGGCAAGTCACTGGGTCCCTCCAAGCTTTAGTTTCCTTATCTTTTTAGTACAATGTTATTAGCTACCAAGATGAAAAAACCAAACCCACTGCCATCGAGTCAATTCTGACTCATAGCGACTCTATGGGTCAGAGTAGAACTGCCCCACAGTGTTTCTAAGGAGCACCAGGTGTATCTGAACTGCCAACTTGTTGATTAGCAGATGTACCACTTGGCCAGTATGCCACCAGGGTTTTCATTGCTAGATAAAGGGTGCCCAGAATACATTGAATATCAAAGAAAGCTACATTCCTTGTTGTCTTAGGCTGGGTTTTCTAGGAAAACAAAACCAGTAACACGTGTAGGTACAAGGAAAGATTGATAATATATAGATAGATAGATTTAGATACAGATACAGGAAACAGCTCACGTAATCACAGAAGCTGAATGTCCCAAGTTCTGGCACAAGCCTCACGTGGCCACAGAAGCTGAGGAACCCAAAGTCAGCAGGTCAGAGAGCAGAGTTCTAGATCACCAGTTGTGTAGGTCAGTGGATCCCAAGCTGGTGGCGAGACTAAGCGACAGAGGCTGGCAAACCCAGGATCAGCAGGTCAAGGAGCAGGAACGGCAGAGGCTGGCAAACCCAGGATCGGCATGTCGGGGAGCAGGACTCTCAAGTGCCGACTGTAAGGACTGATGAATCCAACAGCTGCTAGTTCAAGTCCCAGAACCAGACGCCGGAAGAAGAGAGTAGGAGCTCCTGGCTACGTAAGCAGACCAGCAGTAGTAGTGGAAGGTCAGGAGATGAGAGCTGAGAGGCGGGGAGCCACCACAAACCCCGCCCTGCCACTTAATACAGCAGCCAAACATGGAGTAGCCAAGTTGACAGACTCCTGACCACCACACCTGTCTACTTTAACTTTCCACTTTCAATAGAAAGAATTAGGATTGGCCTTCATTATTTTATTTAATCACTTTATTCCCACAATGCAGTTCACAGAATATTCCATTGTCACTACACTTTCACAGACCTACGGTCCCAGACTGTGTTTCTCAGTGAACAGAACTGGAGGCAAGGAGTTAAGTGCTGGTGCTCTACTGGGGGAGTACAAACTGGGACACGCAGTGAGTGAAAAGGGATGGGAGGCAAGATGTGGCTACCGTTCCACCACAGGCTCTGAAGAGCCATGCCATTGCATGTTCAGCCTGGCAAATGGTTCTGCGTAGGCCATACAGAAATACCACCACAGGACAGCTCGTGGGAAGTAGCAAAGACTGGGAATTTGTCAGCACTAATCTTCCTAACTCCTGCTTTCCTATTAGTAAATATTCAACCGATGGAGAGTTAATGCTCTCATATTACTTCTGGGCTAAATTACTTCCTTTTGCAGCTACCTCTGGAGCCCAGATCTTATGATCTGTGGTGGTGGGGCATTTTAATCAAGACCAGAAGTGGTAACCAGCAGTAGCTGACTGGGTAACAAGTGACCTCAAAGGGGAAAAGGCCCAGCACGCAAGAACCAGATGGTTACTGAAAAAGCAGGTAGATCAAGAATGCCTTCAAGAATGTGATACGAATCATAAAAATTGTCCAATTAATTTTTAGCCTGTAAGTAGAGATACTAAGTGCTATGGTTTCAATTCCAGTTTTAAAATAGATGCAACACTTAGAGATACCTCAGATCACCTGTTCAAAACTGACATCCCCAGTTTTCATCAGAAAGATGTGGAAAGCTTAGGCCTTTGTACTCTGTCACTATTGCCCTCCTCGTGCGATTGACCTGTATTAATTCCACAATCCCTGCACAGAGAGTGTTCAACCATTGCAGATGTGATTCTCTTTTTATTCCAGTATCACTTTGAGGGGAAAATATACATAATAGTGTATCTGAAAATAACCTACCAGAGGTAGACATGTTATGTGTGCTAAAGGCCTACGTAGTAATTTTCTGATTTGTAGTTTTCTCATCTTCCACAGCAGCACTGTTGTGCCCATTCTGAGACACAGGAGGAGGATGCCTTTGTCCACGCATATGTTAATGGCTGTACGTGATGCAACAATTGGCTCAAGCGTAACAATTGGGAGGATGGCATTGGGCTGGCCACTGTTTTGTTCTGTTGTATATGGGGTCACTATGAGTCAGAACTAACTCAATGACACTTAACAACAACAGCAGCTTATCAACTGGCAACCCTTTCATGATGTTTCCTTTTTTTGCATGCAGTGGGAATTTATTTTTTGTCATTTCCTCTGACAAGATAAATGGAAATTCCTTCCTTCCTTCTTTCCTTCCTTCTTTAATCAAGTGTCAGCTCAAAGGCAGGTTATATTATTAGTCAAAAATAGAATATATGATACAAAAGCAAAGCAAACCAGTATGTGATAATAAGGAAATGAAACACGCTTTCTAGTCTGAAAAGCAGATTCAAATCCTAATTCTACCATTAATTAGCTGACTAGGAGTGCATTACTTAACCCTTCTGAACTTTAGGTTGTTGATTTCTTGTTGTTGGATGCCTTTAAATCGATTCTGACTCTTAGGGACCCAATGTGTTAGACACAAACTTCTCCATAGGGGTTTCTTGATTGTAATCTTTACAAGTGCATGTCACCAGGCCTTTATCTTGTGAAGCCACTCAGTGGGTTCCAGCTGCCAATCTTTTTGTGTTAGATTGTAATATCCCCCTTGGAAATCATTGCAAAAATGAAAAAGCTTGTCAAGTGTTGAGCACTTGGTTAGGTCTTTTCTCATAGTACTTAACATTAGAACTAGAAATTTCAGAATTCATATATACAACTTTTTCATTTTCCAGTTGGGAAACTGAAATCTGGCAAAGCTAAATGACTACCTCAAAGTCCCATAACTACTTAGTGCCAAGGACAAGTCTAAAATCTATGTCTCTTAACAAAATCTAATGGCCCTTTTAGTTCAGAAGAATGCCTTCTTCATTAATTGAGTACTATGAAGATTGCATTTCTGACCTGGGAATGATTACATTTCTCATTGTGATAAGAGAAAATGTTAGTAATCTTATTTTATACTGGGGATTTATATTAGAATCTCCTTTAGTCTAGACCAAGTTTTTGTGCAGAAGCAGATGCATTAGGAAGACATAATTTACTTAAGGACTACATAACTAAGTTCAAAATCAACTTGATTCCCCTGGTGTATACACTGAAATTCACTCTAGCAATCAAAAGTAGTATATTTAAATGTGATTTAATAGTACTTAGTTGATATGTTATTTAATTTATTGCATCATGCACCTACGCAGTTTCATCATTATGATGCAAAAGCATGTCTACTGAGTAAGTGCTATGATTGCATCATCTACTTTAGTATTAGAATGTAGTTTTCTCCATTATCTGTATCTATTTCACTCAATACCACTATAATTTTGAAATAAAAGGCTAGTCTTTACTTTTCTGTGTGTAAATGTGTATTCATATTATGTCTGAAATAATCGAGATGAAATGATGCTTAACATGGAAGGAAGCCTTATTGTATTCAGAAGGAATGACTTGATAGAAGCACAGCCTGGATTGGAACCATAGTGCTATTCATGTGATGGCCTAGTGATTTTCCCAAAAAGTACTCTGACAGAGTCACTTTTGCTAAGACACCCCTATATAGCTAACTGAACTTCTGAAAAAAAGTAATATTAGTTGTAAGGCACACTTGTCCTGAGCAATGAAGCCTCTTGGCATAAATGTTTCAGTGTGGTAGCAGAATACTTGAGTGGAACGCTGACAGTCACTCCCGGGGCAGTCAGTGCCTTAGGATCCTCTTACATAAATACAACTTTGAGTAAGTTACTTAACCTCTCTGTGCTTCTCTCTCTAATCATGAGCAGTAAATTCTATCCAAAAGTAAAATTTGTGTCATACTTGGAAGAAACCAGTAAGCCTGTTGCCATGGAGTTGACTCGAGCTCATGGTGATCCCATGTGTGTCAAAGTAGAACTGTATTTTATAGGGTTTTCGATGGCTGGCTTTTCAGAAATGGCTCACCAGGCCTGGGTTCTGAAAAGCTTCTGAGTGAACTGGAGTTTCCAACCTTTCACTTAGCAGCTGAAAGAGCTAACCATTTGTGTCAGGGCCTCTCCATTGGAAGAAAATTGTACCAAAACCAGTTTTTTCTAGATTCTATTACTTACTCAGTGTTTGCCTCCCCAATCAAACCCATTGCTGTCAAGTCGATTGCAATTTAGCTAATGCTGCTCTAACAGCAATACCAGGAGTATATGGCTTTAACAAAGGAAAGTTTATTGTTATACAGTCTGGTAGGCTACAAGTCCAAAATCAGGATGTCCTCTCCAGAAAAAGCCTTTACTGTCAAGGTCATGAAGCTGAATAGACCCTGAGTGACCTGATTTGGGTTCCGGATATTGAACTAGCAAGTTCTGTCTCCCAGTGGCTGGCGAACTGGGATCCTCCTTGCCCAAAACACACAAGGGTGCATCCTTTTTAGTAGCAAACAATGGAAAAGGTTATTAAGGGAAAGTACCTTCCAAAAAGGGAACGGTTCAGTCTCCATGAGTGAGAAAAGATCCCACATAGATTTTTGGGGGTGCTTTGGCTGGTTTTTACAGGCAAAAGCAGGGGGTGATGTCACAGATGGGAAGAGGAGGAGGAATTGTTTTCTTTGCATCACAACTGCCAAGAACAACCCACATCTTCATCACAAACTGCCAGGGAGAGCTGTTGATATGTTGCAGATTAAGTACCCCTGGCAACCTTATCAATACTGTGTGTATGCTATAATGTAAACTGTGATCTTTGTTTTCCCTAGAAAATGTTAGATTCTGGAGTAAAGTATGTTAGTATGTGGCAGTAGCCATCAGATTCCCTAGCTGACCTTGCAGTTTACCTCTTGCTGGCTCTGGAAGGAAGTCTTTGTGTTGCATCAGTCTTTGTTCAGGAAGCATCTTGGCACAGGAACCTCAGGTCTAAAGGATGCACTCTTCTCTCAGTGCTGCTTTTTTCACAGTGTGAGGCTCCCAAAGCTCTCTGCCAGATGTTTCCCTATATAGCTCATGGCACAAAACAAACACAACTGTTGACCATCCACCCTTATTAACATTATAGAGCCAGGGATTCCAATCTGGAGGAACATAACACAATATCAGGAATTACAGCACAGACAAATTGTAACAGATTTTTTTAGGGAACACATTCATCGGATAGCCAAGGAGCACATGGTGGATTACAATTGCCTGCCTTTTGGTTAGCAGTGGAACTCTTAACCACTAACCACCAGGGTTTCCTAACCTGTTTGCCAGTAACTTCAAACTTCTCTGTTAAGTCAGTTAGCTAACCACTGACCCTAGTCTCAGTTTCATTCTTCCAGAAGCCACAGTCTCCACTTTGCCTTTCATAAGTAAATTTCTTGAAAGATTTTTCTTACCCTTGAAGTAATCATATTAACATTATAGAGCCAGGGATTCCAATCTGGAGGAACATAACACAATATCAGGAATTACAGCACAGAAAAACCTGTAAAACTAAACCCATTGCCATTGAGTCAATTTCCACTTGCAGTGATCCTATATAACAGAGTAGAACTTCCCCGTAGAATTTCCAAGGCTGTAAGTCTTGAATGGCCGCAGATTGTTACATATTTTTCTCCTAAGGCAGGTTCTTTTAGCAATCAAGCACTTAACCACTAGACAACACGGCTCTGAGAAGAGAAAACATTAGAAAAATTGCCACATGCCTAACGGGCTTGGAGTAGAAGATAGATGACATAAATTTAAAAATTGTGAACAGAGGCCAATTAAGAACAATTAGCCCTCTAGGATAACAGTGTCAAGAGATTGCCATTTGTCCTAAAGCAGCACCTTCCAAACCTGCTGTAAACAGTGCCAGCCATTCTCACTTGCAGTTCACCAGCAAGATCTGCTCTGAGCTCATATCTCAGGTAAAATTTAAAGGGCCATACTCAAAATTGTCCAGAAGCTTTTGTTTTATACAGTGTGTTGTGCAGTTAGACTGTGTTTAAAGGAAAAAGGAAGAGAGATAAAAAGGAAGGGTGGGAGGGGGAAGGGAGGAGGGTGAAGGGAGGAAGAAAGAGAGGCCAGCGAAAGGGAAAGAGGAAGGACAGGCTTAAAAGTAGTGTTCTAAAGCAACAGGAAGCTGTAGACCTATCATAAGCAGAGAAGATGATTGGATTTATTAGGGAGATCCATCTGATTTCGTTATGGAGTATGATTTGAAAGCAAGAGAGGGTGGAGGCAGAAAGATGATGTAGGACTTCTTCCCGAAATCAATTCATTTGTATACCACCTTCGTAATTCCTGCCACATCAACGTTTTATTGTTGATTAATATTTTTTAAATTGACATAATTTTACCATGATTATTTAAGATTGAAATTATACACATAAAAGTAAAAACACAAAAAAACTCTTTGCTGTCAAATTAATTCAGACTCGTAGCAACCCTGTGGAACTTCCCCATAGGTTTCCAAGGCTAGAGGTTTTCCAAGACTGCCACATCTTTCTCCTGTGCAGTTGATGGTGGGTTCAAATTTCAGGCCTTTTGGTTAGCAGCTGAGCCCTAAACCGTTGTCCTACCAGGGCTCCTGAAAATTCTCTCTATATGGCTGAAATGGAAAGTGGACATCAATTTTCTGTAAACAGATGGTAAACATAAAATAAGTAACATAAAACCACTTGTATTCAGTTCCAGCACAACCAAAACCAAGCCTGTTGTGATTAATTTTGACCCATCATCACCCTGCTGCCTATAGTATCTAGACTTTAGGAGGAAGGTTGAAGGTATGTTTTTTCCAAAGCAAGATTCTTCATGACTAAGAAAAACTGAAAAATAATTTGATTGCCCTCACATACAAATCTGTGCTGTTTATCACACTTGCTGCATACTATTTTACATAATTTGAGGCATTATGTATCTCCCAGTTTGTCACATATGATTTAAGATTTTAGTGTTCTGCTGTCTTTTGATGGCCTGTGCATTTTATTTATTTTAAATATTTTATTGTGCTTTATGTGAAAGTGTACAGTGCAAGTTAATTTGTCATACAAAACCCTCCACACACACTTTTATGTGACTCTGGCTATTCTCCCCTCCTTGCAACAGCACTTTTCCTTTCCACTCAGTGTTTCCCATGTCCGTTCAGCCCATTCTTGTCCCCCTCCACCCTCTCGTCTGGCCTCTGGACAGGAGCTGGTCAATTAACTTGACATACATACTTAAGCAAAGAAGCACATGCTTTGCCATTATCATTTTGTATGCTGTCTCTTAGTCCAGTCTTTGTCTGAAGAGTTGACTTCGGGACTGGTTTGAGCTCTGGGACAAGAGTCCAGGGGCCATGTTTTCTGGGGACCCTTCAGTCTGTCAGACCATTAAGGCTGGTCTTTTAATAGACTTCCAGTTCTGCACATCCATTTTTCTTCTACTATGTCAAGGACTCTGTCTTGTGTTTCCCACCAGCAGAGTCATTGATGATGGCAGAACACCACAATTCTTCTGGTCTCATGCTGATGCAGTCTCTCAATGATATGGCCTTTTCTGTCTCTTAGGCTCATATTTCTCTTGTGTCTTTGAAGTCTGTCATTATCCTCTGCTCCAGGTGGGCTGACGCTACTTACATGGCCACTTGCGAGGTTATAAGACTCCATATACCACTCACCAAAGTGGGATGCAGAACATTTTCCTTTAAAAAAGCAACTGTGTTATGCCAGTTGACCTAGATGTCCCCTAAAACCATGATTCCCAGACACCTGCCCCTGCGACTTAGTCCTTTGAAGTATTGGGTTACATTTAGGAAATTTTGTATCTTTTGGTTTAGTCCGGTTGTGCCAACCTCCTTCTGCTGTGTGCTATCACTCACTTACTTAACTCAATCTTTGTCTACTATCTAAGCTATGAATAACTTTTTCCGTCCTTTCCACTCCTGTAACCATCAAACACTGTTTTCTTCTGTGTTTAAATGTTTTCTTAATTCCTTATGATAGTTGTCTCATACAATACTTTTCCTTTTGCAACTGACTGATTTCACTCAGCATAATATGTTTCAGAAGACTCAGTGTTATGTTCCCCAAAATCATCTTTGTTCTTTATCACTGTATGGTATTCCATTGTGTGAATATACCATAGTTTGTTTATACATTCATCTGTTGATGGGAACCTAGGCCGATTGCATCTATTTGCTACTGTGGACAGTGCTGCAATTAACACTGGTATGCATATATCTACTTGTGTGGCAGCCTTTATTTCTCTAAGATGTATTCCAAGCAGTGAGATTGCTGTATCACATGGCATTTCTGTTTCTAGCTTTTTAAGGAAATGCCAAATCAATTTTTAAAGTGACTGTGCCATTTTACATACCCACCAGCACTATAGAAGTGTTGCAGCCTCTCCATAACTTCTCTAACATTTATTATTTTCTGTTTCTCGGATGATTGACAGCCCTGTTGGTGAGATGGTGTAGTAGTTTTGATTTGGATTTCTCTACTTGCTAATGATCATGAGCATTTCCTCATGTGTCTGTTAACTTCCTGGATGTCTTCTTTGATGAAGTGCCTGTTCATATCGTTTACTTATTTTTTTTTTTTTTGATGGGTTGTTTGTCTTTTTCCTGTTGAGATTTTGCAGTATTTTGTAGATTGTGGAGATCAGACACTGATTGGATTTGTGATAGCCATTTCCCCCATCCCCCACTCCCCTGTTCTGTAGGTCATCTTTTTACTCTTTTGGTGAAGTCTTTGGATAAGCTTAAGTGTTTTATTTGTAGGAGTTCCTCGTTATCTATTTACTCTTCTGGTGTTTCTTCATTGTTAGCAACATTTTGGAGTCATTTATGCCATGTATTAGGGATCCTAGCATTGTCCCTATTTTTTCTTCTATGATCTTCATTGTTTTAGATGTTATGTTTAGGTCTTTGATACATTTTGAGTTAATTTTTGTGCACAGTATGAGATATGGGTCTTGTTTCATCTTTATGCACATGGATATCCACTTATGCCAACACATTTGTTAAAGAGACTGTCTCTTCCCCAGTTTATGGACTTTGTACTTTTGTCAAATATCAGCTGCTGATAGGTGGATGTTTTATCTGAATTCTATGGTCACTTTATGTGTCTGTTTTTGTACTAGCATCTGGGTGCTTTGACTACTGCAGCAGTGTAACAGTTTCTATAGTCAGGTAGTGCTAGGTCTCCCACTATGTTCCTCTTCTTCAGTAATGATTTACTTATCTGGGGCATCCTCCCTTTCCATATAAAGTTGGTGATTTTTCTTCTCCATCTTATTATAAAATTTCATTGCATCGTATCTACAGATGTCTTTGGGTAGAGCAGACATTTTCACAATGTTGAGCCTTCCTATCTGTAAGCAAGGTAGAATTCTCTACTTATGTAGGTCTCCTTTCGCTTCTTACAATACAATTTAGCTAAATTTATTACTAAGGTTTTTTAATCTTCTTGTGGTTATTGTTAATGGTATTGATTTTATTATTTCTTCTTTTATGTTTGTCTGTATGTGTAAAGGAGTGCAATTGACTTTTGTGTGTTTGTGTCCTGATACTTTGCTGAACTCTTCTATTAGTTTCAGTAAATTTTTGCTGACTCTGGGATTTTCTGTGCATAAAATCATACCATCTGTGGATAGAGATATTTTCACTTCTTCCTTACCAACTTGAATGCCTTTTATTGCTTTATCTTGTCTGATTACTCTGACTAGAACCTGCAGCAAAATGTGGAATACAAGTGGTTACAAAGGACATCTTTGCCAGTTCCCGTTCTCAGGGGTACTGGTTTCAAGACTCCCTCCATTTAGGATGATGTTGACTGTTGACTTTGTATAAATGCCCTTTATTATGTTGAGGGATTTCCCCTCTGTTCCTGTGTAGCTGAGAGGTTCTAACAAGAATAGCGTTAGACTTGATCAAATGCCTTTTCTGCATCAGTTGATAAAATCAAGTGGTTCTTGTCCTTTGTTTTATTTGTGTGGATGATTGCATTAATTGTTTTTTAAAGTTGAACCACCCCTGCATTTTTGCTATGAATCACACTTAGTCATGGTGAATTATATTTTTAATATATCATTGAATTTCATTGGCTAAAATTTTATTGAGGATATCTGCATCTTAGTTCACAAGAGGTATTGGTCTGTAATTTTCCTTTTTTGTTCTGCCTTTACCTCATTTTGATATCAGTGTTGTACCAGCTTATTAGAAGGAATGAAGAGATTCCATCTTTTTCTATGCTCTGAAATGCCTTTAGTAATGACAATACTAACTCTTCTCTCAAAGTTCAGTAGAACAATCCAGAGACGCCATTAGGACCAGGGCTTTTTTTCTTGGTTGGGAGTTTTTAAATTATTTTTTCAATATCTGGAAACTCCAGTGGAATACTAGTTAAGTCCTATGTCTGCTAACCAAAAGTTCAGCAGTTCAAATTTGCCAGACACATCTTGAAAATTCTATGGCGGCAGTTCTATAAGGTTGCTATGAGTCATAATCCACTAGACAGCACTGGGTTTGTGTTTCTGATTTTGGTTTACATATCTTCTTTTGTAGTGGGTTTATTTAGTTGATCTACTTCTGTTTGTGTTAGTTAGGTTAGTTGAGTTTAGGTTAGTTTAGGTAGGCAGTGTGTTTTTAGAAACTTGTCCATTTCTTCTTGGCATCAGAGTATAATTTTTCCCAGTATTCTGCTGTAATTTTTAAAAATTTCTGTTGAGTCTGTTGTGATATCACCCATCTCATATTTGGGTTATTTGTTTCCTCTCCTGTTTTTCTTTTGTGGGTTTGGCCAATGGCTTGTCAATTTTGTTAATCTTTTCAAAGAACCAGCTTTTGGTCTTGTTAACTCTTTCAGTTATTTTTTATTTTCTCTACTTCATTTAATTATGCTCTAATTTTTATCATTTGCTTTCTTCTGGTGCTTGAGGGTTTCTTTTACCACTCTCTACTTTTTTCCAGTTGTGGGGTTAATTCTTTGATTTGGGCCCTTTATTCTTTTCGAGTGTGTACATTTATTGAGAGGAATTGACCTCTGAGAACTGCTTTTACTGTGTCCCAAATGTTCTGGTAGGATGTGTTTTCATTCCCATTCGATTTGTGAATTTCTTTATTTCATTCTTGAGTTCTTCTATAACTCAATTGTTTTTGAGCAAGGTGTTAGTCATTTTCCATGTGTTTGATTTTTTTCTTTTTTTCTGTTATTGACTTTCACTTTTATGGCTTCATAGTCTGAAAAGATGCTTTGTAAGTTTTGAATACCTTGAAGTTTGCTACAGATTGCTTTGGGGCTTAATATGTGATTACTTCTGAATAATGTTCTATGTGCATTGGAAAAGAAAGTACACTTTCTGCTGTTGGATGGAGAGTTCCATATATGTCTATGAGGTCAGTTTGGTTGATTGTGGCATTTATATCTTCTGTGTCTTTGTTGAGTTTTTTTCTAGATGTTCTGTCTTTCATGGAAAATGGTGAATTGAAGTCTCCTACCATTATTGTGCAGCTATTTATTTTTGTTTTCAATGTAGTTACAGTTTGTTTTATGTATTTGGGATCTATTTTGTTGCTTGTATAGATATTTAATACAGTTATGTCATCGTGGAGTATTGAGCCTTTAATGTAGCGCCCTTCCTCATCCAATATGGTGGATTTCACTTTAAAATCTACTTTATCAGAGATTAACATTGCCGCTTCTGCTCTTCTGAATGTTGTTAGCTTGGTATGTTTTTTTCCTATCCTTTGAGTTTTATTTGTTTATGTCTTTAAGTCTATACTGTGTCTCTTGTAGGCAGCATATAGATGTTTCTGTTTGTTTTTGTCCAATGTGCCACTCTTTGTCTATAATTCAGTGTATTATTGATAAGTATGAGTTTATTGCTGTCATTTCAATGACCTTTTTCCAGTATTTTACACAATTCCTTTGTTTCATTAAATTTTCTGTGCTGAGTCTTTTTTTCTTGTGTTTTTGCATTTTTCAATGTTGATGGATGTGTATTTGCTGAGATTTTATGTTTTTCTGGTTTTTATTTTGATATGTAGGAGTCATAGTTTCCTTTGTAGTTCTTTTATATTTACCCCCATTTTCCTAAATTTAAACCAATCTTTAATAATCTTTATACGAGGTCTGACAATTAAGCTCGTGAACTTGCCACTGTGTGCGTATGTTGGCAGCACTGTATAAACAACTCAGTAAGGTTTCCTAACCTTGGTATGTCAGTGTCCCACAGCTGTGTTCATGTCAACATGTGGCATGCCTTGCTGAGTGGTGTTCATTATCGTAGATGTGTGTTTTTGTGTACCATTGTGAGAATGTTAAGTAAAGTGATGCACAAACATTACATTTCTTGTTAGACTTGGCAAGAGAGGAAGTGAAATCAGGGACATGCTAGCCCAAGTTTATGGGGATAATTCTATGAAGGAAAAAAGCCAAGTGATGTCGAAGTAGTGTACAAATGGATTAAACATTTTTCTGAGGGGACAGAAAATGCCACTGATGAAGAGAGGTTAGGGTGGCCAGTAACAGAACTGATAAAAAATATAGCAAAAACTTGTTGAGTTGTGTGTCAAAAATTGTTGACTGACTGTGAGAACTATAGCAAACCAAGTAAACATTGATGCAAAAACAGGAAGTTCTTAACTGAAAATTTTGACATGAGAAAGATTTGTACCAAAAAGGTCCCAAAACAGCTCACCGATAAATAAAATCAAAGGAGAGTTGAAGTTTGCCAAGAACATTTGCAGAGGCAAGATGTCATCACTGGTGATGAAACATGATTGTGCCGAGATGACCCTGAAAAAAAGCATCAAAGTGTGCAGTGAAAGTCAGCCAACTCTCTATGACCCAGAAAATTTCTGTTGATCCAAATCAAGAGTCAAAACAATGTTACTAAACTTTTTTGACATCAGAGGGACTGTTCATTATGAATTTGTGCCAAATGGACAGTTAACCAAGCTCACTATTTAGAACTGCTGAAAAGGCTGTATGAAAAAGTTAGATGAAAACAACCTGAACTTTTTACAAACAGCTCATGGCTTTTGCATCATGACAATGGACCAGTTTCCACAGCAGTATCTGTGAGGGACTTTTTCATCAGTAAACAAATAATTGTATTGGAACACCCTACTTCCCCACCTGATCTGGTTTCCAGTGACATTTTTCTTTACCCAGAGATAATGGAAACATTGAAAGAAAGACATTTTGATGGCATTCAGAACATTAAGGGTAATATGATGACAGCTTTAATGGCCATTCCAGAAAAAAGAGTTCCAAAATTGCTTTGGAGTGTGGACTAGGTTCTGATGTCAGTGCATAGCTTCCTAAGGGAAATACGGCAAAGGTGATATGTAACACTTTTTCTAGGAAGTGTTCCCAAACTTAATTGTCAGATTGCCTATCACCTTGACTTTGTCTCCACATGAAAGATTTACAGTTATATTTTATCTTAAGTACTGCATCTTTGTTACAATGTTTTCATAATGATATCTTTCCCTATTTTCAGTGTTTTACCTTTGATTTATTCACCTGTTTGGACTGATATACAGTTGCTCTCCTCTTCATTCTAGTCTTGGATTGTTACCTGATGTTACTGATTCTCTAAACAAAGGATTCCCTTTAATATTTCTTGTAATTTTGGTTTGGTTTTTGCAAATTCCCTCAATTTCTGTTTATCTGGAATGGCCTGATTTTGTCATCATATTTGAGAGAAAGTTTTGCTGGATCTATCATTCCTGACTGGCAATTTTTTTTTTTCCTTTAAGGCTTTGTACATGTGATCTCATTAACTCCTTGCCTGCATGGTTTCTGCTGAGTGGTCTGAGCTTAGTCTTATAGATTGACATTTGTAGGTTATTTTTTGTGTATTCCTATCCACTTTTCAGATTATCTTCTTTATTTTTGGGAAGTTGGTTTATATGAAGACTGCCAATTAAGTTCAAAAATTCCTCCTAGAAAAAAATGCTACATACCTGATTGCCGAATATCACTATGGTCACATTCAAAGTATTCCCTTTTGGAAGCTATGCACCGATGGTAGTGGCTAGTTCACCTTTCAAAACAATTTTGGAACTCTTTTTCTGCAATGATGTGATGTTACCGTTGATGTCCTGAATGTCATCAAAATGTTTTCCTTTCAATATTTGCTTTACCTTTGGGTAAAGAAAAGGCCACTGGGGGCCAGACAATATTAGTAGAGGGGGCATTCCAATACAGTTACTTATTTACTGGCTAAAAACTCCCTCACAGACAATTATACAATTAAGTTTGCAAACTTACCACCTTACCTCTGCGCAGTGGCCTCTCCAAAAAGAGTTCCAAAATTGCTGTTCTGGCATATGTGCACAGCTTCCCACAGATAGTATTTTAAATGTTACTGTAGTGATATTCAGCATGAGGTAAGTAGCTCTCAGTTGTCAGGCTTGTAATATGCCTTCATGTCTTTATCATGGCATCTGTCTTGTGTGGAGTTTGGTGAGCATCTTGGATAGATATCTTCTCATCCTTCAAGATACCTGGGATGTTTCTTGTCAACAAATATACAATTCTTTCTGTATATTCTGTTGTCCCCCCTGTTCTGGTATTCCTTTTACTTGTAGATTATTCCTCTTGATACAGTACCTCATAATTCTTAGTGTTTTTTGATTTTTTTAACATTCTTTTATCTGATTTTCCTCAAATATGTTGATGTCATGTGCTTTACCTTTAATCTCGCTAATTCAGTCTTTCATTGTATCAGTTCTACTCCTTTGACTTTCTATTAAGTTGTCAAATTCTGTAATTTTAGTATTAGTTTTCTGAATTTCTAATTCTTGCTGTTGTATGCTTTCTTTCAGCTTGTTCAATTTGTCATTATGCTATGCTATATTTTGCCTCACCCCCTTCATGATGTCTTGAAAAGTTGCAAATGTTAATCTTTTGTATTCTACTGCTGATAATTCCAAGAAGTTCTCTTCATCTGGAAAATTCCTTGAATCTGTTTTTGGAGCTTTCTGAAACCACCGTGGTCTGCCTTTTTAAGTGATTTGATATGAACTGTTGTCTCTGAACCATCAGTAAGTTGTTGAATTAAGTATTTAATATTTGCTTACTTATTGTTCCAACTTACTGTTTTATTTAGTTTTGAAGTGTCCATATAGGCTGGTCACATGTGCTTGTTTGGTTATTGATGTCTTTGATATCCTGCTAGTCAGTCACCAAGTGTGTGGTCCAGTTTCTCCCCTACTGTTCTAGATAGGCAGGAGTGACTCGTGTAGTCTCAGATACCTGGCTGCAGGAACTGAGAAAGTCGCCAGCCATCTCTGTGTGTCTATGAGGATATTATGTCCCCTTATGTCTGATTCTAGGTAAAGGCACTGTTTGTGGCCTGAATTTCAAGCTCAAGTGAGTCAGCAGATACTGTTTTGATTTCTTTTCTCCCTTTCCCTAGTTTGTTAAATGATTCCTTCTCCAAGTCTGGGAAAATAGCTGAAGGCATGCTTCAAATATCCTATTCTCAGGTCAGTTAACAACTTCAGACTCTGAAGCTGTACACAGTGTGGAAAGGTGAGGGGTAAATGCTGGGAACAAGGAGAGAGGTTTATTCCAAAGGAAAGAATTAGATCTGTATGTGATAGGTAGACACCTGTCACTTAGCTTTTGATGGTCAAGCGCTGATTCTCATTGGCTCTGGAGGCTTGAGTGTACTTTTCACTCTTTGCCACTGAGGAAGACACCTTCCACATGTCACTGATTCACTTAGCTTGCTGGCCATGGCCAATTCTCAATATTGTTATTTGCTTTACAAGTGAGAAAATAGAAGCAAAATGGTTGCATCCGTCAGGCCTAAAGTCGAAGTCAAGATTTGAGGACATGTGGGAATTTGATTGCACCAGTTACTCTCTGAGACTAAAGTCAATGAATTTAACGTGATGTAAAGGATTGATAAAATAATGGAAGGATCTTCATATTCTCATGTCTGTGTTTTAACTTTCTTCTGTTGACAAATAGTGACTTTTCTAAGTATATAAATCTAGATTTCTTTCTTTCTATATGTGTGTACATCAACATCAATAGCATGCATCTGTATCATTTGTGTTTCTACTTAAAAAATAAAACTCAGCCTTTGTAGGCTTTTTTAGTTGTGAAATATTTAACTTTAATTACATATTTTTTCAAATTTTTCTTTTTCATTCCACTAATAATACTACCCTTATTTATCTCCCAATTCACAAAAGCTTTATAAAAGAATCAGCAATAATGACATAAGGTACTTAAATAGTGCTGATTAGTTATTTACGTATATTATTTGTATTTGATCCTGATAATTCCATGAAGCATATACTGCTATTAGAATCATTTTACAAATACTAAACTGAAGCACAATTCTGAAAGATCACAGAGTAGGATTTCAAATCTTGCGTGATTTATTCTGAAATCCATGGATCAGGTCTGGTCAGTTCCGGGTACTCCTGGACCTACTCTCACTTCTGTGCTGCTCAGTCTTATTTCTCAATTTTGTCTTGGATGTTCAGAGAAGAATTCATTTGCTGTTTTGGGTCTTTTTGTTAGAGAGATCATAGGCAGCAGCTGTCTATTCTTCCACCTTGGCTCTGCCTCTGCTCTGGACATTTTAAATCACTTTATTTAGCAATCTAACTAAGACTTTTCTCCCTCAGATTCTAGAGTTTTTTTTAAAGATTATCTGATGACTTGTTTTGTTTTCTTCTGGCTTCCACATCATAATTCCCAAAGAAAAATAATCAAATCATATAGTTTTTGAATTTTCATAAAAGAAATTTTAGAATAAATTAGCTTAACTTATCTTGAATTACTAAAATAGAGAATAAGAATACTGAACAGTGATTTGTTATAAGCAATCTCTCCCCACCTCCCTCTTGAGACTACTGATTCTGAATCAAGGAACAAGATAATAATATCAAAACCAAAAAAATAAACCCATTGCCATCAAGTTGATTCTGATTCATGATGACCTTCTGTGACAGAGTACAGCTGCTCCAACGAGTTTCCAAAGAACACCTGGTGGATTCAACAGCAACCTTTTGGTTAGCAACTGTAGTACTTAATCACTATGCCACCAGGGTTTCCAGTAACATCTCATATATGTTTATTTTCTTGTGTGTTGCTTGCTGCCTTTGAGGAGAACCTTAGTCTTTTTACACTACATAATTTAACAGTTACTTAGAATGTTTGTTTAAAAAATTAAGCCAAGTTATCCATATGTTTTGGTATTCTCTGCATTATACCATGTACCCTTAAGTACATGTACTGATTCTATAAAAGTCTTCACCCTCTTTCGTGAATGGCAGTCAAAATAAGTGAAGTTAAAAAGTCAATATGAGGAAAGTTACAATGACTTTATATATAAAAATGTCTTAAAAGTGACTATGAACAAAGCCAAGCCAGCCAAGTGCCATCAAGTCGGATCCGACTCATGGTGACAAAGAGATACTTCAAAATGCTAACGGAGTCAATGTAATAGAAAGATATGGTGGTTATAAATGTATACACAGTGCTGCAAAATGTATAAAGAGGAACTGAAAAAAGAACACAAATTTTTAAAATGGTAAACATTCCAATACCTTTCTCCAGTAATTGGTTGAACAATTAGAATTTTAGTATAAAAAGCTTGAATACCATTAATCAAACCCTGTCTTAAATAACAGTTATAGACCACTCACCCAACAACAGAAAAATGCATATTCTTTTCAGAAATGAGTATCACTTATCCTAGGCCACATAATGAGACTCAATATATTTAAAAGGACTGCGATTGTAGACTATATGGCCACAGAGGATGCAAATTCATCGTTATTAGTCTTTCTTTCTTTTTTTTTTCTGTCCTGCTGACTGTAGAATGAATTTTAGTTTTTGTTGTACAACACAAAGGAATGTCATATATACCAGCCACATTGGGTAGCTAGAACTGCAAAGAGATAAACTAAGTATCAGCATTTGGTTTCAGAAAGATAAAACAAACCCAAGCCTATCAATAATTTCTTAAATAAACTGAATGTTATTCTGCTCTTCCTATTTTTATTTCATTCTCATAGCCACTTTAGACAACAAGATTTCAGTAATAAAAACTGTATTTGCTTTCTTCTGGTGGGCAATCTCTCTCTTGCTTTCACTGGCACTTCCTTAGAAGTATCGTTGTGAAATTTACCCAGAGAATCAATATTTAGGCATGCTTGGAGAAATTTATGATACTCTCGATGCCATGCATAGCTAGAAAGAGCTCCTGAGTATGAGAATAAGGGAAAGAGAAGGAATGGATGGTAGTAATTTTCAAATCTTTAGCTAGTAAGCTTTTGTGTGATTAGGTCTATTTATGAAGCAGAACTTATGACATTTATAGGGAAACACTAAGATAGCTAAAAATATTTAAAACCTAAACAGGAAGCATTTTAAAGACAGCAAAAGGTAATCAACTTCTTTGTTTTTTTTTTTAAAAAAGGAAATAACTGTTAGATGCAAGGAACAGCACTGAGGTCAAACAGTCAAATTTTTGCATTTCATGTCTTTTTTCCTGACTTTATCACTCCTTGATAAAGTGACATGTCTTTACGTTTGCTAAGACTCCTGATGAGTTGAACTCCTAAAATATATATACATGTGAATGAAAGTAGTATATCTGGCAGTGCTTCTTTGCATATAAACTTATGTTATAAACACTATGTTGAATAACATAATTTAATGTTCCTATAAGTCTTCTGCAAACAGAAATAGTATGTATTTGGAATTTTCCTGAATTATGGAGAAACTTTCCTTGCTCTTCTGCAAGAGGAATTTGGCACATGATTCTTCTGAGTTATCTGTAGGAACAGTTAGTTATTGGATAGAAAAAATAAACCAATAACCCAGACCCACTGCTGTGAAGTCAATTTCAACTCATAGTAACCCTACAAAACAGAGTAGAACTACCCCATGGGGTACCCACAGAGCATCTGGTAGATTCAAACTTCCAACCTTTCAGTTAGGAGCTGTAGATGTTAACCACTACACCACCAGGAACTCTGTGAATGGATTCATTTAATAATAATGACTTTCAAAAGAGCTGTCATTCAGTCAAGAAGTTACTTGGAAGACTAAAGTGCACCAGACCCAAACCATGGTATTGTCAATTGCATCATATGCATGCAAAAGCTTGACAATGAGTAAGGAAGATAGAAGAACTGTTGCCTTTGAATCATGGTGTTGGAGAAGAATATTGAACACATAATGAAGTGCCAAAAGAACAAGCAGATCTGTTCTGGAAGAAGTACAACCAGATTGCTACTTGGAAGCAAGGATGGAAAGACTATGTTTTCCATACTTTGAATATGTTGGCAAGGAAGATCAGTCCCTGGAGAAGGACATCACACTTGGCAAAGTAGAGGGTCAATGAAAAAGAGGAAGACACTCAAAGTGGTGGATTGACAAAGGGGCTGCAACAATGAGCTTAAGCATAAAAATCAATATGGGCATAAACAGCACAAGACCAGGCAGTGTTTTATTCTGTTGTTCATAGAATCACTATGAGTCAGAACCTCTTCGGCAGTGCTTAACAACAACAACAACAAAGATATTAGAAGACCTTTCTTAAGCTGGATTCTCTAGAGATATAAAAGCAGTAAAACACACAAATATATGCAGAGAGATTTATACCAAGAAATAGCTCATGAAATTGTAGAGGCAGAAATGTCCTAAGTCCTGGATCATCAAAAAGCCTCATACAGCCACAGAAATTCACTATGTCAGAGAGGACGGTTCCTACTCGCAGGTTGTAAGGGTCTATGAATCCCAAGATGGAAAGCAAGACTACAAGTTTCTCCTGATTCATATAACTGCCCATAAAACCCATAGTCATTGAGTAGATTCCAACTCATGGAAGCCCTATAAAACGGAGTAGAACTGCCCCACAAAGTTTCCAGGGAGTACCTGGGGTACTCAATCTGCTGGCCTTTTGATTAGAAGCAGTAGTACTTAACCACTAAGCCACCAGTCAGGGACTCACAAATTCAAGATTGGGAGTTTGGTGAGCAGGACTGTTACTCGCAGGCTATGAAGATTGATGAATCCTGAGATTGACAGCTAAACTACTAACTCAGATCCCAAGAACAAGAGGTCAGAAGACAAGAGAGAGACAGTGGCTGGATCCACAACAAGCCAAAAACCTTGGCAACATGACCAGGAAGGACACAGGTGGTAGAAGGAGGAGGTGAAGACTGCAGGGGCAGTGAGCCGCCACAGACCTCACCCCCACTGGTACCCCTCAGCACATTTCACTACGGGGGTGACCACAACTTTATACAACTGCCATAATACTGATAGTCATGGCCCAGCCAAGCAGACACACAATCTTAGCCATCACAAAGTCTACGAAAAATAACTGAAAACAAAACAATACAACAAAACAACAAAAAACATGAACTTACATAAAATTTCTATCCATCACCTTTGGTAAAGTTTCTTGTTTCTAAGTTTAAAACTGAAAGTTAAATAAATTATTTTAAAACAATTAAATGGATTACTCCATAATTAATGGATAAAATTAAAATAAAAAGTCCAGTTGGTGGGAAATAAGGTTGAAAGTTGAAAGATAGAATACATAGAACACATATACTATTTTAAAATTGACCTTTATCTTATAAACTAATTGAGACCAGTTTGAGATTTCTTTTTCCTCTTAGTCATTATCCCTTTTCAAAGAAATGTTAAAAAAAGAAATTGATGGTTGTTACTAAATGTAAAATACGAGTATATATATTAAAATAAGAAAAGTCTCTTGTTTTCTCACATCTCTCTCAATTAAGAACACAAAAACAATGAATATTTTCTTTGAAATATTCCAGACTTTTTCCTGTAAATCTGTATATAATTTTCCTGATATAGAAACAGAAGTATTTGATTTACTTTGTAACATTTGTTTTTGTTTTTGGATTCTTTTGTTTGTTTTTTACTGTGTTTTAGGTTAAATTTACAGCACAAATTAGTTTCTCATTCAAAAACTTATACACAAATTGTTTTGTGACCTCGGTTGTAATTCCTGTATTGTGTCAGCACTCTCTTTTCCCTTTCCACCCCAGATTATGCAAGTTTTCTTGCCCCTTCTTGCTTTCTCATCTTTTTTTTTGATCAGATGTTTCTCACTTCGTCTCATATACTTGATTGAATTGAGAAGAACGTTCCTCACATGTGTTAATGTTTGTTTTATGTGTTTGTCTAATCTTTGCTGAAAGGTGGACTTTGGGAGCGGTTTTAGTTCTCAGAAGAGTGTCAGTGTTCATAGCTTGGACATGTCCTCCAGTTTCTGTCAGACTAGTAAATCTGGTTCTTGTGAATTTGAACTATATTCTACATTTTTCTCCTGTTCTGTCAGGGACTCTCTGTTGTGATCTGTATTAGAGCCATTGTGGGGGATAGACAGACACTCTGGTTCTTCTGGTCTCAAGGTAGTGGAAACTGTGGTTCATGTAATCCATTAATCTTTTGAACTAATAATTTTTCTTTTGTCTTTGGTTTTCTTCATTCTCCATTTCTCCTAACATGATGGGACCAATAGTTATGTGTTAGATGACCACTTGTAAACTTTTAAGACCCAGATGCTACTCACCAAAGTAGGATGTAGAACATTTTGGTTGTAAACTCTGCTATGTCATTTGACCTAGATTTGCCTGGAGACGATGGTCCTCAGCCCTCAGTCCCAGTAACTAGGTCCCTCAAGGTGTTTGGATGTGTCTAGTAGACGTCTAGGATTTTGCCTTGGTGAAGTTGTGCTGACATCCTTTACATTGTATGTTATTTTTCCCATCATCAGAGTTAACCTTTGTTTACTATCTAGTTGGGGAGTTCCCCTCCCCACCCCCTTTTGCCTACCTACCTATCAAAGATTTTTTCTGTGTGTAAACTGTTTACTGAGTGTTTTAGTCAGCTGTTGTTGCTCTAACAGAAACAACACAAATGGATGGCCTTAAAAAAGAAAAACTTATTCTTCTGTGGTCCAGTAGGCTACAAGTGAAAATTCAGGATGTCTGCTCCAGAGGAAGGCTTTTCCTCTGCCAGCTGTGGAGGAAAACTCCTTCCGTTGCATGAGTCTTCAGTCAGGAAGCATCTTGGTGCAAGAATCTCAGGTCTGAAGGACATATTCTACTTCCCAGTGCAGCTTTCTTGATGATATACGTTCTCATTCTCTGCTTGCTTCCCTTTCCTTTTATCTCTTGTAGGATAAAAGGTAGAACAAGCTACATTCCAGGTAAACCCTCCCTACACTGAAGCAGGAAAGTGATCTTAGGAATGGTTTTACAGTTCCACCCTAATCCTCTTTAACATACAGCACAGGAAAACCACAAAATGAAGGATAATCATAAAATACTGGGAGTCATAGCACAGCCAAATGGGTAAACACATTTTTGGGGGGACACAGTGCAATCCATGACACTGAGTTATTGCAATAGTGGCCCTATACAATAGTTGTTCTTATAAACGTGACATTTCACTCTGCATAACGCCGTACAGATTAATCCATCCTTTGAGATGTTTCATGAATTCACTTTTGTTCTTTAACATTGTATTATATTGTGCATGTGTACCTCAATTTGTTTATCCACTCGTCTGTGGATGGACACTTCGATTGTTTCCATTTTTTACTATTGTTAATAATGCTGCAATAAATATGGCTGTGCATATATCTATTCCCGTAATGGCTCTTAACTCTCTAGTCCTACGAGTGGGATTGCTGGATTACATGGTATTTCTATTTCTAACTTTTTACAGAGGCTCCATATCAATTTCCACAGTGGTTGCAGCATTTTACATTTCCACAAACACTTTGTAAGACAAAGCTTGTTTTAACTGAACAGCATTTCACCAATATTTTTTCAAATCTCTGAACATATGTCTTCTGTTTTCCTTTTAGTTGCAGCTTAATACTCTGTAGGGGGTATAGACTGTAATTTCTGATGAATATTTAACCTCATTTCACTACTTTGCAGAGTTTTTTTTCATTTTGAAATAACTACTGATTGATAGATTGTTTAAATTCTTTTTATTGTGATTAAGTGAAAGTTTACAGTCAATTTCCCTACCTGCCTATCCGCAACTCTGTCTGTTCTCCTCACCCTGTGACAACACACTTTTCTTTTTGACTATTTCCAATATCCATTCAACCAGCACTTTTTCCCTCCTTTCCACCCTCTCCTCTCCCTTCTAGAAAGATATCAGTAGGAAAGCTTCATCTATCTATCTATCTATCTATCTATCTATCTATCTATCTATCTATCTATCTATCTATCTATCTATCTATCTATCTATCTATCTGTCGGTCGTCCGGTCGTCCGGTCGTCCGGTCGTCCGGTCGTCCGGTCGTCCGGTCGTCCGGTCGTCCGGTCGTCCCATGGTTAACAGTCATAATACTTCACAACTAAGCCACCAGGGTTTCCTACATAACCACAGTGCAATAATAATGAGGAAATTAACATTAATTTAATATAAGTAACCAATACAAAGGAAACTCTAGTGGTGTAGTGGTTAAGTGCAATGTCTGCTAACCAAAAAGTCAGCAATTGGAATCTGCCAGGTGCTCCTTGGAAACTCTATGTCACTTTTACTCTGTTCTGTAGGGTCACTACGAGTCAGAATGAACTCAGTGGCAGTGGGTTTTAAACCAATATAGAAACTTTATTCATATTTTTCCAATTTCTCACCAATATCGTTTTTACTGATTCAAGTCTACTCAGAACCACAGATTGTATTTATTTGTTATGTGTTCTTATTTTCCTCCATTTTTGGATAGTTCTGCAAACTATCTTTGTCTTTCTTGTCTTTGACCCTTTTTAGAAAAAAATATTACCAACATTGATTTCACAAAATGTCCCTCAACTTACGTTTGTATACTTCCTCATAAATAAATTCAGGCTATGCATTTTCTCAAGAATTCCACTGAAGTGATGCTGCATGCTCAGTGTATTGTATCTGAAACACATAATGTCAGTGTGTCCTATTAGTATTGATTGCAACTTGGCCTCTTGGTAAAGTTGCAGTAGTCCAGGTTTTAGTCACTATAAAGCTATTGTTTTCCATTTACAATCATTAAGTAGCTGATGAGGGAATAATTTGAGATTATGAAAATCTCCTATTTCTCATCAAATCTTTTGCACACCAATTTTAGCACCCACTGATGATTCTTGTCTGCAGAAAGTATTATTGTGATTCATCAGTAAATGATTTTCTATTTCTGTCATACTTTCTATACTAATGAATTGGAATGTTAGTGTAAGAAAGAGCTATCCATTATCCTCCAATTGTTTATTCTCTTTCTTATACCAGTTACAAAATATTACTATTGTCATTTGCCTATTTGTCCCATTTGTCTTGTTGGGAGCTCCTCACAGTTGCCTCCTTGGTCTTCCTGAAGCCTGTCTGTTAGTGTTTGAGCCCTTTTTATTTCCTCCGCTGAGACCTGAAATCAGCTGTTTTAGCAGGGAATCCTCATTCCTTATGTTGCTGATGTTGTTAGTCACTGTTGAGTCAGTTCCATCTCAGGGAGACCCTGTGTATGCAGAGCAGAATTGTTGCATAGGGATTTCAAGGATTTGATTTTCAAAAGCAGATCTCCCAGCCTGTTTTCTGATGCATCTCTAAAACCACCAAACTTTCTGCTAGTAATCAAGCACTTAGCTGTTTTAGTCACTCAGTTACTCTCAGAAAGTAGCATTTGACAACCAAATAGTATTTACCAAAAAAGGGCAAAGAAGTCACTTGATAACGAAGGTACATCTGACTCAAGTCATGGTCTTTTCAATTATCTATATGTATGAGAAAGTTAGATAACAAAAAAGGAAGACAGTAGAATTGATATATTTGAATTACGACATTGGAGGAGAATATTAAATCTACTGCAGAATTCCAAAAGGGGAAACAAATCAGCCTCAGAAGAAATACACCAAGGATGTTCCTAGAAGTGAGGATGGCAAGGCTATGACTCACTTTTGACCAGTCTCTGGAAACGGACATCATGTTTGGTAGAGGGTCAGCAAAAGTGAAAAAAGGAAACTCTTAATGAGATGAACACAACAGCCTCAATAATAGACTCAAACATACCAATGATTATAGAGATGGTGTAGGACTGGGTGACAGTTATTCCATTTTACATTACGGCATCGAGAGTTGGAATCTACTACCAAAAGTACCTGCATACCAGATGTGTTCCTTATAACTGGGCTGTTGGGCTCTCTGGTGGGCTGAGCTAGGAAAAGTCGTCATACTTACTCAGACATCCACCTGTATCTCTATACAGTATTTATTATGTATGTGTGTGTACTTACATGTATGTACACATATATAGTATGTATATACATATACATATACATGCATGCATACATATGCACAGGTATACTAAAAACCATAGGTTAACACTAATACCTTCTATTTCAGTTCAGCACCATGACACTCACTCTAGATCTCACATTTTCTGGTAAGTAACGTCTTTTTCCCACTGTGAGAAGCATGGCTCTTATTATCCACAATATATTTACTTACTTTTTTTTTAAATTCTAGAACTTCAAATATTTTCAGAACTGCTAACTTGCAGTGCTGTTAATAATATATGTATTAAATGCGTAGAGACCAAAGATTATCAGTGCTAAGCAATGGCAAGGGAGAAGGGAAATTATTGCTTGAGCGGTATTAAGATTCTGGGAAAGGTGACAAGAAAAAATTGGAAATGAATAGTGGAGATGGTTGCACAACATGATGTATGTAATTAATGTCAACAAATTTTGCAGGTAAAGTGGTTGAAATGGCAAATAACTGTGGCATATATATGTGGACAGACAATTAAGTTGACAGACTCATCCTAGAAAAAGTGCTAAACACCTCATTGCCAAGTATCACTACTGCAGCCTTCCAAATATTCCCCTTGGGAAACTGTGCACCAATGTGACTGTAGTGATATTCAGCCGTGAGATATGTAGCACTTTTTCTAGGATGAGTTCAGGAACTTAATAGTCTGACCTCATATTCTGCCATAATAAACAAAAATATTATTAAAGAGAGAGGGATATTTTTGAACTTTTTTTTCTTTAGCCTTGCAGTACGTAGCCAAAATACTGTTTTCCAAAGCTACTTAGGTTATTTCTTTCTTTTCCTCCTTTTACTCCCTTCAGTGTGGTTACATTATTCATTTATAATATACTTAGGTTCATTTTCCCATTTGAGGTCTGCCTTGCATCAGGATTGAGCTCTTCATTTCACTGTTTCTGAGGTTACAAGCAAAACAACCAAAATCATGTCTGTCCAAACACCTTCACGTTCAACTGTGACTATACATACAGTACATATATGTGCATATATAGGTATATATCTGTGTATGTGTGTGTCTCTGTCTCTCTCTCTCTGTGTATGTATATAAATATGTGTATGTATGTATACCTATTGCCACTGAGTTGATTCTGACTCTTTCTGGCTCATAGGGACTCACAGTGACCCTATAGGACAGAATAAAACTGTTCCATAGGGTTTCCAAGCATGTCGTGGATTCAAACTGCTGACTTTTGGGTTAGTAACCAAACTCGTACCCACTATGCCTCCAGGGTTTCTCCCTGTTTCTCTGTGTACCCTATACATGTATACATTTGCCAACTGCCGTCCAGTCGGATGTATACATATACATATACACACATGTACACATACACATATACATATACATACAGTCCTAGAAATAGAACTTCTGGATCAAATGTATGCACATTTAAAAATTTTACATACATTGTCAAATTTCTCACAAAATAGAATATTACCATATAACCCCACCAAAACAATCTGAGATTTCTTTCTGCTGATGGAAATCAATACTGAATATTATAAATCTTTTCCACCTTTGCTGATATCATTAACAAAATTTATTTCTCTTCTTTTTTAACATGTTTTTATTTAAATAATTTTGAAGTGGAATATATTTTATTCATTGACTATATAACTTTCTGTGAATTTCTCATTCACTCTGTCTATATTTCAATATATTTTTCATTATTTTCATTAATATTGAAACATATACAGGAATATAAGTTACAACATACAAATAAATGTGAAATATATAATATTATGAAATATTAACTATACCCAAACGTACTATATATATGGATAGTAACTGCTGTTTCTGTGGATGTATGTTGCAAATGCTTTCCCTAGGATTGTCATTTGACCGTCAATTTGTTAATCGTGCCTTTGATATGTCAGTATTTTTACTGTTTACGTAGTGAAATGTATCAATATATTTTCTTAGGTATCACTACTTTTGTAGTGCCTCAGAAGACCTTTTCCATGGCCAGGTAATAAAAATATACCGAACAATTCTTTTTCACTGATTTGAAATATCACCTACGACATTCCAAATTCTCATTCAAACATGAACTTTATAGATGCACTTTCTAGCAGTTCTCAGTGCAGTCTAGGCAACACTGGGGGAAATATGAGAAATTTTTGCAGGTCCAAAAGATCAAAAATACTTACAGAACAATACTGAGATGCTATTTTTTCCCACTGTCATTTTTTCATGAGTTGCTGAGTTGAATTTTCAATAACCTGCAAAGACGACATATGACATCAGCAGATTATATGCAGAGATGAGTATGTCAAATCAGTTAGTTTCTACCAAACAAGAAATTAGAGATTTGTTTTGAAAAATATATTCATTTTCATAAATTTGTGTTATTCATGTTAACATACAATAGATTTATTGTTATTACTATAAAATGAATTATCAAACATGTTGAATAAGAAGTAAATGGATATTTTTTAAAATTCTTAGTATTATTTTATAATATGGTAAATATCAATAGATGCAACCCACACAAGCAAAAACTCTTTGAGGTCCTCAATAATTTTAGAGATTTAAAGAATCAAAAAGTTTGAGAACAGATACTCTTATTCTTGTTACTGATCTACTAACAAACACTTCAGTTCTTTTACTTCATCATTCCTTCCTTTTGCTTTAGCTGCTTGACTTTCAAGAGCAAGTTTCTGATATCGTTTATCTTTTCTTTCTTTTTTAATGACCTCTGGCTTTCCTCATGGATAATGTCTTTGATGTCATTCCACAATGACATCAGTAAAATAACTGAACAGAAGATTTCAAAGGGCTGCTTGAAAAGACAAAATAAAGTATGTTATAATGGCATATGCCAACAGCTGGAAATAGAAAGCCAAAGGGGAAGAATAAACTCTGTATTTCTCAAGCTAAAAGGACTGAAGAAAAAATTCAAGCCTTGAGTTGCAATAGTGAAGGGTATTACAGGGAAAACACTGAATGACTCAGGGACCATCGAAAGGAGATGGAAAGAATACACAGAGTCACTATACCAGAAAGAACTGGTCAATGTTCAGCCATTTGAAGAGGTAGCACATGACCAGTAACCCACGGTACTGAAGGAAGAAGTTGAAGCTGCATTGAAGGCACTGGAAAAAACAAGACTCCAGGAACTGACAAAACAACAACTGAGATCTTTCAACAAGTGGCTGCAGTGCTGGAAGTGCTCACTTGTCTATGCTAAGAAATTTGGAAAGAAGCTTCCTGGCCAACCAACTGGAAGAGATTCATATTTATAAGCCTATCCCCAAGAAGCATGATTCAACCAAATGTAGAAATTGCCAATGTCATTAATATCACATTGCAACTGCAAAAGAAATTCAAGCCAGATTCAGAATAGGATGTGGAACCAGAGACATCTCTTTTGATGTTAGATGGACCTGGCTGAAAACAGAAAATACTAGAAAGATGATTACTTGTGTTTCATTGACTATGCAAAGGCTTTTGACTGTGTGGATAATAACAAATCATGACTAACATTGCAGAGAATGGGAATTACAGAACACTTAATTGTACTCTTAAGGAATCTGTACATGGATCAAGACACAGTCACGAGAACAGAGCAAGGGGACACTGCAAGGTTTAAAGCCTGGAAAGCTGTGCTTCAGGGTTGTATATTTTCACCATACCTTTTAAATCTGTATGCTGAGAAAATAATCCAAGAGGCTGGTCAATATGAAGAAGGATGAGGCATCAGGATTGGAGGAAGACTCACCAACAACCTGTGCTACGTAGATGACACAATCTTGCATGCTGGAAATGAAGATTTGAATACTTACTGATGAAGATCAAAGATCAGTCTTCAGTATAGATTGCACCTCAACATCAAGAAAACAAAAATCCTCACAACTGGAGCAGTAAGCAACTTCATTATCAGTGGAGAAAAGATTGAGGTTGTCAAGGATTTCATTTCACTTGGGTCCACAATTAATGCCCATGGAAGCAGCAGTGAAGAAATCAAAAGACACACTGCATTAGGAAAATCTACTGCAAAGGACCTCTTTAAAGTACTGAAAAGTAAAGATGTCGCCATGAAGACTAACGTGCAACTGACCCAAGCCATGGTATTTTCAGTCATAAATTACGCATGTGAAAGCTGATCAGTGAACAAGGAAGAAAGAAGAAGAATTGATACCCTTCCATTTTGGTTGTTATAGAAGAATGTTGAAGGTATGATGGACTGCCAAAAGAACAAACAGATCTGTTCTGGAAGAAGAACAGCCAGAGTGCTCTTTGGAAGCAAAGATTGAGAGACCACGTCTTACATTCCTTGGACATGTTGTCAGGAAGAATCAGTCCCTGGAGAAGGACATTGTGCTTGGTAGAGTAGAAGGTCCACAAAAAAGAGGAAGGTCCTTGATGAGATAGATTGTCACAGCGGCTGCAGAATGGGCTTAAGCATAAAAACCGTTGTGGAAATAGCACGAGACCAAGCAGTTTCTTTCTGTTGTGTATAGGGTCACTGTTGAGTCAGAACGAACTCCACGATACCCAACAACAGTAACAACAACAATGTTAACATACTTCTCTGTCATCTTATTAAATATAGATAATGAATAAAGCAATAAATCAAGCCCTAATTTGTAGCATTTGCCAATTCCCCTGGTGTAAATATTGTTACTATTGTCGATTTCAAAATATTAGCACGAAGCAAGTTCCCTGGTGGGTGCAAATGATTTGTATTCTACTAACATAGAGGTTGACGGTTTAAACCCCCTGTAGCCCCAGTAAACAAAGGCTGTCAATTTACTTTAGTAAAGATTACAGCCAACAAAAGACTATGGAGTGACTTCCCTCTATAGTACACAAGGTTGTCTTGGGTGGCAATCGTCTCAACAGCAACAGATTTTGTGAAGACACAGAACATTGAGCCGTGAGGAGTTACTGAGGAGCACACTATTATTTCATCACTATTTCACCACTTAACATGATGTTTGATATATGGCTTTTGTATATAAACGCTGTTATACAGAGAAGCCTGTGTTATAACGGTTAAGTGCTGTGGCTGCTAACCAAAAGGTCAGCTGTTCAGATCTACCAGACCCTCCTTGGAGACTCTATGGAACAATTCTGTTCTATTCTATAAGATCGCTGTGAGTCAGAATCGACTTGACAGCAACAGGCTTTTTTATTCTACTAATACTGTAAGTTACTTTGAATTATAAATTTAAATTGACTGATTTCTGGCATAAACTCCCAGTTTACCACGTATATTATCCTTTACATGTCATTAGATTCACATTCCTAGTGTTTTATTCAGGACTTTCATGCCTATGTTTGTGAAGAACATGTTTTCTTTTCTTGTGATATTTTTGTCAATAGAACCTGTTCTTTCTTCTACAATTTATCTTTGCACCTAAATTCTTAAGATAGTTGATAAATGGTACCTTTATACTTCTAACATTCTTCCTAGATTCATGAATTAGCTTTCTACTAAAAGGAGGAAATCTCAGTGTTTATTTCCTCATTCATTCATTTACATCAATGTGATTCATATGTTCTTAATTTGTTCAATTGATCACCATCTTCTAAAATCATTATTTTGATGCACAAATTTGGCTGATGGAAATCCTTCAAGATGGTTCCTGCCATATTTACACACATTTCTGTTATTCTGCATGTACTTCCTCATATTTTAAAACACACACACACACACACACACAAAGAATTCAGGTTTTTGTTGTTTTCTTGTACATCTATGGAATCAGGCATTTTCTGAAGGAACCTGATTTGTTTCAGTTCAAAGAACATTTTCCAAAAAGTGTTTCAGCATGTAGTTACCTCTAAGAAATGCCTGTGCTTATCTCTTGCTCTTTGTCTCTCTTGTAGTTTCTCATTTCTCCACAAGTTCTGCATTGATTTAAAGACTAAAAGTTTATTGCAGAAATATTAATTATGTGGTATCATGTACTATAGTTTTGCTATAAGTCAGAACTGACTCAACAGCAGTGAGTTTTTCAGGTCCTAGGAAACCCTGGTAGTGTAGTGGTTAAGTGCTACATCTATCAGCCAAACAGTCAGCAGTTCAAATCTGCCAGGCGCCTCTTGAAAACTCGGTGGAGCAGTTGTACCCTATCCTACAGGGTCACTATGCTTGGAATCAACTCGACAGCAGTGGGTTTAGTTTGTGTTTTATTCTATACTAGGTATTGTCATAGAAAGAAGGGACACAACAATGGAACAAAATAGCCAACATTCCATGAGGAAGCATACATTTTGCTTGGAGAAGAGACGTAAACATCAGCAAAATTTAGGAATATTCTGTGTTGCTGTCTGTCTTGCACAAACATCTGTTTATTCCCATTGTTCTTTCTGAAATATATAGGCTGTTCTATATGAATTTTAGAATCAGTTTTCAAGTTTCAGTAGTATTCTGTCAGATATTTAGACTTCCTGCAACAGAATACATTAATTTGTAGAAAATTGACAGCTTAATGATATCAAATCTTTATTTTCATAAGAAGGTGTAAAGCTAGGTTGTTTAAAATAAGTGTTATTTATTAGTCATGAGATACTCTACTTTGAATTATTTTACAATAAATTATTTTGATGAAACCTTGTGCTGTTTTATACATATATATGTATATATATATATACATATAATGCTATAGAGCTGAAGCCAATTCACAGTGATCCTGTAAGACAGAACAGAATTGCACCATAGAGTTTCCAAGGAGTGGTTGTTGGATTCAAACTTCTGACCTTTGGGCAGTAGTCAAATGCTTAATCAGCTTTCATTATTGATCATGCATATTCATAATCTCACACACAACTAAAAATTATGTCTTATTCAATAACCCCAAGAAGGTTTTACACAGATATTGCTAAATGATGAGGAGGGTCACAGAAAAGCTGAGATATACATGGGAAAAAAAAATCAGGAGAAATGGAAAGAATCAACAGGTGAATGAAGTGAACCCCAGCAGCCTAAGATGTAGGATAAAGAGTTAGGAATCTTCCTGTGGCACAGTAAGTAGTCTTTGGGGGAATTACAAGGTGTGAGGTACTAAGCAAAACAGGAATAGAAATCACTGGATTTTAATTATTTTTAATATGTATGAATAATTTATGTTCTTTCTGAAATACATAGGCTGGTTGAAAACAGAGAATACCAGAAAGACTTTTTTACCTGTTTTACTAATATTATTGTCTTATTTATTTTGTTGCTGTTGAGTGCAGATGCAGTAAAATGATTACATTCTTCAAGTTGTGCAACTATTCTCCTCCATCTTTTCTGAGTTGTCCCTCTTATATTAACATAAATCCACTGTCTCCTAAGGTTCTTATCTAATCTTTCAAGTTGCTATTGTCAATTTGCTCCCATGTAGATAATCCTTAAAAGAGTGTAATGCTTAAGGCAGACTATTTTTACGAGCTAGGATAAACTGCTGTTTGCTTTTAAGAAGAGTTTAGGGAATACTTTTGTTTAAGGTTTAAAGATAATCTCAGGGCAATAGTTTCAGAGATTGATCTAACTTCCACGGCTCCAGAAAGTCTGAAGTCTACGGTACTTTAAATTCTGCTCTGTACTTTCCCCTTCTTGCTCAGGGCTCTCCTATAGAATCTTTGATCAAAATGCTCAGCAGTGATGGTGGGGCACCATTTATTTCTTAGTCTTAACACAGATAAGGTAGTTGTACATGGAGGCAATTAATAACATGTTACATATCCTTTTTCTACTCCTGACACTTCTTCCTCTGTTGCTCTGAGTGAGCAGAGGCTTATTGTTGTGACTTGTATGGTCTCTTAAAAGCAACATAATGGTAAATAGAGACAATATTGAAGTTGTCAAGGACTTCATTTACTTTGATCCACAATCAGTACCCATGGAAGCAGCAGTCAATAAATCAAATGATATACTACACTGGACAAATCTTTTGCAAAAGACTTTTTTTAAAGTATTCGAAAGCAAAGACATCACCTTGAGGAAACTAAGGTATGCCTGACCCAAGCTGTCATATTTTTAGTGCCGTACATGTGTGCAAAGCTGTGCAATGAATAAAGAAGTCAAGAAGAATTGATGCTTTAAATTATGGAGTTGGTGAAGAAAATACCACGGGCTGACAGGAGAATGAACAAATCTGACTTGGAAGATGTACAGCCAGAATGCTCCTTAGAAAGGCAGATGGTGAGGCTTTGTAGACATTGTTGCACATGCTTTGGGCATGTTAGCAGAAAGGACCAGTCCTGGTAGAAGAGGACATTATGCTTGACCAAGCAAAGGTTCAGCAAAAGAACACCTTTGATGAGATGGATTGACACAGTGGCAGAAACGATGGACTCAGACATGACAACAACTGTAAGGATGGCACAGGACCCAGTAGTGATTCGTTCTGTGGCACATAGAGTTCCTACAAGTTGGAACTGACTGTAAGGCATGTAACAACTACAACAACATAATGAATTCAGGGCTTGGTGATTTGGAGAGTAATTTCAATGTGAACGATTGGCTTTTTAAAAAATATATGTGAATTTTTATTTTATATAGTTTTAGACTCATAGAACAGTTGCAGTGGAAAGCACAGAGATTCTCATTCACTTTGCACCCACTTCTCCCTATTGTTAACACATTACTATGGTACATTTGTCATAAGTAATTCATTGATATTGACACACTATTATTAACTAATCTCCACACGTTGTTTGAGTTTCATTAGTTTCTCCTTAATGCCCTCTTTCTGTTTCAAAATCTCATTGAGGACTACTGGACAATTTATTTTTAAATTAATCTGTTGCCGAACTCTAAGTTCTTTTAATAAAACACTATCCTGAGGCTGAATTTCAAGCATGACGAAGCCTGTCTGGCTTTATGTAGATTATAGTAGAACAAGAAGATGGGATCTTCTTTGTGATTCCCTTGTTTTTGTGGCAAACTAAAGAGCTATTATATTTAGATTTTAAATTTTATTTATTTATTTTTTTTCATGAGAAGACAAAAATTTTGTTTCAAAGACTTGGGATGATCACCTAAAACTATTGACCTTAGACAACTAGATTTGAAGCCAGTGTGCTTTTCTTTCTTTCTGTCTGTCTCTCTCTCTGTCTCTTTTAAATTGGGTAATTTGCAGCTAGCCAGTGGTCTTAGGGGTGTTGGACATGACTCGATGGCAGTGGTTTTTAGTGGTCTGAGTATTAGTACCATCTTCTGTTGCTCTTGGACTTTTGGTGAATCCTGTGAGATGTTCATGAATATAAAATATGATGATTAGAGTACAAGAACTAAGAATAGAAAAAGTTGAAAGCTGACTTGCTATAGTTTCTCACGACTCATCTGGATGGCTGAATCCAGCAGCAGGGAACCAGAAGCATCAGTCCTGATGCTTGTGATGGAGCTAACAGCCCTTAGCAAAACAGATTGTTTGAACTACTCAATTAGGTTTTCAACAACTGATGCAATTCATCTGTGGTCACGTAGCTAAAGCCTAGGAAAACATGTCCCTGTGGATGGATGAGTGTTCAGGGTAACAGGATATTTAAAAAATAAAAAGGGAAGTAAGTTTCTACAGGCTTTTCTTTCAAAATTCTTCAGATATTTAATTAAATTTGATTCTGATGAAATCTTTTGGAAAACAACATAACTTACGCTACATGGGTGTTAAAATGTTCATTGAGACCTGTGGTTTACCTGTTCACTCATTCCTTCATTTATCTAACAAATGTACATTGACCTTCCAGTATTTCCAGCTGTTGAGTTGTTATGAGTCAGAATTAGCGGCAATGGATTTGGTGTGGTTTGAGGATACAGTGATGAATCATCATAAGAAAAATGATAGGGTACTTGCCCTCTTAGAGCATGTTTTCTCATGAGTGGAGAGTCTTTGTTCAAATAGACACATTCATAATACTATCTGAAGGTCTAAGAAGTGAATCAAAGACAATTGAAAAGACAGTTATCCTTCTTGACTTAAATTCAAGTAATTACGGCCATTATAGTTATATTCTCAGCTGCCCTAAAATATATATAAATAGTAACTGTAATACTCTTAAATATATTTTGATACCTTTTTGTAGCCATTGACAGTTTTAGCATTTACAAAATCTATGATTTCACAATGAGCTTAAAATATCTTCTTATTCTTTATAATCTCACTACATTTATTACCATAATGTTTCAAAGTATACTTTATAGTTATAACATAGAGGAGTTGAGGAATAAATCAGTGTTTCCTCCATAGACGTGTATGAAATCTTGGCAGCATATCTTTCTAACCTTCAAAATATGTAAAAGAAATATTAGCTGACTCATTATAGATCATGTGGCAGGTAAGGGGCCCATCAATTAGCTCAAGTTACTGCACTGATTCGAGGTCAGGAACTTCAAGCTAAATCTTGTATATTGATATTGACTATGTAGATTTTGGCATGCCATTTTGATTCCTATATAGAGTTTTATTTATTTATTTTTTTAAGTACCTTTAAAAGCATTATGAAGCTAGATTAAAAGCTGAATTAAGGTTAGGAGAGTGTCGTTTTCAATGTATAAAATTATGTTAATGGAAAAATGTTGTTAATTGATAAATTATATAAATACACTATTTTGTAAATAGTTGAACTTAAAATAGTCTAAAGGAGGAAAAGTGTCCGAGCTATAAGATTGTTTGTATAGATCTACTGTGAAATGCAGAGTGATTAGCAACTTTTGTTCTTTATAAATGTTTATATAGTTTTTAAGTGTGCATTTGACATTTTTCATTGAATTTCAAAATACTAAATGTATTACAGTAAGAAAACATGCTACAAAGCTAAATATATAAAGTGGATTCCCTGTATACATTATTGTTCTTTGGGTTAACTACTATGATAAGAAGGTGTAGTTTGTATTACTTATAACTTCATTTTAAAAAAATAAAAAAGAAAACTGAAAGCACTTTTGGCCTTTCTGGCTTTTAAGGCATGAAGTATTCATAAACAACCTACCATCTCAAATATAGATCAGTTAAAAAATTGTACAGTTTTCACAGTTTAATATTAATTAGATGAAAAGAAATTGAAGCTCATAATAGCTAGCCAGGATATGTTTTCAGCTACAATAACTGTCATGACTACAATATTAAAGATGTGACACTTAATCAAACTGTGATCATATAGTGCTATAGAACATAAATAACTGATATCTAAGACCACAGTGACTTCAAAAGTTAGTATCTTTATAATAATATTTTAAGATACAGGTTTATTTAACATTGTTTCCTACAAATAGTTCTAATTTTATACATTTTCTTGATTTTATTCTCTCAGTAGGTAAGAGGACAAGTTACATTTTTCTCTCTTAAATATTTTGAGAAAGGTGAAATGATATATATGAGACTAACATGTAAGCAGCACTTATAAAACACCCAGTGTCAGAGAATTTCTCTGATCAACAGGGTTGAAGGTAGGGGCAACACCGAGGATAAGAAAGAAACAAGAGAAGCTAAAGTGGGATCAGGGGGCTAAAAGCCATCGCTGCTGAGAGCCCAGAACTGAGTTTTTTTGAAGTGTTTATAGTGCTTACTAGAGGAGGTTAAACTCTTTAAAGTTACAGAACTGAAGACGTCCAGATCTGTCTAGTTCCTTGTCTTAATGGGAGGGCTTTTCCGTCCCCTTTGTTTTCTCACAGTTTTCTGTGCCCCTATGTGACTTATTGCCTTGATCTGGATGTACTATTAGGTCACTTCTACCCTAAAGGACTTATGATGTTAGTATCAAGTCCCCTGTAGGAAAGGTTAGGCAGCGTTGTGATAAGCAACGCTACGGTGGCTCAAGGTGGCGGCGGTCATGTTAAGAGGGTTAGTATGTTTCCTACAGAGTATGAGTGTATTTCGCACAACCCTGAACTCAGAATTTTGTGCTCAAGTTATTACAAGTTAGTAGCAAAAGCACAAGTGAAAAATATCTGATACAGAACCTAGAAATTTATACAGATACAAATGAAGCACTCTCTTAAATTCTTGGTGTATATCAATATTGCGTTAATTTCTTCATATATTATGCACCTGCTATAGTCCTCATGGAAACCCTGGTGGCCTAGCAGTTAAAGGCTACATCTGCTAACCACAAGGTCAGCGATTCAAATCTTCCAGGTGCTCCTTGGAAACCCTATGGGGCAGTTCTACTCTGACCTACAGGTCGCTATGGGTTGGAATTGACTCAATGACAATGGGTTTGGTTTGGTAGTCCTTATGAGCATAAGTACTTCAGTGATATTTGTCATTGAAACAACCACTCAGCATATAAATCTCACAAATTATGTGTTTTATTTAATGGATTTCTTTCAGGGTTGAGGGGGACCAATTTTTACAGGCACTGACTGGTATTTTGAAATTACTCCTTGACTTTTATGTAATCACTGCTTTGCCTCACAAGGTGTACTGAGGACTATGTAGGAGGAATGGTAAGGTTAAACACGAGAATGACTGCAAGGAACAAATACATTTTCTGAATGTATTATATCAAGGCAAAGTTTTTCCTAAATTCCCTCAAGACTACTCAGAAGGTTGGCTTTGTTCATCACTGCGACCTGGGTCACCCCTCATCCCCCCTGAAATCTGTTCTCTCCTGCTTTCACTCCTCTTTGCCAATCCTGTTTCCCACTGTCCTTTCTGGCCAGCTAGCTCCTTCCTGTGTGTATCCAGTGGCAGGAGTTGGCTTAAGTTGAAGAAAATCTCTCTCATTGTTAACTCTGTTCCAAATGATCTTTTTACCAGTTTAAATGAAAATGAGCTCTCCTTACTCCCAAGTTCCCATATACACTCTATATTCCTCAAACTTTAAGCAAATGGCACGTATTCTCCTACCACCCTCCTCTCTTCCTAATTGTCAAGTTCTAGAGAAATGCTGAAACTCACACTGCCCTTTGCTGCTATCACCGGTTTCTTAGGGGGTAAAAAAGTGCTTTTAAATCACTGTCATTTCTTCATGTCAAAAGCAGTTCTGACAAATACAAATTTCTTTCCACTAATCCTGTCCCTGCTCAATGCAATGATACTGCAGAGAGCTGAGACACAATGGGACGTATGCCGCCGGGGAGCACAACAGGTATTTAAGGCACCAGCTGGTAAACTTTTCTATTTGACTCAAAAGTATTTTATAATTCTCCTCTTTCAGTGAAAACAATGTTTACCTCCACTTTTCTGCTTTTCTCCACTCTTAGATTAAAATGAATATTTTTTTAAACTTAGCTATGCTAGTTACGTTCTTAACCAGTTGCCTCTTTTTCCTTCAAGAATGTGTTCTAAAAACTATCAAATTTTGTTTTTTATTGCTCTTAACCTAAAAATATTCCAAATTCCGTTCTCCTAAAAAAAAAAAAAAAAAACTTTTTATGCCCACTTTTTTTGTGTGTTCCATGAAAAACATCTTTTTAAAAGAGCTTTTTTAAGGTCCAGATGTTCTCTTTCGTGATGAAGAAAAGATAAGAAAAGGAAGGAAGGAGTCAGACCCTGAAGGAATGTGAACACTAAGGTAAGCTAGTTGAATTTCAGTTTATAGTCAAAGAAAAGCCATCAAAGGTATTCGATAAACAGAGTAAAATTTTTGATATAGAGAAAGAGGATTAGACTAGATTCCAAGGTTTTACTGAACCAAAGAATCTCCTGACCTTTGGGGATTCCATAAGCAATCACTGCCTGCCTCTCTAAGACTCCATCCCACAATCACCACAAGTAGACAATCTGCTCTAACTACTTAGCACATCTTGCTTGTTCCACTGAGTTCTACTCTCCTGTGCTGGTATTAGACTATTGCTTTCACATCTGTATGTGTTTTGTTTTGTGATGCTAAGAGTGGATCTCTGACAACAGTTCTACTTTGGCAGCTAGCTCCTGTTAGTTTCTGCCAATGGTGAGAGACTGGGCAACTGAAAGGGGGAGATGAGACATGCTCTTTCCTGTTTGCTTGCTCTTCCTGTCTGTATCAGCAATGATTCTTCACCTCTGTGCAGCAGCAGTTAGTTCCAGTAGTGATCAACTGTCATTTCCATTGATTTTATTTTTCTGTTTCACTAGCACACCTACAAAGAACCATCTCAATGACATTAACACCAGTTGTTTGATGTTCAGAAACCCCAGTAGAGTAGTGGTTAAGTGCTATGCCTGCTAACCAAAAGGTTGGCGCTTTGAATCCGCTGGGCACTCCTTGGAAACTCTATGGAACAGTTGTAGTCTGTGCTACAGGGTCACTATGAGTTAGAGTCAACCTGATGGCAGTGCGGTTTTGTCTTGTTTTTGGAATTTGAGGCCCATTTTCTCAGAGCTGTGGATCTCAGCTCCATGGAGTTCCTCCTTGGGTTTCCTCCTCAGATTTCCTGTCATAACTGCACCAGATGGACTGCACCCATCCTTAGAGGTGTGGGTCTCAGTTCAATGGGGAATGTCCTCCAAGCTTCTAGAGTCAGATGATCGATGTATTTCTTTATCCCATGAACTCTGTAATGATTGCGCCTTGAAATTTCTATCTCTGTGTTATGTCAATTTTTTTCCTGCCTTTAGAGTCTTTAATAAATCTTCTTTATTAAATTTTCTCCATTAAATGATCTCATATTATTACTGTTTTTGTATCTCTGTCCCGACGGTGTTGTTGTTAACTGAGGTCAAGTCAGCTTAGATTTCATGGCAACCTTATGTTTGATTAGACTGCTTTCCAGACTGTGATCTTTTAGAAGCAGATCACCAGGCCTATCTCCTGAGATGCCTCTTAGAGAGCTGCTTCTGTCTTGTTATTTTTTTTTCCTCAAATAAAAATTCACTTCAAACAAATTAAACAAGTATTTGAGAGTCCTCAGTGTTCAGGACACTGGCTAGGCACCACAGGAAGTACATAATGTTAGTGGTTGAGCAGTGAAGTTTGATAAACTAGTTGAGCAATAACAGGAGACTGGTGGAGTAGTGGATAAGTGGTACATCTGCTAACCAAACGGTTGCCCAAACCGTTGGCAGTTCGAATCTGCCAGGTACTCCTTGGAAACTATGGAGTAATTCTACTTGGCCCTGTAGCGTGACTATAAGTCAGAATTGACTTGATGGCACTGGGTTTGGTTTGGTTTGGTTTTCTGTCACGTAGGTTCCTATCTTCTGCTTTGTCAGCTAAAAGTTCGCTTATGTAAGTTCAACACTGGTAAGTTTTATTAGACAACTACTTATTTTTGTCATTTGTCTTATTCTGTTATTAAATTCAAATAATGTCATATACTTTACATATTTTACAGTAAGTATAATTTTTCAGCATAAGTACTTCCATTTTCTCATTTATACACTGGCATATTAACAATTTAATATAAAACTCATTCCCACATAACAGTTCTAGTCACTAAAATACAGTTCAGGATCCACAGCTTTCTCTGTGTCCTTCCTCTATACCTTTTCTTTTGCTGAGCTGGGAAGCTAAGGAGAAGGGTGGTAAGGGAAGGAAACGATGCATGTGAGCTTGAATAAATAGAGTAACAGAGATCTGAAAGACAGAGATTTGCAGGCTCAGGAGGCGAACAGAGAGGAGGCTTAAAAATGAGAAGTCAGCAACATTGTAACGGAAGAACATTTGCACTAGTAAGAAGCCTGGAAAATCAAACACCGGTTTAAAGGCAATTCGTACATTGGGCCTTTTAGGAAGTAAAGCAGGGTACATTTCACATCCTCTGTTGAAGATGAATTAATTTCCAAACTACTAGATTTCATTGAGCTGAAAGATGCATTATTTGTGGGATATGTTTAAGAATTCCCAAAGATGATAAATCAACAGGAACTGGAATAATGTATTACATTCCAGCTGACAGAGTTGAAGAATAAAGACAATTCTGTGTAAGGATCACATGAAAGAGGAAGTCAAGTGTAAAAGAAATCAGATCTTATTTTTTCCTGATCCCTAGCCAAACATTCAGCTAAGAGGTGAGCTTTTCTTCCAGCAAAGAAATGATTTCTTGCCAGGAATGTGGAGGTAAGCTATCTTATTCCAGGACAAACTGAGAATGAATTATGAAAGCAAAACTTATATCTTTTTGGAAATCAGATCAACTGAAGATCTAATGTAAAATGTTGAAAGGAACTGAATTCAGGAAGATCTGGATTCTAACTCAATCTCAGAGGGAATTCAAGGACTTTGTGGTTTCCTCATCTTCTTTTTTTTTTTCCTGGAATCAAATTTTATAGCTTTTATATTTGTAGTAAAAAAAATACAATGTTTTCTGAAGTTTGTATATATTACATGGGGTTTTAAACCATTATCTCATTTAAATAACACCAGATGTGCACTTAATTCATGACAATTCTCTTGTGTATCATGTGGCACAATTTTCTTTTAATGTTTCTCCAATATCATCGATATTTCCACTGACCTACCAATCCTCAGCATCCTTGGGGAAAAACCTATTATCAATGATTCAAAAAAGCATAAAAATGCTACTATTAGATGCTAGTAGTGAAAATGACAGAAATAATATGATATATTCACAATTTGATTGCATGATTATTCAAAGTTACCTACAGTTTTTCATTGGAATGAGAGATGAAAAACACAGGTATGTTTAAAGAAGAAAATGATCATTTGTGCTACCAAGTGATCATCTGAAACTTTTTTTGTACTAACTGTGTATTTGTAATGAAATCAAACCAAAACCCACTGCTGTCAAGTTGATTCTGACTCATAGAAACCCTATAGGGCAGAGTAGAAATGCTCCATCAAGTTTCCAGTGAGTGTTCAGTAGATCTGAACTCCCAACCATTTGGTTAGCAGATGTAGCACTTACCCACGATGTCACTAGAGTTCCATATTTGTAACTGGTTATTCATTATTAGATTCATTTGAAACTGGTCATTCATTATTAGATTCATTAGTAAAGCATTTCTGCTAGAAAAGTATCATTTAATGCAGAAAATATATTTGCAAACTAGAAGTAATTTTGTGAGTTTATTTTTAACAGTGCAGCATTATATAACAAAGATAATTTGTGAAAAACAATTTTTATTTTATTCCCCTTTCTCAAACTTAATGCGATAGAGGAGGTAATATCCACCCATTGTTAGACAATATTCTGTGAAATTGTTACACTATTCTTTTTGAAAATACTGTCTGAATCTAGGTTTCATTATGAAACAAGCTTTAACTTACAGTTTTCTTTAGCATGAGTTTTAGATTGATTTTTAAGACTACTTTTGCATCTGTATGTTAGAAACCAGAAACCCAGGACCATGTACCAATCAGCAATTTCTGAGTGTCTTTTTTAAGTGTATGTAAAAAGTGGGTTATTTTTTATTTCAGTGAAGAGTGATACAGATACAAATGAAATGTCAGGAGAACTTTTTCCTGATCTCAACAATACTTTGCTGTAGTAAAATGTTGTTAAAAAATGACACTGTTAAAAAGAGCAGCGGCGTGTCTTGGGTCTAGCAAGGGAATATAAAATTTGGATCATTTTACAGTATTTCTTCCAGAGGATACTTTGGAAGTTTGTGTTGGTTTTGCTGGTGAGAGTTTTCATAATATTTGAGGTGGGAGTTTGAATAAAAAATTGTTTGCCTTTCCTGTCAGAAAGGATTATAACAGATAGAAACCATTCAGCAATATTCAATAAAAAATATTTATAAAAAATACACTATGTGTAAAATAAGGCAGTAGGTAGAAGCATGTTGAAAATATTAAGGGTAGTCTGTATAAGCACTGTAATGCTGTTTTCCTCAGTTACCATTCAATCTGTTTGGACTCATGGTAACTCTATGTGTGCAGCGTGGAACCACCTCTGTAAGGTTTTCAAGGCTGTGACTTTTAGGAAGCAGATCAGCAGATCTGTCTTCTGAGGACCTTCTGTGTGGGTTCAAATTGCCAAACTTTTCAGCTAGTAATCAAGCACTTAACTGCATGTTCTACCCAGGGGCCCCTGGTAATAGAGAACAGTGATTAGCAACAGAAAAATAATAGCCAATCAAATAATGCAGGAATTCAGAAGTTTGTATTTTCTGAAAGAAACAAGAATGGAATAACAATTGAAGAACTTTGTAAATAGCTTCTAGGATGGCACTCAGTGATACCTGCCTCCCAGTATTCATATCTGTGTATAATCTTCTCTCCTTGAGTAACTCATCACTAATAAATAGAATACTACTTGTCATTTCCAAGATTATATTACAAAACCACACCAGCTTACATTTTTGTTGTTTTTTTTACTTTATTTTGTTATTGAGAATATACACAGCAAAAAATACAGTAACTTGATTTTCTTCATGTGCAAGTCAATGACATTAATTGCATTCTTGCAATCTTGCAACCATTTTTACCCTCATTTTCTGTGTAGTTCCTAGCCATTAACATAAACTCACTGCCCTGTAAAGCTTGTATCTAATCTTTCAAGATGTCATTGTCAGTTAGATACTGAATATGTAGATCTTAAAAGAGCATGATGAACAAGATAGAAATTCTTTTTAAAAATATTTTATTATGCTTTAAGTGAAAGCTTGCAATCCGTGTTAATTTGTTGTACAGGAATTTGCATGTACACTGCTATGAAACTAGCTGCTCTCCCCATCCTGTGATAGCATACTCCTACTCTCCGCTCTGTATTTCCCATGTCAAATCACCCAGCTCCTACCTGCATCTACCTTCTCTCTTGCTTCTGGACAGAAACGGCTCACTTAGCCTCATGTATATTCTTAAGCCAAGAAGCACACTCTTTGCCAGTATCATATTTTGTCTTATAGTCTAGTCCAATCTTTGTCTGAGGAATTGGTTTCAGGAATGGTTTCAGCTCCAGAATAACAGAGAATCCAGGGACCATGCCTTCTGGGGACCCTATAGACTGTCAGACCATCAAGTCTTGTCTTTTTAATAGAGTGAGTCCTATACACCCATTTTTACCACCATGTCAGGAACTTGATGTTGTACTCCCTGTTAGGGTGATCATTAGTGGTGGATGGGCATCATCTAGTTTTTCTGGTTTCATGCTGATATAGTCTTTAGATTATATGGCCCTTTCTGTCTCTTGGACTCATTTCTCTTATGTCTCTAATATATTTTATTCTCTTCTGCTCCAGGTGTTTTGGGAACAATTGAAACTACTTAGATGGCTTCTTACTAGCTTTTAAGACCCCAGAACCACTCACAAAAGTGGGATGCAGAACATTTTCTTAAAACAACTTTGTTATGCCAATTGACTTAGAAGTTCCATAAAACCATGGGCATCACCTGTACTTATTACTGTATATACCCTGTATATACAGTATGCCAAGCCAAGTCAAGTGCCGTCGAGTCGGATCCGACTCATGGCAACCCTAGGGGCCAGGGTAGAACTGACCCGAGAGTATTACTGTATATACAGGTACAGTATATATACCGTGTATACCCTGTACTTATTACTCCATCCTTCAGAGTGTTGGGTTATATTTGAGAAACCTTGGAGTTTGGGGTTTAGACCTGCTGCACTGACCTCCCGTCTACAGTACAATGTCCTTCCCTTCACCTAACACAATTCCTATCTACTATCTAATCAACAAATGCTCCTATCCCTCCCCTTTCATTGGTGTAACCATCAAAGACTGTTTTCTTCTTTATTTAAACCTTCTCTTGACTCCTTGTCATGGTGGTCTCACACAATATTTATCCTTTTACAACTAATTTCACACAGTATAATGTCTTCCAGTTTCTCCACATCATGAGAAGCTTCCCAAGATCATAGTTGTTCTTGATCATTGCATAGTATTTTTGCCATGTATTAGCCCCCTAGTGTTGTCCCTATTTTTTCTCCTATGATCTTTATCATTTTAGGTTTGATATTTAGAGTTTTGATCTATTTTGAGTTAGTTTTTGCGTATGGTATGAGATATGGGTCATGGGTCATTTTTTTTTCAGATGTATATCCAGTCATGCCAACATCATTTGTTAACTTTTAACTCAGTTAAAAAATGGACAAAGGATATCAACAGGCACTTTGCCCGAGGAGATAGTGATTTGTTTCTCCATCTCATTAAAAAATGCCACTGGAATGTGTATTGGGATTGTATGGTGTCTCTAGATTGCTTTGGGTAGCAAGGTACTCACCTACCCAAATCAGAATCTGAGAACTGTTAGATTCATCCATCCCACCTGGCCACCCATGACAGAGATCCAAGAATAAATGATTCCTCCCAGTCCCTACAGCCAGCTGCACTGGCTGCCCATAGTTCAGCTGTAAAACTCATTCACCTACACACTTGAGGGAACAGGGCACGCTTTCCTCACAGAAACCCAAGGCAGGCTGTTAACCTCTTACCATGCTCAGTACATGACCTTTATGGCAGCCAGATAGCTGTACCTAACCACCACTGCCTGTCTGGGACTGTAGCTGAGAGCTTGCATCACATGCTTGGTGACCAACTACCTGGAAAACTGAGCTGAGTACATACAAGATAAATGGACACCTGGGCTCACACACCTGGTAACAGCTCTATCCACCTGGACATTAGCACTTCCAAGGCCCCAGTAATCAAACTAGCTCACAAAAGCATCCTGCTTGATCACATCAAAACAAAACAAGAGGCTAGGACACAGAGATCAAACATAAAACAAATACAATAATTTATTGATGGCTCACAGAAAATAGTCAATATTCAATCACATAAAAAAGCAGACCGCCATGAGTCAGATCCGACTTGACGGCACTTGGCTGGCATGATGGCTTCAGCAAGCCCCCAAGAGAAAGAATCAAGAAATCTTCCAGATGAAGCCAATTGCCTGGAATTACAGGGTATAGAACATAAAGGATTAATATACAACTAAGAAACTTAACATTTTCCAAGCACAGCATAATGACAAATTGAATAAGCTCCAAGAATCCATCTAGAGCAGCAAATACAAATTCAGAAGATCAACAATAAAATTTCAGAATTAGACAATTAAATAGAGTCAACTGAGCCTAACTGAGGCAATGGAAGCCTGATGATAAAGCACATTGCATCAATATATTTGAAGAAAAATCAGATAAAAGAATTTTAAAAAATCAGGAGACTCTAAGAATTACATGGGACTGTATCAAGAGGAATATTCTATGAGTGATTGGAGTACCAGAACAGGAAAGGGCAAAAGAAAATATCAAGAAAATTGTAGAAGATTTGCTGACAGAAAACTTCCCTGATTATCATTAGGGATGAAAAGATAGTCATCCAAGATGCTCCTCAAATTCTATACAAGGTAGGTCCCCAAAGTAAGACACAAAAGCATGTTATAATCAAAAATGCCAAAACCAAAGATAGGGACAGACTTTTAAAAGAAGCTAGGTGTAAATAAAAAATAATCTACCAAAAAAAACCAATCAAACCCACTGACATCAAGTTGATTTCAACACACGGTGAACCTATAGACAGAATAGAACTGCTACATAGAGTTTCCAAGGAGTACCTTGTGGATTTGAACTGCCAGTCTTTTTGTTATCAGATGTAGTGCTTAGCCACTATATCACCAGAGTTTCCGATCTACAAAAGGAGAGTAAATAGCCTACATTTGGACAACTTAGCAGAGACCATGAAGACAAGAAGGCAATGGGACGCCATACAGAAAGCCTTGAAGAAAAGCAATTGCCAGCTAAGGATTACATACCCAACAAAATGGTCTCTCAAATGTTATGGTCCAGTTAGGATATTTCCAGATAAACAGAAACGTAGGGAATTTGCAAAAACTAAACCAAAATTACAAGATATATGAAAGGGAGTTGTTTGATTAGAATATATTTACATATATATGTATATATATATATAGCCAAGTGCCGTCGAGTCGGATCCGGTATATATATATAGCCAACCATATATCTCAGATAAAAATCCAAGACTGGAATGCAGGACAGAGCAACCAGATAGCAACTCAGACTGGAAAATTACAAAAAATAAATCAAAACTATAACGTTGAAAATAGGGAAACAGAGGTGCCATTATATAAAAGATGACAACATTATAACATAAGAGAGGGATTTAAAAAATGTAATCATAGATCTTACATGTGGAGAGAAAGTCAAGGCAACAAAAAGAAAATAAAATGCTGGTTTAAATCTAGAAAAATAGGAATAGATATTAAGGTAATCACAAAGGAAATTAACTGTTCTACACATTAAAATAAAAGGAGAAAAACAAGAAGCCTCAGCAAATACAAAACCAATAATAATGAAAAAGATGAAAAGGAAAACAACCACAGAAAATTAAGTGGAGCAAAGAAATTGTCAACAATCCACAAAGAAAGGAAATTAAAATGCCAGCACCAAACACATATCTATCAATAATTACAGTGAATGTAAATGGATGAAATGCACCTATAAAGAAACAGAAAGGGGCAGAATATATTAAAAAAAAGGAAAAAAAAAAAAAAAGAAGATCCATCTGTATGTTGCCTACAAGAGATACACTTTAGACTTAAAGACTCAAACAAACTAAAACTCAAAGGATGAAACAAAATATATCACACAAACAACACCCTAAAAAGAGCATCAGTGGTAATATTAACTTCTGACAAAATAGACTTTGAAGTAAAATCCACAACAATGGATAAGAAAGAACACTGTATAATGACTGAAGGATCAATACTGCTGGAGCACATAACCATATTAAATATTTATGCACCCAATGACATAGCTTCTAAATACATAAAGGAAACTCTAAATGCATTAAAAAGAGATATAGCTCCACAACAATAGTAGGAGATTTCAACACGCAGCCTTTAGTGAAGGACAGAATATGAAGAAAGAAGCTCAATAAAGATACGTAAGATTTAAGCACCACAATCAACCAAACTGACTACAGAGACATATACAGAACACTCCACCCAACATCAGCCAAGTACACTTTCTTTTCCAATGCCCATGGAACACTCTCCAGACTACACGTTAGACCATAAAGCAAGTCTTAACAAAGTCCAAGGCATTAAAATATTTCAAAGCAACTTTTCTGATCACAAAGCCATAAAAGTAGAAATCAATAAAAGAAAGCAAGGAAAAAAGAAATCAAATACATGAAAACTGAACAATGACTTGCTCAAAATTGGCTTTCAAAAGAAATTAAGGATGAAATAAAGAAATTAACAGAATCAAATGAGAGTGCAAATATATCCTATGAGAACCTTTGGAACAGAGCAAAAAGCATATTCAGAGATCAATTTCTAGCAATAAATACACATATACAAAACAGAAGCACCCAAATCAAAGCATTTACCCTACAACTTGAACAAATAGAAAAAGAGCAGCAAAAGAAGTCCTTGACCACCAGAAGAAGGCAAATAATAAAAATTGAGGCCAAATTAAATGAAATAGAAAGCAGAAAAATAATTGAAAAAGTTAACAGGACCAAAAGCTGGTTCTTTAAAGAGATGAACAAAATCCATAAGCAGCTGGTCAAAATGATAAAAGAAGAACAAGAGAGGAAGAAAACGACTTGAAAAAATAATTGAGATGGGCAATATCACAACAGCTCAACTGAAACTTAAAAAATTAGAATACTATGAAAAATTGTACTGTACCAAATTTGAAAATTAAAGGAAATGGACAAATTTTTTGAAACACATACTTAAGCTAACACAAACAGAGGTAGAACAACTAAAGAAACCTGTAACAGAAGAACAAATTGGCAGGGTAATTAGAAATCGTACAACAACAAAAAGCCCTGACCCTGATAGCTTCACTGGATTATGCTACCCAGCTTTCAGAGAAGAGTTAACAGCACTATTAGTAAAGGTATTTCAGAGCCTAGAAAAAGTTGGCATACTCCCAAACTCATTCTAAGCCTGATACCAAACCAGATACAGATACCACAAAAAAAGAATACTACGTATGAATATCCATTATGAACCTAGACTCAAAAATTCTCAACCAAATATTAGCCAATAGAATTCAAAAACATATTAAAAAATAATTCACCATGACCAGTTGGCATTCATACTAGATATGCAGGGATAGTTCAACTTTAGAAAAACAATTAATGTAATCCATCGCATAAATAAAACAAGAGACAAAAAACCCATGATTTTATCAACCGATGCAGGAAAGACATTTCACAAAATCCAGAATCCATTCATGAATTTTTTGGTTTTTGTTTTTTTTTAAAAAAAAAAAAATTAGCAAAACAGGAAGAGAAAGGAAAATTTCTCAACATAATAAAGAGCATTTATACATGCAAATAGCCAACATCATCCTATATGAAGACAGTTTGAAAGTATTCCCCTTGAGAACAGAGACTGGACAAGGATGCCTGTGTTACTACTCTTATTCAACGTTGTGCTAGAGGTTCCAGCCAGAGCAATTAGGCTAGAGAAAAAGAAATAAGGGCATCCAAGTGGTAAATAAGTAGTAAAAGTGCCTCATATGATCTTATACACAGAAAACTCTAAAGAATACACACAAAATAAACTATTATTGGAACTAATAGATTCAGAGAATTATCAGGATACCAGATAAACATACAAAAATCAGTTGACTTCCTCTACACCAACAAAGAGAATGCTGAAGAGAAATTACCAATCAATACCATTTACAATAGCCTCCAAGAAGATAAAATACTTCAGAATAAATCTTGTCAGAGATATAAAAGACCTATACAAAGAAAGCTATAAGCCCCTATTGCAATAAACCAAAAGAAACCTACATAAGTAGAGGAATCTATCTTGCTCATGGATCCAAAACCAGAAAAATCCCACCGCCATTCAAAGGGGTCTGAGTCACAGGAGGCCAAGTCAGCCAAGTGCCGTCGAGTTGGATAGGAAATCTCAATCTTGTGAAAATGTCTATTTTGGCCAAAGCACTCTGTAGCTACAATGGAATAGAATATATTCCAATAGAGCGTATAGTTAATCTTCTGCTGTGACCTGCAGAAGAAGCCATTTTCAAATGAATCTAAGAGCTGAACCTAACTAAACATAAAAATCTACGGTACAGTTCTACTCTTGTCTGTAGAGTCTCTATGAGTTAGCATCAACTTGACGGCAGTGGGCGTGGTTTTTCTTATTTTTATACATGAAAAGAGGAAAAGCCAAAATATTACTGTTGATTCCAATTCTGATTCTTCAAGACTCAAACAAACTAACACTTTTAGCAATCCTACAAGATAGCATAGAACGGTCCCATATGGTTCCCAAGGAGCATTTGGTAGATTCAAATTGACAAAAATTTGGTTAGCAGCCTGAGCTCTTAACACTACCAGAGCTGTGTCAGGGAAACAAGCAACAATAAAAAAATATATATGTATATATACTGCCATCAAGGCAAGTCCAACTCATAGCACCCCTAGGATGTCAGAGTAGAACTGCCCCATAGAAGCACCTGGTGAACTTCAACTGCCAGCCTTTTGGTTAGCAGACACAGCACTTAACCCATTATGCCACCAGGATTTCTGTCACACAAGGAAAACTCAAATATTTTATACTAAAAGAAATGATAGAAAAATGTTAAGACAGCACCTTGTCAAGGTGAGAATCTTGTGAAAACTGGAATAACAAGGCAGGCCTGAATTCTTGCTCTCATGGGCTTAACTATAATGGATTTAGCATGAAAAATTTTCTCTCTTTTAAAAGATGAATCTGGGCAAAAGCAAAATATTCTGTAGATTTCCTTCATATTTTATGGATCTACTTGTAGTTCATCTATGTAAAATGTTGTGTTTATTGGTTTAGAATATCTCACCAGAACTTGAAGACATGAGACTGAGAAGGTTGATTAACGCCTCCAACAGTCAGTATTTTATGGAATTCTTTAAGCATCTTACATGACAATACAGTTGAATAGCAAGGAAAGGGCATAATAAAACTAGTCATTTTTTAACTCTATGAATCTGTGTTGTTGTCATTATCTAACTCACAGAGCACCTGATGTACAACAGAATGAAACACTGCCAATTTGGTCCTTTGCCTTTCCCACAATCATAGCTCTTGAACCTGTTATTGTAGCCAATTGGTCAATCCATTTCACTGAAGGTCTTCTTCGTGGATCTTCTACCTTACCTTGAAATTCTGGTGGCATAGTGGTTAAGTGCTCCAGCTGCTAACCAATGGTTGGCTGTTAAAATCTGCCAGGTGTCCCTTGGAAACTTTATGGGGCAGTTCTACTTTGTTCTGTGGGATTGCTATGAGTCGGCATCAACTCGATGGCACTAGTTTTGGTGTGTTTTTGTTTTTGTTTCCCTCTTTCTACCTTAACAGTCATGCTGTCATTCTCCAGGGACTGATTCCTCCTGACAGTATGTCCAAAGCAAGTCGGTCTCACATTCTCACTTTCAAGACGCACTCCAACTATACTTCTTCCGAGACAATTTATTCCTTCATCTGATGGTCCATGATTTATTCAGTATTCTTTGCCCCTACTACAATTTAAAGGTGTCACTTCTTCTTTGATTTTCCTTATTCACTGTACAACTTTTGCATGCATATGAGGCAATGGAAAATTTACTGTCCAACTTTGGCATTCATCCAAGGCAATTGACAATACCATGGCTTGAGTCAGGCACATTTTAGCCCTCCATGTGACACCTCTGCTTTTGAAAACTTTAGAGAAGTCTTTTGCAACAGATTGGCCAATGAATCTATAGAGTTACGGAAAACACAAGTACATCTAAAAATCAATAGGAAAAGATAAGAGATAATAATATTAGCGATGCCACCTATCCATGTACATAATAATGTTTCCCATGAATTTACAGAGGAGAGATCTGGCTTTGATTTTAATTCCAAATACATTAGATTGGCTTAAAATATAATTATATGAATATCTTCTTTAAACTTCAAGTGAAAATTTCACTTCATTATATTACATGTTGAACTAGGACGTTCTATTGATTTTAATTTACTCAAACAATGCTATTCATAAACTTATGCACAGATATGATTTAACATGCTCTGTTTTTGCTGAATCCTTTTAATTTGTGTTGTAATCCGCTGTTATTATTTTGGTTCATCAGAAAAGTGGTACAAAGGAACAGGTCTTAATTGTCTTTCACACATGAACTGACTTGAGTTATTCAGTCATTAACCTATTAACTAACAGAGCCTTACTAAAGACCTACAGCCTGGTGTCCGTAACTGCGGAAGCTTCCATGAGCCTGAACACATCATGCTGCTGCTGCTGCAGCATCTTCCTCCTCTTCTTTCTTTTTCTTCAAGTAATATTTTATCAGGTTTTCTGGGAAAAGTTGCACAGCAAATTAGGTTCTCTTTTGGCAATCTCTACACAAGTTGTTCAGTGACGTTGGCTACATTTTTCACAATGTATCAACATTCTCATTAATTGAACTTCTGCTTGTTTCATTTCCAAGACTCTCCTTTCTGTGCCCACCTTATCTTCCCATCTTCGATTTAGAATAATTGTTTACCTTTTTGTATTATGTAGTTGGTTTTTTAATGAACCCCCATCAAAAAGTCCAAGTCACTGCTGTCAAGTTGATTCTGAATCATAGCTACCCTATGGGTTAAAGTAGAACTTCCCTGTAGAGTTTCCAAGAAGTGCCTGGTAGACTTGAGCTGCCAAAATTTTGGTTAGCAGCTGTAGCACTTAACCACTATACCACTATGGCTTCCCCATACTCGTGGATAATATCCTTTACATTGTATGCCGATGTGTGATTTTGCTGAAAGATGGCCTCAGGGGATGGTTTGGGCTCAAAGTTTAAAGAGTATCTCAGGGCAATAGTCTCAGAGAGTCTTACAGTCTCAACCTGTTCAGTAAGTCTGGACTTTTCAACCAATCTGAATTCTGTATTACATTTTTTATTTCCCCTGTTCTATACTAGTCCATCTATTGTGGCCCTAATCAGAACATTCAGTAGTGGTAGCCAGGCACTATTAGGTTCTTATGGTTTTGGGTAGATGAAGCTGTGGCCCATGTAGGCTGTTAGCCCTGAGTCTTTAATTTCTTTCCTTCTCTTTAGAAACTGACAGCTGTATCTTAGATGGCTGCTTGCAAGCTTTTAGGACTCACATCTATATACCACACTAGAATGCAGAAAGTGGACTTTACGGTGCCAATTCATTCAGCTGTCCTATGAAACTAAGGAACTAAGGATTGAAGCCTTCAAACCCAGAAAACCATTCCTGAAAGGAGTTCCGTTATATCTGAGCACAGCACACTTATCAATGAATCCATACAAGAAGGGACGAAGAGGTCAGGCAAGAGTGGATTAACCAGAGCTAATACTTGACTATGACTGGAAAGATGTTAAAATCACGTGAGTCAGCAATAACTTCTTTATGGTACTGCAGTTCATTATCTGTTACAGATAATTCTGCCCAAGTGTCAAATATCTACACTTTACAGTTACCAATTGTGGTGGTCAGGATTATGTCAACTTGGCTACTACGTATTTGGCTGCTGTATTAAGTGGCAGGGCTGGGTTTGTGGTGGCTCCCTGCCCCTCGTCTCTGATCTCGCGACCTTTGACTATGGCTGCTGGTCGCTCGCGTGGCCAGGAGCTCCTGCTCTTTGCTTCCAGTGTCTGGTTCCGGGACTTGAGCTAGCAGCTGTTGGACTCATCAGTCCTTACAGTCGGCACTTGAGAGTCCTGCTCCCTGACCTGCCGATCCTGGGTTCGCCAGCCTCTGCCCGCTCCTGCTCCCTGACCTGCTGATCCTGGTTTTGCCAGCCTCTGTCACTTCGTCTGGCCACCAGCTTGGGATCCACTGACCTACACAACCGGTGATCTATAACTCTGGTCTCAGCTGACCTTGGGTTCCTCAGCTTCCGTGGCCACGTGAGGCTTGTGCCAGAGCTTGGGACATTCAGCTTCTGTGATTACATGAGCTGTTTCCTGTATTTGTATCTATCTATCTATCTATCTATATATTATAAATCTTTCCTTGTACCTACACGTGTTACTGGTTTTGCTTCCCTAGAAAACCCAGCGTAAGACAATTTGGTACTGGGAGTTGGGTATAGTGTGGGATATTTACCAACACATTCATAAGGGAAAGCAGCAAACTTGGGATTACTTTGGTTCAAGCAGGTTTTACTCCTCTCATTCCCACTGTTTCTTCCAGGTATAGATAAGAACTGTTGTAGAGTTGCATTCTAAGAAGATGATAATGTCATTAACATTTACTTTTATTGCTACTGTGTACTCCTTTTTTTTTTTTTTTAATTAACAGTGAAGAAAACCTATGAGCTTAGGTTTTGCCATATGAATTGCTCTCTCCTTCATCTTCTTTCTTTATGGCTCATAAGTAATCACCTTTCCCCATCTGAAACAAATTAACTCCTGGGGAGGAGATGTTCTAAGAGCTTTCACATGGTCGTTTCCAAGGAAACAACTTCTTTTGTCTACTTGCATCCTGCAGCTCAGAAAATAAATTGCTTTGTAGCATCAGACAAGAGTCCAGAGAAGCCAGTTAGTTTATAGATACTTTGAGGGTGTTAAAGTCAAACAGGTTATCCCACTGCAATTAATACTGGATGGCTATTAACAGAACAAAACACAAAAAATACTAAACAAAACAAACAAAACAAAAAACCTGAGTCTAATTTAGAGAGTTGTGGGAATGCTGAGGGCTGAGTTTAGAAATACTATTACATTGGTTGAATACAATCATAAAAGGACTTCACTAAAGGGACCTTTTCAAGGCCGAGGAGTGTAACATCATTCAGTCTTGTGGAGCCCTCTACTGGAAAACTGTGTATCAAATTCAGAAGCAATATGTTTTCCTACAAAATCTTATCAAAAATTGAATTAGACGGCACTTGGTTTTGGCTTGGCAAATGTTATTTAATTCTTTATTATGATCTTAGCTAAATTTCAACAGTTTCAAGTGACTTCACCTGAAAGAGCTGTTCTTAAGATGTTTACTGTTATTTTTGCTATTTGGAGAAAACAATGTTGCTAAAGGTATTTGATTGAAATTGTTTCATGTTGATACAAACCATTTTTGTAATTTAATCGTTTTAACTGGAGGAATTGCATAGGCTCTTTGTGAGGATGCTTCCATGAACAAGCAAAATGTAATACTTTGTTTTTTGTTGTTATCAATTATTGTGAGCCACACTTTAAAAGACACCCATGTTATATTTTGTAACATGGAAAGAACACAATAGGAAAAACAAAAGATAATACTGTGCTTAAGGTGAGATAGTGGAACTTTAGGTTTTACAGGATCAGAATTGTATTGCACTAGAAAAGAGAGATTTCAAAATTCATCCTGAAAAGAACAGTACTAATGGAAAGCTTAAAATTCAGTATAAAGATTAAAGCCAAACAGTAATTGTCAGAGTATGAAAACTAGAGAAGATCAACTTGTTTTAAATATATACGTCACTAAGTGTATGACTATTTCAAATTAACTGTATTTTCAAAATTAATTGTAATGGCATTTGATATGATAGACAAAAACATTTAAATTGTGCCCACGTAAGAATATAGGGATGTGAATTACCATTCCCTGTAATCTATGACTTCTGATTTGTTTCTCAATTTAAATTTCCCCAACTACCTGCTAGAAGAATTGCACAACATAGGAAGTATTCTGTAAATATTTCATCATGTGCAGAGGTTATTCCGCTGACTTGGCAACTGGACTGTCTATGAGAGTGCGAACGGGGATCTGTCACTGCTGGAACAATGGGAGGCTCCAGCCTTTCTTTGCTGAGTGAGAAACTGTAAAGTAAGTTTTCATATAATTCATTCTCCAAATCAGTACACTGTGGAGAGTAAAGGGTTAGACAGATTTTGCTATGACATTACCACAAATCAAAAATGTCTCGGCCACCTCGGTTCTATAGTCACTCAGCATGTGACTCCGTGTGTGTCTGTTATGTTGGAACATAATTATCATAGAATGATAGAGTCACGCCTTGAAGGTAATACTGGAAACAACAGAAGCTTAAGAATATCAGTAAGTCTTTCTCTGATTTAACCTGACTCTCATCCTTTCACTTAGAAACTTGCTAGTGTTATGATGAGTGTGTGGCAAATGACATAATGCTTTGAAAATATGAGGTCATACTAACTCATCTACAGCCTGGCTTGCCCTATGTTTTATACCATCCTTCTATCTGTTTTTAAATGATTTATGTTAAAGCCAGGTAGCGAGGTGGACTATACTTTGAGATCTTACTATACAAGTAGGTTGAAATAACTGTACTTACTGTTCAATAGTTCTGTTAGAGCTAAAGATTGTTACAAAGATCTAATGGAATAAAACGTACAAATGCAGTAAATCATGGGGGTTCCAAATATGTAAGCCATTATTATTCATAAGAGCAATTTTTATTCATTTAATGCTTTTCAGTTTTCTAATAACTTTTATATGCATGATATGACTTTTTTCATTATGTCAATAAAGTTTATATTCTTTATTTGTATATAAATTAGAACACTAAGTTTTCCAGGATTCTGTGATTAAACTAACCTAGGGTAATATTGTAAATAATCAATTGACAGTAATTTAAGAAAAGGAAGAGTGGGAAAAATAAGTCAATTAATTTTGTGAGCTAACTAAATTAGAATTGTTTGTCAAAACTACAATGAGATGCCATCTCACCCCAACAAGGTTGGCCATGATCCAAAAAACACAAAACAACAAATGCTGGGGAGGCTGTGGAGAAAGTGGAGCCCTCCTACACTGTTGGTGGGGTTGCAAAATGGTCCAGCCTCTTTGGAAAGCAATCTGGTGCTTCCTTAAAAAAAAGGGAAATAGATATACCATTTGACCCAGTAATTCCACTACTTGGAATATATGCTACAGAATCAAAGCCTTTCACACCAGAGGACACGTGCACAAGAATGTTTATCACAGCACAGTCCACGATAGCAAAAAGATGGAAACAACCCAGATGCCCAACAACAGAGGAATGGATAGATAAACTATGGTATATATACTCAATGGTACACTTTGCAATGATCAAGAACAACGATGATTCCAGGAAACATCTCCTAACCTGGTTTCAACTGGAAGACATTATGTTGAGTGAAAGTAGTCAGCAACAAAAGGACAAATATTGTATAAGACCCCTACGATAAGATCTCAAAAACAGAGTTATGTATAGAAGAAAAGACTCTTTGATGGCTGCAAGAGAGAGGAGGGAGGGAGGACGAGGAGGGGATGGTTTAGGTTAGATAGTTGGTAGAAATTTGGCTGGGTGAAATCGGTGATAGCACACATTAGAAACAAAAACAATATTAAGTGGACTTCAGCATAACTTGAATACTCCTTCCATCTTAACCCAGTATTGCAAGGATAGAGTAGCTGGGGCAGCGGTCAGGGGACCAGGCTCTTAGGCGAAATCGAGGCCAATTGGCGCAATTAGCGTTTTGCTAAGAGGGGTCTCTGCACCCACATTGGTGAGTGGCGTCTGGGGTCTTAAAAGCTGCCAAGCTGCCATCCGAGGGCTCAGCAAATGGTCCCGACTCAGCAGGAATGGATACTCACCGAGGACCAAAATGACATGCGGTAAGAACAACCCAGAAGATAGAGAGACCCACATGAGTAGGTGCCTTCATTGACTTGGGACCAGAAGAACCGGATGGTGCCTGGACACCACCAGTGATAGCCGAGATGGAGCTCACTAAGTTGAGTCTCGCTGGCAACACAAGAATAAAAAGGGGTGCACCCTGAGATCTCCACTAAAAGACCACAATTGGTGGCCCAGGGGCTTAGAGGTTCCCCTGGCCCTGATGCTGCCCTTACCCATAAATTATAACAAAGTTCCACTCTTCGGACACGAATGGATTGGACTTGGTGATGTAAAGCCTCCATTTTTACAAAAAGCTGAATGTTCCTGAAAGCTTTGATATGTATATGTCCCCCTGTTACACTGGAACTTAAATTTATTGCAGGAAAATAATGATAGGCAAATCTTCTATGTCTGATAACTACTTATAACTTCTCTCTTCTAATCTGCATCTTTACATCATTATAATGGTTAAGAGTTGCCCCCGAAATCAGATTTTCTGGCTGCAAACTCTGGCTTTACTTCTTACCACCTGTTCTAACTTGTGTAAGTTGTTTTAATTTTGTGATGCCTCTGTCCTTTTACCTGTAAATTAAGTATGGCTGTGATCCAACTCGACGGCACTTGGCTGGCTTGGCGTGATGATTGAAAATGGGATAACATTACACGTTGAGCATGTTATGAAGACTCAAAAAGCTATATTGTTATTGTTACTTTTCATACCACCTCCCAACCATTTTCTCATACAAATCCATCTGAGCCAGATACAATTTAATTCTATGACAAAGAAGCCCCCAACTATTCTTAAGCTTCCTCCTCTTCCACAATTAAATTTTGACTTTCTTCTTAAAGATTCCTTCAAATGGCCAAGCCAAGTGCCGTCGAAGTTGCTTATTCTCCCAAAGTCTAAACTCTGCAGGGTAGTAGGAGCAAAAACTCAAATGTTGTAATGAAGTCATACATGAGAAAGTAATGTTATTGCCATAAATACTACACAATGGCTTAATTTTACAATGTAAATCACTATTATACTTCTTAAACTTTACTTAAAGCAATATATAAATCCACTCATTATTATAGACTTGGTATGATCTTACACCTGTTTTATGATGCATCATGCTTACCTTATACATTATTAAGAGTATTAGAAATTGCTCACTAATGTAAAATAATAGTTGTTATATGTCACTATACTGAAGATCATACTTTGCCTCTTTTGGATTTGATCTAATTTTCTTCAGCTTCAGTTTGAACTTGTATATGAGCAGTTGATGGTCTGTGCTGCACTTAGCATACACCACATTATTTTGTGAGTGACTCCAAACCATGAATTGAAATACAGTATGATGCAGAGAAATGGATAATTGGCAATAATGGAACACAATGAAGTGGTTTCAAGAAGCTTTTACTTGGGCCAGATCTAAGAGAATGAGTTAGATGAGTTAATGAAAATTTGTTTTTTCTCTTAGCTAAATACTTCTGCATCTCAAATTCTGTCCACAACTCCAAAGTACTATCTGTTGTGACGACAGTAGTAGCACAACCCATAATCCTCCAGACAGTTAGAAGAAGTCGTCTTTGATTTCAAGAATATGTGAAAAAATAAGTGGAGAAGCATCTCTATGGAGGTTTGTTGGCATTAGTCATGAGGGTAGGACTTTAGGGCTATAGGTCCCACTGGACCAGCTGAGAGGTAGATCATGAGTGACAGAAGTTAGGATAGCCAAGTCTCCTCATCTGTCTGAGACAGAAAAGGACTCCTGGAATGTAAGGCTTCAGTGGTACAACCAGGAAAATTCTGGGCAAACTGGCGTAGGTGTTTACGCTGTTAGGAGACCATATAACTTTTAGTAAAATTTGTGTGTATGCTTGTGATATGGGTGGCTTACTAAAGTGTCTGTGTCTAAGGTTGGTACTATTGATATCATTCCTTTGATCCTTCCCCATGGATACTATGCTAACACAAATATAGCTCAGATATCAGGCATGACCCTTCTTAACTGTAATGTAATTTTTAGCCATCACTGCTCATTCAATCCCCATCTTTGCTCTGTGTTACATTTCTTGTACTTCCCAAACAAGCTATGTACTCTCACATCCCTCTACCACTGCACATGGTTTTCATTGGGAGTGTTCTTCCCCAGATTCATTACCTGGGTCATGTGTACTCATTCTTGAAATCTCACCCCAACATCATCTCTTGTAGGAAATAATTTCTAATCTTCTCTTGCTGTGCTTAGTAGAGCACAGCACTTGGGACCATAGTTTCTGGAACTATTGTGACTGTTTAGATTTGAGATATACCACTGACCAGATCTGTAACCTTTAGCAGGTAATTTATCATCACTGTCCCTCAATTTCCTGATCTATAAAATAGATGATAAAATATTACCCACCTCTGAAGGTTGTTGTTAAACTAAAGGTATGCTGAGAACAATGCTTAATAAATAAACCACAACCAAATCAAACCCAGTGCCATCAAATTGATTCCAACTTATAGCTACAGTGTTAGGCTGGATGCTCCAGAGAAACAAGACTAGTAAAGCATATAAATGTATAGTGAGAAAAGGATTCATATCAAGGAAGTAGCTCACATTGTTGTGAAGACTGGAATGTCCCCCATCTGGTTTTTTAAAAGGGAGGCAAACTGGATGATGTAAGAACTCAGCAAATATCTATGAGTCATTGAATTTGGGGAGTAGGAATTTGCCTTTTGGCAATAATCCTGTACTACTACTTCCTTCCCTAGCAAAGATGTCTCTTAGACTGGGCTTAACAGGAGGTGAAACGGCATTAATGAGTCTAGATACATAAATCTAGTATAGCGAGGCCTTTGAATATGAAACAGAGATCTTTTTAATAGCTGTGTCAGCACAAGTCTGAATTCCACAACCTTTTACCATTTTAAAATATATCAGGCATCATCCTTTTATGGATTACATGTACTACAGATAATAAAAAGTGGAATGAATCGTGTTTCTACTAAATCTTTTCCCAGTAATTTTTGTTATAAATTTTGTTGCCATGTTTCCAGCAGCAGAGAAAGGAAGGACATTTCAGGATCAACGTGCCAAAACAAAAGTTAAACAACAGTTACCTCATTTTAGCCTCACAGAATCTCTATAAGGTAGGGCAGGAAAGTATGTATTATTGCCTCCTTTCTGCCTGAGTAGAAATGAAAAAGAGGCACATGGGGGTCAAGAAATTTATAGAAGGTCACCTACGGTGAGACTAACGTTCTTCCAATATACTTTCCACCAGACCATGTTAGACCTAAAAGGTCATGGGTACACACTTGCTTCCAAGTCTGAATTGCATTTTGGAGTGTGGAACCAGGTGACTAATGGAGAAACAGTGTCTGGATACCCTGTTGTTGAGCTTGGAAGAAACAGCCCCATTTAAGCCAATGACTGAAACTGAGGGAATAGCCTGATGGAAGACTAATATTTCAAAGCCAAATGCTGCCTGCCTGTGTCAAGACACAAGATGTTTTACCTCAGCACTAAATAGAGAAACATCTGTTGCAATGGAGCTACTCCAATGCAAGGAAGATGAGAAAAAGATCGATAATAACATTGACAATATCTACCTAATTTCATAAAAATGCACGACTGCACAAGAATAGCATGCCAGGCAATAAAAACTGCTGGATTAACCATGTGGCACTGTTGGAGGCAAATCTTGCCTTCAGTTTGCACAGCAGATATTAAGTGTCAACAGATGATTCCTCCAAGTCCCTTTCAGTTCTGTGGTTTGTGGAAATGTTTAATTAGCTTTATTGATATCTCATCATCTGAACTGAAGGTGTGAAACTCCAAATATAATAAACGTATAGAGGGTTATATTATATATTTTGAGTATGTATTTAAATCTATCTCTGTAATGATAATGAGTATACCAGTTACATTTTTACCTCTTGGTCCAAGCACTTTTTTCTAGTCTGTTTGCTTGAATCAGTGCAGGCAAAATTTTAAGACCTGTTTGCTAATCAGCCCAAGAATCTTAAATAATTCACCTATTAAAAGGGGTAAAGATCGTATAAATATTATCCACCTCTTTCCTTCCTTGATGCCTTGTTCTTCATTCTTGCCTATACCCCTGTCTGCACCTCCATGAACCTGGAGTGATGAGCATTCTGACTGCCTTGATTCAAAACTTTTAGGGGACCTGGTCCATGACCTCAGTTAAAGTGTGTCACTCCAGCTCCAGGACGTATTAAGAAGCAGAGTCAATCTAAGCTCCTTCTGAGTTACAACTTTATGATTACTTTTTGCTGGTAAGTCAACAAGATGTTTTTATTAACGAAAAAGCTGTTTTCTTTTTTATATACAATTTTATCGTGATTTAAGAACAATCTTCCAATCTGTATCATTTGCCACAGAACACCTAGAACTTTCCCCACTATTCTAGTTTAGCTGCCTATCCCCACCCCCAACCTCCCATGACAACAAACTTACCCTTTTTTCCTGAACTTCCTGTGACCTTTTAACAGTGATCTGATCCCCCTCACCCAGTCATCTCAGCTCCAGACAATCCCACATACATGTCTAAAGGCTTGTTGATCGTCAGCCTTGCTCTATGTTTTGTACAGCCCAGTTCAAAACTGGGAAGCTGACCCTGGTGCTGGATGCAGTTTGGGGTTAGGGAGTCCAGAGGCCATGCTCACCGATGGCCTTCTATTCAGAAGGACCATCAGGTGTGGTCTTTTGGTAGTATTCCAGCTCTGCCCTCTACCCCTTCTCTGGCTGGGTCCAGGACTCCACTCCATGTATCAGGCTGTGTGTCACTGGTGGGGGCCAAGCACCATCTAGTTCTTCTGGTCCCATGCTGAAGTGGACTCTGACTCATGTAGCCCCTTCCATCTGATGGGCTCATATTTTCGTCCCGTCTGTGATACCTACCATTTACCTCTGGTCCAGGTAGATTGGGACCATTTGGTGCTATTTAGGTGGCAGCTTGTTAGAAACTCTTTTTCTTTATAGAAAGTTATTTATTGTTAATAAATAAAATACCATAACATCTCAGTCTTATTTTTAACTTTCGCATTAAGTAAAGAAAATAGATTTTACCAAATAGAAATTACTTCTATATTTTATACATCATTCTTTTCATAGAGGATTAAGAGATGATTTAAAGATTTATCTGTATTCATGGTCTAGTTGGTAAATTATCCTTTTTACTGAACCTCAAGTCAAATACTAGAATGGATAAAAATGTAGAATATATGTTTATGAGAAGAAAATGATATTAAGTGTAAATGCTTTTATTAATGTCTGTAGCTTTATAGTGACACATTTTGACATGCTATTAAGGTACCTGTATACACAACTCACGCAAATGTTTACACAAACATATACTCTAAAAAATACGCATATATACTAGGGAGTATGGGCTAAAACCTGGAAGTAGAGGTGGTATTCAGAGTTTCTTGAGCACTAATTCTGATCCCAGTGAAGATGAGGCCTTTTTGGTGCTTGAATTCTTGTTTTAAAACCCAAAAGAGCCCAAAATGTTTCCTTAAATGGAAATGCCTAATTTTGTACATATATATTCTTTCACAATACTGGTGTAATCCTGTAGTTTGAAATAGCGGTATAACAGCAAGTACTGAGTTCTTCAGGTCTGGTGAAACCTGGCAACTCTGATAAAGTGATTCTGGCACTGGGAGCCTCCACCAAGCACTATGGGGGCTCATGAAAGATATCTTAATTTCAATTAAAGTCTGTATTCTTGGATAAATGAGACTCACCAGAATCTGATACTTTCTAGAAATGTTGTATGCATCAGAGTTGAAATGTACTGCTCAATAATGACAAGACCAAACCCTCTGCTGTTGAGTAGCTTCTAACTTACTTGAGTAGCTTCTAACTTACAGTGACCCTGCGGGACAGAATAGAAGTAACTGCATTATAGGATTTCCAAGGAGCAGCTGATGAATTCTAACTGCTGGCCTTTTGGCTAACAGCCAAGCTCTGTAATGACTACAGCATCAGAGATCCTGACAACTGCAGGAATGTTCCTAGTCCCAGTAAAGGAGACAGCATAAAAGAATCTCCCAAAGCACTTCACACAATCAAGTTTGTCCCATGCCTCTCATTCATACTACAAGACTCAGAGTGTATGCTTGTGTTTCCAGTTACCTGTTGACTAAAACTAAAAAGAAAATCACATTACTTTTCCTCATATTTGTTACCTGTGTGTTCTCAATCAATTAGTAGGATCAGCAAAAGCAACCACAAAAAGACCTTGCAATATTTAGACCATCAGTAATATATATCTTCTTGGCAAATGTGAAGAGAACTTGCATTTTTCTTAGTTTTTTTTTAGACATAAACAGACATACTAGTTGCTCTAGTGAAGGCAATTATATTCCCTTAGATTGATTTAGCTTAGAAGATGTTTTTGCTTCCATCAGAACTAAGGTCATTTTTACTGGCATTACTTTGCAGATGAAAAAACCAAAGTTTTTGAGATGAGCTGATGTGCCATAAATTAATAGCTATTGAATGTGGCAGTGGGACTTTAACCCAGGCATAGGCTTTCAATAGTCCCAAATGTATTAATTGCTATGTCTTTACTCTCAGAAGCACAGATGTGCTCATAATATGTATTTGTAGTGATGTAATTTCTTTCAGGAGACACAGACATTCAAAACAGTAGATTAAAAGAAAAGAATTTATTTGTCTCTTACCTAAAAGTCCACGCTAGAAAAGAAGCTGTGCTCCACAAAGCTTCCAGTAGTCCATACTTCTATTTGTTCTCCCATTCTTGAGGACTGACTGCTCTGAAATGAGTGTCTAAAATGAGTTGGCACTGCTTCTGCATTCCAAGTAGCATGGAGAATAAAAGGGATACATAGGAAAACATGCTTCTTCCTCTTAATGCCACTTCTTGGAAATTTGTCGCTCATCAGTTCTGCACACATTCAACTGGCCAAACCTGAATTACTTGGCCACACTTGACTGCAAGAAAGACTTAGAAAAATATCTTTCATTCTGGAAGCCATATGCCAGGGTCAGTAACAGAGCATTAAAAGAAAAGAAAGAACAGAGGCATGCCATGGAAAGCAAAATTATTTTGAATTCTGTGAATGGTGGTGAAAGTGTCTCCATTTGTGTGTCTAATACCACTTCTAAGAAAACATGGAAAGAATATAAAATTTGCAAACTCTGTTTAAGAATTAAATTAGGTTCAGCAATAGTTTAAACATAGGCTATGTCTGCTCCCTTGGCATTGAACTTAATGATTTGTCATTTGTATGTTGCATGGGTTTAATGGCTACAGGGTTAGTCATAATATCTATTTTCATTATTCTGGTACTTTAGCTAGCTGAAATTCATGATAATTTTAATTAGTATTTTTTAGTGCCGCTATTGTAATTAAGGAAACCCCGGCGGTACAGTGAGGAAATGCTATAGCTGGTAAGCACAAGGCCAACAGTCCAAATACAACAGGCACTGCTTGAAAACTCCGTGGGGCAGATGATCTCCATGAGTCAGAACTGACTCAACAGCAATGAGTTTCTTTCTTCTTCTTCTTCTTCTTCTTTTTTTTTTTTTTTTTTTTTGTTGTTGATTGTAGTTGGTACTAACAATATTGAAGAAAAAAAATCTGTAGTGGCCATTTTATGCCCCACTTGCAAATGTTTGATAAACTGGTATCAGAAAAAGTAGTGAAGTAGAGATGATTTGGGGTCTTTAATCTGAGTATCTAAATGGCTTATCCCCTTTCAATATCTCCCAACCATTAGAAATATTTATGGTTGGGAAGGAATGCCTTGACAGTGGTTACATGGACGTACATTCTTTCTGATTTCCTATGTTTTTCTTTTCATTGAAAATATAAAGAGGCAGATGATGTATTTTAATGCCAAAATGTAAGGCAGTTTGCATTCCTCCATTCCAAATTTGTCTTCACATGAGATTAAAGAAACATGAAATTTTCAGGTAATAAATTCCTTGGAAACATATCTTTCTGTTTTCGTTTACAACAGAAGTCAGCTTTCTGTGCACAAAATGAATCTGGTTTTCTACTGATGTCACCTGAGTATCTTTCTTTTAAGCATCATTTTAAAATATAACCACAGGATTCTTCTGATACTGCCATGTCAAGGGTCTGAGGCACATGTTGCTTTGAGTTCAAGATACATTTCAGATTTAAATCAAATTTATTTGTGTTCTATTTTTCCCCCTCTTACAAATTAGCAGTTACCACAGTTGCATCTGAATGCACACACATACAGATTGTGTTTTTTATACAAATAACACATGCCTTCTAAGTGTGTTTGACAATTGCTCCCTCCTCTTATCACTTAAGGTATTCTTAAGTGCTCTAAACTAAATTTTTTTTTTTTACAGTAACATGTAAAAAAAATGACATAGTGGCATTTAAGAAAATACTTTTCAGTTGGAGGGAAAAGAGCAAATGGCAAACATAGAAGGTATATTTATTCGTGTAAAAATACAGTATTATTTTCTCTTTCTTTGAAACCCGAACCCACGCCTTCAAGTCAATTCTGACTCACAGTGACTCTATAGGACAGAATAGAACTGCCCCATAGAGTTTCCAAGGAGTGCCTTTTGGATTCGAACCGCCAAGCTTTGGGTTAGGAGACGTAGCACTTAACAGCTGCCTATCAGGGTTTCCATCTCTCTCTCTAGTGAGCCTTATTCTTTCCCAAAGCGTATGAGTCAATTACTTATGGTGGGCTGGTATGAGACCTAATTGTCACATGGACTGAAAATTGTGGGGTGGATGCAAGCATCATTTGATCTGTAAATTGAATTTTGAACTTAGGGGAAACTATCAGATTTTGTTTTAATATAAGTTTGCTTCAGGGTGCATGGAATTTTTTTGAAGCTCACTAAATTTCAAGAGTAGTCAGGCTTAAAAAGTAAGAGTAACTTGATTCAATCTTATCTTTTATTAGACAGAATAGGGAGAAGGGAAAGTAGAAAAGGAATGAGAAGTTTCAGGTCTCCAAAAGATGGAGTCCTGGTAATGCAGTGGTTAAATAGTGGGCTCATAACCAAAGGTTGGCAGTTTGAACCCTCAGATGCTCCACAGGTGTGGCAATCTGCTACCATAAAGGTGACAGGTTTAGAGACTCTATGGGTACTTTTATTCTGTCTTATATAATTGCTGAGTCCAAATCAACTTGATAGCCATCAATAATGGGTAATACCTGCAGAACTGGATGTTTCCAGGGTTGTTTAATCATGTATGTAGCCATTAATTGAATGTCTGTGTTACTGAACACACTAACACCTATATGTAAATGTGAAACTCAACTCTACAGCCACTTTATCCTTCTACAGTCTATTTGTAATACAGCTGCAAAGATCTGTTCAGAACTTAAGTCTTGCCACTGCTATGCTCAAAAATCTACGACTCTATGTTTCACTGAGATAAAAAGAAAAAAAACCTTATGATGACTTAAGACATGCCTTTCCCTCATCTGCATATACATCTCAGTACATCTCAACCTGATCTCCCTTCCTCCTCACTGACTGTCATGGATTGAATTGTGTCCCCCCCCAAAATGTATGTGTTGATCTGACTTGGTTAGGAGTTCTGATATGGTGCCCTTCCTCCCATGTGTTGTAAATCCTGCCTCTGTGATACTGATGATGGAGAATGGTTTGCAGTTGTGTTAGTGAGGCAGGACCCAAGCTTGTGGAATATAAGGAAGAGAAGTGAGCTAAGGAAGTTGGGAACCTCACACCACCGAGAGAGAAGCACCGAGAACAGACCATGTCCTTTGGACCTGAGGTTCCTGTGCCGAGATGCTGTCTCTGGATGTGGACTCAGCCAACTGGACTGTGATAGTTTTTCATATTGAATGGACTTGTAACCTGTTTATGGAATTTGTGGCTTTCCGGACTGTGACAGTAAAAGTTTTTCCTCATGAAACCTTTCACTCCCGGTATTTTCTGTTAGAGTGGTACCAGGTGACTGAGACACTGACTCGGTTCCAACCACCCTCACTGTCTTGCTGATAGTTGAATACACCAAGCACCTTTCCATCTCCAAGCCATTGATTTGTATCTCTTTGACCAAAAAAAGCATTTTTGGCAGCTGTATCTGCTCTTTGATTCCCAACTCTTCAAACTTTTTGTTCAAATATCACCTTCACAATTAGGCCTATCCTGATCACTTCCCTCTTCACTTTCATGCTTTATATTCTCAGTGTGAACTTGAACCTCCAACCTTCTGGTTATCACCCATGTGTCTTTACTGTCTGTACCACCCAGGGACTCCTAGAATTAAATTAACTCTGTCCAAATAATCATTCTAACAACCATCATCCATTTTATAAATCCTCTTGATTTCCAGCATTTACTGAATTACTGAAAAGTTTAAAAGTCAATCCCAGATGAAATTCTTTCTAGGCCTCATGGTGATTCTTTACATTTTATTATAATAATTTTAGAGGGTAAATCACTCATATGTATTTACAAATGACCTGACAACTCATTGCTCATCTCAGGCTGGAGTAAATATTCATTACATTCAATCTTCTTATTCTGTTCCAATCTGGTCTCCATAATGCAATCACTAATACATATAAATCTAGAGTAAAGATGAATCTTACTGAAACACTGCCTCATTCCATAACTTCACTGACTTATCACTGCTCTGAGGATAAAATCTAAAATTCTTGACACAAGCAATGAGATTTCTGATGGCTTAGGCTTGCCCCCTTCTCTGGTTTCCCATCTTCCCTAAACTCTCTCTCGGTGCTCCACTCCCTCTAATAACAGCCCCTTGGACGGGCCGTGTTCTGTCTTGCCACATATAATTTTTCTGTTCCTTTCTCTTTGCCTGAATTTTCCACATCCTTCTACTTCCATCATTTTGATTAACTTATACTCAGGTTTGGGGTCTCAATTCAGTCTTTAGCTCCCGTACTAGCTTTTTATCTCCCTGTTTATCACCATCATCAATTCAATGGCAATGAGTTTTTTGGCTTATCAGCAACATAGAATTGTCTACATTTGCTTCATCACACCTATCAGTTAGAATTTAATTAAGAATAAAGCAAAGACATACTACAGCCATTATTTTCAATAGATAGGACCTTTTTATTTTTAATATTATTTCAGTGTCATTGCCTAACACAATGCCTGACACACATAAATACTCAAAGAATAAGTGTTAAGAATACATGCATGAGTAATACAGTATTACTAGTCTGAAGGAGCTCCCAGTCTAGACAGGAGCCAGAATAAATCAGACATAAATACTGCATAATAATCTATGACAGTAGAGGAGGGAACAATTAGCTACAACACTGTTACAGTAGCTACTTAGAGAAGGTGTCTCTTGAATGGGGGTTTGAGGAAATTTTTGTGAGGTGTCAGGGGAGAAATAAAAACCAATTATACTGTCTTTTCTAGGATTCTTGCAGCATATATCTTAAATATGAAATATTCATTTGTAAGTTTTGGATGAGCAACTGTCTATGAAAATGTTCCTCTGTTCATTAGGAATGATAATTTATAGCTGAGTCATAACCTATATAAAATATTTTGAAAAGAAATAAGGACATTTCTTTTGAAAAGGATTAAGTGGCTATTCCTTTTTACTACTCTAGTATCAATTAAAAGGAAAAAACTAATCTTTCCAAAATGCTAATAAATCAAGTTATTCAAAGCTATTCTTTGATGAATAGAGAAATATTGAGCTAGGCAAAGTGTGATCCTAAAACTAAGAAAAGCTTGGTTATGACACAGGGCTTTATTTGGAGATTTTTCCTACAGCACTCACTCACCCTTGATGTTCTCAGTTCAAGAGGAAAAAACAGCACCTTGTAAATTGCTGCTGAAAATATAAATTTATTTCCAAAATATTTCCTTTGGACCAACTATATCTTAAAAGTAAACCATAGGTTTATTCCTCAATACACTCTTAAAAAGTTTTGCCTCTTCAAATGATAGCCTTTGGAGCAAAGATCCACTTTCCTCAAATTTTAAGTATTTTGGTAAATATACCCCAAACTTTTAGAAATGCAGACATTTTAGGTAATACTCTGGGGGTCAGTTCTACCCTGGCCCCTAGGGTCTCCATGAGTCAGATCTGACTCGATGGCACTTGGCTGGCTGGCTACATGCGAATGTAAGGCTTAGCCAATGTGTGGTATCTCCTTTTATGTGGTACAAACATATAAAGTAGTGTATTTCCTGATCCACGAATTGGATCCCGAGGGACAACAGCAACAAAATAATATCACAATGATGATCCAATCCTTTATATTGTATTTTAAAATATGCCTTAAGAAAAATACAATTTAACGAGTGCCTTTTAAATCTGTCTGTAGGGAAATTTAATATAACTCCACCTTCACTTATTTACGTGGTTGCTTAACAAAGACCAGGTCATTACATAAAAGTTGGCCTTGTGTGAAGTGGAAGATGTCAATATAAGATCACGAAATGGAGAATGACTGCATCATTACATAACTGCCAAATTATGTTATTATATAACTGCCAAATTACGTTATTGTATAACTGGCAAGCTCAGAATCATGGCTGAGTCAAGTTCACACATAAACTTAACCATCACGTATTACTCTTGGTTTGCACCTTGGCTTTTTGATACTAGTAGGTGTCTGTCATTAATGTGCAAAATAGTCTGATGGTAACTTTTTTTTCTATTGTTACAAATGTGAAATGTTTGATAACAAAATGATCTGTAAGTGAGGTGTAGGGTTATTTCTGATCATGTGCCTGAGTGGTGCAAAGAGTTAAGGTACTTGTCTGCTAACCAAAGGCTGAAGGTTTGCCTTGACCAAGAGACACCTTGGAAGAAAAGCCTGGTGATCTACTTCTAAAATTTAGACACTGAAAAATCTTATGGCGCATAGTTCTATTTAACATACATGGGGTCACCAGATATTAGAATCAACTCAACTGCAACTTTTTAAAAATTATTTCTGAATTTTTTAAAATCATGTCTGCTGGACCTGCCACAAAGAAAATAGTATCTGCAACCTAAATGGAAAATCACAACAGATTGTGAAAAAGTTAGACTAAATAAAATAGTCATCTAAAAGAGTTTTATTGTGTTATGTTTCTAGTTTTACTGCCATGGAAGTGGAGAAGTGGTGAGTTCATAGCCTTTTTAGCAGTGGAGCTCAGTACTCTCTATGACATGCTGATACACTGAAAACCAGTGGGTTTGTGCTTCTTTTTTTAAAGGCTAGTCACAAACTAACTTTGGCAAGCTTTTGATTTGTTGATAAATGCTACCTCATTTGCAGAAAATAAAAAGTCTCTTGCCAAGTAAATTGACCCCGTCTTTGTCATGCAGTGCTGCTGTAACAGAAGTATCACACGTGAATGACTTTAACAAAGAGAGATTTATTTTCTCAGACAGAAGTAGACTAAAAGTCCACATTCATGGTGTCAACTCTAGGGGAAAGCTTTCTCTGTTGGCTCTGGAGGACAGTCCTTGTCATGAATATTCCCCTGGACTAGGATCTTCTGACTAAGAATCTCAAGTCCAAACAATACACTTACTCCTGGTGCTTTCTTGCTAGTGGTATGAAATTCCCAACTATCTGATTCTATTTCCTTTATATCCCAAGAGTTTGTCTCAAAGGACAGTGCAACCTTACTGGTTGAGTCCTGCCTCACTAACACGACGACTAACCATCCTTCTTCATTAACAAGACAGTGCCAGGAAAAGTCACAGGATACCAGGAATTATAGCCTAGCCAAATTGCTACACACATTTTGGGGGGAGGAGGAGGGACACACAATTCAATCCATGATAATAAGTAAGCTTTGAGTATGTTATATGTTGAACAAAAAGACAATATAGTACAAAGGCTTTTTGTAAGGATTTTTTTTTTTTTTTTAATGAAAACTTAACTGTACTGATGTTGTTTTTCAGCTCTGCCTCAGAGACTACTTAGGAGGCTGTCTGTGTACACTCTGGTTCCCTGTGAAAGTGGTCCATTGTTGTATCATAAAGAAGTCATACAATTTATCAATAGATCATTTTCACAGGGAGTGGTGGTGCAACTTGTAAGTGCTCAACTGCTAACCAAAAGTCAGTGACTCAAACCCACCAGTGGCTCCACTGGATAAAAGATCTGGCTATCTGCTCCTGCAAAGATTTCAGACTTGGAAAATGTATAGGACAGCTCTACTCTGGTCACATAGGGTCACTATGAATTGGAATTGATTTGACTGCATACGAAAACAAGCTATTAAGTTATGCCAGCCAAGCCAAGTGCCGCCGAGTCTGATCCGACTCATGGTTACCCATTCCTAAATCTGTGTCTGTCTGCGCAGTGTTTTAGCTACCATGCTCATCTCTGTTGCACCAGTTGTTGATTGGACATTCAGTGCAACTAAATAGAATAATAAACTTTTTCATTTTCCCATAGTTATATTGTTGACTTGTGGCAAGGTTATTTTTTCAAAACATGGACCTGTTCATCCAAACAAGTGTCATTTTGGGTGTTTAATTGCTATGACTGATGTGTATTTACTAAGTATTTGACCTACTTTCTTTAAAAAAGAAACTTGTTGAGTAAGAACACACACACAGCTGGTTGACCTAACTTGACTTCTTGTCCAAGGACCATGGTTAAACATTTTGTACAGTGCTCTGCGAACATTAGGTGTCAGCATAGGGCAATCTACTGCAATTATCTCAAGAATGCCACTTTCTAAACTAGTATAAAGCCATTACATTTCTATTTTTGTCTTCTTAATAACCTTGTACAAAGCTTTCTTATTAATTCCCATTTTTTATTTTTATTTTTTGCATTCTATAGTGCCAGCTATGATGTCAGAGGTGGTTAAATTACAGAGGGGGTAACAAGTTATCTTACTAATATATTTTTGTCTTTTAATATAATTGGGACTAACTGGAAGAGAATCAAACAGTGTCCTCAGCTGGGATGATATACTTTTTTGTAATTCATTAAAACAATTTTTATTAGGTATATGTCAAGTATATACATACATATATATGCATATATCAGTATTCTTTAAGTTTAGTAATCAACATTAAATGTGCTCATAGTTAAAAACAAAATAATTCTGAAAGGGCTATTATGAAAAAGCAGAAGTTCCTGCCTTCCTAATTCTTCTGATCCTCAGTTTCCATCTTTTTCAGACATTTACACACATAGCTCCAAATAACATGCATATCATCTTCTTGAATTTTTTTCTACTTTAGAAACTATTGCTTAAAGTTCTATGATCAGAGAATTTAACTTTTTCTCATATTCCTTTTCCATTCTACCTTACCTCTACATTCTTCCTGCATGACAATTATCTCTGAGTCAAAATTCTGTTTTTGATCCTCTAGAGAAACCTAGACTAAGATATTTGGTACTCAGAGTGATTCTGGAGGAACAAAATCTTGAGGATTGGTTTTCCGAGTGAGTTCTCAAGTCTGGCAAGCTTTAAAAGCACTGATGACTCTATTTCCAGTATTAAAGAGTGCATCGTTAATCCATTGTCTGATTTGGTGATAGAGTTAAGCAAAATATCACCACCATTAGATCAAACATTAGTGAGGAACAAATCTCTCAGTGTTTAGGTATTTGATACCTTTCATCATTTTATCAGATTGATAAGCTTTATAAAACTGACTCGGTTTTACTTTCAGTAGATGAAGTGGAAGAAGAAAAAGATGAACTCAGGGCTTCATAGTCACAGCTGAAGTGTTGCATTCAGGCCCTGATTGTTGCTATTTGTGCCCTTAAAGAAATTACTTCTTGTACTAACAGAGCTGAAAACCAAGCCTATTCTTATCCTCAGGGTGGCTGGAAAGCAATGCCATTTGAAATCCGAACATCAGTAGGTCTCAGATGTTAAAATGAGGGCATTGAATGAAAAGAAATGGGACCCTGAAAACTGGGATAAGGACATATAAGTAGATAAGGATGGAGGTAGGGACACTGAGCTCCTAAATTCTGTTGAATTACCCTTGATGTTACAACCAGCCCTTCTGCTCCCATCTGAAGAGATTAATCCATCTTTGCCTATTAAATAATCTTTTCCAGTAAAATCAGTGCTTCTGCTGCATTCTTGGTACCAAATATCTTACTGTCAGCTCACTAGAAGAGCATTCCATAAGCCTGCATAAATGTAGAGAGATTTACTTCAAGGAAATGTCTCTCAAAATTGTGAGGAAATGATTCACACATTTTTGGAAGCCGATAAATTCCAAATCCATGGATTGGGACAGGCTGAAGACCTCTACCGGTTCACATGGTTGCAACTGCTGGTAAACCTGAAATCTGCAGGTCAGGCAGCAGGCTGGAGGCCTCTTCTGGCTCATGGTGTTTTGGGAACTCGTGAATCTAAAATCTGAAAGTTAGGCAGCAGGCTGAAGACTTCTTCAGGCTAACAGTGCAAAAACTGAGGTCTAGCAACATAAAGAGTGCAAAGTCGAAGGACAGAAAACTTTGTCAGAACATATATTTATATATTGGAGACAAGCAACACCCAAAAGGAACCTTGCCTTTCAACTGATTGCTTTGTCATATCAGAAAATAGAAAGTGATTAACAGTGTCTAGCAAATCACTGAGAATTGTAGCTTATCCAAGAAGATACATAACAGTAGGCACTACATGTTTATTGGCCATTTGTGTGTGTTCTAGAAAAGTCTGTTTCAACCCTCTGTGCATGTTTTCTTAAGATTAATTTTCTTTTCACTGTTGAGTTGTCAGAGCTATTTGTATACTCTATTTGTATTCTGTACCTTCTAAGACACATGATATACAAACATTTTCTCTCATTCTGTGTGTTGTCTTTCAGTTTTTGTTGGTGTCATTTGAGACACGAAAGATTTTAATGTCTACGATGTCCAATTCATCTACATTTCCTTTTGTATTTGTGCTTTTGTTATCATAAGAAAGAAACCATTGTTTAATCTGAGGTCACATATGTTTACTTATATGCTTTCTTCTGAGAGTTTTTTGTTTGTTTGTTTTAGCTCTTACAATTAGGTTCATTATTTATTTTCAGCTATGTTTTGTATATGGTATGTGGTAGGGAGCAACTTCACTCTTTCATATGTGGATATCTAGTTGTTTGTACCAGTACTACTTGTTGAAGAGACTATTCTTCCCTCATTGAATTGTCTTAGCAACCTTGTTGAAAATCAGTTGATAGTAAATATGAGGACTTATTTCTGGAAGCTCATCATTTTTTTTTAACATTTGCTTACTTTCACAATATTCTAGACTCACACTTTCTCTGACCCCATGATGGAACAAGCTGTTTCCTTCAAGGCATCTTGGTTACTTTAATGAAGAGCGGAATTTAGAAGTCAATATATGGGCATTAGGTTTTCTCGTTGACATAGGAGTATTGTGACTTCTAAACTTTCTGAAAAAGAAAGCTAAGAAATATACACAATCACACACACATTAAATATTATGAGTTTTTTTTTCAGATAGCTTCAAATGTAAACTTTTCAAAATCTCATTATTTTCTACTATAATTTTTTTTTTTACATATCATGTGTTTTCATTAATGGTAATACACTGGATCATTGAATTCTATTGGGGTTTTGGTAGGTAGTATGGATTTTTGGTTTGTTTGTTTGTTTATGCCTTTTCCAACAGTCCTATGCTCCAAGTATCAAGGAATGTATGTCATCTCAATAATTGTACGCCAAATGCTCCCAGTGTCCAAAAGAACAAATAGTGTCCAAAGAAAAATTTTCAGCACTTCCCTCTTACCAAAAATGCACACATCTCATAATATCCTATAGAAACAATATACTTTGCAGCAGCCATATTTTTTCAGTTTCAGTCATATAGGCCCCTGACTTGTGACAGCATGTACTGTCAGTGGGAAAGCAAGTTTCCCAATGAATCTGAGAGGTGAAGGAAATGGGTAGGCAACTATATGTCCCAATAGTCATGAAATGGATAATCCAGCTCCATAAGATTTGTCTTTGTTATTCTTTTATTTGTATTTATAGCTCCCTTCTTTCATGATGAGAACTCTTATTCCAAAGTGTCACTAGATGTATTTGTGTGCTCAATCTTACAATGCGTGTAAGAGTGTTTCAGAATTAATATACCCATAACACCACTACCACACACACGAAAACTACTACAAGGAGTTCAAAATTTGTTTATAGGTTATTTTGAAAATTCTTCATAGACTGAAATTATGTAGTCAAAACAGTGTCAAAGTTACTTAAATGAGTTATTTTTCAATCTCACTTCTACTGTTTTCAAAAATTAGTCTCTGTTTGCATTCATATTTTTCTTCAGTCTTATCAAGTATTATTTTTGCATATATGTAACTTTAACATGCTCCCTAAAGTCAAACCTACAGAAAAGTTACATTCAAACAATATCATTCCCTTTTCTACCTACCTATAGCTTATAATACATTCATATTACTACATTTATTATTTTTTGGTTTATCCACTAATTTTTACAAAATTAAGTATATATACATGTATATATATAGACATGCGTGTGTGTGTTGCACATTGCATATACCCTTGCACTTGGTTTTTTTTCCCTTGCTGGTAGATTCTGGAACTCCCTCTACATTAATGAACAGAGCTCTTTCTCATTCTTCTTAAATAGTTGTATAGTACCCATTGTATGTATGTACTATGGCTTATCTAACCCATTTCTATGATTGGACACTTACATATTGTTTTCATAAACTGCTCTAACTTTCTCATCTGGAATATATCAATATGATTTAACAATTATCAGTCAACTCTACTTCTTAGCATATTTCCCCAAATGTACCTTTCAAATGAAGCAATGATCACAATAGCAAAGACATTCTTCCCCAACTGGAATGTTTTCCTAAGACATCCACAGTGAAATCTTCAACATCTCAGTGCTTGGAACACCACTTGTGCCAGAACTATCACAACCGATGTTACATTCTTATCAAGATGGGTTTCTCTTTTCCCGCAGTGGTAATTAAGCCAGTTCCTGCTTATTTGAGCAATTCCCAGTATCAGGTACATGTACCAGGTTGAGTTCTCAGAGGAGTAGTCAACAAAGACTAGATGAGTAAAAGATTTATTGGGCAAATCCGATGAAGGGCAAAATGCCAGAGAACAGGAAAAGGTGAAGAGAGTCAGACCGCAATGCCAGTCTAGTACCCATGAAAGTGGAGAAAGGAGGAGAAGAGCAGGTTAGGAAGACTTTGAGATTACAATGCAGTTCTGAGAAGTCTTAAGCAGCCTGACAGAGATTTCCCAAGCAGAGCTGTCCATTAGAGAAGCCTTGTTTCAGGAAAAAAAAAAAAAAGCTCCTGACTGTAGTACACTGATTGTGCTCAATTACTGGGTAGTGATAGTCCAGAGAAAGCATGGTATGGCATGAGTGCCTCAATAGTTCCAAATATGACATAGTTGAAGACTGTGAGTCGACTGTGTTCAGTAATATGCTAGTAAATGTGCAATAAAATTTCTACCAAAGGAATAAGATAGTTCTCTCTTATAACTACCGATTTCATTGCTATAAAATACCATTGCCATGGCTAATTTACATATGCGATGCCATTAATACAGAGTTAGGAAAACATACTCACAACTGGTTCTCATGAGCCATGTAAATTGGCTTCAGCACCCTACTAGCTGTTACCCTAACACATTCCTTTGTAAAGAGATATAAATAGTGAAAGTACTTACCTACCATAGGTAGTTTCCAGTATTTTGCAATTACAAATTATGTTGCAATAATACATCCTGACTATATGCATTTCTATGACATTCAGTGTATCTTCAGAGAATATTCCTAGATAACCTAGATGAAATGAAATGTATTTGAAAACATAGTTGTTCAAATAAAATTTGTCCTCATACATACAGAAAGCTTTAACAGACTAATTTCCATAAAGAAGTAGAGAAAATTATCGAGACACTGTACGATAGAAATATACCAAATAGTTTCACAAGGGGATTTTAGAAGGACCTTAGAGTCCAAAGTAATGCAGTGGAATCATACAAATGGAGTTCTTTAAAACTGGCTTCTCTCACTTTGTATAATGTTGTTTGTGCTGAGAAACCACTGTAGAATTCAAGGTAATAAAGATTTGCCCCTATGTTTTCTTCTGAGAGTTTTATGGTTTTAGCACTTATATTTAAATCTTTGATTCATTTTGATTTAATGTTTGTGTATACCCACACTCCACTGATTCTAACTCATACTGATCTCAAAGAGTAGAACTGCCATATAGGCTTTCCAATGCTGTAATCTTTATGGAAGCAGACTGACACATTGCTGTCCTGTGCAGAGGCTCATATGTTTCAACTTACATCCTTTTGGTTAATATCCAAGTGCTTAACCACTGTCCAGCTGGGCACTCTAATTTTTGTATGTACATATTAAAAACAAACAAACAAAAACCTCATTGCCATCAAGTTGATTCCAACTCATAGCAACCCTATCAAATAGAATAGAGCTGCCCCATATGGTTTCCAAGGAGCTCCTGGTAGATTGAAACTGCTATCCTTTTGGTTGGCTGCATAATTTTTAACCACTACTCCATCAAGGTTTCTAAATGTCCACATTTTTTACATGTGGATAACGATTTGTTCCAGAGCCATTTGTTGAAGAAATCATTCTTTAGTTATTGAATGATTTTGGTACCCTCATGGTGCTGAAATTTTGAAAATGCTTGGAAAGTTAATTAACCTCAGATATGTGGGTGTATGTCTGTACTCTCAGGTATATGCCGATGACTTATTATATCTATTGTTATTCCAGTATTGGATTTTTTTGATTGTTGTAGTTTTGTGGCAAGTTTGAATGCAGGAAATGTCAGTCCTTCAACTTTGTTCTACTTCTTTAAGTAAAATTCCTTTTAATTCTATATGGATTTTAATATCAACTTTTCCATTTGTGCCAAAAAAGGCCATCTGCATTTTGAAAAAGACTGTGTTGAATGCATAGATCATTTTGGAGAATATTGCTTCCTAAAAACATGACATTTTACAATCCATGGACATGGTATTTCCTTTAAAAAAATGATTGTGTTTTAAGTGAAAGTTTACAATCCAAGTCAGTTTGTCATACTAAAACTTATACTGCTATATAACCCTAGATGCTGTCCTCATGCTGTGACAGGGCATTCTTTCATTCTATCTTGTATTTCCTGTGTCCTCCAACCAGCTTCTGTCCCTCTCCACCTACTCATCTAACCTCTGGATAGTAGCTACCCAGTTAGTCTCATGTATCTAGCTAAGCCAAGAAGCACACACTTCACCAGTATCTTCTTATGTCTTATGGTCCAGTCCAATTTTTGTCTGAAGAGTTGGCTTAGGAATGATTTCAGTTCTGGACTGACAGGGAGTCCTGGGGACAGGTCTTCCAGAGACCCTCCATTCTGTCAGACCATGGCCTTTTTTTAATAGAATTCAAGTTCTGCATATCTGTTTTTCTCCTGTAATATCAGGGACACCCTGTTGTATTCCTTGTCATGGCAGTCATTGGTAGAGGCCAAGTATCATCTCATTCTTTTAGTCTCATGATGATGTACTCTCTGGATTATATGATCCTTTTTGTCTCCTGGGCTCGTATTTTCCTTATGTCTTTGATGCCTTTCATTCTCCTCTGCTCCAGGTGGTTTGGAACTAATTGATGCTACTTAGACCCGACTCGACGGCACTTGGCACTTGGCTAGAAGGCCTTTCACTTTTTTGCACAATAGAAATAAAGAAACCATTACCTACATCATTTACAGAACAGCAATGTTCCTTAGTGTCTTGAAAAGAATGAACTGGCAACACCTTATCAGGCATGGCAGATACTGTTATAATCATCACAGATTTTTAAATTAGCCCTCTGTCTGAGCAATTTTACCTGTTCAGTTGTTCTATCTTTTACTTATTCTTAATGTTCCCCTCTGAATATTCATTTTTCTCCCCCTTCATTATACAGTCTATGTCAGTGAGCTGAGCTAATAGTCCTATAACAGTTTTTTCACATGATTTTGCCCTCCAAAGAGTAGGGTCACTCAACAAGCTGACGCAGTTGGAATACCATTATATTGCATCAATTATTGTGATGGGATAGTAAAAAAGATACTTAAAAATGCAACGTTGTTTATCATTGTATAGTTAATCCATAATTCCTTACATGATGAGCATTTTAGCAACCTAAGAAATATTCCCTTTAGTAGATAAAGGTGGAATTAGTTGCTCTTTCACCTATCAAGATACTTTTCCATAACCCTGTCTTCAGCTAGCTCGACTGATTATGGTATTTATATTTCTGTGAACACTGTACTGCCTAAACTGTTTCAATGTTCCTGGTCTGAGTGTCTTTGGAAGTATTCCTCATTAGGTGGTATCTGCCAGGTTTGTGTAGTCGTCTTAATGGTTATAAGTTACAAAAGATAACATTTTAATCAAAAGAAATATTTGCTCAATACCCAACTTTTGTCACATCCCTTCCCTTTGCAAACAGAATCACTGGTATTATCGTGACAGGTGGGAAACCTCATACTTTTTCTTAATTATTCTCACTTTTGCCAGAGCAGCCAAAAGCAGCCAAGGCATGGAATTCTTAGCTGAATTTTTTCTGCCTGAGTGTTTTTTTAAATCCATTTAGCTGGCTCCCTAAGCTGTGGATCTACTACCTCCAAGCTGATGATGTTTTTCCAGCTGTCAGTACAAACCAAACCAAACCCACTGCCATTGACTCAAGTACCATGCAAATGTAAGTTAGTCCAGGAGTTACCTGGCATCAGGTTCTTCACCGCTCATTTTCTTATCTTTCTAGCTCCCAAACAAAACCATGTGCACCATTTAATCATAATTATCAAGCAATGACCCTTTCAAATATTTTGCTCAGATTGCCAACTGCAGCAATTACAGTGTCTTATAATTTAGAAAACTCAGAAAACTGAGGGATCTATTCATGTAAGAATAAAGACGAAGAATATGATTGAACAGAAGATACAAACACAAGAAAACACCAGAAAGAGTGGAGATTCCTAGGTGTCACTTCTAAGACTTTTTCACAGTTGGATAGGACATGCTTCATCTTCAAGTCAAGAACCAGCAAGACCCACATGAGGTGTCAGCAGAGCAAAGACATAACTTTCACTAAATGGCTCTTTATACCTCACTGGTCATGGAGTTAAAACCAGGCTATGTAACTAGTTGGTATCGGCACAAAATATGAATCTATATATTTTTAATAAACCAGTATCTACATTTCAAGAAATGTTGTGATGTAGTGGTTCAGAGTTACAGCTGCTAACCAAAAGATCCACAGTTCAAATCTAACAGGAGCTCCTTGGAAAGCCTAAAGGACAATTCTGTCCTATGGGATAACTATGAGTTGTAATCTACTTGATGGCAATGGATATACATGAGGTCTGACAATTACATTTGCAAACTCATACTAGAAAAAGTACTACAGACCTCATTGCTGGATATCACTACAGTAACCTTTGATATGCTCCCCTTGGGAAGCTATGCACCAATGCCAGCACCTAGTCCACCCTTCAAAGCAATTTTGGAACTCTTTCTGGAATGGCCGTCAGAATTGTCATCGTATTACCTTTGATGTCCTGAATGTCATCAAAATGTCCTCCTTTCAATGTTTCCTTCATCTTAGGGTAAAGAAAACAGACATTGGGGGCCAGATCAATCAGGTGAGTAGATAAGGTATTCCAATACAGTTATTTGTTTACTGGCTAAAAACTGCTTCACAAACAACCCTACAATTAACTTCTTGAACTTGCCACCATGCCAACATGTGCAATGGTCATACCACAACGAGTTCCAAAATTGCTTTGAAGGGTGGACTAGGTGCTGGTATTGGTGCATAGCTTCTCGAGTGGAGTACTTTGAAGGATGAATGTGGTGATATTCAGCAATGAGGTATGTAGCACTTATAATATTTAAGTTTCTTCTTAATTGTCAGAACCTGTATGTATTTTATATATCTATAGTTCCATATATGTATAATATATATATATGTGAGCCATCGGCAAATGTTATGCCTTTGCTCTGCTGAGATCTCACACAAGTCCTGCTGGTTTTTGATTTAAAGGTGAAACATTTCTTATGCAACTATGAAAAGTCCTAGAAGTGATGCCTAGAAATCTCCACTCTTTCTGATATTTACCTGTGCTTTATATCTCTTATTTAAAGAAAAATAAAAGTGGGTACAGTGTACCTCGAGGGGAATTTTGGACTTTAAACTGCACATTATAAGTCATTAGCTAGTACATTTAATCCAAAGGTTAGGCTCATGGTATCCCTGGAGAAAAATAGAGCTTCTCAAGTAGAGTACATTACCTTAGACCAAGGCAAATTAATGCTAACATTAGTACTAGTACAGTTACTAGTGAGTTGATTTTAACTCATGGCTGCCCCATGTGTATCAGAGGATGGCTGTGTTACATCGGGCTTTCATTAGCTGATTTTTCAGAAGTAAGTTATCAGGCCTTCCTTCCGAGATGCCTCTGGATGGACTCAAACCTCCACATATTGGTTAGAAGACATACGTTTAACTGTATGCACCTCCAAGGGACTTTTACCCTATCATTAGATAATGATGAAATAAGTAAGAAATAACTTCAGAAAACAACAAGACAATAAACCATAGAGGCCTATTTTAGAACTAAATACTATTTCAAGAAGTTATGACTGAAATCTTTGCAATTAATAGCTATACATTAAATATTACTGAAGAAATCAAATAGAAAAACTGGAAATGAAGCCCAGCCCAGTGCCGTCTAGTCAGATCTGACTCATGGTGACCCTAGGAAATAAAAGTAAGAATAATATTTATGTAGAAATAAATGTAAATATATCAGGAAATACTATGACCCTAAAATAAAAATATTTTTGTTAAAAAGGGAATTATTAGTTTAAATGAAACAAAAAATTAAGAACTCTAGAATGTAAGAATACAGAACATTTAAAAATGGAAGTAGGAAGGCAGGGCTAAGGTGGCAGACTAGTCCCTCAGACAACAATGACCCCCCAAAATGAATTGATTATTTATGACATTTTAGGAGCCCTGAACATCAAAGGGAAAGTTAAGAAATTAGTCTCAGTATCAGCGTAGGACTGGCAAGCCCTGACCTGATGGGAGTTGGTGCCCCACAGGCATATCAGTCTTGGTGAGTTTGGCAAGCTGAGTGGTGGCTTTCAGAGAGCATCTTCCACAGCAGTAGGGACCAAGTAGCAAAGAGCCTACTCATGCCTCCAGAATTAGTGAAAAATAGTATTTGATTGTCAAAAGCTAAGTTCATTGTGTCTGATTTGACTTAAACAAAAAACAACAAATAGTACAATCAAGTTGATTCCAACTTATAGTAACTCTATAGGACAGAGTAGAACTGCCTCATAGAGCTTCCAATGAGCACCTGGCAGCTTTTGGGTTAGCAGCCATAGAACTTAACCACTACACAAGTGCGGACTACTCAGCAGAAACCATGCAGGCAAGAAGTCAATGGGATAACATATACAAGCCTTTGAAGAAAACAAGCTGCCAGCCAGGAATTACATATCCAGTAAAACTGTCTCTCAAATATGATGGCAAAATTAGGACATTTCCAGGTTAACAGACATTTAGAGAATTTGCAAAAAACAAACCGAAATTACAAGAAATACTGAAGGGAATGCTTTAGTCAGAAAATCAGTAACATCAGATAACAACCCAAGGTTGGAATGCAGGACAGAGAAACTGGATATCAACCTTGTTAAGGGAATCACAAAAATAAATCAAAGCTAAAATTCTGAAAATAGGGAAAATAGAGATGTCGTTATGCAAAGATGACAACATTATAACAAAAAAAGCAACTTAAAAATATAATTATAGATCTTTCATTTGGAAAGAAAGTTAAGGCAATACAAATAAATTAAATATAGGATTATATTTAGAAAAATAGGGGTTAAGTATTAAGGTAATTAACCAGAAAGGAAAATAACATACCTACTCATCAAGATAAAAGACAAGAAAAACATGAAGTCTCAGCAAATACAAAACTAACAACAATGAAAGAGCTGGGATGAGGACACATAAAGAAAAATGACTCGGCATAGAAAATTAAGTGGAACAAAAGAACGGTCAATAATGCTCAAAATAAGGCCCGAAAATGACAACACTAAACTCATACCTATCAATAGTTCACTGACTATGAATGGAATCAATGCACTGGTAGAGACATAGAAAGTGGCAGAATAGATAAGAAAACATGATCCATCTATATGCTGCCTATAAGAGGCACACCTTACATCTAAAGATTCAAACTAAAACTCAGAGGATGGAAAAAAATACTTATCAAGCAAACATTTAAAAAAGAAAGAAGAAAAAAGGCATATCAGACAAATTATAGCTACAATCTGTCTATTAATATCAGACAAAATAGGGACACTGAAGTCATTACTGTGGATAAAGAAAGTTACTATGTTTTATGAAAGGAAAAGTTTATCAGAAATCTATATACTATCCAACTTCTAGTGACCACCGTATGCCTTAGCTCATGATCTCCTTCATTGTCAAAGTCCAGTGACATTTCATCTTTTTGACTGTTTTTTGTGTGTCACTTTTCTGTCTCTACCTACAGCTGGGAAACACCTCTGCTCTTAAGACCTTATATCATTAGATTGGGCCCCTCTGTACAATTGAAAAGGAGGCCCTTGTCCAGCCAACTCTATCTTGCTACAAACAGTGGTTAAGACAACCATGTTATAAATATCGAGTCCTGAGAGCTTGATTTTCTCCTCATCTGTAAGAATTTACCTTGTACTGGTCATAAGTCACATGGCTATTCTTTCCTCTTAGGAGCATTGATTAATTGTTCTGTTTATCCCCTTTGAGTTACTGTCTAAGACTACGGAATTGAAACACCAGGTAATCTGGATGATTACCAAGCCCTGACCTGTTGGAGCCATGGAGATCCCCACAAAGAGCATCGCTGAAACATTGAAAGAACTACTTGCATGGACCAGGAAAAATATTAACAAGTCCCCTGCTTCCACTTAATCAACCTGTATAACCTCCTGGCTTAGCCTATGCAGGCAGGCAAGCTTTGGAGGAACTGATTGCCCCTTGCCTCTTGTGGGTCAGCACTCAATAAATGTCCTCATTTAATCACCTCACCTCCTGTCTCAGTATTGGCTTTGTGACAGGTGACACAGATCCACAACTGAGGTTACATAATGCAGTATTATCTCCCCATCTCAAGGTCCTTAAGCTTACTTACTTCCACAAAGTCCCTTTGCCATGTGTTATGGATTGAATTATGTTATCCAAAAATATGTGTTGGAATTCCAAACTGTATACCTGTAAATAAACCTCTTCATCATACTTATTCAATCTGAATTCTGAGTAAAATAACCTAAGTAGCTGCACTATATGTAAAAGAACACAGAATCAGTATTGGAGGAAGACTCATAAACAACTTGTGATATTCAAGTGATACAACCTTGCTTGGTGAAAATTAAGAGGACTTTAAGCACTTAGTGATGAAGATCTGACTATAGCCATCAGTATGAATTACACCATAAAGAAGATAAAAATCTTTGTAACTGGACCAAGAAAAACATCATTATAAATGGAGAAAAACTTGAAGTTGTCAAGAATTCCATTTTGCTTGTGTAGATTACACCTATGAAAGCAGTTGTCAAAAAATTAAGCATGATCATTACATTGGGCAAACTCCTGCAAAAGGTCTGTTCAAAGTGCTAAAAAATAATCATAGTAATAAAGATGTCATTTCAAAAACTATAATGGCTTGAATTGTATCCCCCCAAAATACGTGTCAGTTTGTCTAGACTGTGATTCCTGGGATTGTGTGGTCGTCCTCCATTTTGTGATCTGATGTAATTATCCTGTATTAGGTGATTTGTTGTAAATCCCAGCTTTTATGCCTCTAGTTATAATCTTGTTTGAGAGTCAATTGTCCATTATGTGGATGAGGCAGAGTTAGGAAGGGATGTGTCTTGAATTAACACATCACTGTTTGATTCAAGTCACCACCCTTACCCCACTCATCATTCCTTTCACCCTTTTTCAATTCATGCTGTTGCTTGAGTCAAACTTTTTTATCTTATAAGAGAGAAAAGGAGGGAAAGAAGTAAGCAGCGAGAGCAAGCTCAATACCACCAAGAAGAAATGAGAGTGGAGTGGGTCCTTTGGACCCCGAGTTCCTGCAATGAGAACTTCTAGAACAGGAAACAGAGAGAGAGATCTATACCACTGGAGACAGCCCAAATGGCAAAAACCAGCAGCAGCAGTGAAACTGTAGCTGCTGAACCAGAAGCTGCATGTGAGTTAGCACTGGAGCCCACCCACAGAGCAAGATAGAGCTAAGTGCCTTCAGGCAGGTAGTTTCCTGGTAGAGTGGGGTGTCTCTCAGCACTTACTGGCAGACCTACAGGGATTTGTAACATCTGCCTGAACAGAATGAACGAATCTGTCTTGGAAGAAGTACAGCCAGAATACTCCCCAGAACTAAGGATGATGAGACTTATACTTTGGACATGGTATCAGGAGACACCAGTTCCTTGCGGACATCATGCTTGACAAAGTAGAAGATCAGTTAAAAAGAAGACCGTCAATGAGATGGATTGGCACAGTGGGTGCAACAGTGGGCTCAAACACAGCAAGCAATGTGAACTTAGAAGACGAGGTAAGGAGAAAACAGTTCTCCCCTCCATGCAAGATGCCTATCCTACAATCTGCAGTATCTGTAAATATATCACTTTACACATCATGCTTGGTAAAGTATAGGGTCAGCAAAAAAGAGGAAGACCCTCAGCCAGATGGACTGACACAAAGGACTCAAGAATAACAAGGATTGTGAGTACAGTGCAGACCCAGGCAGAGTTTCATTCTGTTGTACCTGGGTTTCTATGAGTCAAAACTGACAGCACTTAACAAGAACATAGTTTCTCAGCTCCCTCAGTGCAGCTCTAACAGTGGGTAGCTTTAAGACCAAATATTTATTTTCACACAGTTCAGGAGCCTGCAAGTTTGAATTCAGGGTATGGGTTAAAAGTTAGGCTGCTGACAGACTGGCAGTTTTAATCTACCAGACACTCCTTGGAAATCCTGTGGGCAGTTGTACTTCGTCCTAAAGAGTTGGTATGAGTTGGAATTGACTCAGTGGCGGTGGGTTTGGTTTTCTGGTTTTACATATAGACATATGTATGTATAAAGAAAGAGAAAAATTAAGCTATTTATCTCAAGAAGTTTGCTCATGCAGCTGTCTTATATGATTGTACATGATGGTAAACCTGAAACTTACATGGCACAGGATGGCAGGCTGGAAACTTTGTCAGGAATTAATGACATTAAGAGGCAGTTGTCTTTTCCTCTGGAACCTCAAGTTTTTGTTTCATTGTTTTCCCCCCCGCAAGGCCTTTCATCTGATTAAATGAGGCCTGCCTACGTTATCAAGAGTATATTCTTTTACTTAAAAGTAAATAATTGTAGATGTCAACCACATCTACAAAAATACCTTCACAGCAATACTTAGATTAATGTTAGAATAAATAACTAGATACTACTATTTAGCCATGGCAGCACAATGGTTTAGAGCTCAGGCCACTAACAAAAAGGTTAGCAGTCTGAATTCACCAGTTGCTCCTTGGACACGCTATGCAGCAGTTCTAATCTGTCCTATATGGTTTCTATGAATCAGAGCTGACTCAACAGCAAAATGTTATTATGATCTAACCAAGACAACACATAGGACAAACCATCATACACAGCACTTCTAAAGAGGAAGAGGGAGTTATAGGATTAGTGATAGATACATAATAAACCACAACTATGTCTCATATGATTTATTTATCTTTAAGAAATCAAAAATAATGAAACCTGAGGAGTGTGCTGTCACAGCAAGAGCAATGAATGCATAAGTTTTTGCATGACAAACTGACTTGAACTATAAACTTTCAGTTAAAGCACAATAAAATATAAATAGCTTAATTAATTTACTTTAAGAAATGGTAAAGTTGGAGAAAGTTGAATGGAAAGTATAAGAATGTTCATTATTCTTTCTAGATTTTTTATGCAAGCCTGAGTATTTCATTAAAAATGAAACATAGATTTTTTAAAGGTATCATTATGTAATACTTAAAACAAGGCTTATGGTTTATTCTTAGCTCCTCATTTACTGGGAATGACCCTTAAAACCAAAAACCAAACAAACAAACCCACTACCCATCGGGTGGGGTTCCACTCACAGTGACCCTAGAGGTCAGAGCAGAACTGCCTCATAGAGTTTCGAAGCCTGGGAGATTTGAATTGCTGATCTTTTCGGTCAGCAGATGCAGCACTTAACCCTCTACGCCACCAGGGTTTCCGGAATGACCCTCATCAGGCACATATTTTATGAATATGTGCCCCAGCCAACTTGAATGGATTACTAAGAGCACCTGCCTCATGTGGTTGTGACGAAGCTGGTTATTGCTGGCTGCCATAAAGTTGATTTTGACCCATGGTGACCCAGTGTAGTGAAGAATAAAAGTGAGTCAATATATCTAAAGCACTTAAAACAGTGCTTGGCAACTAAGTGAGCCAGATGTTTTCTGTTCTCGTTTTGGTCCTTAGGACTGTGTAATGGGCAAAAGGAAACTGAATGTTTTAAAAGGGAATCCAATCTACAATATTAGAGTTTGTTCTTTGTTGTTTTGATTGTTTTGTTGCATTTATTGTGTTTGGTGTTTATTGTGTTAGTTTGATAAAATTGTCTTTAGTTTAAACCTAAATGTTTTTTATAAAATACATTATATAGATGTGTCCTCCTATATACTAAACGCAGCTGAGACTGGATTTTGAACTACTGTAGTTAAGATAAAGTAAGAATTAATGGAAAAAATTTAACTGTAAAAACATTAATTAAATTGTATGGCTAAAACGTGAAATGCGTTCTCGGCAAAACCCTCAATACATGGCAGGATGTAAAGATATACGTTGTGACCACTAGAGGGCGGTCAATGTCCATCATATTTTTCTTTTAATAAAAAAGGTATCGTGATGGTAGAAAGAAATTACAGCTTAAGAAATAAGAAAATAGAACCCATCTTTACCTAAGCACTCATTATAACTGCAATTTATATTTCAAATTCATTTCAAAACGAGTACATTCGAAGTTATTTTACAAATAATTTTCAGTATTCAAATATTATTTCTCCAAGATCAGATTTTTAAATGTGGCAAGGAATTTGAATCAGCATCAGTGACTGAATAAGTACAACTATATTATAAATTTCTTAAAGGTAGGTATCACAATCTGTTCCTCTTTCAGTCCTAGTATACTATCAGCTCTCATGTTTTCAGAGCATTGTTTCTTTTTTCTTTTAAATTTTATTTAGTAATACAAACAAAAAGTCTGTCATCAATAATTCAAAGTTAACATTGAAGCACACATTAAGTATTTCAAAAAAGATATGTAGTGTAATGCCATAGATGTCAATTTGCTACTCAGAAAATGGGGTGATTGTATCAGTCAAATGATTGTCTCTAAGGACAGTCTCTAAGAATGTGATCCAGAGGTGATAAACTGGTGGTATGTGATAGGCAAGGCCCATCTGTCTAAAACGATTTCCTCTGTCTGCCTGTTGGTTTTGGGGAACCTACTTAGAATCTCATTACTGAATAAACTTCAGGTTCATTTCTCCATTCAAATTTCACACATAGGATGCTATGTATAGAGAAGGGTAAAACGGAAGGAATAGGGAGGCCGTGATGAAAACATAAGCTCTTGCAGAAAGATTTAAATATTTGCCTTTGTATTGTCTGCTAGAATTTCTATATGAGGACTCTTTTCTCTATCTAGGACTTCTTAAACAACCTTATTCATTCCAAAATGTCCATGGCTTTTCATACAAATTACTAACTCTCAAACTTTTAAGATCTGTCTTCTGAACTTCAGCCTTGTATGTTTAGCTATACAGTAAACATTTATACTTAAGAGTCTTATAGGTCCTAAAAAAGCAAGACATCAGTCATCATCTCCACATATGATTTTCATCTGTTGTTTCTCAGCACATTAAACAGTGCTCCAACTCAACCAGTTACTGAAACTAGAAGTCTTGAAGTCATCTTTGCTGTCTTCTTCCTTGACTGCTGTATTTGGTCAATCCCCAAGTTTTGTTGGTGCTACCACTTAAGAATTTTACCAAGACATTAACTTCTGTTTATTCATACTACCTTTAGTTTCATACCTTTTTCTCACTTTAGTACAATAAACTGCCACCAGCTCTCTGATTATTCACTCCTGCCTTTCTGTAATCAACACAGTGTGAAATTCAGCCATAGTAACCTTGCAGAAAAAGCACATCTGATTATACCACTTCCCAATTGAAGATTCTGTTAATGACTTATCGTTGTTCTTAGCGTACAAACAAAAGCACTTCAGGTGACCTAGAAGTTCTCAAAGGATCTCCCACATGTCTACCTTACTTCTGCTTACTTTTCACTTTTCTTCTTGACCTCAATTTTTTCAGACATAGAGCTCTTATTTCAAGTATTTTTTTCCTATCTGTAATCCTTACTGTATTCCTTCCTTTGCAGGAAATATTTCTAATATCTCTCAATGCTACAAATACAGACAGCCTACTCTTCTGTAAATTCTCATCCTAAATTAGTTTCATCTCTAATCATCCTGGCTACTTAGGTGAAAGTAGATGTCCTAGTCACCTGGTGCTGCTTTAACATAAATATCACATGTAAATGGCTTTAACAAACAGAAATTTATTTTTTCACAGTTTGGGAGACTAAGAGTCCAAAATCAGGACTTCAGCTCCAGGCATACGCCTGCTCTCTCTGTCAGCTCTGCCTTCTTTCAGCATCTGCTGGCCCCACATTTGTTGTTGATCTCCATGTGCCTTGGCAGCAATCTTCCCTTGGGTCTAGGAGATTCACAATACAGGGACCCTGGGTCAAAAGGACACTGTCTGCTCACAGCCCTTCTTTCTCACTGGTGGAAGTTCCTTATTCTTTGCTCCTTTCTCTCTCCTTTCATTTTTTTTTTTTTTTTTGTTGTTGTTTGTTTGTAAAAGGCAGGACTCAAGCTACGTGGTGATTGCACTCTAATCCTCATTAACATAACCTAATTATTTTTTACTAACATAATAATATACAACTCACTTTTGAATTGGACCATAACCATAGGCATAAAAACACACTTCTATCAAGTTGATTCTGTCTTGCAGCTACCCTAGATGACAAAATAGAACTGTCTCAAAGGTGTTCCAATGCTGTGATCTTTATAGGAGTAAACTAAACATCTTTGTCCCTTGGAGTGGTTGTTTAGTAGCCAAGAGCTTAAGCACTACAGCAACAGAGCTCCTTAAAGACTTCAAAAAAACTCATTCTCATCAAGTCAGTCCTCACTCAGACTGACATTGTATAACAGAGTAGAACTGTCTCCTAGATTCTGAGGAGGACCTGGTAGATTCACACTGCCAACCTTTCGGTTAGCAATTGTAGCACTTAACCACCACATCACCAAGGTTTAGAGATTAGGATTTGCAACACATAATTACATTAGATCACACAGTGGGGAACAACCATGCAGTACTGGGAATTACAACCTAGCCAAGCTGACAGGAATTTGGGGGGAACACAATTCAATCCATGACAGTGGATTTTTCTGTTTTATGCAACTGCACTAAACGTTACAGCTGCATGAAACAGAAAAACCTACCGCCATGGATTCAGTTGTGTTCCCCCATATTCTTAGTGGCACAGTGCTTAAGTGCTGCATCTGCTAACCAAAAGATCAGCAGTTCGAATCTGCCAGGTGCTCCTTGGAAGCTCTACGGGACAATTACACTCTGACCTCTAGGGTCCCTGGGGGTGGGACTTGACTCAAAGACAGCGGGTTTGGTTTGTTGGTTTATACTAGACATTAGGACTATTTCCAATACATTGCATGCAAGACACATTTCTCAATGTAAGTCATTATGTCTAGTACGTCAGTTCTTTGAGAGAAGAATTACTGCTTGTGCTGCTCACACTGTGTGTCTAACAACTAGAAGAGTGGCTGACAAAAGTAGGTGCTCAATGGATTTTTGATGAAAGTTGAATTTGTGGAATAAATGGAAAAAAGTTTATCGATGAATTTGTTTAAACATTGGGTCTCTCTATAGTAACATTAATAGACTAAGACATTATCACTATGTAATTAATCAATATTAATAACAATAGTTTTTACACAGTAATTAACATATGTGATTTGGCATTCTACAGAGAATGCAGGCGAAAAGATCTAAAATGACAGGCTCGCAATAAATACCAAGAAGATTCAAGTGAGTTATAAAATTTGGCTAATCCACCATATTTTCACCATTCTTTGTATGACACCATGATATTTTATTCCTCTGAGCTGTAACATGGACATGTCTTCTCTACAGAACTTGTGGTTTTATTCATTTGCCTATCCAGTGTATTAAGACTCAACCTCTATTTCACAATTAAATTATTACTGCTTTTCTAAAAGTTCTTCCTATTCCTTCAGCCCAAGCAGAAATAATTACTTGTTTGTATGTACCATTAAAACATTTTTATGTGTTGTTTTAATATCTGTCATATTGAAGGATAGATAGCATAGTTATGTGTTGAAGTAATTCCTGGCTGCTAGTCTGTGAGCTATTTAGGTTCAAGTTTATTTTTAAGTAATTTGTTAATTTGATCACTCTACTGAAATTCCTTTACAAAAGTCAGAGAAAACAATAACATGGCATTATGTACATACCCATTTTTTTTAATTTCTCTTTTCAGTTTTGAGACTGTTAATCATATACTTTTCAAATTTTTCTTCTTCCCTTTATTCTGTGTTGCAGCTTTCTCCTGGGTTCCTGGATGCTTTCTGCCAGTCATCCTCAGGAGTGTATTTCCCTATGTCATATAATCCCTGTGGTGGCAGGTCCCTCAAGGCTACATCATGAGCTCTTTCTCTTTTACTTTATAATTTCTTTTTGAATGGTACTAACTTGTTTTGCTCATGAGGTTTTCACTGACTTTTTTAAATTTTAGTAAGTAGAGTGCCAGGTCTTTTTCTTGATGTGCCTTCTTCTGAAAGCTGTTTCATCTTGGGTCATGCTGCAGTTCTTGAAATACAAGTGGCATATGTTCCAGCAATACAACATGTGAGCCTCCACAGTACAACAAATGGACAGAAGGTGCATTGGGGCTGTGTTATTTTACCATACTTAGTCTTAACGCTGAGTAAATAATCCAGGAAGCTGAACTATCTAAAGAAGTCAGCATCACGATTAGAGAGACTCACTAACAACCTGCAATAGGCAGATGACACAAGCTTGCTTACTGAAAGTGAAGAACAAGTGAGGCACTTACTGATGAAAATCAAAGACCACAGCCTTCAATGTGAATTCCATCTCAGCATAAAGAAAACAAAAGCCTTCACAATCAGATCACTAAGAAGCATTATGATAAATGGAGCAAATATTCAAGTTGTCAGAGTTTTCATTTTACTTGGATCAACTATCAACATCCATGGAAGTGCGGTTAAGAAATCAAATAAGGCATTGCATTTGGCAGATCAGCAGCAGAAGACCTCTTCAAAGTGTTAAAAAGCAAGGACGTCACTTTGATGACTAACATGTGCCTGATCTAAGGTATGATATTTTGAATTGCATCATATATATGCAAAAGCTGGACAATGAAAAAGAAAGAACGAAGGACTGATGCATTTGAATTACGGTGCTGGTGATATTGAATACATCATTGATCACAGAAGGATGAACAAATCTGCCCTGGAGGAAGAGCCAGAATGCTCCTTAGAAGTGAGAGTGGTGAGATCTTGTCTTGCTTATTTTGGACATTTTTTCAGGAGGCACCAGCCCCTGGAGAAGGACATCATGCCGGGTCAAATAGAGAGTTGGCAACAAAGAAGACCTTCAACAAGATAGGCTGACACAGTGGCTGCAACAAAAGGCTCATACATAATTAATATTGTGAACAAGCCACAGGACAGACAATGTTTCCTTCTGTTGAACCTACGTACATTTTGAATTATAACTAGCTTCATAGTACCTGTGTAAGTGGTTAAACAACAACCGTAGTTTATTTTATTGGATATATAGTTTACCAAAACAGAAGTATGTAGCCTAACTTTTGAAGACTTTAAGCAGAGAATAAACAAAACTTTTCCAGGGATGTGACTGAAGAGCATATGGCTTTGGAGAGACTAACCTAGATAATCATTTTTCAGATATTTATTTCATTGTTGTTATTGAGAATATACGTAGCAAAACATATGCCAAATCAAGTTTCTACACGTACAATTCGGTGACATTAATTACAGTCCTCCAGTTATGCAACCCTTCTCACCTTCCTTTTCTGAATTGTTCCTCCTCTATTAACACAAATTCACTGCCTCCCAAGATTCCTATCTAAGGTCTCCACATGCTGTCATCACTTTGATCCCTTATAGACAGTGCTTAAAATTGCATAATTCTCAAGGCGTATGTTTTTCACTAGTTGAGCAAAACTATTTAGTTTTGAAAAGATGTCAGGGAACATTTTCAGTTTAAGATTTAAAGATCATCTCAGATAATCATTTTACTATTATAAATAATTGCTTCATTATAATAATAAAATTTAGAACTCATACACACGAGGTAGCACAATTAAGTCTGTGAACTTAGTTGTTTTAAGTGCTACATACCTCATGGCTGACTATCACCGCAGTCGCCTCGTTTGAGGTACTGCCTTTGGGAAGCTATGCACCAAAGCCGGTGCCTAGTCCAACTTTAAAGCAATTTTTAAACTCTTTTTCTGGAAAGGCCCTTGTGCATGGTGGCACTGTAGCTAGTTCATGAACTTAATTGTGTAATTGCCTGGGAGGGTGGTTAGCCAGTAAACAAGTAACTGTATTGGAACATCCTTCCTATTCACCTGATCTGGCTCCCGATGACTTCCTTCTTTACTTGAAAATAAATGAAATGTTGAAAGGAAGACATTTGGATGACATTCAGGACATCAGGTTTAGTGTGATCACAGCCCTGATGGCCATTTCAGAAAAAGAGTTCCAAAACTGCTTTGAAGGGTGGACTGGGCACTGGCATCGGTGCATAGATCCCCAAGGGGCATACTTCAAAGGTAACCAAAGTGATATTCAGCAGTGAGGTTTGTAGCATGTTTTCTAGGATGAGTTTGTGACCTTAATTGTCAAACCACATATTGTAACAAATTCATTTACTCAACTATTTTCTAGGTACAATTTTTAAGGTGCTGGCTTAAAAGCTAAAGGAGAAAATTCAACACTTTTAACAGAAAATTTTAAAAGCTTGGTCAAATTCTCTTGAATATCTCTTAGTATTTTACAAATATTGTAAATACTTGGCCAAGAAAAGTTAGCATCAGTTCAGATCATTATAACTTGTTCCCAATTCCAAAGTAAAAGACTCTGATTTCCTAATGTCTTACTGAGTTGAAATACATCTAATTAACAAATATTTCTTAACTGTATACGTTGAGCCCCGAAGACCCAAATACCAGCCTCTGTTCTTCACTGCTTGCTAAACTACCATGCAGGATTGGATTGTCAGATTAAACTCACCTGAATAAAGTTCTTAGTAACAAGTTTCACTGATAATCCTAGAGGTGCAGACACTCAAGAGGCACCGGCAAAGCAGAGACATCCTGCTCATTTCCTCACGTTGTTTCTTGAACATGTACTCTCTGGCCCAGAATAATCCATGAGGCCTCCATGTGAGATTCTGTATTACCTGACTCATCAGGGAATATTTAGTACATAATGCGTCTCAACTTACACTCCAGAGAGTTGTATACATACGTGACACTGTCCAGAGATCCTTGCCTCATAAATTCATAGCTTCTAAGTTTATTTACCATAAGTAATTCTTAGCCAGGGATATTTTGCTGATAGCAGTGCATAAACATGCACTCCTTTTCCATAGAAGTGTTGCTAATCTTTTTACCCAGAGTTATGCAGTGTCAGCTATCTGTTTCCACCACCCCTCAGAGGCATTCCTCTGCAAAGAGGAACAAATGGGTTATAGGCAACTGTCCTTAACTTTTTAATTCCCGCTCACGGAACAGAGTAGGGAATGTTATATCCCTCCTCAAAATGATAGAAAGAAGAATAATAAATCTGTGTAGCAAATAGATTGTTTTCTTTTAAAGAAAAAAGGAAAATATAATTCATAATAAAACATTGCAGTAGAGTTGTAACGAATCTAAAAAATAAAGTACAGATAATTAGAAGTAAGAATAGTCAAGATATAGATGATTTCTCAGTGGTTTAACAGGTATGATGGAACTGGCCAGTTTTGTAATGATGTAATCAATTCTAGAGCTCTACTGTGAGCACCCTATCAACTGAAAGGAAACTTCCTTGGCGGTGGGGCTTGCCGCCAGTATATAAATGGATGCTCTAGCAAGGCTGTCCCTCTGGATATGCCTTCTGGGGTGTCATCTTCTGATCTCAGTTCTTGGGCCTTTAACTAGCAGCTTACCAGAACATCTTGGGTTGATCAGACCTTGGAGCTGCATCCGTCAAGAGAAGCCTCCAGCCTGATGCCTGACCCACAGACTTGGAACTTGCCAGCCTCTACAACTAAGTGGGCTCTTTCCTTAAGATAAAACTCTACCTCATTCTCTCTCTATATATGTGTGCATCCCTGGTTTTGCTTCTCTAGAGAACCCAGTCTAAGACTCCATCTTTTCTACTATATTCTGATTTCCTCAAAGATTAAACTAGTTCATATTACACTCAGTCAATAAACTAGTAAACTCTCAATAAATATTTTTTTAATGAATAAGTGGGTGAATGCTTTGCCTTCAAGAAAATCATGTCTTTACATTTACATTAGTGTGTTTTACTCAACAACACCTTTAAAATCACTATTTATGACTACGGAATCATTATCACTATTGTATGTCAAAATCCATTTTTCTAACTTCTGAGGTACGAAGGAGTACTTGTCCCATAAAATGTGCATGGTTGTTTAGGAAAAAGTGCATTGCAAAAACTAAAAAATTGTTAATTATAATAGCAAATAGATACATCTACAAATTAAGCACACGAATGCAGCGTTCTCCACATTGTGGAGGGCTGTGTTGCTCACTGTAGGATATTCAGCAGCACTCTTGACTCTAGATACCAATAGCATCCTTCCTCTCTCCCCAGGTTAGACAATTTTGTCCAGACACAGACGAATGTCCCCTAAGGAAGCCAATTATTCTAAATTAAGAATCACTGGCCTATATTATACCCACAACCTGCAATAAGTTCTCCCTATCATTAACCTTACCCCATTCTCATCCACTCCACACCACTGTCCAAGTTATCTTCTAAAAACCAAGATTAATTATGTCCACCTATTCCTTTCCAGACTTCTCTTGGTTATCAGTGCTACCTTTTAAGAAAAATCTTCATTCCACAAAGGTCGTGATTCTTTGTTGGTGTTTTGCTTTGTTTTGTGCCTGCCTATTCTGTTTTCTCATGATATCCCAAATACAAACTCTGTGCTGTAGCTACTGAGAACTCTTTGCTGACTATGCATCACCTTTTTCTTCAATTCTTAGTCTTCAGGCGGAGTGCTCCTGTCACTTTACCCAAGATCCCTAGACACGTATCTGTTTGCCTGACATCCTGAACACCTTCTTTGTGGAAACCTTACTGACACCTTAAGGCAGAATTTTGCTGATGTTTCAGGAGTGCAACCACCAGAAAATGGTTAAGAAACAGGAAAGCTTCATTCATTGTTAGCATAAGGGTCTCCCTGAAAGGACAGGCGTGTGCTCCTTCTGGAAGTTAGAAGAGATTTTATATATTACATGCATGTAAATTAATCACACAAACAGAGGAAAACTAGAAATAAGAACATGAGATAGGTGGGCTATTGAGATTACTTAATAGTTCTCAGTTCTCGTGAACAAATACATACTTAGACAATGGACAATTCTAGGAAAAGTGCATTTGTGGCTTCAAGCTTATCCAAAAACTCCAGAAATTTAGGCCTTAGACCTTTATAACTATTTGCTTTGTATGGTAGATTTCCAAACCACATTTTTTTCTTATCTTGATTATAGATTTATTTTTAACTTGGCTACATTTTTTCATACCTTATTGTTTTCCCAAATCTGTTATGAGTTCCTTAAAAGCAGATCTGCCAACCATCTACACCAGTTGCCTTTGAATTGATTCCAATTCATGATATACCTATGAACCTCAGAGTAGAACTGTGCTCCATAGGACTATAATCTTAAGAAAAGAGATCACCAGACCCTTCTTCCATGCTTAACCATTTATACCACCCAAAGCTTCATAAAAGCAGATTAAAAAATAAAAGAAAAAACTAAACCCACCTCTGTGGAGTTCTGACTCACAGCGGCAGTAGAGGAAAGAATAGAACTGCCCCATAGAGTTTCTTAGGGTGTAAAACTTCATGGAACCAGACTGCCACACCATTCTCCCATGGAGAAGCCTGTGGGTTCAAAGCAGTTTCATTGCAGTTGGTAACTGAGTGCTTTAACCACTGTACCACCAAGCCTCCTCTATGAAGGCAGATGTCTGTCGTATCTGTTTTTATCCTTAATGCAACGCTTACTGGGTATGGTTGTATAGTTTGTGTACTGCTCATAGGTGTCTAGATATGGTGGAAACTAGTGTGCATGCCCCAACCAAGAGTTACACTCATTGGACAAAAGGGTGATTTTCACTGGACTGTAAAAAAGTCTCTTCTACTTTAGCAGCAACAGTACTTTAACATCCTGTATGGACCATGGCAGCTACTCAGTTAACCCTCATTTCAACCCAGGTTCCTTCCTCTGGGAAATATGAGAGTCCAGGCTCTGCTGAGTTTGCAGATTCCAGAGACAAAGTAGACATAAATGAGGCAGGGTGAAAGGCGGAGGATGAAAGCATTGCATCCTGAAAGGTCAGGTAGGAAAGTTAAAAAATAGATATAAAAATAACACTTTATGTGTTATATATAAGGAGAGAATCAGAAGGAAAAACTAGATTAAAAGTCAGGCACTCATATGCAAGAGATGACCCTGATAATAGTGACTGAAATTCATTTTTCTGTCTTTTATTTTCCTCTTTAATAAAACAAAGAGAATCAAATACATCTAGTGTCAAGACTTAAAAAGAACTCTGTAAGTACTTTCATAAGAATATAGTGGTATTAATTGATGAAAAACAATCTGCATTTAGAAAATTACCAAAACTCCTACTTGTTTTTCAGTTAAATAATAGGAAGATAAAGTAAACATGAAAAATTATATTTAATCCACAATTTTAAAAAAGTACATAATACAGACAGATCAAATATATGTTTTGGCAAAACTCAAATTGTACTGAAATCTAATAATAGCCTACTGTTTCATGCATTCGCATGAAACGTTCTCAGCCATTCGCATGGCAGAGAATCAAAATAAATTTTCAGTTTGGAAACCCTATAGAGTGGGGCTTTCTCCTATCCAGCTTCATTTAGGACACTGAATAAAGGTTTTATAAACATGAAGACCATAACAGTATTCTGACACACTCCTGGAAGAGTGAAGAAATATCAGGTCAATTAAATCCTGGAAAGGATTATTCCTGAGTTTTTTTTTTTTTTTCCTGCGATGAGTCGGGTCTGACTCGACAGCACTTGGCTGACAAAGAATGATTTTTCCTGGAAACTTTTAGTTTACATTCAGTGTTATACCGAATTTCAAATAGATACTGCACCCATTGCCATCAGACAGATTCTGACTCAAGGTGATCCCATGCCCTTCAGAGAAGAATAGCTTTATAGGGTTTTCTAGGCTGTAGTCTTATAGAAGCAGATCGCCAGACCTTTCTTCTACAGTTTGTCAGTTGGATTCGAACCACCGATTTGGATTAGTAGCAGAAAGCAAATTGTTTGTGCCACCTGGGGACCTGGAGTAGACACTAAGTAGCATTTCCATGTTTGGTGATAAGAATGGCTTTCATTGTCACCACATGCTTTGGATATATGCTACTTTGTTTATCAATGAGGGTCCTAGCAAGAAATAGACATCACGCGTACATTTGAGAAGATTTTTAAAAAGTGCTTGGTTACAAAGGTAAGGGCAGGCTTTACAGAAAACAAAAAGGTGTGTGCATGTGTGCTTTACTTCAGGAGTTAAAAAAGTTAGGAGCCATTGTCACCCTACTTTGGAGACAGAGGTGGGAATGGTCATGGACACTGAGAAAGAAAGAGTGAAGTTGAAGAGACCTTCGGAAGTTTGCTGTGAACTTCATCTGAGGGTCCAGGCCAGCCTTCCGTGGTCCTTAGGGAGGCCAATGGAGAGTACACGGCTTCAGCTTGCTCACTCTCCTTCCTCCTTCCCTCCAACTTTTGATGCTGCTTCAGCCGGATAAAGCAGACTGGCAGTTAGAGGGTCTTTAGTTTAGTCCATACAGGTTGCTTCCCAGGAAAAAGGAGGTTAAAGAAAAGATAAGAGTGACTCTGGAGGAAGAAACAAAAATAGAATACTGGCCAAAGACCAAAAATAAAAATATTTTGCAGTTTGATTTGGGCTTTTGTTGTGCTTAAGCATGTATCTCAGTAAATATTTTTTGTTTTTTCCTTTATTTCATATTTAGCTGGTAATTTTTGTATGATTTGATCATTTTTAACCTAAAAATAAAACTGTAGTAATTGAGATTTTCAAAAATATTTTTGTTCTTTCCTTGCTGAGTAACAACCCAAGGAAAACAAACTTTATATAGAAAAATGCAATATTTTTGCATTGACTCAGAATTTGAGCATTTTAGACCCTTTTCTTGACATTTCATAGATGTTTAAAAATTTTAACAGTTCTAAAATTATTTTTCAGCAGCTGTGCAAGTACAGCAGAAGGCACTTACTGAGGGCTGGGAGCTGCCTGAATCATGAAATCTTAGCTTTCGTGAATCACCGGGCATTTCTTTTATGGAGACTATTAGTCTCGTCATCTTTAGATGACTCAGACATATTAGCTATCATCTTTAAACCATTTTACTAAAAAAATGTTAAGTTTACAGAATGAAAGACAAGTTGTAAATGATTATAGAAAAGGAAGTATTTCTTAAACCAATATGAACAACCAGAGCCTGGTGGTGCAGTGGTTAAGAACTCATAAGCCACTTTTACCAGAAAGAACTAAAGCAGGCATCCAAACCAAACTGAAAAATAAACGGTTGCTACTGAGTCAATTCAGACTAATAGTGACTCCTTGGGACAAAGTAGAACTGCCTGATAAGCTTTCAAAGGAGTGGTTGGTGGATTCAAACTGTTCACCCTTTGGTTAGCAGATGTAGTTCAGGGCCACCTAGTGACTAGTAAAAACCCTGTAATGCCAAGGCTCAGATGGGGCTTCCTGATCTGTAAGAGTCAGTAGAGGAACATGTCCTTCAGACACAAGGACCTGTGCTAAGAATCTCATTGAAGAACTGTAATAGAGGTCAAGGGCTTAAACTCTGAAGTAGGAATCTTCACTGAGTTAATAACACTGAAGACTAAAGGAAATGGCTGCAAGTAAAGGAAAGCCCAGTGGTAAACAAAGGGTGGTGCAGGCATGAGAGCCGAGAGAACCCCAAGACCAGCAGACAGTAGTAGCAGGCAGAGCTGAACAAGGAGCTAAATGCCAACAGGCAAGAAGTTGTCAATGGAGTAAAAGCTTGAGCCAAATGTATTGCATTTGCCCATAAAAATTTTGACTTGAGAACTGTCTTAATTCTGTCCTAAAGCTTCTAGTTGAAAGCTGAACCAGCTAACACAGGAGGCCATATCCATTCAAGGAAAGCTATGGAGAGAGAGAAAGAGAGAAAGGAACATAGCTATACAACACCCATCTGACCTGAGGATACACTTGCTAACATCTGGTTCGTGATATTCCCACCTAGACATACAAAAACGAACATGAATGATTTGGGAAGGCTGAAAGAGTTCCCTTTTAGACATCAGTGGGTTCCTCCCCTATGATGCTAAGCAGTATACTTGAAGGAGTGGAAGGAACTGATTCACTTCAAATCTGTTTCTGTTGTTTACTGTTAGTTTTCTGTAAGTAATCTATTCTCCTCTTGTTATTTACTATTTATCTTTTATATCTACTAACAACAAAACTGTGTATCTTATGTGTATGACCTTGTAAGTTTGGATAGTAGAATCCTCATCCAAGCTGTCTTACCACAGCTTATAATTTTGAGGTACAACCTGCCTGTTTTGGAACACAATTCACTATCCAATGCTGTATAATGCATTCCTCTTTTAATGCCTGTTCAGATGTGACCATACAGCACTGACACAATACCATATGTCACAGTCGTAATTTTCTTCTTCTTTATTTATTGTGATTGAGTGACAGTGTACAGTCCAGTTTAAATCTTCATGCCCGCCTATGTGCAGCTCCTATCACTCTCCTTGTCTGGTGACAGCACCTTCCTCTTTTCTGTTCTATAAATGTCATATTGTCTTAACAATCTCCTATCCCCTTTTCTCCACCCTCTCCAAGCCCCTCTAGCTAGAGACCACTTGTTTGACTTGGTCATAACATTTTAAATCAAAATTAAGGGGTGGGGTCAAGACAGCAGACTAAACACACGTCTCCCTAAATTCCTCTGGAAACCAAGACCTGAATTGATAATTAGATGGAAACTTCTGGACACCGAGAGAGCCCTAGGACACAGCATAGGTCTGTTAATTTGGACTTCATACCACTGAATGGATAACCACCTATCTTTCACTGACCCTGCTCTTCATGAGAGCTGGCTTTCACAGACAGAAGGTAACTCACTTTTTACCCTTTTATTTTTTTCTCTGTCTTGGCTGGTGGGTGGAGCTGGGACTTGACTGGCAGCTGGCCTCAGGCACACTGCTGGTGGGATTGGCAGGTGAAATTGCCATATTTTGAGAGCCTGGCTTTGGACTCTGTGCATCTCGGCACCTTTGGCCTCTGTTTCTGTGTGACTTGTGCAGAGACAGGCACCAAGCTTGTGTGGGATGTCATCTTGTTCCATTGGTAGGTGAGGACACCCATGGAGAGGACAAAGATGGACCTAGTTCTTAGGCTGGGAGGCAGCACCTGCCCAGAGGAGAGCACTTTTCTGGCACAAAAGCAGTGTTTTACACAGTGTTGCCTGTGGCTGGGGCCAGGCGTCAGAGGGTGTGGACTTTGTGCACCTTGACACCTTTGCTCTCTCTTTCAGCCTCCGACATGGAGTGGCCTGTTATGAGGCAGATGTGTGGGACACCATATTTTTCCACTGGGAGGTGGATATACCCACATAGAAGCCTCAGCTGGACTTAATTCTGGTCTGAGAAGCAGTGCCTGCCCTGAGTAGAGCACTTTTCCAGCAGAAAAGCAGTATTCTACACAGTGTCACCTACAGCTGGGGCCCGACAGCAGAGGCCAGAAGGGCAGTAGCCTTTCTGTATTTTGAGCTAGTTTATAACAGCTGGGGTCCGATATAGAGGTGCTTACTTTGTCAGCTGAGAAGAGGGACCTGTACACCTGAAAACCTGACTGATTTTGGAAGTTGTCAGATATCTTTTAGCTTCCATTTTAAAGACAACCTAGAGAAACAACTGCAGTTCATCCTTACAGCGTCTCTCCCAGCCTCTATTGACTTACATCATGCCCCAAAAACAACAGGCTCTGGAGAAAAGCACAACCAAAAAATCACCCATGGCTTCAGAAAGCCCCCAAAAGAAAGCACCACAAAGCTTCTCAGATGAAGAAACTTTTCTGAAATTATCAGAAGTGAATACAAAAGGATTATATTTAGAGCGCTCCCAGACCTTATACAAAATGCAGCAGAGCAAAATGAAAAATTAAGCAAGGTGTTCAATCTGATGGAACACTAGTACTCTGAAATCCAACAGATCCAGAACAAAATCAAAGACATAGAAACTTCAATCCAAAGCCAAGAAAACAATGGAAGAAATGAAAAAGAGACTTTCTGATTTGGAATACAGAGCTACTGACTCCAGCATCTATGAGGAGAAATCATGAAAAAGAAACAAAAGAAATGAAGAAGCATTAAGAAGCATATGAGACTCTATTAAGAGGAACAATCTACAATTAATTGGAGTTCCTGAACAGGAAGGGACACTTGAGAACACACAGTGTATAGCTGCTGAGTTGCTGATGGAAAACTTCCCAGAAATTATAAAAGAAGAGAATATAAATATCCAAGATGCATATCAAACACCACTCAATATAGATCTCATAAGAAAGACTCCAGGACATATTCTAATCAAGCATAGCAAAATGAAATATAAGCAGAAACTCTTAAAGGAGGCAAGACTCAAAGCAAAGCTAACATTCAGAGAGAAACCCTGTAGGCTTTCACTGGATTTCTCAGCCAAAACAGTGCTAGAACAGAGACAGCAGCATGACACATTCGAAGCCTTGAAGGAGAAGAACTTCCAACCAAGAATTATATATTCTGCATAACTGTCTTTCAAATATGAAAATGAAATGAAGAAATTTGCAGATAAACAGAAACTCAGAGACTTTGGAAAAACCAAACCAAAGCTACAAGAAATACTGGAAGAATCTCTTGGCTTAGAAGAACTAAATTTATATTTTAGAAGCAAATACAGGACACATCACCCAGATCCTACTCAGTTAGGGAAGGCTCCAGACTCAATTAAAGCTATAATAGTGAAAGAAATAATCTATGATCATATTGTGAAAACTATGATGTCATCATATTAAAAAGAGGAATGTATTGCAGTTGTTATAGTCCTTCCAGATGGACAGGAAGTTGATAAAAATAGTAGTAATTAAAATTGAGTTTACATATTGTCTTAGTCACCTGGCACTGCTCTAACAGAAAACACAACAAGTGGAAGGCTTCAAAAGGAGAAGCCTTTATTGTCACAGTTTGGTAAGCTGCAAATCCATTTATAAGTTGTAAGTCCATTCAGAATGAGATATTATCACAGTCCGATTGGGTAAGTCCAAATCCAGTGACAGCATCTCAGCAAAGGAACCTAGGGTCCAAAGGATGTACTCTGCTCTTGGTGCTTCTCTCTTGGTCATATGATGTTCCCAACTTCCTCAGCTCACTTCTCTCCCTTACATTCCACAAGCTTGTAGCATGGGTCCTGCCTCACTAACACAACTGCAAGCCATTCTCCATCATCAATATCACAGAGGCAAGATTCACAACATGTGGGAGGAATGGTACCATATTGGGACTCCTACCCAAGGCAAGTCAACACATACATTTTTGAGGGGACACAATTCAATCCATGATACATATTGTTTATTAAGGGGACCACAGGGACAGCTGTAAGCATAATAAAGATCCAACATATGAAATCAAGAAATGTGCTACAGGAGTCTCAACAACCACAAAACCAACCCTGAAAAATGTGAAAAATCAACTCACAAAGAAGAACGTCCTAGAACAGATTAATAACAAGAACACAGGAAATATCAACACAAAAATAAGCATAACACCATGGCTACACTGAACATATACCTATCAATAATCACATTGAACGTGAATGGACTTAACACTCCAGTCAAGAGATACTGAGTGATATCTTGGATCAAAAGACATGACCCATCTATATGCTGCCTACAAGAAACTCACCTTAGACTTAAAGATACGAACAAACTGAAAATTAAAGGATGGAAGAATATGTATCAAGCTAACAATGAACAAAGAAGAGCAGGTGTGGCAATTCTAATCTCAGATAAAACAGATTTTAATGTAAAATCCACCATGGTGGACAAGGACAGACACTATTTATTGTTGAAAGGTTTGATACACAAGCAGAATTTAACAATATTAAATATTTATGCACCTAATACTAGAGCACCTAAATACATTGAAGAAACACTGAAGACACTGAAAAAAGAGATGGATCACCCCACAATAATAGTGGCAGACTTTAACACTCCACTCTCAATATTGGACAGCTATCTAGAAAAAAGCTTAACAAAGACACAGAAGACCTTATTGCCACAATTAACCAACTAGACCTTATTGACATATACACAACTTTCTATCCATCAGTGGACAACTACACCTTCGTCTCCAGTGTACATGGAACATTCTCCAGAATAGACCATGTGTTAGGACAGAAAGCAATTCTCAACAAAATCCATAGCACTGAATTATTGCAAAGCATCTTCTCAGATCATAAAGCATAAAAGTAGAAATCAATAGCAGAAAAAACATAGATAGAAAGTGGAAATCATGGAAATTGAGCAATATCTTGCTCCAAAAGCCATGGGTTATAGACGAAATTGAAGATGAAATAAAGAAACTGATGGATTCCAAGGAGAGTGAAAACACTTCCTACCAGAACCTATGGGATACAGCCAAAGCAGTGCACAGAAGTCAGTTTATCTCCATAAATGCATACATCAGGAAGGAAGAAAGAAACCAATCCAAAGAACTAACCCTACAGCTTGAACAAGTGAGAGAGAACAACAGAGGAGCCCCTTAGTCACCAGAAGAAAACAGGTCATAAAGATTAGAGCAGAACTAAACAAATTAGAGAATAAAAGAACAGTTGAAAAGACCAAGAACTGATTTTTTGAAAAGATCAACCAGATTGGTAAACCAGTGGCTAAACTTAGTAAAGAAAAACATAAAAGGAAACAAATAACCCAAATAAGAAATGAGAGGGGAGTGGTCTCAACAGATCCAACAGTAATCAAAAATATCATAACAGAATACTGTGAAAGACTGTACTCTAACAAATTTGAAAACCTAGAGGAAATAGACAAAGTCTTTGATTCGTATCACCTCCCCAGACTATCACAAGTGGAAGCAGTACAACTTAGTAAACCTATCACAAAGGAAGAGATTGAAAATTCATCCCAAAACTGCCAACCAGAAGAAACCTGGGCCCAGATGCACTGCAGAGTTCTACCAAACTTTTAGAGAAGAGTTATCTCCAACACTACTAAGACTATTTCACAGCATAGAAAGACATGGAATACTCCCAAATTCATTCTAGGAAGCCAGCATAACCCTGATACCAAAGACAAGGAAAGACCTCACTAAAAAGGAGAACTATAGATTGATATCACTCATGAATCTAGATGCAAAAATCTTCAACAAAATTCTTTCCAATAGAATATGACAACATATCAAAAATTAATCCATCATGTCCAAGTTGGATTCATACCAGGAATGTAAGACTGGTTCAACATCAGAAAAACAATTAATGTGATCAATCACACAAATATCACAAAAGACAAGACTCACCTGATCTTGTCTATTGTTGCAGAAAAGGCATTTGATAAAGTCCAACACCCATTCATGCTCAAAACTCTCAGCAAATTAGGAACAGATGGCCAATTCTTCAATGCAATAAGGGCCATTTATCCAAAAGCCAACTGCCTACATCATCCTGAATTGAGAGAGACTGAAACAGTTTCCCTTGAGAACAGGAACTTGACCAGGATGCCCACTCTCACCTCTCCTATTCAACACTGTACTAGAAGTTTTAGCCAGAGCAATTAGACAAGACCAAGAAATAAAGGGCATCTGCATCAGCAAAGAAGTCCAAATTTCCCTATTTGCAGATTATGTGATTGGATACACAGATAAGCCTCAAGAATCCATAAGTAAACTACTCAAACTGATAGAAGAGTTCATCCAAGTCTCAGGATACAAGATAAACATAAGTAAATCCATAGGATTCCTTTATACCAACAACGAGATTATTAAGGAAGAAATCACCAAGTCAATACCATTTACTATAGCCCCTAAGAAGATAACGTACCTAGGAATAAATCTAACCAGAGAAATAACAGACCTTTACAAAGAGAACTACAAGTCCTTACTACAAGAAACTAAGAGAGACTTAGATAAATGGAGAAACATGCCCTGCTCCTGGATAGGAAGACTTAACATTGTCAAAATGTCTACTTCACCCAAAGCAATCTACTTATATAATGCAATCCCAATACAAATTCCAGGGACATTTTTTAATGAGATGGAGAAGCAAATTGCCAACTTTGTTTGGAAAGGGAAGAATCCCATGATAAGTAAAGCAGTACTGAAGAAGAAGAAGAACATACTGGGAGGCCTCTCACTACCTGACTTGAGAACCTATTACACCGCCACAGTAGTCAAAACAGCCTGGTACTGGTACAAAAAGAGACAGATAGATCAATGGAATAGAACCTAGACCCCAGAGATGACACCATCTTTCTATAAACAGTTGATATTCAACAAAGGCCCTAAGACATTAAACTGGGGAAAAAACAATATCTTTGACAAATGATACTGGCAAAATTGGATATCCATGTGCACTAAATTAAAACGAGACCCATATCTTATGCAAAAACCAATTCAAACTGGATAAAAGATCTAAATATCAAACCTAAAACAATAAAGCTCATCCAAGAAAAAGTAGGAACAACAATGAAAGTTTTAATACACAGTGTAGACAGACTTCAAAATCTGTCAAACAAACCCCAAACAACAGGAGAGAAAATAGATAGATGCTTGTCTAAATACTTTGTTAATAGAATTAAAAGGCCATCTGAAACATGGGAAAAATATTTGGCAAATATATGTCAGACTGACGCCTGATCTCCATAATCTATAAGGTACTACAAAATATCAACAAGAAAAAAATAAATCATCCAATTAAGTGATGGGCAAAGGAGATGGACAGACATTTCTCTAAAGAGGAGATCCAGGCAGCCAAAAAAACACGTGGGGACATGCTCATGATTATTAGCTACTAAAGAAATTCAAATCAAAATGACAATGAGATACTAGTTCACCCCAACAAGGTTGGCCAGGATCCAAAAAATGCAAAACAGTGAATGCCAGAGAGGCTGTGGAGATATTTGAACTCTACTATACTGCTGGTGGGATTGCAAAATGGTGCAACCTCTTTGGAAGGCAATCTGGTGCTTCCTTAAAAAGCTGGATCTAGATATACCATTTGACCCTGTAATTCCATTGCTTGGAATATATCCTACAGAATCAAGGCCATTCACATCAACCTATACATGCGCACGAATGTTTATGACAGCACAGTTCACAATAGCAAAATGATGGAATCAACCCAGGTGCCCAAGAACAGAGGAATGAATAGGTAAACTATGGTATATATACTCAATGGTACACTTTGCAATGATCAAGAACAATGACGATTTTAGGAAACATCTCATGACCTGGTTTCAGTTGGAGGACATTATGTTGAGTGAATGTAGTCAGAGACAAAAGGACAAATATTGTGTGAGACTCCTACAATAAGAACTTGAAAACAGACTCATGCATAGAAGAAAAGACTCTTTGGAGGCTGCAAGGGTGGGGAAGGACGAAGGACAAGGGGGGTTAGGGTTTAGATTAGATAGTTGATAGAAATTTGGTTGGGTGAAATCTGTGACAACACACATTAGAAAGAAGATCAATATTAACTGGACTTCAGTATAACATGAGTACTCCTCCCATCTCAATCCAATATTGTAAGGACAGGGTAGCTGGGGCTGGGCCCCAAGGACTGTGCTCTCATGGGAAATCGAGGCCAGTTGGCACAACTAGCATTTTGCTAAGAGGGCCCTCTGCATCCCACATTGGTCAGTCGTGTCTGGGGTCTTAAAAGCCGCCAAGCTACCATCTAAGGGTATAGCAAATGATCCCCACTCAGCAGGAATGGATGATCACCAAAGACAAAAAAGATATGGGGGAAAGAGAATCCAGAAGACAGAGACCCATGTGAATGGGTAACTACATCAACTTGTGACCAGAAGAACTGGATGGCACCCGGACACACCAGTGTTAGCTGACATGGAGCTCACGAAGTTGAGTCGCACTGGCACACAAGAATAAAAAGGGGTACACCCTGAGATCTCCACTAAAAGACTTCAACTGATGGTCCAGCAGCTTTGGGGTTCCCTTGGGAACGTGGCCCCTGGACCTGATGCTGCTTCTGTCCATAAATCATAATGAAGGTTAACTCTCTGGGCAGGAATTGACTGGACTTGGTGACCCAGAGTGACCATATCGTATGTGCACTTTATGGTTCTGTGCACCTAAAGGATGTCATCCTGGTGACCTCTTGCTGGAGGAAGGGCACTGAGTGGAGAGGAGGGGATAGAAGATTGTTGGGAGGATAAGACATGTATGGAACAGAGAGGAGGAGTGTGCTGTCACCAGGCGGGGAGAGCAGTGGGAGCTGCATATAGGTGGGCATGCAAATTTATATGGGAACGTAGATTTTCAATCATAATCATCATCATCATCATAATTTTTAAAAAATTAAAAAAAATAAAAATTAGTGTGATACTGGCAAATTTTTATCATAAATTATACAGAACTGTAATTACTCTATTAGGAGTTCTGATGGTGCAGTGATTAAAAACTTGCCTTAATGATGAGCCACTCTTCGTAAATCCTATGGAGTCAGTTCTGCTCTGTCCTGTAGGGTCACTGTGAATTGGAACTGACTCAACAGCACCTAACAACAATGGTTACTCTATTAGTACTTTCTAGCGATGTTACATTTTTACAGTACATGGATTAGCTTTGATTTTCATAGCCAAGCCAAAGCCAAGTGCCGTCGAGTCGGATCCGACACAAAAGAAAATTATTTGCCAATATTTAGAGTAACTGTATCTGCAAGAGAGTCTTATGACTTCTTTCTACTTGGATATGAGATTTCGTAACTCCGAAGTGACATATTGTGTATATATGTTTTTAATTATACCATCACCAGTGAGTACTGATGGCCTAATCATGTTGACATTTTAGTTCCAAATAGCTCCATCCAGGCCTTTATCAGTTTCCTCTAAAGAGGGCAAATGTCCCCTGCTGAATCACTTATTTCACCAGTTACGTACTGAATCTCTTTGTGGGACATAAATTAAAGCAAGATGCCCAAAGTTTAAATTAAGAAATATTGTGTGATATCACTACTTACAGATATGGGAAAACTCACTTGAGATGAGTTTATTGAATTTAGCCCATGTGTTCTACATTATCCATTAAGGACTATTCCCTCCAGCTAGGGCAGGTTACAGAAATTCTAACAGGATACTTGGTTATATGATACTATTTGAATTATAAATATATTCTGCTATGGATTCCATACTGGTAGGAGATTGTGTTTCATCTTGCACACCAACTGAGTAGTGAAAACCATATTTTCCATAAAATTAGAGGCACCTGAGAAAAATAATTTTCTTCATTTCATTTAATTACTATTTGGGAAAATGATAATACAGCCAGAAAGCACTCTAGGGTTTAAACTCGTAAGAAGCCAAGAAACAAAAGTAAATAGGAAGTTCACGACGTTAACAGATAACCACAAAAATATATATTACACAAGTAAAAATGCCAAATTATACTTTGAGGTCTGCCAGTTAAGTTCAAGAACTCAACCTAGAAGAAGTGCTACTTTACCTCATTGCCAACTATCACTACATTCACCTTCGAAAAATACTCCTGTTTGGAAGCTATGCATGGACGCCAATGTTTAGTCCACCCTTCAAAGCAATTTTGGAAGTCTTTCTCTGGAATGGCCACTAGAGTTGCCATTGTATTACTCTTGATGTCCTGAATGTCATCAAAATGCCTTCCATTCAATATTTTCTTTATGTCCAAATAAAGAAAAAAGTCATTGGGGCCCAGATCAGGTGAGTGGATACGGTGTTCCAATACAGTTATTTGTTTACTGGCTAAAAGCTCTGTCACAGATAACTATACAACTAAGTTCACAAACTTGCCACCTTGTGCAATGGACATTCCAATAGCTTCCCAAGGGAAATGCTTCAAAGGTGACTGTAGTGACATTCATCAATGAGGTGTATATCACAGCAATTAAGTTTGTGGACTTGTCAGATCTCATATTCTGATGCTTTAATATTAACCATGAAATCTAGTGTACAGAAAATAATAATTCACTTGCAACATAGTACCACTGGTTACTTTTTTTTTACTTAATTCATAAACAATCCTTACTTTTTATAAGGAAAAGAAACAAACTGTTGAAGATCAAAACAAAGAAAATAATCACCTATAGTGTTGTTAGCTAGAGATAATTATTTAACATTTTTATATATTGTCTTCCAGATTTATCTAGGCAAAGTTAAATATATTTATATAATAAAACCAAAAAGCCAAGCCCATTGCCTCTGGTCAATTCTGACTTATAGTGACCCAGTAGCAAAGGGTAGATCTGCCTCCATAGAATTTCCAAGGAGCGCCTGGCAAATGTGAACTGCCAAACTTTTGGTTAGCAGACATAGCACTTGACCACTAGACCACCAGGTTTTCCATTTATATAACACAAGTGTGCTTATACTAAGATTTGGTTTATAACTTTTTTTTACTTACTGATACCATGTATTGACATAAAATGTTTCTTCATTATTTTAAATGTATGCATATTCCACTACATATATGACTCAATATATTTAATTGAACTCCTTTTGTTCAATAATAACAGTACCAATTGTTTTTGCTAAAATACATGACACATGTCTGGATAATTTTTTGGAGTAATTGTAAGAAAGGAGTTGGTGACCCATAGAGTACGCACACTTACGACAAGTATTGCCAAATTCCTCTCTAGAAAGTGCACTAACTCACACTTCACCAGTGGGAGTGCCACATCCCACACAACTGCAGCAGTGGGTATAAAGGCTTGTGATTATTTAATCATTAGTCTGACTTAGAGAATCTTATCCTATACTACTTAAAATTATAAATAACTTATTCAAAATCACATGTAATTTTCAAACTGCTAATTTGAAATGGTTACAATAGCATATATAAACCTGACTTTGGTTTCATGTTGGGGGAAGAGGGAGTGCCATAATCTGGCACCAGAACGGAACTTTGTAACATGTATCTATTCAACAGCATGAAACTGAGGAGGTGTTTGGGGGTGGTGTGTGTGCTTATTCTATATAATAACTGTTTAAGGCAGGCATCATTGTTTTTGTTAGGTGCTGTTGAGTCGATTCTGACTCATAGCAACTCTGTGCACAACAGAACGAAATACTGCCCTGTCTTGTACCATCTCCATAATTGTTTTTATGCTTAAAGCCATTATTGCAGCCACTGTGTCAATCAGTCTCATTGAGTCTTCCTCTCTTCCTCTTTTTGGCTGACCTTCCACTCTCCCAAGCATGATGTCATTCTCCACTGACTGATCCCTCCTGACAACATGTCCAAAGTATGTAAGAGGCAGTCTTGCCATCTTTGCTTCCAAGGAATACTCTGGTTGTACTTCTTCTAGAACAAATGTCTTTGTTCTTTTGGTGTCCCATGGTATATTCAACATTGTTCTCCATGTTTGAAAAAAAAGAAGTTTAGATAAGCAGCTAAACAAGGCAAATAAAGAATTTCAAAATACAGCAGTGACCTATTTATTATTTATCAGAAAGTTGTACAAAAATAGTCTTGTTGTTAATGCTCTTAAAAATACTAACATAATACAGGCATCTATCCATCTACCTACTTACTTCTCTGGGAATGGAATGCAGGTCCTGGGATAGACAGCTCAATTACATAAAGATAAAACATTTTTAAAGATGAAATCCAAGTATATTCTTTCTGTAAGTGAAGTGACAAATTGAAATGAAACATCACTAAATATCTCCCTCTCCTTTTCTAAGCAATGTCTGCCAAACGACTTTGTTTAGGGCCTCAAAATCTGAAGACTGCCATGAAAAAAAAAAAAAAAGCATTCTGATGAATTATTCTAGGTGAATATATTTAAATATTGTTATTACAGGAGTTCCCTGAAAACAATCAAATGCTCAACTGCTAGCTACAAGGTGGATGGTTAGTATCCACCCAAATGTGCTTCAAAACACTGGCTTAGAGATCTGCTTCCGAAATATCACAGCCTTGAAAGCCCTATGGAGCAGTGCTACTCTGCACATACGGTGTTGCCAGGAGTGACTACCATATGATTCCCTGTGTTTCATCTCTCACTGAGAATTTCCTGCAGTATTTACCAACCACTTACAATGGATTTCTGACCATGCAAAAAGCGTGATTTAATTATGCATACACTCCCCCTGCCCTGTACTTGTCAGGAAATTCTAAACATGAAGTAACCATAAAGAAAAAGGCTGTGATTTCTGATAAGCAGAATATATTCTCTGTCTCTCACTGCTTTCATGAAATAGGAAATTAGACCTTGAGCAGCCCAGATCCACTCTACCTTGCTGACATTTTAATGCCTGGCAGATGAAGGCATATGAATAAAGTTAAGGCAGATGAATTCACTAGTAAATATCTTTCAGAAAAGCCTTAAATCAAGCTCCTCATTTTTTCTAGAGAGTTGAATCCTAAAACAAACAAAAAACACCACTGCTGTTCAACTGATACCAACTCTTAGGAACCTCATATGATAGAGTAGAACTGCCCCCTAGAGTTTCCAAAAACTCCTGGAGGATTTGAACGGCCAACCTTTTATTCAGCAGCCATAGCACTTAACTTCTAAGCCACAAAGTTTTCCAGATGATCCATACACAAACACACAAATGAAATCTTAAACAATAACAAGAGCTTGGTATCCTTTTGAAGCATTAATAAGAAAGATAAGCCTTTTAAACTTTCTTAATGTATTTTTTCAGTTTGTCATTATTATTCAGAAAATAAATAAGTGCCTCTTTGCAAATTCAGTATATAAAAACTATTTTCAACCTAACTCAGTGTCAGAGTTCAACATAAAGTATCATTTTGACTGCTCCTTTTCAAGGTGACTATTAACGAAAATCATAGAATATGGAATACCACTATTCCAAAAGGATATTAAATGTATGAAGCCATCAAGTAACCTCCCCCAAAAGTATAAAATGATTCTGCAGGAAGGTATGAGTATTTGTGCTGACATTAAATTAAGCTCAATGTAAAGAAAACAAAGATCTTTATAACTGGGCCAATAAGCAACATCATGGTAAACAGAGAAAAGATTTAAGTTGCCTAGGGTTTCATTTCACTTGGATCCACAATCAACACCCACAGAAACAGCAGTCAAAAGTCAAATGACATACTGCAGTGAGTAAATCTGCTGCAAAATATTTCTTTGAAGTATTAAGAAGCAAAGCTATCATTTTCAGATCTAAGGTGCGCCTGATCTAAGCCATGGTGTTTACAGTTGCCTCGTATACATGCAAAAGCTGGACAATGAATAAGGAAGATCGAAGAAGAATCGATGTGTTTGAGTTATGGTGTCCGTGGAATATGCCACACACTGCCAGAAGAATAAATCTGCCTTCTAATGCTCCTTGGAGCTGAAAATGGTGCCACTTTTCCTTAAGGACTTTGGATATGTTATTAGGAAAAATCAGCCCCTGGGGAACAGTATGATGCTCAGTAAGGCCGAAGGTCAGTTAAAAAGAAGACCCTCAATGAGATGGATTGACACAGTGGCCACAACAATGGGCTCAAGCACAGCAATGATTTCGAGGATGGTGCAGGACCAGGTAATATTTCCTTCCGTCATCCCTACGTTGCTGTGATTCGATGGCCCCAGCAACAATAACAAACAAACTAAGCTCTGTGCTATTTGCTGTAGTATTTACCAGAAAACATGTTGCATTCAAGAATAATCTAAGAATGTGCCTATATCCCAGTCCTTGGTTTACTGTCTTTATTGTCATCTTCTTTGGCATCGTGACTTAATTGACAGTCATTTTTATTTGAGAGAGCAGAGAATCTTTTTTTACACTCTAGCAAATTATCTAAATTTATAAAGTAATGTTTTTGTTTTTGTCTTTTAATCTCCTCTTAAACTCTTCAGTCCTGAAATTTTACCTAGAAATAAATCTTTCCAATGTAACACCTTGAATACTTTTGAATCAAAATGAAAGACCTCATGCCACTCTTTATTTTGATGGCCAGGTCTGTCAAAAAGACTCACAACACTCACTGTTTCTGCTTCAAATAAGGCAAAAATTCTACTTCGGGAAAAGGTGAAGATGTGTTAGTGGAGAAACTTGGTTCAGCCTCCCCCACCCCCCTCAAATGAGTGAAAGTGCTCATTTCAGGTAAGCTAAACTAATGTGTAGTAACAGTGATGTTGCTTCCAACCAGGTAGATTGGAAAGATTTTCTACAAGTAGTTTCCACCTAATTTGGGGAGCCAACTCCACTAACAATGGCAGTGTTACAAAGTGACAAAAATCAAGAACAAAACAACAACAACAAAAATAGATACAAAATAAAGATTCAAAAGAAAAGCAAGTGATACAGTAAGGGATATCTGAGTGCTACAACAGAACCCTGAGTGTAACTATCACAGACTATTCTTTTCAATGCTTTCACTATCTGCCCTGTATGGATTTTTAAAGCACTAATAAAAATATTGACATATGCTTGCTAATAAAAAAAATAATCAGTTACTAAATTTCTAAGGTGTTTTATGATCCCAACATGCTGAGGACAAAGGCTTTTGGTAATAAATTATTCTAAAATGCAGTTAACAACTGACGTATGATTACACAAACCAAATCAAACCCAGTGCCGTCGAGTCAATTCTGACTCTTAGCCACTGTCCCTGCGGAGTACAACTGCCCCGTTGCATTTCCCAGGAGTGCCTGGTCGATTTGAACTGCCAACCTTTTGGTTAGCAGCCGTAGCACCTAACCACTACGCCGCCGGGGTTTTCCATTCTTGGCAGTCGCTATGTCTATCCTCAATTTCAAGGAGTGTTAGACGGCAGAATTTTTGTTCTCTGGCAGTGCATGGTATATTCATTACTTTTCATGGACACCTTAATTCAAAGGCGTCAATTCTTCTTCGATCTTCCTTATTCACTGTCCAGCTTTTGCATACATATGAGGCAATTGAAAACACCATGGCTTGGATCAGGTGCGCCTTAGACCTCAAAATGATAGCTTTGCTTCTTAATACTTTAAAGACATCTTTTGCAATATAGAAGTAAGCACTAAGAGGTACAATGTATCAAATCCAAAATATAAGTAGCCTTAAGCAGCATATGCTGTTTACTTGATACATTAACCTATAGAAAACACTGAATTGACATTAGTAATAAAGATGATTTGAATTTCTTTGAGCAGGGATGTGTTGATAAATCATAACAGTATTAATAAAAGTTACCAGTATCTTTCTTGAGATGTCATGAAATTAAATGGACATAAAGAGTTGTTTTTTCTAGATTTACTTTCTGATTGTGAATACATGCTGGAAAAGTAGGTAACTAAAATGCTTTCACTCCATTTAAATTGTGCTTGTTTATTATTCAAAACTAGAGAGGTTTCATTTATTTTTCATTCTGGGAAAGAGTCACATCCTGACTGTCAATCATCAAAATTTATGCCATTTTCAAAACACTGAAAAATAAATACAGGTTCTTAGTTGATTTAAGGTTGGCATATACTCTGTAAATACTCTAGTGTTTATAAAATAGTGAAAAGTTTTGAGAACATAGTAGTACTCCTCTAGAATTCTGAACAAAAATTTATGACAAATCCAATGATTTCATGAAATAATCACTTCTCTAAAAAACGTGTTCCTCAGGTAATCAGATGCCAGTTACCAGTTACTTTTACAGGTAGAAATAAATTTTCTGTCAATATTTAGCAGATGAGATTTAAAGCTTTATGTTTTGATGACCTAGAAAAGAATCACTAGAAGATACTTTCTCTGCATTCTTTTTCCCTCAATGTGAATAGACTAAGAAGTATTAAAATGTAAAATATATATGGTCCTTCACCTACTTTGCATAATCACCTTGAAGGCATATGTCAACTTTATGCTATTTCAAATATGTTTCCATGAAAAAGGCTATTTTCCTCATACCTGGTGCATTTGTTGATTCTGCAACTGCTCATGGAGCAGTAATCAGGTCCATAGGTGTTCTGAGATCCAGCTAGTCTGCCATGAAAGGAGCAAATGTGATGAAAAGAGTTAGGAACTGGGATCAGATGAACCTAGGTTTTTTTTGCTGGCTTCACAATCCAGGTAAAATTAGCCTACATGAAACCGCAGTTTAATTATTTGTAAACTGGATATAAGAATGCCAGTTGTCCTTGGTTGGTGGGAAGATAAAGTGATTTACCAAAGAAAAGCAACTTCATCATGCAGGCACTACGAAGCTCTTCAATAAATGTAGGTTCTCTTTTATACTTCTTGAAATATCATTTCTCCTGCAGCCCACCTATGTCCCGTCAGCTGGGATTATTTATTTCCTTTAGCGCTGTCTCAGGTATGGTAGTGCTTTGCATCTGAGGACACATTTCAGCCATTGTCTGAAACTTTCTCACAGAAACTGAAAAAATAGTCAAATTTTAAACTATCTTTGAAAGATGAAACTGTATTAAAAGTCATAAAATTATAAGAAAACTCAAGAGAAAGGTTAAAATAAGATATATAACATTAAAATCATGAGTCAAAAATTTTAAGTCATATGTAAAAATGTCTAATTATGCCAAAGCCAAAATTATAATGATAAAATCAAAAAGGCAAAAATTTAAGATTATTGAAACAGACAAAAAACCTTAAATTCCAACTCATAGCAACCGTATAGGACAGAGTGGAACTGTATTTCAGACTTCAGGGGATTGGAACCTACAGTTACTTATTTTAAAATGTCAGTAATGAAGATAAGAAGGTTGTAAGATTTAGGAACACATGGACCTCTAATGCTTACATTATATAAAAACTATTAAACTCCCCTTTGAAATATCTCTTTAAAAACATCTATTTGACTCCATTTCTCTTCCTATCATTAATACTGAAACAGCTGTTCTCCTAACTTACCTGTCTTGTACACTTTTGTTCCCTTCTAGCTAACTTTCAACTTTCATAATTCATTTCCCTTCTATATCACTAACCAGAAGGAATCCTTTAAGAACAATATGACCTGAGGTACTCAGACTTTTCAGAGGCAAGATTAGCATTCATGTGGCTTGTGAGACTCTCAGACTAATTTAAATCCTGTTATTAAAGTTTTATATTTATTCTGCTTTTTCTGTTCACTTTCTCTCCCTTTCTAACACAGATCATTTTCTCTTCCATTTTTTCATGTAGTCATATAACCTTAGGGCTGTTATATTTTAGCATGCATTGAAAACCAAACCCTTTGCCATCAAGTCAATTCCAAAGGATAGCTACCCTATAGGACAGAGTAGTTTCCAGAAAGCGGTTGGTGGATTCAAAAGCTCAATCTTTTGGCTAGCAGCAGAGTTCTTAACTCTGCTATCTTAACATGCGATCACATGGAGCCAGTCCCTGGAGGACTTTATGCTTGGTAGAGAGTCAGTAGAAAGAAGGATGACCTCACTAAGTAACGACGATCATGACGACAATGCAGGACCAGGCAGTGTTTCATTCTGTTGAACGTAGGGTCACAGGAATTGGACCCAATTTGATGGCATGTAACAACAACAATAATAACCTCTGCTTGGAAGTCTGGGCTCAAAGACCCCACTGAATAAATTACAAGCAATTCCACTATAGGTTAAATACCACAGTTTGTTGTGTATCTGGGCCATCGCCCTACAACAGTGCTACCCTTTGGGGCCTTTGTCATAGGTAGTTTGCCCAGTTCTAATGAAGACCCTGGAAACTCTGGTTGCCTAGTGGTTAAATGCTTCAGCTGCTAACTAGAAGGTCAGCAGTTCAAATCCACCAGGTGCTCCTTGGAAACCCCATAGAGCACTTCTGTTCTGTTTATAGGGTAACTATGAGTTGGAATTGACTTGCCAGCAGTGGGTTTGGCTTTTTTTTTTTCCTTTTTTTTTTCGGTTAATCAAGACCCTGCTCAGATGGATAAAACCTTCCTGGCAACCTCCATTCAAAGGTGACATAGGCTTCATTTGGATAATTCAATTTTAAAACCAAACCAAAAAAATATACATTTTTTCAATATTAAAAAAAAAAGAAAAACATTCAATATTAACACCAAGAATATTCAGACTTTCCAACCTTGGCCCTCATCCTTTATGGGTGTCAGGTGTAGGTTCCACTGCATTCCATGCCCCATAAACATGGCCTTCCTTTAACCCTACTTTCCTCAATGTGTTCCTATCTACTCCTTTTATTTAAAGAAATCTTTGTGTTTCCAATTTTCAAAATTTCACTTCCTTAATTTAGAATGGGTTATTGGTTTATTAATTCTTATCTTTACAAAAGTTTTCATTCATCTTTACTGAGTTATAGAGCCATGGTGGCACAGTGGTTAACAGCTCAGCTGCTTACCCAAAGGTCAGCATTCAAATTCACCATTCACTCCTTAGAAACCCTGGAGGCTGGTTCTACACCATTCTGCTAGAGGCCTTATGAGTCAGAAATGGGTTTTTGTCATTGTTGTTGTTTTCCTGAGTTATAATTTAGATACAATAAATATGTCTGTTTTAAGTGTAGAGTTCCACGAGGCTTAACAATTGCATATACCTATGTAGCTACTAAATCAAGATATAGAACACCAAAATGATCTCTTGTGAGCCCCTTTCTCTGAAAACGTAGGCAATCACTGTCATTATTGATTCTATTTGTATATGCTAGAGTTTTGTACAAATTGACTCATAGCCTTTCACTTGGCTTCACACACTCAGCAGAGTGTTTTTTAAGGCTTATCCATGTATGTGTAGACATCAATAGTTTGTTCTTTATTTCCAAGAAGCAGTTCAGTGTATGAATATATTAAAATACATTTATCCATTCAACTGTTGATGGATATATAGGTCATTTTCAGTTTGGGGCTGTTGTGACTAAGGTTGCTAGGAACATTCGTGTATCTGTCTTTGTGTGGACAGTGGATTTTATTTCTCATGGGTAAATATCAAGAAGTATATTTGCTGGATTTTTTAAATTCATAAAAAATGGGCAGGTTCTACCATTTTACCATTGTACATTCCCACTGGCAATGTATGAGTTTCAGTAGTTGCTTATTTTTGCCAACACTTGACATGTCAGTCTTTTTCATTTTGGCAGTTCTGGTAGATGCGCAGTAGTATTACATTTCCATTTTAATTTACATTTATCTGATGACTAACACTGTTGATCTCCTAATCATGTGCTTATTGAAAATTAGTGTCGTTTCTAAGCATTCATGCAATCCTTTACCTATATTTTATTGGGCTATTTGTCTTATAATTGAGCCAGAAATGTTCTTTGTGTATTGATATTGTGAATATTTTGTTTAGCGTCTATCTGAATGTTTCTTCTTAGAATTTTTGCATAAGCTCTTCTTTATCCATGTGAACACAGAAATTCCTTATGTGATAGTGAGAGAAGACAAGTGTTAGGGTCCAAAGAAAATAGTTACACTAGGAATCAAATTTTTTCATGATTCCAGGCAAGTGACCTAGGCATAGTTGCTAACAAATAGGACCGAGAATGTCATAAATTTTAGAGCATGATTTTGAATGAGCTTGGCATTAATTCTGCGGGGTGGGACGGGGGCAAGTCTCAGAATTTATGACAGCCAGAGCATTCACAAATAAACAAAACTTGTTGAGATGGAAAAAACAGTATACAGGTTTACAAACAGAACTTTGCAGAAAGGTTGTTCTGCAATTGCCTTCCCGGTAAGAAGAATTCATTAATCTTGGCAATCCTCCTCGCACAGTGGAGACTGATTACAGCAACAAAATCCAAGCACGGCCTTTCCCTGGTTGTTGGAATGAAGAATTACACTTTAAACTCAGATTCTGCCAAATGAGAATACCCAGACAAGATGAGTAAATTCTTGACTAAACTTAAGAGTTTTAAAGTAAAGGAATGTGAGAAATTTTTTTTTTCAAGATGTAATATCAGTAAGCAGCAAAACTATTTGGTAACCATAGACATAATGGATTTCTCCTTAAACTTAAAATGTTTAACTTAGTGTTGAATAACAAAGTCATTGTTTCTTTTACAATAATGCAGGACTCTCAACTCTCCTTACCGAATACTCTGACCTTCACTACAAGCCTTCAATTATCAGTGTGAGTATTTTCTAATAGTAACTGATGTTCTCAGTTAAAGTTGTTTTCATAGGACTTTCATTTCTAACTGCCTATTACATTTGCCTATGTTGTATTGCCTACACAAATATTTTAATAACAAAAATATGACAATATACATTAAGGAAAATTTTTAGTATAAACTTTCATAAAATATGCATATATATATAGGTTTTGGTTATTTTTCAGATCAGATATCTTAAACATTCATCAAATCATACATTCATCATTCCTTCTTAAGAAAATCTCTCAAAAATGTATTTTATCTGAATTTTTAATTTTATATTTACTGCAATCAAAAAATAGGAACAACTGATTTATTAAACTTATCAACTAAGAGATGTACTTTGTTTTGTTCTAACTGGAAATTTTTGAGGTAACTATAGACTCTTATGTTGTTGTAAGAAATAATAAAGAACTCTTGTACACTTTACCCAGTTTCCCCCAATGTTAACATTTGAAAAACTATTGGAGCTCCCTGATGGCACAGTGGTTAAGATTTGGCTGCTAACCAGAAAGTCAACAGTTCAAATCCACCAACAGCTTTTTGGAAACTCTATATGGCAGTTCTACTCTGTCTTACAGAGTTGCTATGAGTCGCAAGCAACTCAGTGGCAAGGGGTTTGGTTTTGTATTGTGACATAATAGCACAGCCATAATATTGACACAATCCACTTCCTGGACCTGGACACCTGCTGTGGCTATGTCTTTTTTCTTCTGGTTAGGCTCACCAACCTCGGAATCTCTGCAGAAAAGGGAAATTTCAGACCTGGTAGACAATGAAAGTACTTTGTCTTATGGCTTAACTTTTGGTGGTGTCTCATCAGCCATTCCCCACTGCTTTTGATGACAGATTCACCCACTGTTTCCAGAGGGGCTCCACTTTGATACAGGAGAGGAGTAAGTCCAGCTGGATTACCTTCTGCCGCTAGGCTGAAAGTCAGGAAATGCTTGTTCGGGGAAATGCGATTGACTGGGGAGACACAATATGACATGCCACCCCAGTCAGGGGTCCCAAAGCAGCTCACCACTACTTACCAGCTCTTAGATTTATCCTTTGCTTGCTTTTGCCATTTCTATGGTTTGTAGCTGCTTAGCAGGAAGAAGCGGAGAAAAACAAGTCTACACAATCTTATCCACACTGGCCATGCAAGAGCTTTACTTTTAATGCTGACAGTAAGGACACAAAAGAGAAAGCCTACACTGAAAACTAAAAGCAATGGAAACAAGGCCACTTCAAAGTGCTTATTTCTATAAATGCCTTATATTTATGTAATCTATGGGTTTGAAATGACTTGATGGCAACTGACAGCGGCAAGTTGCTCTCAGGCTACATCAGTCTTGGGTTCCACTGAGATCATACTAACAATACAGTTCGCCAATTTAATCCTGGTCTGTAGAAATGTTTAATCTAGGACCCGTCTAATACTTTGTAACATATTTAGGATGTTCCCAAGGTATGCCTTATAAACAAACACAGGTGCTGCTGCGTCCCTGACTAAGACTGATTTTCATTTGTTTTCTTTCTACCAAGGAGCTGGGGTGGAATACCAGTTCAGTGCTCTAGTGTTAATGAAAAGGTTGGCAGTTCAAACCCACCAGTCACTCCATGGGGTAAAGTTGTGATAACTGCTTCTCTAAAGATTACAGTTGTGGAAGTCCTATGGGACAATTTTACTCTATCCTATAGGATTAGTATGAGTTGGCATCAACTCAAGGGCAATGTTTTCTTGGGAGGGGTTGCTACTAATGTAGGAGATAATTGTTTGGTTGCCCTTCTGATATGATAGCTCATGTTTATTCCCCCTTCTTGCTTCTGCTCGTGCTGCTGTTATATAGTTCAATAACGTTTCACTACAGCTCTATTTTATCCACACACTGATCTCATGGCTCCCAAGGTAAGACCAGGTATCCTGTCACTCAGGCTGCTATAATTCTTCTCCAGAAATTCCTTGTGTTTTCCCAACATCACCTCAGTAACAAAGAAAGTATTTTTGTATTTACTTGTGTTATATTTGGTGACACCGGCCAGGAAACAACATTACCTTATGTTCTCAGTCGTACAATGATTTTAGAATACACTTCATGTGTGTGAGAGTGTGTGTCGTGGGGAGTACAATCCTGCCTTTCTAAGGTTCTAGGGTAAGTTCCTAGGAAGGCAAAGGGGGTGCACAGCAGAGCCAATCATCCCAGCAAACAATTTGCTGACCTCAAAATCACCTCTTCCCTACCACACCTAACCCTGATCTTTGAGGATACTTATCCAGAAACTTGAGCATTGTCCTTTTCTCAGCCCCTGGCATTACTTTTTTGTCCCCTGATGTTTTGATATCTCAGGCACCGAGGCTTCAAATTGTCAGGCTCTAAGTCAGGTCCAGACAAGTGTGAATCTTCACCTCACTTCTCCCACCTGCAGCTTCTCTTCCCCTTCCGTTAAAAGAGCACAGCTGAACTGCTGTATTTGATGGGTCCAGTGGCAGTAAAAGTCCTTAGAGAAAGAAAGTTCAAGTTTTCTATTCAGTTAACACCTCTAAAATGGTTGTATGTTTAGTATTAAGCTTTATATGATGGGTTAAAAACAACATACCATCTAAAATATAGTTCTCTTCCTCAGGATACTTGGGAAATTAAGACTTAATAAATAAATAGAAATACAGGACTCTTTCTGTTAAATTACAAAATTAAAAGTATAAAAAATTAGTGTGAAAGAGCACTAAATTGGAGATATTTTTTATCTAAATTAGCACTTCTGCTTGGAGATCTCCGTAAGTTAAAACAAGCATATCCTCTTTCCAGAGCCACACTGAAACTTGTAAGGGAGTATATGAAGTGCTGTGTGGTGAACTCTTCAGGTGAATGAAGTGACTTATTTCAGACACACGTTGCTGTCAATATGTGTCTAAAATAAATCACTTCATTACCTGAGGGCAGTGTCCCCTTGTTCTGTTCACATGACTGCTTCTTGGTCTTTTCTTTGTACAGGTTCCTCATGAGCACGATTAAGGATCCCAGAATTCCTATTCTTCACAGTGTTATCATAATTTGCTATAGTCCACAAAGTTAAATACCTCTGTATAGTCAACAAAACACAGGTAAACAATTTCTGATATTCTTTGCTGTCGACCAAAATTCATCTGCCATCAGCAGTGATATTCCTCGTTCCATGTCTACTTCGGAATCCAGGTTTAACTTCTGTCAGCTCTCTGTCAGTGTATCGCCTCAAACACTTTTGAATGATCTGCAGCACAATTTTACCTGTGTCTGTTATTAATGATATTGTTCAATAATTTCCACATTTTGTTGGATCACCCTTTTTCTTTAATGGGAGCTAATATGAATCTCTGCCAGCTAGTTGGTCTAGTAGCTGTATTCCAAATTTCTTGGCATAAATGAGTGAGTATTTCTAGCACCTTTGATGAAATAATTGGTATTCTTTCAATTCTTGGAAACTTGTTGTTCACCAAGGCCTCCAGGACAGCTTGAACTTACTTCTTCAATACGTTGGTTCTTGGTCATATGCTACCTTCTGAAATGGTTGACTACCAAACAGTTCTTCTTGTTTTTGAAAAAGTGATTTCTGGGTATTCCTACCATCTGCTTTTGATGCTCCTCAAGTCATTTGTTATCTTGCCTGTAGGATCCTTCAAAATCACAACTTGAGGGCTGAATTCTTTCTTCAATCCTGTCAGCTTGAGAAATGCTGAGTGTGTTCCTCCTTTTTGGTTTTCTAACTTCAGGCCTTTGCACATTTCCATATAATAGTTTAATTTATCTTTTTTCTTTGAGCTCCATTTGAAATCTTCTGCCCAGCTCTTTTACTTCATCATTTCTTCCGTTTCCTTAATATACTCTACAATCTCAGCTGCAAGTTTCAGAGTCTCTTCTGGAATCCATTTTGGTCTTTTCTTTCTTTCTTGTCTTTTTAATGACTGTTCGCTTTCTTCATGTTTGATGTTCTTGATGTCTTCCCACACTCTTCTGGTCTTTGGACCCTAGTATTCCATGTGTCAAATCTACTCTTGAAATGGTCTGTAAATTCAGGTATAATATATTCTAGGTGGTATTTTGACCCTTACAGACTTATTTCATTTGTCCAGCTTCAGTTTTTAACCCGCATAGGAGCAATTAACGGTCAGTTTCCCAGCCACCCCAGTCTTGTTCTGAGCCATGATATGGAGCTCTTCAATCATCTGTTTCCATAGACCATAGTCAATTTGATTCTTGTGTTTCCCATCTGGTGATGTCCATGTCTATAGTTGCTGTTTATGTTGTTGAAAAAGGATATTTACAACAAAGAAGTCTGTCATGGGAATTATGTCCCCTCAAAAAACATGTATCAATTTCGCTTGCCATGATTCTCAGTATTATGTGATTTTCCTGTGTGTTATAAACCCTGCCTCTATGATACTAATGAAGGTAGATGGGTGGCAATTGTGTTAGTGAGGCAGGACTCAATCTACAAGACTGGATTGTATCTTGAGGTAATCTGTTTTGAGATACAAAAGAGAGCAAGCAGAGGGATGAGGATTTCCCACCACCAAGAAAGAACTGCTGGGAGAACAGTTTGTCTTTCAGATCTAGGGTCCCTGCATGGAGAAGCTGCTAGTTCAGGGAAGATTGACAAGACTGACAGGGAGACAAAGCCTCCCCTTTAAGCTAATTCCACAAATTTGGCAATTTAGCCTACTTTACTTTGAGGAAATAAACTTCTCTTTTTAAACCATCAACTTCTGGTATTTCTGTTACAGCAGTACTAGATGGCTAAGACTAAGTCATTAATCTGGCAAAATTTTATCGTATGATCTCCAGTGTCATTTCTATCATTAAGGCCATGTTTTCCAACTACTGAAACTTCTTTCTCGTGTCCAACTTTTGCATTCCAATCACCAGTAATTATCAATGCAACTTGATTATATGTTTGATCAACTTCAGACTGTAGAAATTGGTAAAAATCTTCAGTTTCCTCCTCTCTGGCATTAGCAGTTGATGCACAAACTTGAATAACAGTCGTATTAATTGGTTGTCTTTGGCATATGAATATTATCCTATCCCTGAGAGTACTGTGCTTCAGGATAGATTTTGGAACGTTCTTTTTTAACAATGAACACAATGCCGCTTTTCTTCAATTTGTCATTCCTAGCATAGCAAATCACGTGATCTGTCTGATTCAAAATGGTCAGTATCCATCCGTTTCAGCTCACAAATGGCTATGATATGGATCTTTATGCATTCTATTTCATTTTGACAACTTACAGTTTTCCTAGATTCATACTTGGTACATTCCATATTCTGATTAATAGATGCTTACAGCTGTTTCTTCTCATTTTGAGCCATGCTATATCAGCAAATAGCTTGACTCCATTCACATTATTAAGATTGACTCTACTTTGAGGAGGCAGCTCTTAGTTATATTTTGAGTGCCTACCAATCTGAGGGGCTATTCTTTCAGCACTATATCAGAAAATGTTCTGCTGCTGTTCATAAGGTTTCCACTCTAGGAAAATCACTTGTTATGGCCTTTTAATTTCCTAAATGATCTTTAGTATTTATCTTTGTATGCATCCAAAATTTTGGGTTTCATTTTATGATCACATTTTTAGTATTATTGATAATTAATGTAAATATATTTCTGAAAACAGCATTAAGAAGATCCACTATGAGTTAAAGGCAAAACTTTAATAAATGTGAACTTTCAATAACTATTTTCATTAACAGTACGAGTCAACCATATATTCTCTACAATATACTATCAGAAACCCATATACTTTTTTTCCTTACAATTCTTCATCATTGTGTCTCTGCACAAAATGACTGGGGCCACATTGCTGATATCAGCTGATGTTGCACATGAGTCTTTGGTTAACTTGAAGATCAGCTGATCTGGGCTGAATTTATGCTTCAAGTTGCAGGTTAGTCACGTAGCTCTTCCCTGCATGTATCTCGGACCAGAGGGGTAACCACATGGTCTTTTCTCAGTGATGGCAGAAATGTAATAGAGCAAGTCCATCCACACGATTGATTTCCTTGCCTTTGGTCATGTCACATTCATTCATATCCCTTGGCCAATGCATGACAAATAGTAAAGCCCAAAGTGGGAGAAAGGCATAGCTTTTTTCTGAGAGGACCTGAAGAGCTACATGACAAGTGATATGGTAATGAATTAAGGCACAATAATTGAACCTACCGAAAGCATCTTTTTCATTTATTAATTATTTGATTCTTAGTTGGTTTTCAGATGAGTCATGTTGAATAATAAATGCACTGGGTAAGACTGAAGAATGGCTATATGAAACCAGACTGTTTTTCCTTAATTTGTCTACTTGTACTGTTATGAATGAAATTCTTATTGAGTATGAGAAGTAGGAGAATTTAATATTAGAAAGAGTAAAAGTTATTAAACTAGTAGAATCTAATATTGGAAATGGTAACAATTATTAAAATAGTAGGTGGATAAGAATGAGTTCTATTGTTCCTGGATGTATGGGAGTATTGAAAACTAAGGTTTGGCTTTACACAGAAAAGCAAATTAAAAGATCCTCATTGCCTTGGGAAAACTACAGACCTTATAACTCAAGGCTGAAAGATTTATTTCCCTGTGGATGAAGGCTTCAGCAGATCAATTAATAACGCATGTTCTTCTTTTCTGTTGCCATATGCAGGAAGAAAAATGTGTTGATTATGCCATTTCAGCATACTGTATACACAAAGTCAACTTTATGGGCTCGTAACATACAGTGCAGAACTCAGAAATTGGAAATGAAAAAATAATCAGTCTCTGTCCACTTGCCAGTGTGAACTATGATGAAGGCCAGTGGTTGGCAGAAGGTTCTGCAGCCACAAGTGGCTTTTGCTTCACAGCTTCTGATCAAAGAAATAAAGCTCCCTAAACTCAGTAACGGTTGAGAAGCAAATTGCTCTATCACTTATGCACTGAAATTTACAAAGAGCCTAAAACAATGTAATCTTTTTGCCTCAAGTAAGGAAATAAGTCCTATTAAAATATTTAGGTTTCATAATATTGCAAAGAAAGGAAAATGTCATTAATCTCACCAAATCAGGTATAATGAGTTCTCTTTCAGCAAGGGCTAAATTTTCTTTCTGGCTTCTTCCCTTGCAGAATGATTTTTCTGTGTAGAGCTTCTGTTAGGTTAACGGCCGATTTCTTATGTAGAGAAGCGGTAAATCAGCCCTTGTTATAGTGTGGATTTCTTTAACTTTGTGATTTTAGAATAGCATGGAAAGTAGTATCACTGAGTTCTCTAAATAAAATCAATTCTCTAAATAAAATCAAAAGATTTATTAGTTCTAAAATGCACAGCTAAATAGAAACAACTGTCCCTTTCAGGAATGATGTGGGAAAAATATTGTACAGAGGATCATTGTGTCAGCTAGCTGAAAGTGACCCCGGAGACATTAACCCAACTGTATATTACAGTGGTTATCTTTTTAAAATATCTCTGACAGATTGTCATCAGCTTTCTGATAAAGCACTTTCAATGAAGGGGAATCTTTCTAATAAATGAGTAAAATGTAGAAAGAAACCTGAAAATGTGCATCAAATTCATTATTCATTTCTTCAGATCCATGTAATAAACTATAAAAAAGAAGGAAAAGAAATTGCAATAGATAAACACAAAATATAAGACTCTGAATAAAAAAAATGGAAGGATTTCACGGCCCTGTGGATTCGAATCTCCTTCAGGTGACGGTGACTGTTTTAGTCACCTAGGGCTGCTCTCACTGAAATACCACAGAGTGGATGGCCTTAACAAAGGAAGGTTTATCCTTACACAGTCTGGTAGGCTACAAGTTCAAATTCAGGATGTCTACTCCATGGGAAGACATTCCCCCTTGTTGGCTCTGGAGGAAGGTCTGGTATTGTACCAATTTTTATCCAGGGAGCATCTTGGTACAAGAACCTCAGGTCTGAAGAACACGCTCTTCTGCTGGTGCGGCTTTCTTGATGGTACCAGGTTCCCAATTCTCAGACTGTCTCCCTTTCCTTTTATCTCTTGCAAGCTGAAAGGATTAAGGGTGGGGCGAGCCATACACCAGCTATACCCCCTTTACAGTGGAACAGGGAGGTGATCTTATAAAGGGATTTACAGTCCCACCCTAATCCTTTAACATACAGCATAGGAAAACCACAAAGTGGAGGACAGTCACAAGACACTGGTAATCATGGCCCAGCCACATGGCTACATCTAGTTTAGGGTGGGGGGGAAGAGGTCAACTCATGACAGTGACTTTAAAGAAAGGAGTGAAGACGTGAGAAGTGAAGAGTCAGCTATATTCATGATGTCAAAGAAAAACTTTGGTTTTCCAGAAAATATCCTGTGATAGCAGAACAACGCCTGGCAAGAAACAGGTTATATTTGAATGGAGTGTCATTGGCATAATCAAGAAATATTAAAATGAAAATTTGAGAGGGAAAGAGACTCAAGAAAAATTGTAAATTAGGTGAGTTCCAGAGAACAGAGCAAAGGAAGTATAGTTTATTAAGTCCACCATGAGTCGGATCCGACTCGACGGCACTTGGCTTGGCAGAGTTAATCTTGCTAAATTTTTTTTATGATGATAAACAAACAAAAAAATCACTTTTGTGGGCATAAACCACAACTGATACACATTTTAACCTCATGATAATGATACAATGTTCTGCACTTTGCATTTTAAGACTAACTACAAAAGGAGAGACAAGCTTATATGGGTCTTAGCTATTTAATGTGGCTGTCACAGAAATATCACAAATGGCTAGCTGTAACTAACAGAAGTTTATTTTATCATAGTTTAAGTAAAAAATAAAATAAACCTGTCACATCACTTCCAACTCATAGAGACCCTGCAATACAGAGAAGAATTGCCCCATAGGGCTTCCAGGGAGTGCTTGGTAGATTGAAACTGCCAAACTTTGGGTTGGCAGTCAGATTTGGCTGCTTTGCTGCCAGGGTTTCCTAGCACAATTCAGAGACTAGAAGTTGGAATTCAGCGCACTGGCTTTAGGGGATGGCTTTCTTTCTAGGGGAAAGGTCCCTGTTTCTTTTCAGCTTTTGTTGTTCTGTTCCTTGGTGATCCTGCGGCTGGCAACTTTCTCTGCTTTTATGCTTGTCGCCTTGCTTGCTTAATCTACTCTTTTGTATCTCGAAAGCAATTGATTTAAAACAACCCTACTTTAATACTGCCTCATTAACATAGCAAAGAAAACACATTCTCAAAGGAGATTATAACTACCGGTATAGGCTAGAATTTTACAACACCCATTTGGGAAGCATACAATTTAAAACCATAAGTTATGCAAATAAAGTTTGGGGTCAAATGAAATCCAAATGATATATATGCTTTATAAATAGAGATTTTATGTTTCAAAGACATAACAATGATGTGAGAACTGAGTCAAGCACGCACAGATGCGGTGCATGTATGACAAAACAAAAGAACCTATAGCAGTCAGAACCATAATTCTCAATAGTTACTTGGTTCCATTAAAAGAGACTATCTTTTGCTACATTAAAATGCAATCACTTTGAATGTTATAAGTTTTGTAGCTTTGCAGACTTTTCATTGCATCATGGTACAAGTGCATAAACCAGCGTATAGCTAGTTATGGTATTATTTATATAATATTTTAAACAAAATTATTCCACCCAACACTGTCATAAAAATGTTGATTTTTTTTTTAAAGATTTGTTGTTGTTCAAGTTTAAGAAACAGATTTGTTACAACAAACTGCCAAAAACAAAAAACTTGTTGCCACCAAGTCAATTCTAACCCATAGAGACCCTGTTGGATTTAACAGAACTTCGTCCCATGCAATTTCCAGTAAGTTGCTAGTGGACTCAAACTGCTAGACTTTTGATTAGTAGCTGAGCTCTTTAACTACTGTGCCACCAGGGTTCCTCAGCAACACAAGAGAAGTAAAATTTATTCTAAGGACTATGCTCAATTTTTCTTCAAAAAATGTTCTTGGGCTTAATTAGCTATGTTTGTATGATATAACTAAACTGGCTGTCCAAAAGCTGAAGCTACTGAATAAAAATTCAAATATTGGAGGCAAAAACATTGACTTGCAGCAGAAACTCTGGTGATATAATGCTTAAAGTTCTATGGCTGCTAACCACATGTCAGTGGTTCAGATACCCACCCGCTCCTTGGAGCAGTTGTACTCTACCCCACAGAGTTGTTATGAATCAGAATTGGCTGGATGGTAGAAGGTTTGGTTTGGGTTACAATTACTAAGTTTGAGTTATAGTTTCATACATATTACTATTAGTCACAACTTGATCTAGCTGCTCTAATGAATTTGAATCTATTAATTGACTATTTCAACCATAGAACGTTTTTAAATAAAGTAATAGTTATAGTTTACACATTTTTGTTACAAGGTAGCAAATCATTCAATGGGATTGCATGATAACGATGCTAGTTATACCAAAACCAAAACTAAAACCAAATCTGTTGCTGTCAAGTGAATCCCGATTGCTAACAACACTGCAGGACAAAGTAGAACTTAGGATTTCCAAAGAGCAGTTGGTAGATTCAAAGTGCTAACCTTTTGGTTAGCAGCCATAATTCTTAACCAATGTACCAGCAGTCCTCCCTGATAATCATAAATACCCCAAATTTGAAATTAGTCAGTATTTTGTTGACCTTATAAAGTCAAAAGTCTTTGGAATGAAGTGAAATACACCTAGTTTAAGTAATCAGGAGGATTTACTAACCCATGTAGCTGTGTAAGACTAGAGAGAGATGAGTATGTGGACATTTGTAGTCAGAATTCTCAAAGTCTCTCATCTTTGATCTTCTCACTGTGTTACTGGGGATGGCCTTGGCCATTCTGATTCAGAAACAGAATTCTTGTTCTTTGAATAAAAATAACCAGAAGAGAATCAATAGTTTTCCACCCTTGCAAAGATTTATTAGAAAAGAGCTTGCAAGCAGAAATGAGAAGGCCGGAGGTAATCATTGCCTTTGTCAAAGGCCTTTTGAGTCTTATAAAAGATTTTAGATGGGAAGGACCTTATGCTTTATTGATTACAAGGCAGGAGAAAGGTGATGCTAGGACCATGGAAACCCTGGTGGCACAGTGGTTACGTGCTGCGGCTGCTAACCAAAAGTTTGGCAGTTTGAACCATACAGGCACTCGTTGGGAGCTCAATGGGGCACTTTTACTCTGACCTCCAGGGTGTCTATAAGTCAGACCCAACTCAAGGGCAGTAGGTTTGGTTTGAGGTTTTCTAGGGTCACTACGAGTCAGAATTGACTCAGCCACAATGAGTTTAGGGTAATAACGTGCATGTACAGGCTGACTTCAAGATGGCTTCTGCAGTGGGGCCTTCTGCAAGTGGTAGCAGGACTTATAGGGGTTTTGCACCTGCACAGTTTCTTGCTCCTCTGATTCTGTTCCCTAGGCCTGGTTGTAGCTCTCTGGTGCTCCCCCGGAAGGACATATAGCAGTCACTTCTGTTTCATCCATTCATGCCTCTGAATTTTGTCGAAACTGGCTTTTCTGGAAAACAACTTTAGGAATGATTTAAGCAACTCATCCCTGGGTATGGGTGGTAAAATAAATTGCTTATCACTCCAGAATGTTCCAAGGTGTTGTTAGGCTGGCTTTCACGTCCCTGTCTCAATAGGATTCTGGGAGCTCTAACTTCAAGTCTTCAAACTTTCTGACAAGGGAGAAAAGGGCTCTTCCTTCTCTCAATGCGGTTTGAAAATTCCAGGGAAGGAGTGTGATTGCCCACCTTGACTCATCTGTTGCTTCCTTAACCAATTACTGAGGCTCAGGTTTGAAGGCTTTAGGAATTGTGTCATGTGCTTTTATAGCTCATGACTCATCATATTGGAGCAAGTTATTTTAAAAATGTTGTGTAATATGCATTGATAGGGAAAAGGGTAATTTCTCAAAAAGGGGAGAGTATTTTTCAGACAGGGAACTGAAGGTGACTCTATAAACCCGTGTAATTACAAGCAATAGCAATCACTCTTACACTTACAGTGGCTGAAATACGATGTTCATAATATTAAAAGATGGTGTGTAAAAAAAAAAAAAAAAAAAAAAAAAACCTCTTTAGAAAAAGTAAGAAAGATACCCAGCATAGAATGATAGCTATCCATAATATATGCCCCAATGGCACCAGACATTTTCTGGACTCATTCTTTGAAATAAGACTGACATCAGCCACTGTGACTGCAGGTCTTGCTCATTACAGAACATTGTTTTCGTGTGAAGTTTCTGCTGCTCTAACGTGCGCGGATTAGCAGCCTGCTTCCTGTTTATGGGTTCCTAAGAATGCTTCAGGGCTTCAGCAGTTATGGCTTCCCTCCCCTCTAAATCAGGTCCTACAAAAGCGCATACCACTCCTTTAAGACCTAGTTCACTGTCAGTTGTTTAGAGGAACTAATTAGTAACCAACGCCAGTAATAGTGCCAACTCATTGTTTACAACATTCACTTTCTCTCTTAGCAACAGATCTACCCACCCCTCTAGGGTTTTGCTTCATGGCATTTGCTTTGGCCTCTGTTTCTGAATTATAAATAATGAACTGAGATGGAAAGGCCAGGCTAATCTTCCCTGGAATGTGGCCCTTGACACTAGGCTATATCTCCATTGTACAACCGGGTTAAATTACTTTGCCAGACAAGGGAGACACAGCAGGAGTGCTTGGGAAGGGTCTGGGATCTCAGATTTCCCTAGTTCTCTAGACTGACTCATCAGAGGCTTTGTCATCCTAATCAACCTCATTCTCCCCTCTCCTTCTTCCTGTTTCTCCTTCCTTTCTCCTACCTTCTCGCTTCCCTTTGTCTATCTTTTCTCCCTTCTTCCCTCTCTTCCTTTCTTCATTCTTCTTCCCTTTCTGTCACTCTTTCTATTTTTCTTTTTTTTTCTTCACCATGGCACAATGTACACTAGAGCAACATCCAAAATTTAATCTAAAATTGTGATCTGTGTTCATCTTAGAAAGCACCCTAGTGTGAGAATTTAAATTAGAGATTCCAGAAACTTTCAGAGAAACACTGTTTTCAATGTGATACTAAAGTGTTTCACATTTCTGAAGTGTGAACTAGCCAGTTTAAAGTATGCTCTAAGAGTTTCCTGGATCAGCTCGCTGGGCTGAGTTTTCTTTTTTACCAACAGACTTTCACAAGCCAAAATTTAGCTAATCTTCTGTAGCAGTCTTTGTCGGTTGTTTTTACTACTACAGCTGCATGCCACTCTGTTGTATTTCTGCTGTTTTCTATTCTTTATCGAGAACATTTTTTGAATGATCACTGTCAAGCAAGAAGTTCTTCAAGAACATACTTCTTTCTCTGATACACGGTTTGGGACCATTGAATTCATTTATTCAGCACTAGCAGGTTTGACACAAGAATCAACAAGTCATCTTTAAACTACTTGGTTTCTATTTAAATACCTGTCTGAGGCACCATCGCATAGGCAAACATGCTGCTTAACACTCACAGAAACAAAAACAGACATTCTAGCTGAGAACAAGCTCTTCCATTCTTAAACATTTTGATACCTGAAATTAACTTTATATGGAAGAATCCAAGCACAATGTCTCATAAGTAAGGATTTTTTTTTTTTTTTTTTTTTTGGCCTTGTAACTTTATCTGCTTTCCTAAAGTAGATTCAATTCTGTTCTAGAGACTAGGTTGGTAAATGTAATATGTAGAGACAAGGCAATGAAGAGATTGTATAAAAGCAACATATTTTATAGACTCAATCCTTGTTCTCTCTGATAACACTGCTCCCAACTGAGGATTATAAACAAATGTTATTTCCGGCTATTTTGTGAATGTGTAAATAAATAATGTTCTTCTTAAGCTTTCCCTGCATCCTAAGTTTATCTCTCTTCTAGTTCTTTTCTCAAGAAAGCCACACAAGCAGTATTATGTCATTCTGACACCTGAGCCTTTGTCTGAAACCATTTTTTTCTCCTCTCTGGAAGCAGGATATTTTATTGTGTGCAGCATTCTGAGTTTTCACATTGATATGTGTTAATAGAATTTCATCTGTTTGGCTTGGTAGTTAATTAACTCTTTACTTTCCAGAAGTTCATGTTTCAGTTATGAAAAATTTTCTTGAATGATTGACTTTTTTTTTTTTGCTACAATTTTCCTCCTTATCTAGCTCTGTAAGTTCTGTTAGAAGCTGAATTGTCTGAATTGGTCCTTAATCTACTTTTCTATTTTAATCTATTTTTCAATGTATTCAATTTCGTATGTTTCCTCACGATTACTTTCTGTCTCTTCTACATATTTTTGAACTGTATTTTTCTCTAATCTGTTTTTATAGTATCCTTCATGTGTTCTATGAATCCACTTTTTTCTTATATCTCTGAGAATATTATTGGTGATTTTTTTTTTTTACTTTAATTGCATGGTTTCTGTTTCTGTTGTTTTGATCCCCTTTTCTCTATTGCCTGAGAGACTTTCATCAAGTGTCTGATAATCTTTGATTACTTGTTTATATTTAAGAGAGCTACACTGAAAAATGGCTTAGAACATTGTGTAGGTTTGTAGGACTTGCTGACCATAAATTTTATTGCAGGGTGATTTAGTGGGAATGATGTAGAATCTTTTATGTATCTTTAACTTTTTTTTTTTCCAAGATAGAAGAACTGGTTGCATTTTCAAAAGAAACTACATCTAGTCTTGTGTTTAAAGTATAATTATCTGGCAGCTTCTTGGGGTCTGCTAAGGAGTTATCAGCATATGATTGTCAGCTTCCATATTTCCCCTTCATTCATTCTTCAAAATAACTGCAAGTAGAAGATTTAGAAAATGCTTTTACTATCACGTTAATGACATTTCATGTGAAAACAGAACAAAATGCATGAGCTAAACTTGCTGACTTTAAACAGTGACATGTTCGTTTGTTCCCATGCAATTGAGACTTTCATTACCAAATAACAACGTTTATACTCCCAATAACAGGACTGAATAATCCGGTTTCATTGGAAACAATAAGCACTAGCTGTGTTTAACTTATTCTTGATGTAATAGTTCAGGTGTACATTTAAAAGCCTGTCTTTATGCTTCTGTAACAGGCCGCACTGGATGTACATGAGCTGGGATTGTATTATGGCTGAGAGCAGAGAGACAAGCCCTCCCTTTCCTATATTATTTTTCTTCAATTTATTTATGTGAGGTATAGAATGTGTGCTGGACAAAAACTCGTTGGGCCTTTTCATCACTAATGTTCAGAAATGGCACAAGAAAACCCAACAGAGGCCAGATTTAATGGATGTTGTTGTTGTTGGGTGCCATCAAGTTGGTTCTGACTCACGGCGACCTGTGTACCACAGAATGAAACACTGCCCAGCCCTGTGTCACACCCACAGTTGTTTTTATGATTGAGCCCACCATTGTAGCCACTGTGTCAATCCATCCCATCGAGGGTCTTCTACTTTTTCACTGACCCTCTACTTTACAAAACACGAGGTCCTTCTCCAGGGATGTATCCCTCCTGACAACACATTCAAAGTAAGATGCAGTCTCTCAATCCTTTCTTCCAAGGAGCACTCTGGTTACTTCTTCCAAGGCAGATGTGTTCATTCTTTTCGCAGTCCATAATATAGTCAATATTCTTCTCCATCATCATAATTCAAAGTCATCAATTCTTCTTCTGTCTTCCTTGCTTGCTGCCCAGTTCTTGCATGTATGTGATGTAATTGAAAATACAAGGACTTGGTTACGTGCACCTTAGTCTTCAAGGTGACATAATGGATAGATAATAAGTTTTGGAGATAAAACTCACCATAACTCACAAATAGTAGTAATCTTCACATATCACTGTCAAATGGTGGATCAGACTGATACCCGTTGGCATTTTTGCCTGTGGGAAAATAATGGTGTGTTTCACAATAGGACAGTTATTGCTTGGTGTGCTATGTTGGAAGGGGGTTTGAATTCATGCAAAGGAGCAAGTAGAATTTGTTTACTCTTTCTCAGGTATAATGATGCTAACACTCATCATTAAAACACTGTATATAATTATTTTAATTTTTACTAACATGTGTGGCCATCAGATTATAAATTTGTTGCCAAATGTTTGCTTAGATTAGAATATTGAATAGGTAGGTGGTCTATTAATAAAACATAGATCTGAGACATAGCTCTTTTAATTGGTAATGATGTGTGATCTTGGACAACTTATATGTATTTTCTAAGATTTAATTTCCTCATTGATGCACTGTGAATCATACTAATACTGTCATAAATATGTTGTTAAGAAAATATCAGTCATATGGTAAATACTCAGTGAATTATTACCATTATTTTGCTATTATTATCACTTAACTGTATTTGAAGAGGAAGAGATGTACCATTCTGTAAGATAGTGAGAACTTTATTGTGCAGACTTTTCTGAATATATTTTTCAAATATTTCTGAGAGCAAAAAACTAACCAGTACATCAAAGTCTGTATATAGAAACCAGAACTCTCCCCTTTTTTATGGTCAACACAATGGCCTATAAAAATTCAAGTGAATGCATTGAAAAAGAACAGCTTGCTGCAGTTTCTCTCATGTGCCTGGCACACAGATCTGGATTAAACATTCCTAGTAACTAAAGGCACTAAGGAATTTGGGGGCCCTTTGAGTTAACTGTGAGAAAACATCCTGTCTAAATTCAGTATGTGGATTTCTTTTCCATATCACCTCTTTAATCCTAAAATATTTCAAACATAACTGGGTTTTCAAACAAGCTATTACTATGCTTGTCAAAACAGTTTAGGAGAGTCTATAAAATAAGTGTATGATAAGAAATGTCACTATGTAGAATTAGAGCTAAAACAAAAAGAAAATCTATGAGAAGCAGAAAAGGTTTTCACTGCAGACATGTGTAATTTAGGCAAAGACTTGATGACTAGAGGTTCTGTTATGCATCTAGCAAGGAAAACAAACTTTTTTCTTTTCTTTTCTTTTCTTTTTGATTATGATTGAATGCAAACGTACATTCCCATATAAATTCACATGTTCACCTATATGCAGGTACCACTGCTCTCCTTACCTGGTGACAGCACACCCCTCCTCTCTGCTCCATACATGTCCTATCCTCCCAACAGTCTCCTATGCCCTCCTCTCCACCCACTCTCCTTCCTCCAGCAAGAGGTCAGGAGGATGACATCCTATAGATGCAAAGAACCATAAAATTCCCACAAGATATGGTCACTCTGCATCATCAAGTCAAATCCATTGCTTTTTGAAAAGTTGGCATTCATTACGATTTATGGCCATGCTCCCAGGGGATCCCCGAAGTCACTGGATGATCAATTGAGGTCTTTTATTGGAGATCTCAGAGTGCAACCATATTTATTCTCTTGTTACCAGTGAGACTCAAATTTGTGAGCTCCACTGTGGCTATCACTGGTGGTGGCCAGGCACCATCCAATTCTTCTGGTCACAGGTCGATGTAGAGACCCACATGAATGGGTCTCTCTGTTTTATAGGTTATCTTTTCCCCATGTCTTCTTGTCTTTGGTGATCATCTGTTCCTGTTTAGCTGGAACCATTTTCTGTACCCTCAGATGGTAGCTTGGCAGCTTTTCAGACCCCAGACACCGCTCACTGATGAGGGGTGCAGAGAGTTCCCATTAGCAAGATGCTAGCTGTGCCAATTGGTCTTGATTTCACCTGAGAGCATGGTCCCCAGCTTACCACTCCAGCTACTCTGTCCTTCCAATATTGGGTTAAGATGGGAGGAGTACTCAAATTGTGTTGAAGTCTAGTTATTACTGATCTTCTTTCTAATGTGTGCTGTCACAGATTTCACCCAATGAAATTTCTATTAACTATCTAATCAAAAACCTACCGCCTTCACCCTCCTTCCCTCTTCACCCTTGCAGCTGTCAAGGAGTCTTTTCTTCTATGCTTCAGTCTCTTTTTAAGTTCGTATCGTAGGGGTCACATACAATATTTGTCCTTTTGTCGCTGACTACTTAAACTCAACAGAATGTCCTCCAGTTGAAACCAGGTTAAGGCATGTTTCCTGAATCATCATTGTTCTTTATCATTGCATAGTGTTCCATTGAGTGTATGGTTATCTGGGTTGATTCCATCATTTTGCTACTGTGGACTGTGCTGCGATGAACATTCATGTGCATGTATCAGTTGGTGTAAATGGCCTTGATTCTGTAGCATAGATTCCAAGCAGTGGAATTACTGGATCAAATGGTATATCTATATCCAGTTTCTTAAGGGAATGCCAGATTGCTTTCCAAAGAGCTTGTACCATTTTGCAATCCCACCAACAACATAGGAGAGATCCAGTTTCTCCACAGTCTCTCCAACATTTGTTGTTTTGCATTTTTTGGAGCCTGGCCAATCTTGTTGGCGTGAGATGGTATCTCATTGTAGTTTTGATTTGAATTTCTTTAATATCTAATGATTGTGAGCATGTCTGCATGTGTTTTTTGGCTGCCTGGATCTCCCCTTTAGAGAAGTGTCTGTCCATCTCCTTTGCCCATCACTTAACTGGATAATTCATCTTTTTCTTATTGATATTTTGTAGTACCTTATGATTACGGCAACCAGGCGTCGGTCTGACATAAAGTTGCCATATATTTTTTCCCATTCTGTAGGTAGCCTTTTAATTCTATTAAGAAAGTTTTTGGATAGCAAAAGTGATTGATTCTTAGTAGTTCCCATTTATCTATTTTCTCTTCTGTTGATTGGGGTTTGTTTGATAGATTTTGAAGTCTGTCTACATTGTGTATTAAACCTTCCATTGTTGTTCCTACTTTCTCTTGGATGAGCTTTATTGTCTTAGATTTGATATTTAGGTCAGATCTGACTCGACAGCGCTTGGCTGGCATCCAGTTTGAGTTGGTTTTTGTATAAAGTGTAAGATATGGGTCTTGTTTTAATCTAGTGCAGACGGATATCCAATTTTGCTGGCACCGTTTGTTGAAGAGATTACTTTTACCCCACTTCAATCTCTTAGGGCCTTTGCCGAATATCAACTGTTCATAGTAAGATAGTGTCATCTCTGGGGTCTCGATTATGTTCCATTGATCTCTCTGTCTCTTTCTGAACCAGCATCAGGCTGTTTTGACTACTGTGGCAGTGTGATAATTTCTAAAATCGGGTAATGAGAGGCCTGCCACTGTGTTCTTCTTCATTAGTGGGGCTTTACTTATCTGAGGCTTCTTCCCTTTCCAGACAAAATTGGTAATTTGTTCCTCCATCTCATTAAAAAATGCCACTGAAACTTGTACTGGGATTGCATTATGTAAGTAAATTGTGTTGGGTAAAATGGACATTTTTACAATGTTAAGTCTTCCTATCCATGAGCAGGGTAGGTTTCTCCATTTATGTAAGTCTCTCTTAGTTTCTAGTAGAAAGGACTTGTAGTTCTCTTTGTAAAGGTCAGTTATTTCTCTGGTTAGATTTATTCGTAGGTACTTTATCTTCTTAGGGCCTACAGTAAATGGTATTGGCTTGTTGATTTCTTCCTTAATAATCTTCTTGTTGGTATAAAGGAATCCTACTGATTTACTTATGTTTATCTTGTATCCTGAGACTATGCTGAACTCTTCTATCAGCTTGAACAGTTTACTTATGGATTCTTTTGGATTCTGTGCAAATACAATCACACCATCTGCAAATAGGGAGATTTTTTTACTTCTTCTTTGCTGATGCAGATGCCCTTTAATTCTTCATTACGTCTAATTGCTGTGGCTAGAACTTCTAGTACAATGTTGAATAAGAGAGGTGAGAGTGGGCATCCTTGTCTAGTTCCTGTTCTCAAAGGAAACTCAGTCTCTCTCCATTCAGGATGACGGAAGCAGCTGGCTTTGTATAAATGGCCCTTAATGCATTGAGGAATTGGCCATGTATTCCTATTTTGCTGAGAGTTTTTAGCATGAATGGGTGTTGGACTTTAGCAAATGCCTTTTCTGCATCAATAGACAAAATCAGGTGATTCTTGTCTTTTGTGATGTTTATGTGATTTATCACATTAATTGTTTTTCTGATGTTGAACCAGCCTTGCATCCCTGGTATCAATCCAACTTGGTCATGAGGGATTATTTTTTGGATATGTTGTTGTTCTCTATTGGTAAGAATTTAGTTGAAGATTTTTGCATCTAGATTAATGAGTAATATCAATCTGTAGTTCTTTTTGGTTGGGTCTTTCACTGGCTTTGATATCAGGGTTACACAGGCTTCATAGAATGAATCTGGAGTATTTCTTGCCTTTCTGTACTATGAAATAGTCTTAGTAGTGTTAGAGGTAACTCTTCTCTAAAAGCTTGGTAGAATTCTGCCGTGAAGTCATCTGGGCCTGGGGTTTTTTTGGTTGGTAGATTTGGGATGACTTTTTCAATCTTTTCCTTTGTGATGGGTTTATTAAGTTGTTCTCCTTCACCTTGTGATAATTTTGGTAGGTGATATGAATCAAGGAATTTGTCCATTTCCTCTAGCTTTTCAAATTTGTTAAGAGTACAGTCTTTCATAGTATTCTGTTATGACGTTTTTGATTTCTGTTGGATCTGTTGTGACAACTCCCCTCTCATTTCTTATTTGGGTCATTTGTTTTTCTTCTTTGGTTTTTTTTTCAAAAAACCAGCTTTTGGTCTTTTCAGTTTTTTCTATTGTTCTTCTATTCTCTAATTCATTTAGTTTTGCTCTAATCTTTATGAACTGTTTTCTTCTGGTGACTGTGGGGTTTCCCTGCTGTTCTCTCTCTTCTTGTTCAAGCTGTTGGGTCAGTTCTTTGATTTGGTTTCTTTCTTCCCTCCTGATATGTGCATTTATAGAGATAAACTGACTTCTGAGCACTACATTGGCTGTATCCCATAGGTTCTGGTAAGAAGTGTGTTCATTCTCATTGGAATCTATAAATATCTTTATTTCATCCTTGATTTCTTCTGTAACCCATGACTTTTGGAGCAGAGTGTTGTTCAGTTTCCATGAGTTCCACTTTCTATCTATGTTTTTTCTGCTATTGATTTCAAATGTTATGGCTTTATGGTCTGAGAAGATGCTTTGGATTAATTCAATGGTATGGACTTTGTTGGGAATTGCTTTATTTCCTAACACATGGTCTACTCTGGAGAATACTCCATGTGCACTGGATAAGAAGGTGTAGTTGTCTGCTGGTGGATAAAAAGTTCTGTATATGTCGGTGAGATCTAGTTGTCTAGTTGGTTAATTGTGGCAATTAGGTCTTCTGTGTCTTTACTGAGCTTTTTTCTAGACGATCTACTGAGTACTGAGAGGGGTGTGTTGAAGTCTACTACTACCATTGTGGAGTGATCTATCTCTTTCTCGAGTGTAATCAGTGTTCCTTCGACTTATTTGTGTGCTTTAATATTAGGTGCATAAATATTTAATATTGTTAAGTCATGCTTGTGTATTGAACCTTTCAGCAATAAATAGCGTCCATCCTTATCCACGATGGTGGATTTTACATTAAAATCTATTTTATCTGAGATTAGAATTGCCACACCTGCTCTTCTTTGTTCATTGTTAGCTTGATATATATTCTTCCATCCTTTAACTTTCAGTTTGTTCATATCTTTAAGTCTAAGGCGTGTTTTTTGTAGGCAACATATAAATGGGTGGTGTTTTTGATCCAAGATGTCACTAGATGTCTCTTTACTAGAGCATTCAGTCCATTCACATTCAATGTAATTATTGATAGGTATGTGTCCACTGCTGCCGTTGTGATATGTTTTTTTGTGTGTTGATATTTTTTCTGTGTTGATCATATTAATCTACTCTGGGAAACTCTTCTTTGTGAGTTGATTTTTCATCTTTTTGGGGTAAGCTTTGTGGTTGTTGAGACTCTTGTATTACATTTATTGTTTTGATATGTTGCGTCTTTATTGTGCTTTAAGGCTGCCCCTATGATCCCACTTAATAAACTACGTATAAACCCAATTTAATTACTATCAGTCTTGTCAACTTCCTATCCATCTGGAAGGTATATGATGACTGTAGTACATCCCTCTTTTTAATATGATGACATCATAGATTTCTTGATATGATCAGTGGATTATTTCTTTCACTATTATAGCTTTGATTGAGTTTGAAACCTTCCCTAACTAAGTAGGATTCTGGATGATATGTCCTTCTAAAATATATAGTTAGTAATTTTGTTCTTCTAAGCCAAAGCCAAGAGTTTCTTTCAGTATTCCCTGTAGAATTGGTTTGATTTTTACAAAATCTCTGAGTTTCTGTTTATCTATGAATGTCTTAATATCATTTTCATATTTATAAGATAGATTTTCAGGTTATATAATTCTTGATTGGAAGTTCTTGTCCTTCAAAGTTTTGAAAATGTCATGCCTCTGTCTCCATGCCAGCATTGTTTATGCTGAGAAATATTATGAAAGCCTACGGGCTTTCAAAGCTTTGCGTTGAGTCTTGTTACCTTTAAGAGTTTATGCTTATGGTTCATTTTGTTAAACTTGATTAGAATATGTCTTGGAGTATTTTTTATGAGATCTATATTGAGTGGTGTTCATATATATCTTGGATATCTATATTCTCTTCTTTCATGATTTCTGGGAAGTTCTCTGTCAGCAGCTCAGCAACAATACTCTCTGTGTTTTCAGGTGTTTCATCTTGTTCAGAAACTCCAGTTAGCCATAGGTTGTTCCTCTTCATAGAGTCCCATATGCTTCTTAGTGCTTCTTCATTTTTCTTGCTCCTTTTTTCAGATTTTTCCTCATAGATGCTGGAGTCAGTAGCTCTGCCCTCCGAGTCAGAATATCTCTTTTCCATTTGTTCCATTCTGTTTTCCTGGCTTTGAACTGAAGTTTCTACGTCTTTGATTTTGTTCTTGATCTGTTTGATTTCAGAATACTGATGTTCCATCAGATTGAACAGCTTGCTTAATGTTTCATTTTGCTCTGCTGCATTTTGTATAAGGTCTAGGAAGGCTCTATATGTGGTCCTTTTGTATTTACCTTCCAATAATTTAAGAAAAGTTTCTTCATCCAGAAATCTTGTTGGTTGTTTCATTTGGGGGCCTTCTGAAGCCATGGGAGATTACCTGGTCTTGGCTTTCTCCACAGTCTGTTGCATTTTGAGCTTCATGTGTGTCACTAAAGGCTAGGAGAGATGCTGTAAGGATGGACCACAGATATTTCTCCAGACAGTCTTTAAAATTAAGGGTAAAATGTATTTGACCACTTCTCAAGTCAGTCAGGTTTTCAGGTGTACAGGTCCCTCTCGGTAAATGGCAAAAGAAGCACCTCTATATCCAACCCCAAATGTTATGAACTAGTTCAAAATATGGCAAGGCTACAGCCTTTTTGTCCTATGTTCACAGGTCTCAGCCATAGACAACACTAAAATATAATGCTTTTCTGTCAGCAAAGTGCTCTCCTGTTGGCAGGTGCTGCTTCCCAGCCTAGGAATTAGGTCTCACTGAGGCCACCATACTCAAGATGGTATCCTGCACAAGGTCGTCACCACCTCTGTACAAACTGCACTGTGGCAGAGGTGGAAAGAGAGGCCACAGGTGCCTTGATGAACAGAGTCCATTGGCTTTGTCGCTGGGCCCCAGCTGTAGCCAACACTGTGTAAACTGTTACCTTTCTACCAGAAAAGCACTCTCCTGCAGGCAATGCAGCCTCCCAGGCTAAGAATTAAGTCCTACTAAGGGATCTGTACCCAAGATGGCATCCTGCACAAGGCCGCCGCCACATCCACACAAACTATACTGTGACAGATGCGCAAAAACAGAGGCTAAAGGTGCTGTGATGCTTAGAGTCCACAGCCTCTGTTGCCAGGACCCAGCCTTAGATAAACTGTATAAATTACTGCTTATATGCCAGAAAAGCCTTCTCCTGCAAGCAGGCACAGCCTCTCAGGCTAAGGATTAAGTCCAGCTGTGGGCTCCATGCTCAAGATGGCATCCCACATAAGTTCTCTGCCATTTCTGTTCAAACTGCACTGTGGCAGAGGTGAAAAGAGAGGCTAAAAGCAGCAAAGCCAGGTGCCTATCTCATCCTGAATGGAGAGAGACTGAGTTTCCTTTGAGAACAGGAACTAGACAAGGATGCCCACTCTCACCTCTCTTATTCAACATTGTACTAGAAATTCTAGCCAGAGCAATTAGACATAATGAAGAAATAAAGGGCATCTGCATCGGCAAAGAAGAAGTAAAAAAATCTCCCTATTTGCAGATGGTGTGATTGTATTTGCACAGAATCCAAAAGAATCCATAAGTAAACTGTTCAAGCTGATAGAAGAGTTCAGTATAGTCTCAGGATACGAGATAAACATAAGTAAATCAGTAGGATTCCTTTATACCAACAAGAAGATTATTAAGGAAGAAATCAACAAGCCAATACCATTTACTGTAGGCCCTAAGAAGATAAAGTACCTAGGAATAAATCTAACCAGAGAAATAACCGACCGTTACAAAGAGAACTACAAGTCCTTTCTACTAGAAACTAAGAGAGACTTACATAAATGGAGAAACCTACCCTGCTCATGGACAGGAAGACTTAACATTGTAAAAATGTCCGTTTTACCCAACACAATCTACTTACGTAATGCAATCCCAGTACAAGTTCCAGTGGCATTTTTTAATGAGATGGAGGAAGAAATTACCAATTCTGTCTGCAAAGGGAAGAAGCTCTAGATAAGTAAAGCCCCACTAATGAAGAAGAACACAGTGGCAGGCCTCTCATTACCCGATTTTAGAAATTATTACACTGCCACAGTAGTCAAAACAGCCTGCTACTGGTTCAGAAAGAGACACAGAGATCAATGGAACATAATCGAGACCCCAGAGATGACACCATCTTACTATGAACAGTTGATATTCGACAAAGGCCCTAAGAGATTGAAGTGGGGTAAAAGCAATCTCTTCAACAAATGGTGCCAGCAAAATTGGATATCCATCTGCACTAGATTAAAACAAGACCCATATCTTACACCTTATACAAAAACCAACTCAAACTAGATAAAAGACCTAAATATCAAATCTAAGACAATAAAGCTCATCCAAGAGAAAGTAGGAACAACAATGGAAGGTTTAATACACAATGTAGACAGACTTTAAAATCTATCAAACAAACCCCAATCAACAGAAGAGAAAATAGATAAATGGGAACTACTAAGAATCAATCACTTTTGCTATCCAAAGACTTTCTTAATAGAATTAAATGGTCACCTGCAGAATGGAAAAAAATATTTGGCAGCTATATCTCAGACTGATGCCTGATCTCCATAATTTAAAAGGTACTACAAAATACCAACATAAGAAAGATAATCATCCAATTAAACAATGGGTAAAGGAGATGGACAGACATTTCTCTAAGAGAAGATTCAGGCAGCCAAAAAATACATGCAGACATGCTCACAATCATTAGCTATTAAAGAAATTCAAATCAAAACTACAGTGAGATACCATCTCACCCCAACAAGATTGGCCAGGCTCCAAAAAATGCAAAACAACAAATGTTGGAGAGACTGTGGACAAACTGGATCACTCCTACATTGTTGGTGGGATTGCAAAATGGTGCAAGCTCTTTGGAAAGCAATCTGGCATTCCGTTAAGAAACTGGATATAGATATACCATTTGATCCAGTAATTCCACTGCTTGGAATTTATCCTACAGAATCAAGGCCATTTACACCAACTGATACATGCACACGAATGTTCATCGCAGCACAGTCCACAGTAGCAAAAAGATGGAATCAACCTAGATAACCATACACTCAATGGAACACTATGCAATGATAAAGAACAATGATGATTCCAGGAAACATGCCTTAACCTGGTTTCAACTAGAGGACATTCTGTTGAGTGAAAGTAGTCAGTGATAAAAGCACACATATTGTATGAGATCCCTATGATAAGAACTTAAGAATAGACTCATGCATAGAAGAAAACACTCTTTCGAGGCTGCAAGGGTGGGTAGGGAGGGAGGACGTCAGGGAGAGGCTTTAGGTATTTGATAGAAATTTCTTCCCATCCCAACCCAATATTGCAAAGACAGAGTAGCTGGGGCAGGGAGTCAGGGACCATGCACTCAGGCAAAATTGTTGCCAATGGGAACAACCAGCATTTTGCTAAGGAGGGCTCACTGCACTCCATATTGGTGAGTGGTATCTGGGGTCTTAAAAGCCGCCAAGCTGCCATCTGAGGGTACAGCAAATTGTCCCAACTCAACAGGATTAGACTATCTCTGAGAACCAGAATGACATGGGAGAAAGAGAACCCAAAAGACAGAGAGACCCATGTGAATGGGTCTTTATAGTGACTCAGGACCCAAAGAACTAGATGGTGCCCAGCCACCACCAGTGGTAGCCTTGACAGAGCTTAGAAAATTGAGTCTCGTTGGCAATACAAGAATAAATAGGGGTGCAGCCCAGGATCTCCACTAAAAGACCCAATGAATGGTCCAGGGGCCTTGAAGCTGCCCTGGGAGCATGGCCCCTGGCCCTGATGCCGCCCCTGTCCATAAATCATAATGAAAACCATCTCTTCGGACAGCAATCAAGTGGACTTGGCAATGCAGAGTGACCATGTCTTGCGGCCCTTTACAGTTCTCTGCATCCATAGGATAACATCCTGCTGACCTCTTCCTGAAGGAAGGTGAGTGGGTGCAAAGGAGGGGATAGAAGACTATTGGGAGGTTAGGACACGCACCGAACAGAGAGGAAGAGTGTGCTGTCACCGGACAGGGAGAGCAGTGGGAACTGCATAAAGGTGAGCACGCAAATTTATATGGGAATGTACATTTTCATTCAGTAATAGTAAAAAAATAACTGTATTGGACGTCCTCTCTACTCACCTAATCTGGCCCCAAATGACTTTTTTCTTTACTTGAAAGGAAATATTGAAGGGGTGATGTTTTGATGACCTTGAGGACATCAAAGGTAATACAATGATAGCTCTGATGGCCATTCCAGAAAAAGAGTTCCAAAATTGCTCTGAAGAGTGGAATAGGCGCTAGAATAGATGTATAGCTTCCCAAGGGAAGTGACTATTGTGATATTCAGCAATGACGTATGTAGCACTTTTTCTAGGATGAGTTTGTGGACTTAATTTTGCCATATCTTGTAAAGAAAACAAAAATCCACACAACTGGACCAATAAGTCACACTTTAATAAACAGAGAAAAGAAAGAAGATGTTAAGAATTTCATTTTAAAATGCTCTGCATCACACTTTAGTGAGTGGCATCTGGGGAAAGCTATCAAGCAGAAACTGAAGAAGCCTCAGCTTATCCCAACCGACTTGGAGCAAAGGAGAATAAACACGAAAGACATAAAGAAAATACTAGCCCAAGAGACAGAAGCTCATAAACCAGCATGAAGCCAGAAGAACTAGATGGTGCCAGGCTACTACCAATGAATGTCCTGAAAAGGAACACAACAAAGAAGTCCTTGACAGAGAGGGAAAAAAATGGGATGCAGAACTCAAACTGTAGTAAAAAAGACCAGATCTGATGGTCTGACAGACTGGAAGGTCCCTGGATGACATGACTCCTGGACTCTCTTTAAGCCAGACTTGAAACCCCTCCCAAAGCCAACTCTTCAGACATAGATTGGACTGGACTGTAAGATGTAAAATGATACTGGTGAAGAGTATGCTTCTTAGCTTTAGTAGTTACATGAGATAACTAGGCAGCTTCCATCTGGAGGCAAGATGGGAAAGCAGAGGGGGACAGGAGCTAGTTGATGGACACAGGAAATGCAAGATAGCGACAAAGAATGTGGTGTCACAGTTGGGGAGAACAATTAGAGTTATAAAAAAATGTGTGTGTAAATTTTTGTGTGACAAATTGACTTGAATTGTGAACTTGCACTTAAAGCATAATAAAATATTATAAAAGAAGAAGAATTTCATTCTACTTGAATCCACAAACCACACCCATGGAAACAACAGTTACACAATCAAAGGATGTACCACACTGGGAATGTCTTCTGCAGAAGACATATTTCAAGTGATGAAAGCAAAAAGATGCCACTTGGAGTACTGAGGTAGATCTGACTTAAGCCACATTGTTTTCAACCAATACATCAAAAGTGGAACAATGAACAAGGAAGACTGAAGAAGAATTCATGCATTTAAATTACAGGGTTGATGAAGAGTATTGAATATATCATGAACCACCAGAAGAATGAACAAGTATAGCCTGAATGCTCCTTAGAAGCGAGGAGGGTAAAACTTCATCTCCATTGCTAAGGACATGTTATCAGGACATAATGCTTGGTAAAATAGAGGAGTCAATGAAAAAGAGAAATACATGTCCTCAAAAGGGTGAATTGACATAGTGGCTATGACAATGGGCTCAAACATAGCAACAATTATAAGAGTGGCCCATGGCCACGCAGTGTTTTGTTTCTCTTGTATATAAGTCCAAATATGAGCAGAAACTCACTGGTGTCTAACAACAACAACATTGTATATAAGTTCCCCAAACTAATCCAGTATCGTGCTGGAGAGATCGACTATAAACTATTAGATCTACAAGGTCCACTATTACATACAAAACATTTCTCACCAGTATTTTTGATAAAATTAACTAAACATTCACTCATCCTCTATTAGATGTGTCAAGAAGGGCTTGTAGGCACTAAATTCCATAAGACATATTTTTTGCTGTTTTGTTATATGAAGTATGTACCAAAGAGGACTAGGTGGAAAATCCTTGCTTCACAATGATATCAATTATATTGAAAATACTGCTCCTTTCTGCTGCCTTGCTTTGTATTATGATTTTCTTTCACACTCTACTGCCAATATTAATCTTTTTTTAATCTCTAGTGTATTGTTTTATCTTACTTCTAAAGTCAGATAATTTTTCTTCATATTTAAAATCTGATAATCTTGTAGTCATTTTTCTCAGGGTTGCTCATTCTAGATTATTTTCCCCCAGGTTCCCAGTGGGTTCTTTCAACATGTAGATTTAGGCCTTCTTTTATTTCTGGAAAACTTTTTTTTTTAAATTGCAGTTATGAATGTCAGTTTTGATGCCATGTGTCGTTTTAGGCTTCAGGGTCCCAACTGAACAAATATATTCCTTCTTTGCCTATTTTCCAGTTCCACCATGTTCTTTTGAAGCTTTTCACTTCTTTAATTTCAGTTTTCTTATTCTTCTACCTTTCCTCAGTTATTATTACTAAACTTTCATTTAAGGTTACTTTCTTGTGCGTATCACATGTATGTTTTATATATCTTAGATAATATTTTCAATATATTCCATTTCTTTGTTGCCTCCAATCCACCTTCTTTCATTTCTCACCCTTTTCTTTTGTTTTGCTTTTAAGTTTATATCTTAAGGTAGTTTTTTGTATTCTTATATGCTTGTTTGGGTATATTTAACTCAGTTTGAAGGGTGGCCTTATTCTTTTCTTTCAGTACATGTACAAGGACTGACAATTAAATTCATGAACTCATCCTCAAAAAAGTATACACATATCATTGCGGAATATCACTACGGTTACCTTCCAAGTACTCCCCTTGGGAAGCTATGGACCCGTGCCACTGCCTAGTCCATCCTTCGAAGCAATTTTAGAACTCTTTTTCTGGAATGGTCATCTGAGATGTCATCGTATTACTTTTGATGTCCTGAACATCATCAAAATGTCATCCTTTCACTGTTTCCTTTACTTTGGGTAAAGAAAAAAGTCATTGAGGGCCAGATCAGGGGAGCAGGGAGGATATTCCAATACGGTTACTTGTTTACTGGCTAAAAATTCTCTCACAGTCAACTAAATAAGTAGATTCACAAACTGGCCACTTTGTCACAGTGCACAATGGCCATTCTAGAAAGAATTTCAAGATTTATCTGATGGGTAGACTAGGTGATGGTGTTAGTGCATGGCTTCCTGAAGGAAGTACTTCGAAGGTGACCATAGTGATATTCAGCACTGAGGTATGTGGTACTTAGAACAATTAAGTTTGCAAACTTAATTGTTGGATCATGTATTCTTTTTTATATTTAACAATGAAGGAGAATTTATTCAGTGGAAATGTGTTGAATTTTGTTTTATAATTATTGTAATAATTTTGTATGGCTGCATTGAATGTTTTGTTCACTGTTGAAGATTTTCAGAGTTTCACAGCATTACTAGTTCAATGGCAACTTCTTTTGTTAATGGATGAAAACAAAACAATATCTAGTTTTTTAAGGAGTTTTTTACTGTGTTGGGAAAAAAAATTGTTTGGCTCTGACTTTTTGTTTATTTTATCTGGTAAAACCCTAAATTTCTTCCTTTGCTGTATTTTCATTTCACTACAAAATTGCCCCGAAAACCATCTCTCTCTTCCTTTTATCCTTCTTTTCTACCCTACAAATCATGCCTAACACAAACTACCACTTTATATCACATAAACTTTTAAGTCCCTTTGTTATAATCATGCAGTGATCTACTAGGACACCTTTTTTCGTTATTTTCACTGTCAAATGGAATCACTCTTTTTTGGTAGTAGGTTTAATTCCCTTGAGCTCTTTATTAGGCCTCTGATTCTTTCCTCCCTGTAGTTTTTCCCATTCTTTGCCTTTAAGCCATACTTAAGGCATGAAGCTTGTGTGCTCTTTTTTCTTTTTTTACACTGATACTCTCACTGTTTTTCCATATATTTTTCTTCTTATAGGTTTGAATTGTTTGGGGAGAATAGATTGGAAGATGCAGACTTACTCAACTGTTGCTATCTGAAGCAATTATCATAATTGCTTCTCCTTTGCTTTTATTTCCGTTCAACAGAAGTACCTTAACCCCTGTTATTTGGACTGAATTTTGTACAATTAGTGAAGAAGTTATTTTATTACTATTGTTCTCCTCCAATTGTAAAAAAAAAAAAATACATGTTATGGTAGTTAGAATAAAATTTGCACTGTTGTTAATGTACTACAACCGACAAAGGGAAACTTGGAAAAAATAGTATCTAGTCCTGAAGTTGAAGCTTTCTACTCCATCAGCCACAACATACTTGAGCTGTACAACAGGAGAGCACATTACATTACAAAATTTTACCCCCCCGTACCTGTGATATAGTTACAAAGCTGTTCAGTCTTCAAAATGTCAACTGAATAGTTTCTGGTTATAGTAAATTAAGTTTGAATACATTAAGAATTAAAATGAAACTGCACTATATTACTCAAAATAAGGTAGGTGTGGGTCATTAGAGCATAAATTATTACCCATTTTAAAAATTGCTAGTTTCTTGTTTTCTGGCAAGAAAACAGTAAGTCATTTAGACACTTGGCAAATTCAAGTATATTTTAGCACAGTTTCAAGATAAAAACAACCTGTCACGTCAATAGCTGAGGCAAAGAAGTGAACAAAATGTAATTTAGTACCAATATATTCCATCTTGCTGTGCAACTGAAAACAAAAGAAAAATAGATGTTGATTCTATATGCCACTTTAGTGAAAAATTATAGTGATTATTGGAAATAATCTTTATCTAAATAATAAACAACTCTTTATTTATTATTGAGTTATTATGAATTTCTTTTCAGTTACACCAACACTTTTTTTCCTCGTGTCCTAATCAAGAAAAGCAACCAGCATTTTCTTTTCTTACAAATGTCTACAATACACTAATGTTATCTGAAAATGGCATGGTTGTTATTGCAAATATGCAAAGGTCTTTCAGATGTATGGCCTTAAGGACATCTCAGTCCACATCGTTTTTTCTTTCTCCATTTTGCCAAAGGGGCTAAATTACATTTCTACCTGGTGATTGCAAGCGTTCTATCCTTGGGGATTTTTCTTTCTTGAAACTTGCAGTGATTTAGGGATACTGCCTTTCACCATTCTCTATCTTCTTTGGTGCAAGGGAAAGCACATAAGTGAATGGATTTCAGTGCTAATCACTATAAGGAGGAAAAAAATGCAAAAATTAAATGTGAACAACTTACCAAACTCAAAATTTCCTGCTTGTTGGTTCCTGGAAAACATTTTTGTTTTTGCTTAAAATTGAAACTTAAATCTCTACATAATTTCGTCTGGCTCTTAGTTTTTATTCCTGAGATGGAACTCAATAAGCAAATCAAGACCTCTTGTATTTTTGCCTTTGAAATGTTTCCTTACAATACTGTCCCTCCTAATCAGAAAATACTCAAAAGTCTGAATAATAAGTTCTCTTCTATTCGGATCCGACTGGAGGGCACTTGGCTCTGTTCAAGCAGGCAATTTGCATAGCATTAAGCTTCAGTCTTGCCTAAGGACTTTTTTTTCTCCTAAGTATCTTCCTAAAATGAGTCATTTTTTTAAAGTTTGAGTTTCAGTTTGCATCTTTTAATTATTCATATTTTTTATAACTTGAATCTTTCGTTATCTAATAAGGATGAAGTGTAAATTCTAATTCCGGAATGTAGCCAGTGATGAGTTTTAGATGTGAGTCGGATCCGACTCAACGGTACTTGGCTGGCTGGCTCCAACTCCTCACCTCTTCTGCAACCAAAATATTGATGAATTTACTTGTCTCCTCCAGGAGCTTATCTTCTCTACTTCTAGCAAATTTATGCCTTTAAATGTCCCAAACTCAGCCATTTGGCAAGAGTTTACCATTTTTTCAATTTCTTAAATCATAAAATTGACTCCATTGCATCACCATTTTTCTTTAATTTATAGAAACTAAGAAGATTATGGTGGAATGATTTGATTTCCCAGTCCTAAAATCACTATTATTTGTTTTAATAAAGCACTGTTTTTAAAATGAAGGGCCTTATTTTTGAAACTGGTTTGTTCTAACTTGTTTTTTTTTTTTTTTTTTGTAGTATACTCAGTAGGGAAGAAAAGAAAGGATGGATGTAGGTATATATCATTTTGCTACAAGTAAATTCTATTTAAGGGTGTTTTGGTCCATTTTAGCTTGAAGTCATTAATTAGCATTGAGCTGCCAGACTTGAGAATGTATACACCTTTCTCCAAAATGTTTACAGCTTCCAATATACCAATAGCAATTAATCCATTGGCCAGAGTAGCTAGAATATTTAGGCTCTACATCTGAAGACTGAAGCACCTGGAGGAGAGTCCATAGTCTCAGAATTCAACAAGTTGTCGAACATTCCTATGAGTATGTTCACAGGTTAAGATACATTGCCATGCAGTGCAGCAGAAGGAAGAGCATTCTTCTGCTCTAATGTCTTGGCTACCATGGATATTCCTGTCATTCTCTTTCTCCAAACCTGTGACTGAAGCTAGAAATCCACATTGCATCCCATTGGATGCAAGGACCTGTTTTCTGCCCATTCCAGTCTGTGCGTTGCCCAAGCTTCAGCCCTGGTAATTGTTCCTTATTTTGTCCACCTCTTTTCAGAGGCATCTGTCTTCTGTGTCTCAAGCTTTGTCTTGATTGGAGAGTTTGTTGCAAGTTTAAACGGTCTACATAAGCTAGTGAAATAATCAGAATGAAAACAAACTCTAAGACAAATACACGAGTGCAATGTAAAATCAAAGAAAATACAGTCTCGTGAAGAAATACGTTTTCGAGAACTGGATGAATGTACTCTATTTTTTTTTCTTATTATATTATGTGTGTTCCACAAATCAGCATATAATTATGGAATGCTTCTCAGTTTTGTTTCTGACCTGGATATGTGCGCAACAATACAATTAAAGTCACTTTCTCCCCAATGGTAGTAGCATACAAACATCAGGATACTAACAAAGTATTCAGATGGATTTGCTAAATTATAATGAACATTGGATTTCCTTTAACTTCATGCGTAATTTCCAAATAGCTGGTCTCATCTGCTCCTGAGTTAGTTAAGATTAAACAAATAATTCTGTGGTCTTGCAAGGAAGTACTGAAGCTGACAAATGCTGTATGGAATTTCACAAGCTTCCCTTTCTAGTACAGAAAGCTGAGTTTGCAGTACTGGAAGAATCAGGAAATAAAGACACCTGGTTACAATTTATTGCCATTTTCTTTGGCTAGACTGATTTTCTTGTCTTGTGATCTTTTATTGCTCTTGACTTCCCTTATTAACTCTTTCCAATACATTACTGCATTATGTTTTCAAAGTTCACAAATGTTCAGTGGAACCGATATTTAAAATGCTGTGAGGTATACTATTAAAGGAGAATAATGTAGAAGGACTTGCACTGGCTAACCTTAAACCAGAAATCCACTACCATCCAGTCACTGACTCACATAGAACATACTAAACTGCTACAGTAGCCCAAACACTCTGGTAGTGGTAAAACGATAGATATATTGACAAACAGAACAGAATTAAGAAGCCACATGTAAGTCCATTTAGCTATGGTCACTTGGTCTTCAAAAAGGGCCCAAGGTCCATCAAATAGGGAAAGATAGTCCAACAAATGGTGCTGGCAAAACTGGATGTCCATCACAAAAAAATTAAACAGGACCTGCACTTGACATTGTACATAAAAACTAACTGAAAATAGATCAAAGACCTCAATATAAAACCCAAAACTATAAAGATCACAGAAGAAAAAATAGGATCAATGTTAGAAGCCCTGACACATGGCACACAGAATACAATCCACAACAACACACAAACTCAGAAGACAAGCTAGATAACTGCGATCTCCTAAAAACTGAACACTTATGCTCATCAAAAGATGTCACCAAAAGAGGAAAAAGATAACCTACAGACTAGAAAAAAATTGGCTGCTGTAGATCTAACAAGGTCTAATCTCTAAAATCTACAGGAAAATCCAACATCTCTACTATAAAAAGACAAATCCAACTTAAAAAAAAGGCAAAAGAAATGAACAGACACTTCATCAAAGAAGACATGCAAGCAACTGACAGACACATGAGGAAATGTCTGAGAGCACTAGCTATGAGAGAAATGCATATCAAAACCGTAACGAGATACCCTATCTCCCTGGCATTAATGGCATGGAAAAAAGAAAAAGAAAAAAAAAACACAGAAAATAAATACTGGAATGGCTGTGGGAAGATTGGAACTCTTATGCACTGCTGGTGAGACTGCAAAATGGTACAAACTAGAAAATGCTATGGGAACATCTAGCTCAACTGGCATAACATATTTTACAAATAAAATGTTCTATATTTTACTTTGCTCAGTAGCATCTGGAGTCTTAAAAGCTTATAAGCAGCCCTCTTACATATGCTGTAGTGTATCTAAAGTATCGCCCTTTGGGCAGCAAGGGAGGATGAAGACAACTGGAGATACAGGGGAAGATTAGCCCAAAGGCCTAATAGACCACAACTACTAGACTGACTTCAGTACAACTACGTGGTTCCTGGCTACCATCAGTGACTGCTCTGACAGAGATCACAACAGTGGGTCCCCAACAGAGCCGGGGAAAATTGTAGAGCAAAATACTAACTGAAAAAGACCAGACTTTCTGGCCTGATAGGATGAAGAAACACTGAAAGTATGGTGCCAGATACTATCTTAGCTCAGTATTGAAGCCACTCCCAAGATTCATCCTTCATCCAAGTATTAGACAAGCCCGTAAAACAAACAAGACTAAAAACGGGGCTCACTATCACATAAACAAGGAATAGAAGACACTAGGGGACAGGAAAGCTGGTAATGTGGTACCTAAGGTTGAAAAGGGAGTGTTGATATGTCATGGATTTATTATACAATCGACGGCACTTGGCTTGGCAAAACATTATGTATACTAATTGTTTAATGAGAAACTGGTTTGTTCCATGAGCTTTCACTCAAAGCACAATTTAAAAAAATGCTGTGTAGTAGATAGGTCAGTAGCTTTGTGCTGTCAAAGATCCCTGCATTAAGCATCACAAGCTATGTTATGTGAGCTTAGATAAGTTTTCTCCTTCTTTCCTCATATAGTATTTCACTGGTTTTTAAGGTTTTAGGGGTAAGCATGTTTTTGTTTAGTGGAAAACCCTAAAGTCCCTTTCCTTTTCTTAAAGTGAAAAAAAAATCAGTAAAGAAGACCTTCACAACTGTAATTGTCCTAGTTGGTTGACCACAAATTGTTACACCCAGGCATACAGGTGACCTACGCAAATACCTAAGCTTAATCTTGGACTATTCCTTGTCCCTTGCACTCAGATTTACTAACTACAGAATCTTGCCAGTTTTGCCTGTCAAATATTTCTTTCATCTATTCTCTTTTTTTCCCAATACTAGTTTTTTTGAACAATCACTGTCATATTTTGGCAACTTAACTAGTTTACTTTTTTAAAGCTTTATATATTTGCTAATCCATTAGTCAAATTACCCTTGTTGTCAAGTCAATTCCTACTAGTAGTGAGCTTAAAGGATAGAGTAGAATGGCCTCATAGAGTTTCCAAGGAGTGGCTAATGGATTATTCACACTGTATTCATAATAATCTTCAAACACTGATCATATTCTACAGAGGTCTTACTTATTTTAGAGTAAAATCCAAATTACACTGGGTATCTTTCAAGGCTTTGCATGTCTTGGTGCCTTATATTTCTGTCTATATGCAGATGTTTGTCCAACATAGTGTCAAAAGATGAACCCACTAAGGTTGGCAGGCACTCAAAATACGACTGGGGAAGCACTGCCTCCTCAAAGCAAGTTGATCTTAGTGCTGTGGATGAAGTCAAGCATTTGAGACCTTCGTTTGCTGATGTGGCATAACTCAAAATGAGAAGACCTTCAAACATCCATTAATAATCACAAAATGGAATGTATGAAGTGTAAATCAAGGAAAACTGAAAGTTACCAAAAATGAAATGGAACATACACAATCTGTATCATAAGCATTAATGAGCAGAAATAGACGTGTATTGGCCATTTAGAATCAGATAAGCACATGGTCTACTATGTCAGGAATGACAGATTGAAGAGGAATGGCTTTGCATTCATTATCAAAAAGAACATTTCAAGATCTATCCTGGAGTACAATACTGTCAGTGATACAATAATATCAATACAGCTATAAAGAAGACAGCTAATACAACCATTATTCAAATTTACTCACCAACTACTAATGCCACTGGTGAGATTGAAGCCTTTTAACAACCTCTATAGCCTGAAATTATCAAGATGCATTGGTAACCGCTGGTGATTGGAATGTGGAAGTTGAAAGTAAAGAGGTATTCCTAGTTGGAAAACAGGGCTTTGGGTGATAGAAACAATGCCAGATAGATTGCAAGATCAACGACTTCTTCACTGAAAATAACTTTTTCAGTAACATAGACAGCGACTACAAACGTGAATCTCAACAGATGGAAAACAAGGAATCAAATTAACTACATCTAGGAAAGATGTAATGGAAAAAGTCAACATCATCAGGCAGAAAAAGGCCAATGACAGACTAGAGAACAGACCATCAATTGTTCATATAGAAGTTCAAGTTGAAACTCAGAAAAATAAAAATAAATTCATGAGAGCTGAAATACTTTGAGTGTATCTACCTGAATTTGCAGACCATCTCAAGAGCAGACTTGATGCATTGAACACTAATGGCTGCAGACCAAACAAGTTGTGCGATGATGCCAAGGACAGAATGCAGGAAGAAAGTAAAAGGTTTTTTAAAAGGAAGAAAAGAATAAGATAGATGTCGTAAAAGACTCTGAAAACTTTTCTTGAATATTGAGTAGCTAAAGCTAATAGAAGAAATGATTAAATAAAAAAGCTAAACAGAAGATTTCAGATAGTGGCTCAAGAAGACAAAGAAAAGTGTTGTGATGAAATATACAAGTTCCTGGATTTAGAAAACCAAAAGGGTAAACAGGTGACAGCTAAGAAAACTCTGTGGGGTAGCTCTGCTCTGTTACATGAAGTCAGCCTCAGTCCAGTCAACTTCTAGTATGTAAAAACAACAATCTTATTAGTCGACATATGGCTCAGAAAATATCACATCTGATTGGGATATGAAAGAGTGGAAATAAGGAGGGGGATAACATTTCTTTTATTTATACCTTTTTGTACAGACCTGACTTCAGAACCATGTCAATGTTTATAAAAACCCAATTGCTGTCAAGTGGACTCCTACTCATAGCTACATTATGCAGTCAGGAAAAAATGCATAGAAAGTGCACCCACACTCTAAAATAGAATATAAACAGAGATACATGAAATGAACTGTATCTTGAATAAGTACCATTATGAATGGGAAGGGCAAAGAGGAGATCAAAAGCAGGTAACTTTTTACATCATGGTTAAGCATTTGGCTGTTAACCAAAAGGTTGGCAGTTCAAATCTACCAAGTACTCCTTGGAAACACTTTGAGGCAGTTCTACACTGCCCTACATGGTCTCTATGAGTAGGAATCAACTAAACAGCAATGGGTTTGATTTTTCATTTTAAGCCACATACCCTGAAGCTAAAAATAAAATTAAAGAAGAGAAAAATATCTCTTAAAAACTCATTATACAAGTTGAATTTCAATTTAAGGGCATCTTTTTTGAAAAAAGCATGAGTAAGCAATCTTGAAGTTACTTATGTATATTTCAGGACTGAACACATAAGGTACAACTTTGTGGAAATGGGAAACAGATCTTTCACTGAGAAAAGCAAGGGGAACATATGACAAATAGAAAGACAGAATGAACCTGTAGATTGGGTTTGCCCTGAGAACGTCAGTATGATAGCTATCTTTATTTATGTCCTCTGAGAAGGTACGGAAGTAATGACCCTCCAGCAGCAATGACTACGCCTAATACCTGAGTTCTGATTTCTAAATACATCTGCCCCCTACATGAATGTGTTGATTCTAAAACCATGACTAGGAAAGTACAAAATGAACGTGAAATCATTTTTGAGCCAGAAGGTAATGTATAAAAAATGATAGGGATGTGTCAAAAGGATACCAAAGCCAAGTTGAAGGAACTTTTCCAATTATTGCCTCTTGAGTATCAAATAAATGACAGTAAATGATTATAATTTATTGAATAAGAATCTATAGATGCATGCTGATATAAATAAACAAGTGAACACCTAAACAGAAAGAAGATAAATTATTTCTCTTCAGCTGCGTGGTAACCAATACATATAGAATGGCATTTGAAAATCACCATTTACCAACCATCATTATAATAATTGATTTAAGCAAGAATGCTGAAAGTGGTTAAAGCTAATTAGTGAAAGTTTTAAATACTAGATGATATTTACGTAATTTTAGCCTGTCTTCTCATGAGACAGTTTATACTTACAAAATGTAAAATAGTAACTTTATAGAAGAAAAATCATGTGGAAACTATCCTATCTGAATGGTTAGATTAACATAGTCAGTAATGAGACCACTGTGCTGTAACATGAATTAGACACACATTCTGCATTTGTTTGCTGGGTGTACCCTCCCCCCATGAGCCACCTCTATGTGCCACCATTCCAATCCTCTTGTGTACTGTGCTATTTAAAAAAAGAGAGAAATAAATTAGCATAGCATACTTATAAAAATACCTCATGTAAGTAGAAGAACCAGATGTTGCCTGGCCACCACTGAAGGCAACTCTGATGGGGGACGCAATGTAGAGTCCCTGATGGGGCATGAGAAAAACAGGCAGTTCAAGAAGTCTACTGAAATATCAGAATGCATGGTCCAACAGCCTGGAAGTTCCCCTGAGAACATAGCCCCCAGACTTGCTGCTGATCCTGACCTGAAACCAGTACTGAGGTCAAGTCTTCAGACAAGAATAGACTGGACTCAGGGCCAGAGTGCTAGCATGTAGTGTGTGTACTTGGAGGCTGTCCTACTGGTTTATTTCTAGATGGGAGCTGAGAGGGTGGGAAGGAGGGCACAGGTTTTGTTAAGAGGATACTAGAAGTAAAGAGTGAAAAGGAAGAGTGCGCTGTCACAGTGTGAGAAGAGCAATTGGAGTCGCAGATAGGCAGGCCTGCAAAATTTATTTGGACTATATACTTAATCATCATTATAATAACAAAAAAGAAAAAAAATACCTCAGGCAAGGAGGGCAAACACAGAAGGTATATATTATTTGAATGAAAATACACTAAATGAAACAAATGCTTCCAGGTATTATGTACTAAAACTTAGCATTAATTCTGTGATATTCCTGCCCAAAGCTCATAAACTTTGTTTAATCATGAGGAAATTTCAAACAAACTCAAATTCAGTTATATGTTAAAAATTAAAAAAATAAAAAAAAAAGAAATTCTTGTATTCTGATGCTGCCCTTGCCCATAAATCATAATGAAGTTCCACTCTTCGGACACAAATGGATTGGACTTGGCGATGCAGAGTGATCATATATTGGATGCACTTTATGGTTCTATGCATCTATAGGATATCATCCTGCTGACCTTTGGCTGGAGGAAGGAGAGTGAGTGGAGAGGAGGGAAAAGAGACTGTTGAGGAAGATGGGACATGTGTAGAGCAGAGAGGAATAGCGTTGCTGTCACCGGGCAGGGAGAGCAGTGGAAGCTGCATATAGGTGGGCATGTAAATTTATATGGGAATGTACATTTTCAGTCATAGCAAAAAAAAAAAAAATTAAATTAAAAAAAAAAAAACCTGTCAATACCATTAAAAAAAAAAAACTATTCCAGATAAGCCAAGCCAAGTGCCGTCGAGTCGGATCCGACTCATGGCTAAATTGATATGGCAACTCAATGCAACACAAGATTTTTCATTTTCTTTTGCTTAAAAATCACTAATAGACCTTGGTATAATTGTAATAAAGTCTGGCAGTTGGATAACAGTATGACATCAACATTAATTTTCTGTTTTATAATTGCCCTGTGACTGTGTTCCTGGAAACATGCTAAAGTGTTTATGATGAAGAGTCACTATGCCTTTAGTTTACTACTAAATGATTCACAGAAAAATTTTCTATTTACAGAACTATTTATCTAGGAAAAAAGAATGAAGCAAAAAAGAGTAAAATGTGAACTGCTGGGGAACCTGAATGAAAAGTACTTAGGAATTTCATGTATAGTACTTTCCAGTGAAATGGGTGTCTGTGTGAGTGTTGTGTGTGTGTGTGTGTGTGTGTGTGTGTGTGTGTGTGTGTGTTTGTGTAAAGAGAGTTCTGCCAAAATATTTATTTATAATCTGGGTGCAGATCATAACACAGAAAAAGTACCCTTTGAACTGATCATTGATTATATTACGAAAAGAGAATACCTTATATTGTATGAGATTACATTATGAAACAGCAACTAGTGCAGTGTTTGGCCAAATCACTGAGATACATAGCCTAGCCAAAATGACACATCAGATTAACCATCGCACTCGTCGAAGCTTTTTGGTTGTTTGTTTTCCAGAACAGTACTCTTTTTCACTAATAGTTCTCTGTGTATTTCTTCAAAATATGTGCCCTTCATTATTTTCTTTCATCCTTGATCTGCAATAGTGCAATCAAGTGGCAAACATTATTTATGGTAAATAGAATGAAGTTGTTCTTAGGTGCTGTTGAATCAATTCTGTATACACAACAGAAGATAATGATTCTCAATCCTATGCCATCCTTACAGCCAAGCCAGCCAAGTGCCGTCGAGTGGAATCCAGCTCATGGCAGCCAATGTTGCAGCCACTGAGCCAAACCACCTGGTTGAGGGTCCTCTTCCTTTTCACTCCCCCCTCTATTCTACCATGTATGATGCCCTTTTGAGGGACTGTTCTCTGCTAATAACATGTCCAGTGTATATGAGACTAAGCCTCAACATCCTCCCTTCTAAGAAGCATTCTGGCTGTAATTTTCCAATATAGTCTTGTTTGTTCTCCTAGTAGTCCATGGTATATTCAATATTCTTTGCCAGCACTGTAATTCAAAGGCATCAACTCTTCTTTTGTCTTCCTAATTTGTTTTCCAACTTTTACACGCATGTTGACTGAAAACACCATGGCTTGGGTCAGGCACACTTTGGGCCTGAAAGTGATCTTTGCTTTTTAATGCATTAGGAGGTATTTTGCAGATTATTTTCCCAATGCAATATATCATTTGATTTCTTGACTGTTCCTCCCCACCCCATAGATGCTGATTGTGAATTCAGTTCAAATGAAATCCTTGACAATTTCCTTATTTTCTCTATTTACCATGATGTTGCTTATTGTTTCACTTATAGGGACTTTGATTTTCATTATATTGAAGTGTAATCCATACTGAAGGTTTTGTCCTTTGTCTTCTTCAGTAAGTTTTTCAAGTCCTCTTTCAGCAAGCATGGTTATGTCATCTGCATATTGCAGGTTGCTAATGAGTCCTCCTCAGATTCTGACACTGTATTCTTCACACAGTCTAACTTCTCAGATTATCTTCTCAGTATATAAAATGAACGTTGTGAGTACGGTGAGAGTTGAGTATGGTGCAAGAATACAACCCTGACACATACCTTTGTTATTTTTTAAACCACACAGTACCTGCTAGTTCTGTTTGAATGACTGCCTGTTTATCTATATACAGCTTCTGCAAGAGAACAATTAAATGTTCCGGAATTCCCATTCTTCACAATGTTATCCATAATTTGTTATGGGTCACACAGTCAAATGTCTTTGCATAGTCAAGAGAACATAAGTAAATATCTTTCAGATATTCTCTGCCTTCAGCCAGGACACATCTGGACCTCAGCAGTGATGTGTCTTTCCCTGTCCTCTTTTAATCTGGCTTGAATTTCTGGCCGTTCTCCGTCAAGGTGCTGCTGCAATTGTTTTTTTAGTTTTCTTCAGCAAAATTTCACTTGCATGTTGGATCACTTCTCTTTGGAACAGGCAAAAATATGAGTCAACGCCAGTCAGTTGGCCAGGTAGCTGTGTTCCAAATTCCTTGGCATGGTGAGCACCTCCAGTGCTACATTTGTTTGTTGAAATATCTTATTCGGTATTCTGTCAATCCCTGCAGTGCCTCCAGTGCAGTGTAGACTTCTACTTTCAGTATTACTGGTTCTTAATCATATGCTACCTTCTGAAATGTTGAACATCAACCAGTTCTTTTTGGTACAGTGACTCTGTGTATTCCTACCATCTTCTCTTGATGCTTCCTGTGTCATTCAATTTCTTTGTCCGTGGAATCATTCAGTATTCGAACTTGAGGACTGAATCATTTTTTCAGTTCTTTTAACTTGAGAAACGCCAAGCGCGTTCTTGTCTTTTGGTTTTCTAGCTCCAGGTCTTTGTACATTTCATTATAATCTTTTACTTTGTTTTCTTGAGCTACCATCTGATGTCTTCCAGCCAGCTCTTCTACTTCATCATTCTTTCCATTCACTTTAGCTGCTCAACATTCAAGGGCAACTTTCGGAGTGTTTTCTGAGGTCTATTTTAGTCTTCTCTTCCTTTTCTACCTTTTCAAAGACTTTTGCTTTCTTACTATGTGATATCACCCCACAACTTGCTTTGTTCATTAATGTTCCATGTGGTAAATACCAAAAAAAACAAAAAACAAAAATAAAACCAACAGTCAATTCTAACTCAGAATGACCCTAAAGGACAGAGTAGAACTGCTCCATAGAGCTTCTAAGGAGCATCTTGTGGATTTGAACTGCCTTTTGGTTAGCAGACATAGAACTTAACCACTACACGGTAGGGTTTCCGTGTGTTGAATAGACATTGCCAAACAATTACTTAAATCAGGATTTAAAAAGAGAAAGTTTATGTAGTAGTAAAAGTAACTATGCTGTCATAACAATTTTAGAGGAATTAATACCTAAGGAAGTATAATATTTTTACTCATATTCACTATTACAGACTGAACTAAACAGGACTAAAGTATACACCTAATTTTATATATAAAGAAGCTGAAGTCCCAAGAGACTGAGTGTTCAAGGTCACGTGAGTGAGGAATAGCAAAGCTGGAAATTAAACCTATATTTCTTGACTGTGGCAATGTGGTGATTAAGATTTGGCTTTTTTTCCTGCTACTGGCTAGGTTTAATTACATGAAAAGAAAATTCTTGAGAGGCAACGTGGTTTAGTGTCTTTGAGAACAAGACCGGAAGTAAGGAGATGTGTGTTCTAGAACTGGGCTCTGTTGTTACTGTGTAGCTTTGGGAAATCTTTTCCAGATCTGATTCCTCGAGTAATGACACTTTCCCAACATTTATTTATTATTAAAAAAGTAATAAAAATTTTAACGTTAAAGAAAAAAATTAAGTACATCCACACATATCTCAAGCACAACTTAGACGAATGCTTTGTTTTTCTATATCAATTCAAGACTGACTACTAAATTTACAGATATTCAAACAATGATGATGGGAATATAAGTTAGCATGTGCCTTCTAAAGAATGATATAAGAACACACACTGAAACATGTACTGATTCATGCACAATTTCTCTAGCAATTCCATTCATAGAAATGCACTGTAAGAGAATAATAGAATAAGAGCCAACACAACTCTGTGTGAATTAAAACACTTAAACAACCTTAAAGCCCAGTAATATATTGAATAAAAATACTGTACCTATAGAATGTAATACAATTGTTATTCAGATATAACAATGCTTCCCAACCTGGTATTTAAAAACAGCTTTCCTGAATGGCATTCCAAAGAAAAACTAGGTAATTGGAATTTGCAAATCTGTATAAAGTTAGAGGTCATTATCTCTTAGATATGTTAATATTCTAGGATTCATTGTGTTTCTCCACTCAGAAAGATGTAGGAGATATGATATGGAATAGTTTCAATTTTAATTTGACCCTGGAACTCTATTTTGTAGGATATTCACTAAGGTCTCATAGAACAAATATCAGAAGAATAATACATGAGAAATTCTGCCATATAATGTTTAATATTTTAACAAATAGGATGCATGACTTATTATAAATGTATATAATAAAATGATACATAGGTTGTATAAAAAATTGAATGTATGTACTCATATATGCTTCTACTTTTATGTATCCATATAAAATAAACCAAAAGACCAAGTTTATTGCCATGTAATAGTGACTCGTAGTGACCCTATAGGACAGAGTAAGACTACCTGGTAGGGTTTTCAAGGAGCACTGGTGGATTCAGACTGCCATCCTTTTGGTTAGCAGCTGAGCTGTTAAGCCACTGTACCAGCAGGGTTCCATATAAAATAGAACTGTGTCTACATTTATATGTAAGTACATACGTGTGTAAAAATAGACATATGCCAAAAAATTAGCAACATTGAAAAATGAGAAGTTAGGTTCTCCATGTTTAATATTTACATTTTCCACAATGAAAATAAGTTACTCATTTTATTCACAACACTTTCTTTATGTTACTAAATGTTGATATTTCTATTATTTTGCCCTCTGGTTCTCTACTCTCCCATTTCTTTCTGTCTGTCTCTCTGTTTCATTTCTAGGATTTTGCCACTAAAATCAACGACTAAATATTATTTTGAACCCAAAATAAAAGTTCTTGTCAGGGATTTTTACTTCCAAACATCCTTTCCTCTGTTTCTTCAGTGGAATCCTGCACGTCTGGTTGATTTCATGTAGCCTTCCCAGCTTCCGCATGTGGAGTCTCAACTCTCCTTCACATTTTGTTTTGTTTTTGTTTCCACAGCAAGGTGCCAGACACACCTGCCAGAATCATCTTGCACATGCGTTGCTTTAACTATATCTCTTCCTTCTTCAAACCCTTCAAAGACTTTTTCTTTGTGTGTGAAATTCAAATAACTCATATAAATTTTCAAGTACTCTTTATTTGTATATGGTTATAATGCATGACATGTCTCATCTATCCACTCTGGAGGTGATTAAGGATATTTTCAAGGTCAAGTTTCTGAATCCTAGGACCCACAGCATTCCCTCTAGGTCCCTCTCTCTTGTCACAGGATAAAGATGCAGCAGAGAGGAGGTAATACTGCTTACAAGGCTTTTGTTGTCTTCATATGTTTAAATGTTTAAAATAATCACATTCATGTTACTTTTTACTTTAAAAAGTTTGTCTTCATTATCAGTTGTCTTTTTTTTATTAAGAGATTTTAGCAAGTTTTATAAATTTCCTGAGTGTTTGCATAAAGGAAGAAAGAAATAGCTCAAACATTTATTAAATGCTTCTTATACATAGGCCACTGAGCAAGTGGATTAATACATGCCATCTGTTTAAATTCACAGTTAAGTAATTCTGAGTCAAAATACCAGGATTTCATGACCTTAGAAGTAAGATTTCTTCTGTCTTCTATCATGTTCTTCCTTACTGCAAACAGTCTGGTGGTCGTTTCACTGACAATATGGTTGCATCACATACTTATTCCTGATACACTGCTAAGGAGGGAGCGGTTGTCTCTCCTAGGTATATTTTCCTTTGCTACCTTCCAGGTGATTACTTTGACTTTTCATGTTTTTTGTTTTGTTTTGTTTTCCATGCTAACCTTTGTAGAGAGAGAAAAGTAATTTAGTTCTTTTTTTTCCTATTGATTAAATTTCTCTTGTTATCATATTATTTTACTAAGTGAAGTTAACACAAATGAAACATCTGAATAACCTACTACCAACCACCAATATCAAATTGCAAAATAACAGGTACTTTAAAGCCAAAAAAGAGAAGAATTAAAGAAAGAAAAAGGCTTAAGTCCCTAAATAGACAACTGTCCTTTCCCTAAGGAAGTTGGCCAACATATACTGACATAGGGAAAAAAATAAAAGAATAAGGAAAAACTCATGCTACATACACGTGAAGATGAATATGATGGATGAGTAATTTCTCATAAGTGCTCTGTGGAAGAACAGATTCTATGCTGAGAGGCTGGCGGCTGACGATGTACTCCAACGACACAATGTCCAGTAAGTTCTCAGGGTCGGTCTGGGGTGCCCCGGCCCACGGGGCATATCAGCTGGGGTGACCGGGGAGGAACCTGTGAAAAGATAATGGGACAAGGACACGAAGAAATGGAGGCAAGACAAAGTTCTGATCAAGCCTCAAAGGTTTTATTTTTTGCAGCAGATATATATATACACAGCAGGAAGGGGAAGGATTAGGAATCGGGTGATATCTTGGTGTAAGGCACTTGGAGTTTTATTAATTGTTAGGCAGGATGCCTGAACAGCGACGTGCAGGTGGTGACGTGCAGGTGGCTTCCACGCACGCGCATTCTCAAGGACTTCCACGCATGCGCGTTTTCAAGGACTTTCCAAACTTCCTGTTTTTCGGGGCCTGAAGTTTTTCAAGGCTCCCGACACTGGGGAACACTGGGGGAAGCACTTTAATGTGTTAAAGTTCAACTTCCAACTAAGAAAATTAAGGGAGAACCTCCAAATCTCAGTTTCTAAACTAGAAAAATGTTAAGTATTTTGAACATTTCAAAATAACTAGCTATTTTTTAGTAATTTCTGAAAAAAACAGCTCAAGTTTTTCTGCAATGAGTAAGCAGGTTGTAGATCCAGCGTAGTATAATACTGAAGAGAAGGATCACAGTGGCATCTACTTGAGCCAGATTAACTGTAGAAACCTGGGAGTATCTCAAATGTGGTCAGAAATTGAATACCCTCCCATGAATCGAGATCAAGGTATCTTAGACACTGGAGCTTAAAAGTTCTATTATCTTAAATACATACTAAAAAAAAATAAACTTACTACCATGTTGTGGATTCTGACTCGTAATGACCCTGTAAGACAGACAGAACTGCCCCAGAGGGTTTCCAAGGCTGTGCTTACTGGAAGCGGACTGCGGCACCTCTCCAGGGCAGAGCTGCTGGAGGGCTTGAACTGCCAACCCATAGATTAGCAGCAGAGCAACTAATCACTGCGTAGCTAGAGTTCTCCTTAAACATGCAGTGCCACGGATATAAGTAAAAATGATTCAAGCTGTTTATTTCATAGCTGCAGGCTGAGGCTCTGTAGCCAATCAGCAAAGTCACCAATTCCAAACAGAAACTCTAACATATCTGTTTCAAAAAAATAGCCATAATAAGCAGAATCTTTAGTCACCTAGAGCCTTCTTGTCTTACACACCCCACAAAACTGCACCCTACATCTCCTGGCCGTACCCTTTATACCCAGTGCCCTCAATCAATTCCGGCTCACAACGACTCTATAGGATAGAGAAGAACTGTCATCCACTATGCCAAGTCACAGATAAGATAAAACCCTGTAGTTACAGGGACTCCGGGGTGCTGCTGTCCTTTGGATCTCTGATCCAGAGACAGCCCCACCCTGCTGCTGCAGGACCTCACCTAAAGTGAATGTGAGCATCCTCCTATTCTTTTCTCTGTTCCTCGGGAGTTTTCACCCCCGTTCTCCTCCGGGTGGCTTTCCTCTGAGAAATATTTTGCTGTCAGAACCACCGCTGCATGGGACCATCTATATATAAAAAAACCTATCTCTTGTCAAGTTCTGACTCATAGTAATCCTATGGGAAAGAGTAGAACTGCCCCATAGAGTTTCTGAGGAGTGCCTGGTGTTTTTGAACTGCTGTCCTCTTGGTTAGCAGCTGTAGCATCTATCTATTACCACCACCAGGATTTCCTATAGGTACCAACAAATATCTTGCTGTACAACTCCATCTCCTGGTTGGTCATATCTCTTTCAAGATCAGCCTTGAATTCTCTCAAACTGTCTGCACAGACACTAGAAGAACAAGTTCAAATTCTGTGTTGCTACATAAAGATTGTTTGATGTGAAATACATCTGAGAAGCCATTTTAATTCTCCTGGAATCCAGATTTTTGGGGGTCTATGGATTTGGGGTGATCCAGATGGCCCATTTTTCCCTCAAGTGTTCTTTTGAACATAGTCTTTAAAATAATTGGTTTTCCTGGAATCACATTTAAGTCAAGCAATAGTCTAGTAAACAGCCTAGCAGAGGCCATTTTGCTTTGGTCATCAGACTGTTTTGTGGAATTATCTGCAGCCAGTTTCAACAAATAGGAACCAGGATCAGACTAGAAGCTATATTTTAGGATACACTGCATGTCTTTAATGACTGTTTTTGCAATTGAATGATGCTGAAACCCTTACTATATCCTGAGATACTAACCTGGAAGAAATTTACAATGACCTTCCGGAGATTACCCTGCCCAAACCCCACCTACATACCCTGCTTACACTAGCTCCTCCGTAGAGTGTCTTGCTGATTCTTTCAGTTTGACATTGCCCAGTTGAATAATACCTACTCACGATAGGGTAGCCATGAGTCAGATCCAACTCGATGGCACTTAGCTGGCATTACATGAATTTCTATAGTTTCTCTGCTCACTTAAGTCATTACCACATAAAATAATTGTCAAGAGGGAATGCTTATCTTTGAATCACAAACAAGTTCCTAAATTCATTCCCTGAGTTTTCTTACATTTGTACTTGAGAAATTTTAAAATGAAAAAAAGTGCAAAAAATAATATAATGCAAAATCATTTACCCTCTGCAACGGTTAATCTTATCAACTTGGCTAGGCTATGATTCTTAAAGGTTTGGCAAATGCTTGTCTTGTTTCTCTTCGATAATGTAATGCAGTATAATCCAATGTAATCACTGTCCATGATGCGATCCAAGGGGATCAGCAAATCATTTAAAAGGGGGTTTACTTGAGGATATGGCTAGCTTCCTGAAACATAGATAGATATTTGGCAGAGCTCAAGCTCTCCTTCTCAGTGCCACACAGTTATCAACTGACCTCCAGGTCTTGGGAGAAAAGCCTACAGAAGTCACTCTAGCTTGCCACTTCACCTAAAGATTTTGGATTTGCCCCTCTCTGTCATCACTTCAGGCAGCAGAGGTCTCCAGCCTGCTGCCTAACCTACAGCTTTGGGACCCGCCAGCCCCCACAAATATATGGGCCATTTTCTTGAAGTAAATCTTTCTACTTATGCGTATATATACCTGTGTCACTGATTTTGCTCCTGTAGAGAACCTAGCTAAAACACTCAACAACCAGAATGAAATATTATTGCAATTTGGTCATTTTTGTTTTGAATGCTTTTACACAATAAATATTGTGTAAATAAATTTGACATCCCACCTTCACATCTAGTTCTTTTCTTCTTCCTTTATTAAAGAAATTTGAACATGAATTTAGTACACACTCTTGCAATCCTTTTTAACATTTTTACATGAATGTGTATGTGTATTATTGAAGACCAGTAACTAAAACCAGTTGCCATGGAGTAAATCCGACTCATAGTGACACCATATGTATCATAGTAGAACTGGGCTCCATAGCGTTTTCAACAGCTGATTCTCCCCCTCCCTTTTGGTAGTAGATAGTCATACCTTTCTTCAGAGACACCTCTGGTGGACTTCAACCACTAACTCTTCAGCTGAGCAACACATTAACCATTTTTGCCACCCTAGGATTCCATTCTTGAAGAGAATATGGCATTATTTGTGTGCCTTATGTTACATACAAATAAAACAGTAAAATAAATCTTGGTATGACTTTCTGAAACCTTTTTATCAGTGTGTTATTGAGATTTATTGTTTGATCCATTGTTTGCTAATATTAACTGCTGTGTTTTACACTATCTTATAATTATACAACATTTTATTTCTCCATCCCTTATTGATGGGCATGTAGTTTGTGTTCTTTCTTTTTTCCTTGTTTTCGTTAGAGAAGCTGCAATAAAGATTTCTGTATATATCTTTTTAGCCACATGTCTAAGAATTGTGCTAAGAATATGAATTCTTGGCTTCAAGACTAAGTTTTATCATGGATTTTTTTTAATAAAAATCTTCAAAAGGCAAATTGTGTTTTTATTATTATTTTTAGACATATCTTCCTTATTTTGCTTTAACATCATCAGGAAAAATCTCCAATAAAATATAATTCAGAATAAGATAAAAATATCTGCTTTCCGAACATCATAGGTTTAGTTTAATTTGCCTATCTGATAAATTTTTCCTTGCAAAGCAATTTAACTGTATGACTGAAATTCTTTTTCAACGTTCTGTAGAAGTGCTGAATCATAAAAATTAAAGACGTATTATCTTTTAGGAAAGTATCTCCAAATTTGTCAGCACAAATTAGCACAGACAGGAGAGTTTCTATTAAAGGTTGGGAAAACTATCTAATTAAAATCACTAAAATTAAACAAATAAAAATTCCTTAAGCAACAGTTTCCAAATACATTTTTAAGGATTTTAATAGGACAGAATGCACAATTACAGAAAAGGAAAAAAAAAAATCATCATTTAGAGTTGAAAGAGAATTTTCAAAATGATTTCTACTTGGAGGTATGTGTCTCTTCAGTGTTTCCATTTCATCAGTTCAAGTAAGGACTTTTTCCGTCTCTTTGATCTCTTTCCATCTGTTTGACCTAGAACCTAAGGAAAAACTAGCAAGTTGGATTTACCAGTCTTTCTGTTGGATTCTTAAATAAGCTATTCTGCAACAGATAATTTGGTGAACTTTATTTATCTCACGTAAGATACTGGAGGGATATCGGAGGTATTTTTCAGTAATTTGGAAACTCAACTGTGAATGAAGACTTAGGTCTCATTTTTTTCTTCTTCCTTGTAGAATTTTTTTGAAACTGTTACATGTAAATTATTATCTAATATTTCTCATAGTAACCTTTTTCAAAAGTTTTTTACTAACTTGTACTTAGTTATTACTTGTTGAAAGTCTGTAATGTCCAATGTATATAGAAACACTAAGTCCAATGGATATGCAGTCTACATCTCGTAAAACATTTACTAAATACAAACAAAAAAACCCGAACCTAATGCTGTCAAGATGATTCTGACTCATAGCAACACTACAGAACAAAGCAGAACTGTCTCACAGAGTTTCCAGTAGGCCCCTGGGAGATTTGACCTGCTGTCCCTTTGGTTAGCAGCTGTGGCGCTTAATCACTACTCCATCATGGTTTCCAATTATTGTTTACTAGCTGATAGTTTTCCAAAGAAATCGTTGCAGCAACTACTGGTTAATGAAATCATCTTGATTATAGGAAGGTTTGAGTAAATGATCTCCGTCCAAGTTAAATCCAACTAGAAATCTAACCTAGAGAGCTGTTCTTAAAACCAGCTGTCTATATTGTAATTTAGAACATACAGAGATGTTTCACACATATTGCTCTTTTTGGAGTAATGATCCCCATTCCAAAGCTAAAGAAAATCAACTTAAATTCAGTGAGTACTGGAAAAATGAAGAAAATAGGTAGTATCTGGCTAATGAAACCTCATTACAAGGGTACTGAATGAATGAGATTGCACGGTTTTTTGATGATGTTGCAGAAGCACAAACTGAGGCTGTCAAATATCTAGCTAAGATTTCAAGGCAAATTATTCTGCCATTTTTAGATTAAAAAAAGGTTTAAAAGATAGTGTGTCTTCAATAATGCTTATTCTACAACAAAACACTGACATTTTACAGGAAATTATTTCGTTTCTGTGACAATAATTCTATAATTGATCTCAAAGAAGAAACTGAAAATTCTTTCATTGACAGGAACAAAAATAAAACCAATGGGACAGTATTCCATAATTACATACTGCTATTGGAAACGTTGGTGGTATAGTGGTTAAGTGCTACAGCTGCTCACCAGAAAGTCAGCAGTTCGAATCCATCAGTCTCTCCTTGTAAGCTCCATGGAGCAGTTCTACTCTGTCCTGTAGGTTAGCTATGAGTCAGATGGACTCGATGGCAGTGGGTTTGGTTGGTTTTTGGTGATGCCATGATTAGCTACTGTCGCGTTGACCCTGACTCATTACAACCTAATATACAACAGAATGAAACATTCCCAGCATGTTCAATTTCACCGTTGAGGTTACTGTGTCAATCCATGTCACCAATGCTCCTTACTGACCCTCCACTTCACCAAACATGATGTCTTCCTCTAGTAGCTGATTTCTGATGTTATATCCAAAGCAAGTCAGACAATTACCTGTTGTGATCCATAAAATTTTCATTGGCTAATTTTCAAAAGTAGATAGCTTTGTCTTTCTTCCAAATCTGTCTTATTCTGAAAGTTCTGCTGAAATCTGTCCTCTGTAGTTGACTCTGCTGGTATTTATCATATTAGAGGAAAAGCTTCCAGCATCATAGCAGCACTGAAGCTACTACAGTGAAACAAACTAACGGATAAGTAGTGGGACTGAATACTCCTGTAATCTTATAATTTTCTTCTCTATCAAGTGATGCTGGAAAGTCTCAAATCAAACTTGAAGAATTTCCAATGTTGTCTAAATACTAAATATATGCATTGATTATAAATGTAAGAAGTCTGTGACACCTGACTTTGAATTTTGAGTAAACACAGAACTTTGCATTAACATCACCCTTAGTTTCTTTTTTAAGATAAGCATTAAAATGAACAAATAAGCTTTAAAAACTGCTTATCTGCTTCATTTTTTGTTGTTAATTTTAAGTGTAAGGAGCTTTTCTAAATATACGTTGTATAAAAACAGAGTACATAGATTAACTCTCATATCATTCTCCCAATCTAGCTTGACCTTTCAGGAAGAGAAGTTTAAGAGTGTGTGTGTGTGTGTGTGTGTGTGTGTGTGTGTGTGTGTGCGTGCACACACACGTGTGTCTATGCAAGAGTGCATGCATGTTTGACATAGATATTCTGCTTCTTTCCCAGCTCATTATGATGGAGAGGAAATGCCTTCTTACAGTGCAAAGATCCTAGTTGGTCACCAGCCAAATCTATTCTGCACTCTCAGACAAGGAGTGTATTTGAGGTCTAGAGGTAGATATTCTCCGGGGAGAGTAAAGTGGTTTTGTTATATAAAGAAAAATAGAGTTAGGCTGAATATTTGTGTTTCTGTCTGTGCAGTACATGGCTTTCTGTTGCAGAACTACTAAAGACTGCGGGCAACCTATCTTCTTAATAGCTGAGCTTTCCAGAGATGAGAAAGGGATTTCTCCTGATATAATGACCTTGTTGTGAATACTAGTATTCAAGCAGAGTCTAGTTTTCTGTTGAGGATGTTACTGAGCGTGTGGGTGCCTGTCTTAACAGGGAATTTGACTGATACTATTTTGTAAGACATTTCTAGTGTTGACATGTGATGATTCTATTAATTTGGAAAAGAGAGATGAGATTCAGTCTGGTAGCTGAAGAAAGCATGAAAAGAGTAGAAGTCTTTGAAAGATGAAGGGCAGGTAGAACTTCCGCAGGAGGCGGATTATGCAGAGGGTCATTTAGTCAGAGACACAGCCCGAACAGGGTACCATGGTGATGGTCATTCTGATGTGTCAGTTCCTCATGCAACTGCTTTGTAACAAATTTGAGATATGGAACTGAATCTCTCATCCCCACCAAGCATTTATTATATACACAAGCAAAGAGAGAAAGAAGTTCCCACTTTTCATGCATCTTTAGGCAGGTTTTCTATCCCTTTTAAAATACTGAAAAATTTGGAATATGAAAATGGGGAAGAGAGGGTTTCCTGAGGAAGGAATAACAGTTTAAGTTCAACATAACAGAAAAACGTGATTTTTATGTTGAAGTATATCAAAAAATTAGATAGCACAGGATGTATCTCTAAATGCAAGTACTTGACCAAATAATAAGGACAAATGTATGTTCTTTAGTTCCATTTATACATTTATGAAATCACTTAAGATAATATGAAGTAACAGTTTGAAGGTTAAAGCTTAGTAGCTTAACGAAAGTACAATTTGTTAGTAACAAATTGACAGTTACTCTTAACCTGCAAAAAATGAAATTGAAAATGTGGACATGCACGCATATACACACAAACACACACAGAGGCATCTACTGAAAATCTAAAGTTTCACTTCCCAAAAAAGTCCGGGGTTAATGTGTTTTACCTCCTTCTAATTATGGTCTAGGTGGCACTCACTTGCCTGGAGTAAACCATCTCTTTTTAACCAAAACATAGCAAAACATTCATTTGACTTCATGGTATTTCAACATCTACCTTTTAGAAATGATGCAGTAAAGGAAACTAACCCCAAATCAGCTACTGAGGCCCATTAAAGCAGACTTGCTTGCATATTTTGGCTTTATATGGATGACGTGGTATGGGGAGCTGCAGAACAAAAGGACCATGAACTTCTAGTTTGAATGAGATACAGGACTGTGGTTGATGCCTTCTGTACAAACCATTCAAAACTCACATGGTGTAGCTGAAGTGTTACTGATGGATCTGTCGTAGACCAGTACTTCGCATATATTTGAGTGGACAAAAAAGGTTGAGAAGTACTGCATCTGGACATTTTCAGGGAGTTCAAGGCCAGCTGAAGTATGTCGTTTAGTGAAATGCATCTGATGCAGGTTTGGACTCTTGATGTATAATTAGTGCTGCTACGATTTCACTCCTCCGTTACATGATTCCCCTTTCTAATATAAAAGGGGGATACTTTATAAAATAAATAGTGATAGTTTATTTAGTGTAGGATTTCAGATTGTGAGGGCTAATCTAGAGGACAAGCTACAAGTAGTAGATTTTGACAGTGATGAACAGAAAAAAAGGTCTGCTGAGTAAATGACAGGATAGCTTCTGACAGACAAAAGCCCCAAACTCTTTTAAGACGCTCAGATAACAAGATACTCCTGACTGTTCAAGCACATCCTGTTATTTATACTTTTAGGTGTAAATTAAGTGAAAGAGTCACAAAACTATGTTTAAAAATACAATCCAAGTTAAGGTAATGAAATAGAATATTTTAATATTAAAATTACAGTTTTACATTACCAAAAGTTACATTTCCTGCTTGAAAAATTTCAAAGCTCTGTGTTATGGAGAACAAGACAAAAATCCTTTGATGAGACGAAGTACTGAATGCCTGGATTATGTAAATTGTTCTTCAATTTATGCGTGTCTGAGTACCATACTTTTAAATTTGAAGAACTGGTATAACCTGATGAATGAAAAGTTAAAGAGAACAGCTTATTTGATGTTTGCCAATAAAAGTGGAGAAATTACATGAAGCTTATCTTTTTGTAGGTAGTGTAATTTTAATGTTATGTAAACAAGAATAAGTGACACACTTACTTATGTTCAGATGTGAAATAACTGTATTTTTGCCCATGCATGTGACCCTAATTTACAGCACTATCAGTTTAAAATCTCAAGCACTCAGAAAGATTTCACCATTAGAAATGTGAGACTATAGTTGCAAATAGAAAGTGTTTAACCTTACCTTATAATTCCTATACTCATTCAATATTCTATATTTCTATATTCTATAAGATTCTCTATTTGCTTAAATATCAAATAGTTGCATAGTGCTTACAATATAGAGACTATATTCAAAGTATTTTATTAAACATTAATTCTTTAATCACTCTAAGATCCCTACAAGATAGGTGCTGTTATTGTCTCTGTTTCAAGGATGAGAAAATTAGGTGGCCAATAAGTAACTTGTCCAAGTTACACAGCTAATAAAGGGCAGAGGCAGGATGCGAACTCCAACAGTTTGTCTCTGGCATCCAGGTGCTTTATCTACACTCCATGCTACACATAGATCTACATAAGAAGAGTATGTTGGACTGCAAACTGAACAAAGAGGAAATAGTATCAAATTTGAATCACAAATATCTAAAAGAACTTTGTTTAACTGAGAACATGTTCATCATTCAGTTTAAATTTTTGTTGCTGATGGAACCTTGACTGAGATGATCAGTGATATAATTTAAAACTATCTCAGTTATGTTGGGGGAAAAACGAGGCATCTCTATCAAATATTCACTCAATGTTTCAAGATAGTCATTTCATATTTATAATAGATACTTAACTGCTGCAGTGACGTGAAAGCATTATCTCAGATACTAGAGAGGTAAATAAAAGCTGTTGAACTGTTAAGTAGGGTTATTGGTGAAATTTCATGGGTGAAATTCTTACCTCCCATTCAGGAAATCCATGTCTGATTCCTAGCCACTGCCGCCATCTGTCAGTAAAGGCTTGCATGCTTCTGTAATGGTAAAACGGCACCAGTAGAGCTTCAACTATAAGGTAGGCTAAGAAGAAAAGCCTGGAGATTTACTTCTAAAAATTCAGTTCATGAAAACCACGTTCACACACACACACACAACCCACCGCTGATAGAGATAAGCATGACTGGGCAGTGCACATAAGGTCACCAGAAGTCTGGGGCCAACTTACAACAATAGCAACTTACTGAATAATCATTTTAAAAATAATCTGTTATATTTAACAGATAATTAGCCAATAGAATGTATTTCTCAATAAACATGTAGTTTATTCTTATCTCAACTGCTATAGTTACACTAAGATTTCACTTTAGGGAATATCATCACGAGAATGTTCGCATGTTCACGTTTACCTGTTATTGCACACCTGACCACTGCCACACTAAGAACCTTCTCAGAAAATGTTCTGCATTCCACTTTGGTGAGTGGCATCTGGAGTCTTAAAAGCTAACAAGCAACCATCTAAGATACATTAATTGGTCCCAACCCACCTGAAGCAAAAGAAAATGAAGAACACCAAAGATACAAGGAAATAAGAGCCTAAGAGACAGAAACTTCATGTAAACCAGACAGTCCATCAGCCTGAAACCAGAAGAGCTAGCTTGTGCCTGGCTATCACCATTGGACACCCTGACAGGGAACACAACAGAGAGTCCCTGATGCAGCAGGAGAAAATGGGGTACCAATCTCAGATTTTAGTAAAAAGACTAGATTTAATCTCTGACTGACACTGGAGGGACCGTGGAGGACACGGCCCACAGAATCACTGTGAGCCCCAAACAGAAACCATTCCCAAAGCCAACTCATCATAGAAAGATTAAACTAGACTATAAGATATAAGGAAATCCTAGTGGCATAGTGGCTAAGTGTTAAGTTTGCTAAACAAGAGGTTAGCAGTTTAAATCTGCCAGGCACTCCTTGGAAGCTCTATGAAGCAGTTCTCCTCTGTCCTACAGGGTTGCTATGAGTCAGAATTGACTTACTGGCACTGGGTTTGATTTTGGTTTGGATAAGACACAAAATCAAACTTATGAAGGTTGTGCTTTGTAGCTCAAGTAGATACATAAGACTAAATGGGTAGCTCCTGTCTAGAGGCAGGATGAAAAAGCAGAAAGGGACAAGAGCTACGTGAACGGACATGAGAGTTCTCGGTTGGAAAGGAAGAGTGTGTCACATTATAGCAAGAGAAGCTAGGGTCACATGACTCAGTGTGTACAAATGTATGAGAAACTCACTTGAAATATAAACTGTCACTTAAAGCACACACACACGAAAAGAACTGTCTCAGAGCAGGTACATCTGAGCCCTGTGTGGCATTTGAGTAACGGTGGTTCAAGCATACCACAGTAATGTACTCACACATATAGGAAAGCCTTGGTACAGAAGCAAATCAATGACAAAGATGAATGTATTACTACAGACCTTCTCATTGGAAACCCTGGTGGCATAGCAGTTAAATGCTACAGCTGCTAACCAAAGGTCAGTCAGTAGCTCAAATCTGCCAGGCAGTCCTTGGAAACTCTATGGAGCAGTTCTATTCCATCTACAGGGTCACTGTAAGTTGGATTCAACTCGACAGCAGTGGATTTGGTTGGTTTGACCTTCTAGTTGGTGCTTTTTCTTGGGAGTCAGGAAGTCTACATATATTTTAGAAATACAAAAAAAAAAAAAAAAATTCATTGAAGGACGGCATAAAAATGAGTTAAACAGATTGCCCAAGAAAATATTTTTTGAAAAATTATCAGTGTCTTTGAATATTTTCTAAAATATAATTTAGAGCATCTTACAGTAGTTTTGCTTTAACAATTTAAAATAACTTAAAAGAATTAAAAATAACACAGTTTGATCCTGTTGTTTATAAAGAAACCAGGAAGAACCTAAACTTCAGAAAATACTGGCAAGAAAAAAAAATCAGTAAATGAGTCCTTCCAACATTCAATGTCTATAATTTTCCAAGAAAGATCCAGTGGACATCCTGAAGACAGATTGTATTACAAGGCAAATATTTGGACATAACCTTTTTAAATCATTATGATTACTCAAACCTGTATAACCTTTCTTTAGAAATAATAAAAAGAATTTCTTGGAGCTTGTCTATAAGGAACAGTGAGTCACAGAAGCAATTTTATGATTTGACGTTAGAAAGTCTAGGAACAACTCAAAATTATGCTAGAGAAGTTTTTAAGCAACAGTTCTCAAAAACTTCATTCACCTGGTGGAAACAGGACACCTTGTCTCTAAACCTCGCACGCAGCTACCAAAAAAAAAAAAGCAACAACTATAACTGCAGGTTGAGTCGATTTTGACTCTTAGCTACCCTATTGACAGGGCAGAACTGCCCCATGCAGTTTCTAAGGAGCAACCGGTAGATTTGAACTGCCAGCCTTCTATCTAGCAGAAAAAGCACTTAACCACTACGCCACTAGGTTTCCAGAGACAGCTACATCTCTTTGTAAATAAAGATTTAAATCAATATAGAGAGACTATCATTTTTTTTTTATTTCTTTAATATGTAAATTGAGGAAATTTGACTGAACATGTCTCAGTGGAAGTTGATATCGATAAAATGCTGGGGACATCTAATGACAAGATAGGTTATAAAGCCTATCAGCCCAAAAGAGAAGTCAGCAGCAGGACCTTCTGGTTTAAAATAAAAAAAAATCCCCAGGTTTATTGGCATGAAACCTGGATATCAGACTTATTATTTAATCTCTTTTCTTGTCTTGTTTATACTTCATTATTTTCTCTGTAAACAGACATAATTTGGAGGTTTGCATCACTCCATGTGATTATAGCTGCTGTGTATGGTTCTGGATTCTTGACAGAACTGGCAAGTCATTCTGAACTCAAGTTCTACTTTCTGACACTTCAAAATAAATACAGCGTAGACAATTTTTGCTTTTTCTATATACAATCATATTAAATAATTTGTATTATATGAAATGTATCATATTATGTAAAATAGAAATTTAAAGCAAGAAAATAAATGAGAAAAATAACTTTTTATACCATTTGAGATTCCACTGGTTATGTTCATTATTTCTTTCCTATGTTCACTTTTCGTTTCACATTTGAAGATCATCATTTTCCCATTTATACAACACTTTGCATGGGCATTTGTGGACATTAGGGTAATCTGGAATGCTGGCTATATTAGCTGCCAAATTCTTTGAACTAGTAAAAACTTACAATGTAGTTCATTTAAGTGTTGGCTCCTTCTTCCAAGACAGGTAAGAAAATTTTCATTCCTTGGTTTATTAAATGATATGGGAAATTGTAGTCATGGAACAGAATAAAATAAAATTTTAGTTTTTATCACTGCATATGTTTTGATCAGAAAAAAAATTAGCATGTGTCTATGTGGTCACCTCACCGTGATAACAACTTTCCTCCAGCAGCTTTCCAACATCTGTGATAAAGCTAGCAAAATTTTGTCTAGATATGTTTAAAATTTTCAAGAGGAGAAAACAAACTGATAGCTGATATTGTCAAAGAGTTATTATACAAGCATTCATCTGCAAAAGTCAAGGAATCTGAGAAGGGAAGTTTCACACAAAAATGCCTATGTAATAATTAATATTTAGAAGATACTTTGCATTGCAAATATTCTATGAGTATATTTGGGACAGGTTTTCTTTTAATTATTATTATTTTGAATCTGAGGATTTTTAGGCCTACTTGTAACAAGGAAATCCTACTCATTCTCTGGAAGAACAATTACTGTTACTGGGTGCTGTCATGTCAGTTCTGACTCATATAACCCAATGTGACAGAGTAGAATTGCCTTGTAGGATGTTCTTGGCTATAATCTTTCCCAGAGTGGATCCCATTGCTTTCTCCCAAGAAGTGAATTCAAACTGCTAACTTTCTGTCATCAGCCGAACGCTTAACTATTGCCACCATGATTCCTTGGAGGAAAAAAACAGTTAGAACTTTTGGAAGTCAAGGTTAACGAAGTTCCAAAGACAGATCCAAACTCCCTGAGTGAACGAATTCGTGGTGAAAGGACTGTGGGGGTCATGGTTTCAGGGAACATCTAGCTCAATCAGCATAGCACAGTTTATTAAAGAAATTGTTCCCCATGCTACTTTGGAGAGTAGTGTCTGGAATCTTAAAAATCTTTGAGGAGCCATCCAGGATATTCCACTGATGTCTACAAAGGTCTCTACCAAACTGAGTCCAGTACAATTAGGTGGTGCCCAGCTACTATCACTGACTAATCTGACAGGTATTACAATTAGAGGATCCCAGACAGAGTTGGAGAACAATGTAGAACAAAATTCTGACTCGAAAACAAAGACCAGACTTTCTATCCTGACAGAGACTGGAGAAACCCTGAGCGTATTCTCTAGAACACCCTCTTCAGCTCAGCAATGAAGTCATTCCTGAGGTACATCCTTCAGCAAAAGATTGGACAGGCCCATAAAACAAAACGAGACTACAGGAACACACTAGCCCAATGCCAAGAACTAAAAGGCAGGAGGTGAAAGAAAGCTGGAAATAGGGAACCTGATGTTGAGAATAAGAGTATTGACATCTTGTAGGGTTGTTAACTGATGACGTAAAACAATATGTATAGTCACTGTTTAATGAGAAACTAGTTGTAAATCTTCAACTAAAGCACAATTTAAAAAAATGTTTTAATAAAATTTCTCATGACTGAGGCAGTAGAAATCAGGTCAAAGAGTCTGGCTACCAAGTTTCCAGGCTTGAGTTTTTCACATATATTGGCTATTCAGGTCACATAATAGATCTCCACCCAATGTTTGATTTCTAAGCAAGGGAAAGCTGACACTTCATTCCAAGGAAATAACAGAGGTAAATAAAAAAGCAGTTAAAAACACTTATGTTTCAATGAAACAGTTTTGTTACAGTTCTAATTCTTTGTAGCAATGGAGTTTAATTGAGTCTACATTTCGTTTTGCAAGACAGCTGGGGCACTGGCTGTCAAAGGGTCCCTAAGGTAAACTTATTAATGGCTTTTGTGAGGTAAATGTGTTTTCTGGTTACTATTTCTTCTTCAATGAAATACTTTTTGTTTTATAAACTTTAAGTGACGCAATGATGAACACATATAAGGAGTACAATTTAAAGAAATGTGTCCTATAGGTACCTACGTACGTACTTTCCTATGAGAATGCTCTTCAGATTGTCTTAAACTCTATAAATTCTATAATTCTACAATCATCATTGTTAAATATATATAGCATAGTAATTATTGAGAAATTACATTGTTTGAGTGCACTTTAAAGATGACCTCGCATAATGCAAATACTGAGTGTCTCTTCACATGGTAATACAAATTTATTGGAAGTAACAAAGAAAAGGAGATGGTACCAAATCTACGTTCTTCCTCTAAATTGAAATGGCAGCTTCTCACTGACCGAATAGTACATAAGGGTTTCTTTATGGCAGTGATTGTTTTCTCTTCTTTTGTTACACCCTTTGGTCAACTTTACAAAAGTTAACTAAACAGAATTTCCTGTTCCACACAGGGGATATGTAAATAATCAAGCAGTGCCTGTTATGAATTTTAGTCATTATTGAGCTGACAGAAGTTAAAATAGATTTGAAAAACTGTGATTCAATAAAAATTAATTTTGATCCTTTAACACTTACTCACTCTAAGAAGCTCTTCTGACATCCAGATCTTTATTTAATTCCTTTTGAGGTACCTAAATAGGAAGCCCAGTGCCAAAAGAGAGATACTAACAGAATAGATTTGATCTACTTCTCCAGGGACTGGTCCCTCCAGACAACATATTCAAAGCATATGAGATGAAGCATCACATCCTGCACTTGTTCCAAGACAGATTTATTCATTCAACTGACGATTTGTTTTATACTCAATATTCTTCACCAATGCCATAATTCAAAGGCATTGGTTTTTCCCTGGTCTTCCTTATGCATTGTCCAGCTTTCCTATGTATATGTGGTGATTGAAAAGATCATGCCTTAGGTCAAGCACATGTCAGTCCTCAAAGTGAAATCTTTGCTTTTTAACACTTTAAAGAGGTCTTTTGCAGCAGATTTCCCCAATGCAATACACTGTTTAATTTCTCCACTGCTGCTTCCATGCTCACTGACTATGAATGCAGATAAAATGAAATCTTGACAACTGTAATCTTTTCTTAGTTTATCATGCTTTTGCTTATTGATCCCGTTATAAGGATTTTTGTTGATGTATGTTGAGGTATAATCCATGCTGAAGGCTGTGGTCTTTGATCTTCATCATTAAGTACTTCAAGACCTTTTGGCTTTCAACAAGAAAGGTGTGTTACCTGCATACCACAGACTGCTAATGAATGTCCAGTCCTGATACTACCTTCTTCTTAATGTAGTTGAGCCTCTCAAATTATTTGCTCAGTATACAGATTTAATAAATGTGTGAAAGGAAACAACGTTTATGCACACTTTTCCTATTTTAAACCATGCAGCATCCCCTTGTTCTGTTCTAATAAATGCTTCTTGATCTACATATGGTATCCTCATGAGTACAGTTAAGTGTTCTGGAATTCCCATTTTTCACAAAGTTATCCACAATTTATTATGATTCACACAGTTGTGTGCCTTCACATAGTCAACAAAACCCGGGTAAATACCTTTACCGTATTCCTTGCTTTTAGTCAAGATCCATTTAACATCAGCAGTAAATCTGTTTTGAATTTCAGTTTCCTGTAGATGTACTGCTGCAACTGTTTGTGATTAATCATCAATACAATTTTACTTAAGTGTGATATTAATGACATTGTTTGGTAATTTTTGCATTCTGTTGAGTTTAAATTGTGTCTGCTGAAAGTGTATGTTGTAATTGCTAACACTTATATCTGCAGATAAAATCCCATGTGAGATTGGATCTTCTTTGTCAAGTTTATGAGACAGTATTAATGTAAGATGTGGCTTTAAGTCAGTCTCCTTTGAGCTATGAAAGAGGTTAAACAAGCAATAAAGCAAGCAGAGATTGGGGGAGATAAATGTCAAGCCATATGGATGTCTCCAAGGCATCAGGAAACAGAAGCTGAGGAGACAAGGCCTTCTCTCAGAGTCAAAAAAGGAGAAAAAGCCTTCCCCTAGAGTCAGTGCTCTGAGTTTAGACTTCTAGCCTGAAATGTGAGAAAATACATTTTTGTTTGTTAAAGTCATCCTCTTGTGGTATTCCCGTTATAGTGGCCCTGAATTACTAAAATAGTGACATTTTTGTCCTCATTCGTTTGGCAAACATCTGTTAAATTTTCCAGTGACAGAAACCATGCTAAGTACTGGCAAATGTAATTAAGTGTACTATATTTTGTGAGTCTCTGAAGATCAAATTAATCTAGTGAAAGCTTTTATTTTAAGGTAGAAACATCATTTATTATGCCACATACAAGAATCACCAATAGCCATATTAGTTACAAGCATATCATTTGTCTCCTATTTTTTTTAATCTTAGATTACTCTTAATTGTAATTTCCTTTTTATTAATCTGAGAAGTAAATTATCATTATAACATGTTGGGGCTGTTCATTATTTTTATATAAACAGAGTTAATCAATTGCTTAAGAAATTATTTTCTTCCTTATTGCACACGCAATCATCATAAATACATTTAATCTTATTCATAGGACATGACCAAAATTTTGATAGAATAAATATCTATTGATGCATTTCCCACTCTACACACTTCTCTTTTTGCATTCAGCCCTCCCTCGTGACTGATATATCGCTCTGCCTGGTGTTACACCCAGACTTCTTCTCCGGACAGACCTCCTAATTGACTTTCTCCATACTTTTGTCAAAGCTTATTTCTTCTAATGTCATTAATCAACTTCTCTGTCATCTCTAAGGATTATAACTAAGGTAGCAACATGGTAACCTAATCAACTAACCTAATGCAACATTTCAGTAGGATGTGCATATTATAGAAGACAATGCTCTGTCTGAAACTCTTTAAAATTGATTGCATTAATTTATTAGTGATTTCTTCACAGATCTCTTTTACCTTGGATTGATAAATATTTCTTTTATTATGAACTTTTTCAAATATTCAAAACAATAACAAGTAACACAATGACCTCTCATGCACTAATTGTACTACAATAACTACCAATATTTTGCTCACTTTATTTCATCTCTGACCCCCAATCCATATTTTTCTGAAGCATTTCATAATAAATTCCAGATGTCTCATATATTTTACCTATATTTCAAAATGTAGCTCTAAATAATAAATACTTCGTAACACAATCACAATATCATTATCACCCTTAAAAAATGATGAATAATGCCTTAGTATTCCCAGTGGTCTAAAAACAAAAAACGTCATTTTATGGTTAGCATGGTCATCAAAACCCAACAACAAACCCATTGCCATTGAGTCAACTCTGACTTATAGAAACTCCATAGGACAGAGTAAGACTGCCCCATAGAATTTCTAAGGAGAGGCTGGTGGATTGAAACTACTGACCTTTAGGCTAGCAGCCAAAAGCTTAAAAAACTCTACCACCAGGTCGTGATCATAACAGGATTCAAATATGCTTAGGCTATGCTGAAGTCCGTATTTCCTTTTAACACTTGACATTGCCAATACTCTTAGCAAATACAGTTCACTAACATTAGGTTTATCTGAAGTCAGTATTTTAACTGTGGGTATTTCAAGCACTTGAAAGGGAAAATTTGTGACATGGTGAATATGAAGAAATACCAAACTTCATTGTAGATCATGGCTTATCTATCTGCTGAATTGCTTTATGAGTATTCACATACCTGTTGACTTCATGGCATTTCTCAGAGTTGCCTAGATTCCTTTAATAAATGTTGTCTCTTCTGTTTTCCTTTACCTTCTAGGGTAGAATTAGCGTTCCAGCAGGGAGCCTCTTGCTAAAAACCAAATGTATTTTACCTTTAGGAAAAATGCTATTTGTATCATGTGTTATTGTGATCATTAGGTTAAATGAGATGCATTATCTGGCAGTATCTGATGCAGCACAAGATACAAACAAGAAAAGACCATTCAGCGTAATGATTAAATGTGTTTACAGACTGGTTCAGATTGGGAGCATACTCTTGATAGTCAGTATGATTCTGGGCAAATTCCTTCATGTCTCTGAGCCACAGTTATTTCATCTGTGCAGTGGAGGTTGCTGTGAACATTTACGGAGAATATATATTTCAAAACAGTATGCAAAATCCTTACAATAGCTCTAATAATTGCACTTATGTTTTCTTTCAGAATGTAAACTGTTGGGAGATGGGGCCAAGAAAGCAGACAGTGACATGCTTCCTGTGGTCCAGCTTACAACAAAGAAACCCCCAAACAAGTGAATCAATTATGTATAATAGTCTAGGAGCCCTGGATATCAAATATAAAGTGGAGAAATCAAACTGAGCAGCAGGGGAGGGAGAGAATTTCAGAAGCAGCGAGAAGTTGCCAGACCTAATGTGGCAGTAATCAACACCCCATGGGTGGATCCACTGGTGAAAGTGCAGTGAGGCAAGCAGCGGTACTGGTGATGAGTTCTTTACATTAGGAGAAAACCTGCAGCAGAGAGTCTACTCGTGCCTCCAGAATGGATGAAAAGCAACGCGGAATCAATAAAAGATAAGTACCTTGTGTCTATCTCAACTCACAGATCAAAATTACCTCTTGGAGAAAAACTTTTCTCCTGTTTATATGCCTCCTGCCTGGGTCTGAGCCAGTTTCAGAAAGGGAGCCTCCCTCTGGGCCACAAGTAGGACCTGCCACATTCCCTAAGCCATTTTCTCATCCTTGAAATGGAAACAAATTAACAAACAGAAAAAAAAATAATAATAATCTGCCAGCTCCTCTGAATCAGGAAGACATGACAGTAGCGATCCCTTTGCTTAGGCACAGGCATAAGAGGTCCACAGACTTGGCATGCCTTTCACCCCTGCATAGACCTACGTTAGTTCATTTTACCAGTGTAAACCCTCAATCGCCCAGTACAACAATGTATATACCGGAAATCTAACCTTGATGGCTTCAGCTATTTGGTGGAGAGGTAGGTTCATGACATTTGACAATGTTATGCTTATCAGTTAGAGTTCTCACCTACCCATGTCAGGGGCCTGAGGACTGGTGGCTCCATCCATGCCACTTAGGGTTCCAAGTATGGTGGTGCCCTTCAGTCCTTACAGCCAATAGGACTGGGCACCTACAGTCATAGTGTGCCTGCAAATCCCACCCACCTATACAACCTAGGGAACAGGAATATGCTTTCCTAACAGACACCCAAGGGCAGCTATCAACCCGTTGCCTTCTTTAGCACATGAACCCCTATGGCATCTAGATACCAATGTCTACACCAGTCAGCCCTGCCTGTCTAGGACTGTAGATAAGAACCTGCATCAGCTACTTGGTGACCAACTACCTGGAAACCTGAGCTGAATCCATGCAAGAAAAATAAACAGACTCTGTGCTCTCATACCTAGTGATAGCTCTAACTATCTGGTGATAGGACATTAGAGTTTCAAAAGTCCCAATAATCAAACAAGCTTACAGAAGCATCATATTTGGGCATATCTAAACAAAACAGGAAACAAAAACAAAACAAATAAATACAATAACTTATGATGGCTCAAGAACAAAAGTCATCAAATCTCAGAACATAAAAATCTTAAAATGTTAGGCTTTTGTTGGGAAATAGTCACAAGTGATCTGATCCTTCTTTAGTCTTTCTTGGAAGAGGAAGAAATTTTCAGAGTGGTATATTAGCTAAGGTTTTAAGAGTGTGGTCAAATTATAACTTATTTATGGGAGTCTTGGAGTTGCCAGGAGTTGGAATCAACTCCATGGCAACAGGTTTATTTGTTTTTTGTGTGTTTTTGTTGTTTTACCAGAATGAAAGGCACTGAGGAAATTTATTGGCAAACTCGCTGGTAGCAACAGAGGCTGTGTGTACCTGAGTACTAACATGCATATTCCACCTGTGTGATCAACCTGTGACAGCAATAGAATGTGTCAGACTTTTCTACAAAATCAAGTTGATTCGAGTATGAAACGTTAATCTTTGTTTGAAAACAATCAAAACTGCTCATTTAATCATGGTTAAAGGAGACTCTGATGGCGTAGTGGTTAAGTGCTATGTCTGCTAACCAAAAGACCGGTAGTTCAAATCCACCAGGAGCTACTTGAAAACTCTGTGTAGCAGTTCTACTCTGTCCTATAGGGTAGGTATGAGTCAGAATCGACTCGACAGCGGCAGGTTTGTTTTTTACTGGTAAAACAGAGACATCTAGTGTTCAAATTTCATCAACTGCAGACACAAAGCCCTTAGAAATCAAGTAAATAATGGAGGAGGCATGCACCATTGATATAAGGTATGCAAGATAAAGAATGGTAGTCATCTTATTTTCTAATAAAATATGCTATGGAATGAATTGTGTCACCCCAAAATATGTGTTGGAATCCTAACTGCCATAATTGTAGATGTAATCCCGTTTGGGAACAAGGTTTTCTTGGTTATGTTAACAAAACAATATAGGTCAAAGGTATGTCCTAAACATAATCACTTCTGATTTATTTTTAAAAAGAAAAAAAAAACAGTATAGACAGAAGCAAACCCAGTACCAAACCCACTGCCATCAAGTTGATTCCATCTCATAGCCATTCTTTAGACAGAGTAGAACCGCCACATAGTGTTTCCAAAGAGCGCCTGGTAGATTTGAACTGCTGACATTCTGGTTGGCAGCTGTCGCACTTAACCAGTAAGCAAGCACAAGTGGGAGATAGTAGATTCCACATGAAGATCACTAAGGAACCCAGGAATACAGGGGCTACTGAAACTGAGAAAAGGATCTTTCCTCAGGGCCAAAAGAGAGAAAGAGGGCTCTTCTATAGCCTGTGTCTTGATTTAAAACTTCTAACCTCTTACATTGTGAGAAAATAAATTTTTGTTCCTTAAAGCCACATATAAGTGCCATTTCTGTTACAGCAGCACTAGGAAACTAAGACAGGGTATGATAGTTAAGATTGTATGTCCTCTTGGTGTGGTAATGATTCTCAGTGTTTACATGTGACCATTCCCATATGGCATCTGTTGTCAGTAACTAATCAGTTCCAAGAGTTTTTCCTTGGACCCATGGCCTGCATCCAAATATAAGTGGACACTATAGCTTTTCCAGGCTGTGTTTCCTGCAGCTGGCTCCTGGTCATCTGACCTCCAGTTGTGGGGAATTGAGTAGCAACTTATCTGCTGAACTTCAGATTCACCATCTGCACAGCCTGTGAGCAAGAGCCTTGCTCCGTCATCTGACCTCCAGTTGTGGGGAATTGAGTAGCAACTTATCTGATGAACTTCAGATTCACGGATCTGCACAGCCTGTGAGCAAAAGCCTTGCTCTCTGACCCGTGGATCTTGCGTTCACCAGCTCCTACAGTTAAGTAAATCAGGAGAAGTCACTGTCTTCATCCACTGACTTGAAACATTCCATCTTCTACAATCATGTAAGCCATTTCCTTGCTATAAATTTCTCCCTATGTATATTTATACATTTTATTGGTTTTCCTTCTCCAGAGAACCCAGCCTAACACAAAGAGTATAATCTGATGTTTATTCTGATGTCTTAATTATTAATTTTTCACCAGACAAATATTGTATCACTGGCATATTTATATCGATTTTGCCTAGATTTTGTTTCATGTATCATAGTAAAATACCATCGGCATCTGGTGATGGTTGAGTAAATTGCAAACAAAGTTCTAAATAAAAGGAAAAAGAAACTAATATTAGTGAATAATAATAGAGTTACTAATAATAATAATAGCTAATATATTTGGGATGCTTACAATACTCTAATTAATGTGCTTTGCTCCTTATATTATTTCTCATGTAACACAGAAATTCTATGACTGAGATGCTATTACATATATTTTACAGATGAGGAAGCATGCACGCAAGATTATACTGCTGGTAAGCGTGGGAGATAGTATGACAGGTGTGATCATCACAAGTTGACATTTTGCTGAATTGTCTGCTACCTGATTTCCATAGTACTTTAGTGAAGCCGACCATCGAATATCTATATCTATATTTTTTCAAAACACAGAATAAAAGCATACAACAATTAAAGATAATGAAATATGAGATTGTTTTACTCGTGATCGTGTAGCTGAAACCGCTTAAACTGTCATACAGTTGCAATTAACAGAAGTTAATACAAACGACTTTATCAGGTTATCTAAAAATATGTTCTACTTATGCTAGCGCATTTTTCTAATATTCTGTTAATTAATAAAAGAAGTACTGGTACGTCTTTAACTCTAACCCAGTGACTCTCAAACTTGGAGCTACTGACATTTTGGTCCAGATAATTCTTTTCCGCGGTGAAGCTACATTTAGGTCTAGGAAGTTTAGCAGCATCCCTGACTTCTGACCACTAGATGTCAGTAGCAGCCCCAGCTTGCGACGTAGCCCCCAAGCCCCCCAAAACGCATGGCCGCTCAGTAGAATCAGCTCACAGCAGCCCTATATGACAGAGTAGAACTGCCCCAACAGAGTTTCCAAGGAGTGGCTGATGAATTAGAACTGCCAATCTTTTGGTTTGCAGCCAAGCTCTTAACCACTGTACCACCAGGGCCTCCACATATCCCCAAGACGTGGCCATATACCCTTCTCGGGTAAAAATAGTTCTTCATTTAAGCACCCTGCTGTGGCTATAATTTGCAGAGGACTTAAAATAATGATGTAGAAAGAATCTCAGTTACTATCCTCTCCTAATTTAAAAAAGAAAAGAAGGAAAAAAAGACAGGGAGGGATGGAGGAAGAAAAGGGAGAGAGGGAGGGAGGAAGAAGTAGAAAAGACGGGAAAGAAACAGAGAAAAGAAAATGAAAGGAAGTGGGGGAGATTTGGACATAGAGCAACACTGACTTATTCTGTGGAAGATGCAGGTCCGGAGAATGTTGTCCCCAAACACCCATGCCCAGGATCATAGGGATAAAACTCATGTAGTGGTCCTTGAGGAAAGGCCTCTACTAAAACTTTTTTTACCTCCTTATTTTTATATAAACTCATCTCAAAATCGTGCAGACAATACTGGACACCTTCAAAGTCAGTGTGGGAAAGCAACTCAGAATTAGACCAAGTCTATGCTCTTAATGCACTAAATAGCTTAATGGGAGTGAAGTATCAATTTTAGTTAAAGTTTAAAAATTATTTCTCAGCAACACTTATTTTCATTATGTCATGTATGCTCCAGTTGAAACTCTTCTGCAAGACTCCTGTCCCAAGATTAGTTTCTAGCTGAAAAAGCTAATCACTGCAAGAGCAGCTATAATCACTGAGAGCAGCATAGTTTTTTATACAATTCTGTGGTCTTCCTTAATAGCATTGTTTTTAAGAATTAATATCTGATTCTAGGTGGGACATTTTAATGAACTGACAATGGCAAAAAATAATTGATTCCTGATCCGACTCAATGGCACTTGGCTACTTGGCTTCACAACCTCCGTAAAATGCAGTCATATTTCTTTCTATACTGCCAAGGGGTAGAAAAAAGGTAGGAGTAGAATGAAAATATTGATGAATGAGCAAACATAATCCAGATGATGAAAAACAGACATTAATATGGTATGGTGAGGGGAAAAAATCAATTGAAATTTCAAAGATAATTTTAGTATAAATTTCTAATAAGTTGTATGACATGGGTAAAGGTCTACAAATCTGTTTTAAAAATAAAAATACAAGAAATTAAACTCTCGAAGTCTCACTATCCTATTTTAAAAGGATTATATACACTTGTGGAAGTTATAAAGGTCAAGTGAACTATTATGGTTGGAGTTAGATTATTTGTAAAGATCAAATAAACTTTATATAGTATGTAAATCCTTTCAGCTTGCTGTTAAAATTCCCCTAAACTTACAAAAAAATAGAAATTGTGCATTGTCAGAAACCCCCAGATATCCTTTTAACTCAGTCCTGAAGTCGCTTCGGACGTTTACCTTTCAACCAAAGATTAACCTAGTGCCTTGGAGTCAGATCCAAAGATTAGACAGGCCCATATACAAAATAAGACTAAACGGGCACAACGAGCCCAGGGACAAGAACGAGAAGGCAGGAAGGGACAGGAAAGTAGGTAATGGGAAACCCAAGGTCCTGAGGGGAGAGTGTTGATTTGTCACAGGGTTGGCAACAAATGTCACAAAGCATGTATGTTTGCTAGTTGTTCAGTGAGAAACTAATTTGCTCTATAAATTTGCATCTAAAACCACACACACATGCACACACAAATACACACAACCCATTGCTGTTAAATCCATTTCAACTGGTAGACACCCTAAAGGTCAGAGCAGAACTGTCCCGTAGAGTTTCCAAGGAGCATCTTGTGAATGCAAACCTCTGACCTTTCCATTAGCAACCATAGCACTTAACCACAAGGCTGCCAGGGTTTTCACCCATTCAAAGTACAACCAACAAAAAAAAAGTGAAATAAGAACAGCTGAGAACAAAAATTGTCCATTGTCAATAATCTGGGCAAAGTTTCAACTATCTGCCTGGTCAGTCTTTTTCATATTTTCCAAATTATTTTAACAATCCCTACGTAACACAGGATTCTTTTGTTTTCCCTTACTTTGTTTTGTTCTGAAAATTCCTTTACAAGCATAATCACTTGTCATTGTATTTGACGTTGCTTTAGCAATACCAACAAAAGTTCCAGAATTCAGTAAGTACTTTCAATTGGCAGAACTCTTTTGATTTTCCTTAAATAAAATGACTCATCACTCTTTTGCCCACATATCCTATACCTTTTCTTCATCTGTGTGGATAATGAAACAAGCAGACATATAGAAGTAGAATGCATTACACAGAGAACTAGTTTGGCAGACATGAAATTTTTTCTCTAGTTAAGCTGACTCACTGCTGGACTGTCTCAAGTCTATTACCTAATGTGATAAATCACAGAACACTAGACATCTATGCACATACTCAAACTTATTAAGTTTAACACTATTTTCTTAAGCAGTACAAGAATTGCTCACAAGGAGGCAACCAACAGAATAAAAGGTTTGTATGAGTCAAGTTGAGCTTACAGAAGCATTCTGATTATTTACAGATTATACTTGTGTAATAGTTGATATTTTATTGATAGTTAATTTTGGAGAGGAATAAAATTATGCTCAACCTACTTTAAAAAAAAAAAAATGCTTTCCAAACACCAAACACTAAAATAACAGACTAGGTAGAGGTAAATTTTGTAGAAGTTTTTAAATGCACATGGCAAGTTAATTATCAAAAGGAAAACTGTGGAGCATTCTTGTAGAAAATTGGAGCTTCATCTGTCAAGCAAAAACTCACCTTGTTTCAACTGCTTTGTACACTCATGTTCTGGTTTATTGGGTTTTCTTCAAGAGAAGCACTAATTTACTTTGTAGTGTAGAGAAACTTTCTATTAGTATTTGCAAACTCAATGCCGCCTTGTCTTGTGAAACATGTTATTAACTGGTAACCCACACAACACCCCTTGTTAAATAGGTCATTATTATTATCTACACTTTCCAGCTGAAGAAACACACGGAGAGAGGTCATGCAGTGAGTCAGGGCCAGGATTAGCAATGAAAAGCACCCAGTTGTTAGTGCTTCCCTTGGTCCATCTGGCTTCGTTAAATAGGTGAGATGGGTTGCCTGGATAGCCACAAAAAACGGGAACCTGCCCAGAGCTTGTATAACTCAACTCCTCATAAAGGCAGTCTGTGTATTCGTTGCTCCTGTGCTTCATACAAGATACTCCACATTTGCATTGGTGAGGCTCTCACTAATATTCCTGACCCAGATCCTGAATGTTGCCCCTTACTGTTCCTCACCTCATGTCACCACGGTTACTGGTATGAAACCAAAGGAGTTTACCTGTGGTTTTCTTTACTCTGAATCTATTTCTAAGGAGAGAAAGGCAAATAGTGCTGAAGGGATTTTACAACCTGGGGTGATATTTCTGGAGGGGCTAAAATTTGTAATAATTCTTTTGAAAGAGCTAGACTGAATTTGTGGTCCTCGTGTATCTCTTATCTAAATATTTGAAAAGAGTAATAAGACTCTATCTGAAATTCTAGACAGCAGCCAAGGTATAGGCAAGAAAAATGATTTTAAGGAAATTTTTATAAACAATGAAAGCATGAATTATAAAACTAGTTAAACCTGTAATTGCTTAGAAATCTTTCATCACAGCAAGCATTTCAACCTTATAAAGAAATGTGACCAAAGGAATAGAAATAATGCAGCAGATGATGGAAACGACTTTTAAGATCATCTAGTATCCTCTCCACTGCTGTTGTTGTGTTGATTTCAATTCATAGCAACTGGATAGACAGAGTAGAACTGCTTCACAGAGTTTCCAAGGACTGCCTGGCGGCAGTTACCTGCTACACTACCAGGGTTTCCAGATCATCTAGGAGCAAAAGAAAAAAAAAAAAACTTGGCTTTGTTACATGGTTACATAGCTTCCATATTTTATGAGATGCAGAACACATGGTTTACTAATATTCTTTATAAAAACTTATTTCCATTTTAATTCATGTAATATCAGAACAGGAAATAAAAATATTTGATCAGAGTACAAACTGGAGGTTTATATATTGCTAAAATACTCTGCTGATTTCTTTTTGGGGGGGTTGTATAATGAAATATAGTGCTTAGTTTTCCTTTAATTAGGATGAAATATAAGATTATTCCCCAAATGGAAATATAATAATAAGATATACCAAGGCTAACAGAAAAGGGCATTAAAATATAAGGTAGCCTGATAATTATAAACATAATTGGATATATTAAAAACTTCACCACAAATAAAACTCTGGCCCAGATGGCTTCACTGTTAAATTTTCCCTAAGATTTTTGGGGAAATGCCACCAGTTCTGCACAAACACTTTGAGTGAAGAGAAAAGAAATGGCCAATTCCCCAATCAACTTATGAAGTTAGCAGTTTTATCCCAAAACTTTAAAAGGACATCATGAATAAGGAAAATGGCAGACAAATTTCTCTAAGGAACACATCTGAAAAACTCCTAAGCAAAACATTAGCAAATGAAATCATAAAGCAATACACCAAAACTAAGTAACATTTATTCTAGATCTATAAGAGATGTTTTTCAGATAATAATTAATCTAGTTCTTCACACTGAAAAGAGAAAAGCCATATGAGGATCTTAACAGATGCAGAAAAAGTCTTTGATAGAATTCAATATTCTTTCATGATAATTTTTTTAACACATTAGCATAGAAGAGGGTCTAAGTACTGTGATAAAGGGTCTCTCCAAAATAATATAACACACACCATGTTTAATAATGAAATATCAAAAAAAAAGTACCCCTCAAGACTAAGAACAAGATGAGGGTATCCAATAGCATTACTTCCATCCAACTCAGGACAAGATGCTTCACTCCCTGCAACATCACTATAACAGAAAATAAAAAATTCAATGTTTCAAAAGGGATAAATAAATGAACATTGTTTGCAAATGACATTGCATATATAAAAACCAAAAAGAATTTAAACATAAAGCATTAGCATTTATAACTATGTTTATCACTGTTGTTTAATGTAGTTAGAAATAAATAAGTAAACCTTTAAATTTAGCATTAAACACACCAAATTTCTACCTATAAGTCTAATAAAAATATGCAAAATCTTTATACACATTCTTAAAGTATTACTAAGAAAATTAAATAAAAACTAAATAGTAATTCTTACTTAGTATTATGTCAATCTTTTCCAGTATTGATGTGGATTCTGTGCAGCCCTGCCCTAGTTATCTAGTGCTGCTATAATAGAAGTAGGTGACTTTAACAAAGAGAAATTTATTCTCTCACAGTCTAGGAGGCTTGAAATTCAACTTCAGGGGTGCCAGCTCTAGAGCAAGGTTTGTCTCCCTGTTAGCTCTAGAAGGTTCTCATCATCAATCTTCCCCTGGTCTAGGAGTGTCTCTGTGCAAGACACTGGGTCCAAAGAATGTGATCTGATCCTTGCCCTACTTTTTTCTACGTCTTTCTCTCTTTTATACCTCAAAAGAGATTGATTAAGATACAGCCTAATCTTATACATTAAGTTCTGACTCATTAACATACTGCTGCTAATCTCACTTCATTAACATAATAAAAAGACCCATTTCTGTTAAGTGGATTTCATCTCATAGCAACTCTATAGAACAAGCTATAACTGCCCCATAGAATTTTCAAGGACCAGATAGGGGATTATAAATGATGACCTCTTGGTTAGCAGCCAAACTCATAATTACTGTGCCAACAGGTCTTCCCACTAACATTGTAAAGTTACAGTTTACCACACATAAGAAAATCACATCAGATGACAAATTGGTGAATAATAACACAATACTAGGAGTCATGGATTTAGCCAAGCTGACAGATACTTTGGAGGACACAATTCAACCCGTGACAAGCCCTGATCCAAATTATAGCATTTTTTTTTTTAAAAAAAGAAATTGATGTATCCATTGTAAAATTCATATGAAAATACAAAGGACCAAGAGCAGGAAAGGCAATTCTAAAGATGAACAAAGCCAAGAGTGCTAAATTATCAAACAATGAAAAAATTCCAGTCACTAAGATGTTATGCCATTCATATAAGAATATAAAAACCCACCAAAGGAATAAAGTCCAGAAACAGTCACATCTTTAAAGTCACCTGATTTCAATGAAGGTGACACTCCATTGCAGTGCACTACATCAACAAATCTTAATCCTGGTGTACCCCCTACATAAAACTCAATTCCAGAAGATGTGTAGACTTAAATTCAGAATGTAAAACAATAATGCTTGTAGAAGACAACATACACAGATATTTGAAACTGTGAAGATTTCTTAAAGGCATTAAAAGAACTAACCAAAATACTAACATCAAAAGATCCAGTGAAGACAGCTTAACAGGCAAAATGGGAGGAGATAGTACAGATAAATAGACAGCAGACAGATAGATTATACATAAATACATACATTCGAGGATGGACAAAGAAGTTTGCAAGCTCATCCTAGAAAAAGTGCTATATACCTCATTGCCAAATAACACTATGGTCACCTCCAAAGTAGTCTCCTTGTGAAGCTGTGCACCAATGTCAGGGCCTTGCCCACACTTCAGAGCAATTTTGGAACTCTTTTTCTAGAATGTCCATCATTGCTCTGTCAGAGCAATGAAATATGTAGCACTTTTTCTCATATGAGTTTGTGAACTTCATTGTCAGAGCTCAAACGTACTTACTAGGATTATATATGCATTTATACAGGAAACATATACTCATATATAAAGCATTCTTTCAAGTAGCAAAAACTGACCACCCAATGGTAAAAAAATAAGCAAAGCATTTGAACAAGAATTTCACGAGAGGATATCCAAATATCTAACTAGCACAAGAAAAAGTGTTTAATACAATTAACCATCAGATATATATATAAAAAATCATAATAAGACACCATCGTATACCCACCACAAATGCTGGTGATAGGGGTGGAACTGCCAAGCGAGAGTGTAAATTAGTACAATGTTTTTGGAAACCTGTTTGACAATATCTACCACATATAAACACAGCTATCTTATAACCTATCAGTTACACTTCTAGATATTGAAATCTGTACATACGTGCACTGAAAGATATGCACAAAAGAGTTGACAGAATCATTATCCATTGTAGCAAGCAACTGCAACAACTCAAATATCCAGAAACAGTAGAATGGATAAAACTTAAAAATGCTAATACAATTGTATAGTAACAATAAAGAATAATTTATTTTAACATGCAACAATGTGGATAAATCTCATCAACATGATAGTGAGTTAAAGAAGCTATATTTAAAAAAATATATACATACTAAGGCAAGACAGCAAACCCTGGCTGGTCAGTGGTTAAGTGCTACATCTGCTAATCAAAATGACAGCAGTTTGAATCTGTCAAGAGCTCCTTTGAAACTCTGTGAAGCAATTCTGCTCTCTACTCTGTCCTATAAGGTCACTATGAGGCAGGTGTGATTATATTTATGTGAATTTCCCAAACAAACAAAACTAATCTGTGTGTTGAAAGTCATAGCTGGTGTCTGTGATGAGTGGGAGGGCACAAGAGAAATTTGTGCATTATTGGTAATATTCCAGATCCTGATCTGGATTGCAGTTACAAGGATATGATTAATATATGAAGAAAATGGAGTTGAACACTTGAGATTTTACCTACACACAGGTTTATTTATTATGGATTACATGTCAATAGAAAAATTAAACAAAGAGCAGAGATCACTCTAAGGACAAAAGAAATGAGTATTTTTTTTCTCCTTAACATTATTATACGAAAATATGGCTTTGAATTGTGGTGCTGGAGAATATCGAGTATATCACAGACTACCAGAAGAACAAATAAATCAGTTGTGGAAGAAATGCAACCAAAATGCTCCTTGGAGGCAAAGATGGCAAGACCGTTGTCAGGAGGGATCAGTCCCTGGAGAAGGACATCATGCTTGGCAGAAGAAGACCCTCCATAAGATGGGTTGACACAGTGGCTGCAATGACGGGCTTCAGTGTAAAAACGATTGTGGCATGGAGCAGTATCAGGCAGTCCTTCGTCTTGTTGTGTGCAGGATTGCTACATGTCAGAAACGACTCAGTGGCACCTAACAGCAACAATATATGGAAACAACCCCTAAATTTGAGTAACAAATCCTATCTAAATAAACCGAGGTAAAGAAACTGCTTAATCCTTTAATCAAATCTCAACAGTTTCTATTATTTTCCAACAAACACTTTCTTATTAAATAACTACTGTCCATGGATTCTGGTTATCCTCAGAGAAGATACAAATGATTTTCCCTACGTATATATTACCTTGCTTAAACCCAGGCGACTTCTTCACAAGTCAGCGCCCAAGCCATAAAGGAGATCCATTCAGCCAGTGTAGCACCACTATTATAAAAATAAATCCAAACATACGTTTTTCCTGCCAGGAACCAAATTCAAAATATCCATTTTATCTGTAGAGAAGACTCTGTGTATTATTCCCTTCTTGGTTCAAAACACCAAAGAGACTCCTTCACGCCAGCTGGTTGCAACAAAATCCAAACACAGAAGTAAGTAGCGAATCACAAAGACTCCAGTTCTGCTTCCCATCTAAACATCTTACCCTGCCATCAGCGGTCACACTGTTCTTCAGGGAAGAACTCTCCTTGCGGACTGCCAACCTGGCATTTAATTTCAAGCTCTCTTTGTTGAGTGATAATTTAAAAATGTTAAGTTTGCCTACTCCACTCCTTAGAAGCCGTCACAGCTGTTCTTTAGCTTCGCATCTTGTGGTGCTTGTCTAGGAGGCCTTGGTAGTTCTGTGGTACAGTTCTTCAGGAGGCTGGATTGATTCCTGACAGGGCACCTCCTACGCCCCCACAAGCTCTCTGTTAATGGACTCTTGTGTATTGATATGATGCCGAGCAGGCTTCAGTGGAGCTTCCTGTCTAAGACAACCAGGCAGTAGAGACCTATTGCCCCAAACCAGCCAATAACAATCCAGTGCATTGCAGTGGTCTCATCTGCTACTGACCATGGGGATGGCACTGGACAAGCTGTATTTTGTTCCATTGTGAGTGGAGTCTTCATGAGCAATGGCCAACTTGACAACAATGATTATCTTCATCTAACTTTACTATTACAATCACTCAAATCACTAACAATTTCCTAGCTAATTGCTGCCTCTGTGGCTCATCCCCAGACAATTCCATGCCTATGTACATGGGAGACAACCTGGTGTTATGATGCCTTGTCAACATCTGTGCTGCCTTGAGCACCCAATGACTCAGATCATAAGCTCTGTGGTAACTTTGCTTTCCTGGATCAAAAGAAGTTCTATTTGTTCCAAAGGAAAAGCACATTCATTCATTTATTTTTTTGTGTTGGAATTACAGCTTAAGAAGTTTGTCTTTCCCTTCCCCTAGCATTTCGTATTGCAGACATATAAACATAATGCACAGTAGGACTTGCTGTGAGCCAGATAGTGCCTGGGTGCATCAAAATCAAGCCAATAAAAACCACCCAGTATTTTAGCAGTAACTGAGAGAATTGCACAATTTTAACAATTTTATGAATAGGACATAAATGACATCCTGAGTGAACTGTGTAGGTGAGGATATAGAAGCTAATTGAAATCCGTGAATTCTTCAACTTCACACAAGTACTTAATTGGCATTGGGTCATTAGTTTCCATTTTATTAGTGTGATGTAGAGGTAAACAGAGAAACAAATGCAGTTATTTTCTAATACCTGGAATACTGGGTTGCACTTTCTTGATAAAAGGATGATGCCCAAGACAGTTTAGAAATGTTGAAGGAATATTGAATATACAGTGGACAGACCGTCAGGAGAATGAACAAATCTGTCTTAGAAAGGTAGAGCCAGAATGCTCCCAGGAAGCACAAATGGTGAGAATTCAGATCGCTTACTTTGGTTACATTATCAGGACAGACCAGTTGCTGGAGAAGGATATTATGTTTGCCAGAACGTCAGCAGAAACAAGGAAAACCCTCAGTAAGACAGGTTGATACAATAGTCTCAACAATTGATTGAAACATATCAAAGATTATGGAGATGGCACAGCACTGGGTAGCCTTTTGTTCTGTTGTATATAAGGTCTTCATGAGTTGGACCAAACTCGGGAACAACTAACAACAACAAAATAAAAAACAAACCCACTGTTGTAAAGTCAATTCCAATTCATGACGACTGTATAGAACATAGCAGAAGTGCCACATAAAGGTTTCTGAGGCTGTAAATGTTTACAAAAGCAGATTACCACATCTTGCTCCGCAGCTAGCTAAGGAAGTTCAAACCACCAACTTTTTGCTTTGCAACTCAGCATTTGAAACATTGCACCATCAGGGCTGTTTTTAATGCCAACGAAAGTAAGCATTAATACTCATGATTTCCTTCAAACTTAGCAGGAGACACTCTGTGTAGAGACATAAAAAGTACAATCCAAAGCAAAAAGCACAACTCTGTTTTCTGATTTGTGTGACTCAGCACATAGATGACCTCAGAGGTTAAGTACAAGAGTGACAGTTTGAGCTAGGTGAAAAGACTAACCACACGCAGTCAGGAGTCTGCCTAAGAAAACAACACTACAGCGAGACTTTCCCAATGAGATGCCTATTCCGTGACTTAGGCCAAGGTCTCCAATGTTGGGTGGCCAAGACAATCCAACGAAATTTGGGAAGAAAAATACTACATTTATTTTTTAACCTAAAATAATAATGAACTTGAACTCTACATATGTTTAATTTGAGCAGAGTTGGACACAAGTTCATTTGCTTTGTGTGTTTGCTGGACGGTTCCATATTCGGCATACGAGATGTACAATAATGAAGAGCTGACAGTGGTATGCTTGTGTTTTTGCTTTTAGATTTTCAGGATGTTTTGAAGTCTTGCGTGCCCTGCTAAGTGCATTGATGGATTGCATTGAACCAGGTAGCTAGACGTACTACATTGACAAGTAAATGCCAGTTGGAATGTTAGCAATAAGAAAAAGTGAAAGACCATGAAAAATGACACAGTTTAAGTTTCTAGGTCTCTTTGTAAAAACCTTGCATTATAGACAGTGAGCAATTAAAAACAAGAGTGTTATCAAGCTTTCTGTTGTATCTATTTGGTTTTCATTCTTTCTTGTGTCTAACATTTTGTATAACGTGTAAGCCTAGTACAGGTGGGCATTTCTGTCTAGTGTGTAAAATGTGATGAATACAGTCGACCGGCTCACGCTTCATCCCCTCCGGCATGTTAGTGGGTATCTTTCTGCACTACAACAACTAGAAAGCTAAAACTACCTTCTTCAGGTATGTTTCCAGATGGGATTTATGTTCTTGAATCATATGCATGCGTCCATTTGAGTTTATCATGATGTTAAATGGGAAAGAAACAGAGGTAAGTGAGGCATACATGTTGCTGTGGTGCATCTAGAAGATATGATGAAGTTCTGGAGCCCATAGTACTAGTCGCAAATGCCATTATCCTTGAATTTCAGCTAAGGTGCTGAAACATAGCACTTATCAGTTAAAAAAATAAGTTTTTTTTAATCTCTTTTTAAAATTTCCTACCTAATTTATTGTGGTGGAAATTGCATCCCATCACAGAGCTTCAGCCTTTGCAGTGGATTAAAGGAGCCAGTTCCTGGTATTAAATCTATGTCTGCTGAAAAAACTGTGGTTTCTGTCATTCACAATTCATCTCTGACTGAAACATAGATACTTGATATTTGTTGACTACCTGAATTTAAACCGGTATGAGGAAGAGTAAAATACACCAAAGAGGAAAATAGTACTCCAAAAAAAGTAATTTGTGAGATTCCTCAAGAAACAGACTGCAAGACTGAAATTTGGAAACCTGATCACCCAGCGATTGAGAGCCTAGCTGCTAACTAAAAGATTGTTAGTTCAAATCCTTGGAAATCCTCTGCAGAAGTTCTACTTTAATGTGTAGGTTTGCTATGAGTCTGAATTGATTTGGCAGAAACAGGTTTGATGGAGGGGGAAGAGGGAGATAAGATCATTGTCAGGAACCTTAGAAACAGAAACCTGAACTGGGTAACCAGAGAAGTTGAACTCTAATGCAGTTGCAACAAAGGCATAATAAGCTGCACATTTTGGGGGAACTCTGGAGCTGGGATAGTTCTTTATTCCCTTATACTGGCCAGTCATTGAATACAGATGGACACTTTCCCAAAGGCTTGGATCTTGAGCTAGAAGACTATACTATTCAGCTAAGGGTAAGACTCACAAAGCGGCTCAGCTGAGAGCTGTCCACCGCCAACATTTCCAGAAGCTAGAAGAGTGAGTGGTTCAGTCCTGGGAGATGGTAAGCTTATATACTATGACATCCACCTGAGAAAGACAATCTTCCAGTTATTAGCTGTGACAACCTGCTCAAGTCATTTATCTCTCTGAACTTGTTTCCTCGTCTAGACTAATGTAATAATGGTAACACACATTTTAAAAGTTTATTGTAATATATAAAAAAATGCATTGCAAACTATTCAAATCCCACTTATCATTTGACAGAAAATTTGGCTTAAGAGGATATAGTCCATTGTTAAATTAGTGCTCTCCTTTAAGCATACACACACTAAAAATTGTGATGATACAGAGAAAGTAAATTAAAGAGAAAATAGGAATTTGATTAAGGAATATTTCATTTCATCATTCATTCTTACATTTATTACATTATCAAGTGGCATGCCTATTGTGACAGCACTCTGTGAAATGTCTCAGATATCAACAGGACTTTCCTACCATGATGGAGTTTGAACATGGACAGACATTGACCTTCTTTGACTGTGAAAAAAATTAAATTGCTAGCTTTCTCACGCCAATGTTACTATACATAGAGAGGCTTGAAAGAGTGTTCTGAGTAAGAGTTATCCAGAGCTAGGTTCCCCAAACAAATCCCATACTCCACTAAACCTTGTCACTGCTGCTTTCTTTCTCTCTCTCTCTCTCTTTTTTATCTCTCTTCCTCTCCTTCCTTCCTTCCTTCCCTCCTTCAAAACTTTCTCTCCTTCTCTCTCTTTGTATGACGTTAAATTAAAACTATGCTGTCCTTCCTTATAAACTTCTGAACACACAATCTCCCATAGCTCTACTGATATTTTAAGATGCGAAGCAGTATTCAAGACTGCGAGATGTATGTGCCAAAGGCAGCATAGCAATCCAGGATGGGGGGGAGGTAATATTTGGTGCCTGCTTTTTTTTTTATCATGACTGAGTGAAAATGTACATTCCTGTATAAATTTACATGCCTGTCAAAGTCAGAGAGTTCTCCGATGAACACGGGCAGAGGAGAAGCCACGCCGAGGTTGAGGAAAAGACAGACAGACAACAGTTTGGGATCAGGGGCCTAATGGCCATCTCAGCCGAGAGCCTAGAATCAAGCTTTATTGAAGTATTTATACCATCCACCAATAACAGTTAGTACCCTAGAAACCAAGGAGCTGGAAACATCCAGTAACCTAGCTAGTTGCTAAGATGAGAACAGTTTTCTGTTGCCCATTGTCCTACATGCCTGGGCCATGATTTTCCGCATCCCTGCATGGCTTATCTCATTACCTGGAGGTGTTCCCACATTGCTCCTAGGTTACTTGACACAAGGTAAAGTCAAGGTAATTGATTATCATGCTCTTAGTACAAGAGGTTATACAAAGTTGAAGTAACGGTATAGCAGCCAAGATGGCTGCAGTCATGTCAAGAGAGTTAATATATTTTCCCACACATGCCCACCTATATACAACTTCCACTGCGCTCCCTGCCTGGTGATAACACACTATTCCTTCCTGCTCCATAGATGTCTCATCCTCCCAACAGTCTCCTTTCCTCTCCTCTCCACCCACTCCCCTTACTCCAGCCTGTTTTAGTCAGGTAGTGTTGTTCTAACGGAAATACCACAGAGTGGATGGCTTTACAAAGGAAGGGTTATTCTTACACAGTCCAGTAGGCTACGAGTCCAAAATCAGGATGTCCACTCCAGGGAAAGACTTTAGCCCTTGCTGACTCTGGAGCAAAGTCCTTGTATTGCATGAGACTGTGTTCAAGGAGCATCTTGGCACAGGAACCTAAGTGTGAAGGATGTGCTGTTCTTCCAATGCTGCTTTCTTGTTGGTATGAGGTTCCCAAATTTCTCTGCCAGCTTCTCTTCTTTATATCTCAAGAGACTGTCTCAAGGCACAAAACAAACTTACACATTGAATCTTGCTCTACCAACACAACTGCTGCTCGTCTGTCCTCATTAATATCTTAGAGGCAGGAATTAAAACATGAAGGAACATCACACAACAGCAGGATTCATGATCTAGTCAAACCACTACTGATTTTTTAGGGAACACAGTTCAATCCATGACAGTACCACTTACATAATTTCCTTTATACTTCTTGTGATAGCTCCTGTGTTGAGGAGAATTGATTGTCACATCCATAAGAGTTGAGAGCCAACAGTTTGATTGTCTACTCTTCACTAAGTAAGGAGGAAAAATCCTCAGGCTAATACCCTGATGCATGTCTCTTAAAAGATGGCCAACTACTGCTTTTGTAAACTATTGTAAATTCTCTTGTGTTCAGGCTACTTTTTATGTATGTTTCTTTCTTTCTTTTTAAATTAGGGAGTAAAATACATATGCAAAAGAGTGCACATATCAAAACTACAAAAACCAAAAAAAAAAAAAAAAACAAATCCACTGCTGTCAAGTTGATTCCAACTCATGGAAACCCTATAGGACAGAGAAGAAAGTTCCTGGTGGATTCAAATTGCTGTCTTTTTGGTTAGCAGACATAGCACTTAACAATTACACCTCCAGGGTTTCCTCAACACTATACAGTTTAAATGTATTAAGTGAACAATTTAAGACCTATTATAACTCATTTCTATGTAGCTGCTACGTTCATATTTAGTTTAGTTTCCTGAAATATTTCAAATCAAACAAGATCAAAAAGAAATAATAATGAAATTCACAGTATGTTGAAGGCAACTGGTGAAGGGAAACTGAAGAGCTACCAAAATTCAGATTAAATATTTTTTATAGATGACCATGTCCTAAAGTCATTGAAAACTAGCCAGGTTACAGGTATTTTTGAAAACACAATTCTATGTGCAAGTATTTTTTGAACCGTAAGTTTCAAGGAAATAAATGTGTCAGATTCTTGACAGTTCATGAGGAGCTTTTCCTGAATTGTAATTTAACAGTTACCTATTGCCACAAAATAAACCACAGCACTTAGTAACTTAAAAGAATAATCCTTTTATTTGTTCATGATTTTAACTAACCCCATTTTGGTATTTCACTGGTTGGTTTTGCCTGGAATCCCTCGTGTGGCTGTGCTTAGCTAGTGTGTGAGTCTGGGGTCTCAGCTGGGAGGGTTCATGCCTGCTTCACATGGTCTTGTTATCCAGTGGGTTAGCCCAGGCTTCAACACAGTGGCACTATTCGTAGCAGCAGTTTTCCCAGCTAGGTAGCCTGAGGCACAAAACAAGATTTTAGTGTATTTATTATCATCATACTTCCTAATGTCCGCTGGTCGAAGCAAGTCACATTAAACAAGCTCAGATCTATGTGAGAGGTATTTCGTACGCACAGGAGCAATTCTTTGGGGGCTATGATTGTGACACAGAAGCAGGGATGGATTATCCAATGAGAAAGGTAAGCATGATGCTTCGAGCATCAATAAAACAAGGGTATCACTAATCCAAAGCAAGGAACTGTAAATGTCAAGCAGTGGAAGGGAAATGGCAGGACACTAAGTGATACTGATACTCAGGTGGAAATAAAGTTCAAGTAGTGTCATGAGGGTATCAGGTGAAAGACTGTTAACGTTATGAGGCCCCCACTATTTCAATATCTTCATTGTCATCACCGTCTGTGTCCTATGGCCCTCTCTCGTGTAGCTGAGAATCCTCATTTCAGGGAATCTCTTGGGAGTGTAGTATTTTTTCTAATAAACAAGAGGAGGGAGTGGCCTGTCAAATCTAACTCTTGATACATTCACCCAACATACAACTGTATTCAACATGATTGGTTAATGTATTTTTAAAACTTCTGTATCCATTATACAAAAGGAAAGCCAAGTAGATTTGGAAAAAGGAATAGATTTGTAGTGTAGGAGTTTCTTCTTCAATTTTTTGGCATGGTAGATATTTGGATAATTCCATCAGCAGAAATCTCCTTATTTTATGATGTTACAGCAGAGACCCTCGTACACACCAAAATCTCACTCTTTAATTTCCTGGTATTCATCCTAGTTCTGCTTATGGAATAACATAGACTATTTGTTCTTGTACATGATAGCCCTACGCATGTTGGAAGACCGCATTTCCCCTTAATCATCCCCTCTTCACATTAAACATCATCCTCTGTAGATTTAAGAATTAGTGGCATAACTTTGAGAAGATCTAGAAAGTTATGCATACTCTGCCTGGATAAGTACTCCTGATGGAAAATAAAGCAACATTCTGAAAATGTTGAAATATTAACATTTCTCCAAGAAAATATTCTTTACAAATGATAATTTAATTCCTAAAAGTTTTTGATAGTTCAAGACAATAGTTATCCAAGTGTGAGCCCCAGAACAGAAGTATTAGCAATGTGTGGAAACGGAAAAGAAGAAATCAGATGCTTGGGCCCAAATCCGGATTTACCAAATCAGAATCTCTGTAGGTAGAGACAAGCAATCTGTACTCTATGGACCTGCCAGGTGATTCTGCAAACTAAACCAGAGACGTATGGACTTATAGAATTCAGACTAGTTCACCTGCACATGTTGTTCTGATGTTGATATGCAAAAAGTATTATTTAGCTTCCTAGTGACATATTTATTTGCTAGGTGCTAATAATCAATTCCATATTTACTAAGTAATTCATTCATTCTTTTTGAAGACACATGTAAACATCAGATTGCCTTGCCCATTAAGCAAAGATGGTGATCATCACATTCTTTGTACTCTGTGAGCAGTTTTAAGTGTGCCTAGGAGGTTTCTGATAATTTCCTGGCTGTAATTGTTCTGTAAATACATTGACTGTGATGAGTAAGTGGAAAGACAAGCCAGCTAAAAGGAACATCATGTTTTTTATAATCCTCTTCCCTGATTTTGATATGTTTGGCTCTGTTTTCCAACTGGAAACGGTCAAGTCCTCACTATTTTGTGTAAGCCAGAAACAGTGTTTACACGACCTACAGAATTTACATGATAAGTTCTACCTCCTGTAAGATTAAATGCTCACTTCACAAACAATATTATTGTCCTGAATTTTCACACAAACTAATCATCTTGCATTATGAGTAAAGATGGCAGAGGCTTTCATTCAATCCTGAAAGTGTTAATAGATTTTTTAAAATATTGATTATTTTTAAATTATTGTTTAAATAATGACTCATTTTATATTTCAGTGAATCTTTGAATATATGCTGTGTACCAGAAACTGATTCCTGGCTTCAGTGAAACCAAAGCACATTCTCCTTTCTCTGGAGTTGATAGATGTGGCCATTGCAGGGGTATCACTGCCTTTCAAGATGTCAACATATGTCAGTTTATGGAGAATATCGGACGAATGATGAGATAAACAGAGGACTGGAACCCCAAGCAAATAAACCTGTAAGAAAATAGTTTGACCTAAAAGAAAACTGTAGACAAATATGAATTTATCTGGGAAAAAAGTTTACTACCATTATTTTTTGGTTTCTGATGCTTATATTTTTCACATAATTGCTAGGTTAGTGTGAGTCATTACTAAACATTATAGAGAAGCAAAACCCTAAAGAGCTTAGATTTCCAGTGAGTACAGTTGTAAGCAAAGAAATCATGTGGTAACACATCTTAAAATATGTAGAAAGAGGGACATAGTATGACGGACGTATGCCTAGTTTTTGGATTTAGACTACTCTGAATTCATTCCCAAATTCACCCAAGTGTACTAACGTCAGAAAGTGTACTTAACACAGCTAGATTCAATTCCAAGCTCAATTGTTAGTTGTTCTATCTCTCACTAATTGTCTTCTTAGAACAGTGTCCTCATTAAAAGCCATTAAAATATTCATCTTATAGAGCTGGTGAAAAAAGTAAACGTCTACTGGCAACTTCAACCCCGGTGGCTGAAGCAGTGCTATGAGAAGTGATCAGAATTAGCAAGAAGGAGGTCTTCCATTTGGAAGACACCATTTTCCTACAATGATAAAGGGAGGCAGCATTCTTTTCCTATCTCAGATACAAAAGACACACATGCATGCACAAACATAGTCATGGAAGATAGATAATAGATATTAAGAAAATGTTCCTTTTTATCCCCTAAGAAAATAGAGACCAAAAGAGTAAGGAAGAAAGGTGATAACATCCAGATACCCATCTGAATATCAAATACTTTGAAAAGAAACTCTATTAGGGCAAGATAGACTTTCTCCGGACTCTAAATGTGCTCCTGACAAACTAGGGTATGACTGAATTCTGTCTGATAATGTGCTATATCTGTGCATGCATCCAGATGCAGTATGGATAGATGTGCAGGAGGATGGATGCATGTGCAAGGAACTACACCCAGTATCATGCCAGTTACAATGTGAATACTCAGTAATGGTAGTCAGTCATGTGAAAGCTAACCTGTATAGATTTAGGAGCTGTTCTGACACCAAGAAGAGCAAGAGTGGCTCCCAAGCATGTTTCTTCAAGAACCAGGCTATTGCAAAGATACTTGCCAAGTTAACAGTGAGATTGAGGAGAGCAGATGTAAAAATAGAATTGTTCTCAAGATCTCCCCAAAGCAAAGCTAGAAGAATTGACTGTGGGGAGCATTTTAAAATCCAAACTTTTACACTTCAGAAGTAACATGAATGATATTTTTGCCCCAACAATGCAAAGCCTAGTAAACAGCTTGATTCTAGGTTTCTTTATCAAAATATAAGGATATGAGCAATGCGATCACTGTGACATGGTGGTTAAGTATGACAGCTGCTAACCAGAAGGTCTACAGTTCACATCCACCAGACACTCTTTGGGAACTCTATGGGGCAATACCACCCTCTCTATAGGGTCACTACAAAATGGAATTGACTCACAGGCAATGGGTTTGGGTTTATTTTGGGGATTGGTTAGTTGGAAGCTTTTTTCCTTCAAGACTTTGTATGTGTCATCCTGTTACCTTCCTTCCAACATGCTTTCAGCTGAAAAGTTGGAAGACAGTCTACAAGGCATCCCTTTGTACATCAGTTTTGGTTTAAACCTAGCTGCCTTTAACAGCCTTTTCCTATGTTTCATTTTGTTCAGCTTGGTTATAATATGTCTTGGTGTTATTCTTTTGTGGTCTACATTTTATGGAGTTCAATGAGCATCTTGAATGGCTATCTTCTCTTCTCTTATGATGTCACGGAAGTTTTCTGTCAGCAACTCTTCAACAATTATCTGTGTATTTTCTGCTCTCCATCTCTGTTCCGGAACTCTAGTTACACATAAGTGGTTCCTCTTGATAGAGTCTCATATGATTATTAATAATTCTTCTGGGTGGAGTCAAGATGGTGGACGAAACACGCATCTTCCTAAATCCCTCTGGAAACAAAGACCTGAACTGAAAATTGAAGGATGGAAGAATATGTATTAAGCTAACAATGAACAAAAAAGAGCAGGCGTGGCAATTCTAATCTCAGGTAAAATAGATTTTAACATAAAAATCCACCATCGTGGACAAGGATGGACACTTTTCTGAAAGATTGAATACACAAACAGAACTTAACAATATTAAATATTTATGCACCTAATATTAGAGCATCTCAATACCTTGAAGAAACACCAACTGGACTGAAAAATGAGATAGATCACTCCACAACAATAGTGGGAGACTTCAACATTCCACTCTCAATATTGGACAGATTGTCTACAAAAAAATCTCAGTAAAGACACAGAAGACCTTACTGCCACAATTAATCAACTAGGCCTCACTGACATATAAAGAACTTTCTATCCATCAATGGACAACAACACCTTCCTCTCCAGTGCCCATGGAATATTCTCCAGAATAGACTATGTGTTAGGATATAAAACGATTCTCAACAAAATGTGTACCACCGAATGAATGCAAAGCATCTTCTCAGATCATAAAGCCATAAACGTCCAAATCAATAGCAGAAAAAATTTAGATAGAAAGTGGAACTCTTGCAAACTGAACAACATCTTGCTCCAAAAGCCATGGGTTATATAAGAAATCCAGGATGAAATAAATTGATGGATTCCAATGAGAATGAAAAGACTTCCTACTAGAACATATGAGCTACAGCCAAAGAAGTGCTTAGAGGTCAGTTTATCTCCATAAATGCATACATCTGGAAAGAAGAAAGAAACCACAGCTTGAACAAGTAGAGAGAGAACAACAGAAGAATCCCTCAGGCACCAGAAGAAAACAGATCCTAAAGATTAGAACAGAACTAAACAAATTAGAGAACAGAAGAACAATTGAAAAGACCAAAAGCTGGTTTTCTGAAAAGATCAACCAAATTGACAAACTACTAGCTAAACTTAATAAAGAAAAACAGAAAGGAAACAAATAACTGAAATAAGAAATGAAAGGGGAATGGTCTCAACAGATCTAACAGAAAGCAAAAATATCATAACAGAATACTATGAAAGACTATACTCTAACAAATTTCAAAACCTAGAGGAAATGGACAAATTCCTTGATTCATATCACCTACCCAAATTATCACAAGGTGAAGCAGAGCAGCTTAACAAACCCATCACAAAGGAAGAGATTGAAAAAGTCATCAATAAACTGTCAACCAAAAAAAAGCAGGGGCCCAGATGGCTTCACCACAGAATTCTACCAAGCTTTTAGAGAAGAGTTATCTCCAATACTAGTGAGACTATTTTACAGTTAGAAAGGCATGGAATACTCCCAAATTCATTCTATGAAGTTGGTGTAATGCTAGTACCAAAGCCACTTTTACTCAACCAAAGACTTTATTAATAGAATTAAAAGGCAACTTGCACAATGGGAAAAAAATGTTTGGCAACTCAGACCAATGCCTGATCTCCATAATCTATAAGGTACTACAAAATATCAACAAGAAAAAGATAATCATCCAATTAAGCAACAGGCAAAGGAGAGGGACAGATATTTCTTTAAAGAGGAGACCCAGGCAGCCAAAAAACACATACAGACATGCTCACAATCATTAGCTATTAACAAAATTCAAACCAAAACTAAAATGAGATACCATGTCACTCCAACAAGGTTGGCCACGGTCGAAAAAACACAGAACAAATGCTGGAGAGGCTAGGGAGAAATTGGGACTCTTCTACACTGTTGGTGGGATTGCAAAATGGTGCAAACTCTTTGGAAAGCAATTTGGCTTTTCCTTAAAAAACTGGATCTAGATATACTATTTGATCCAGTAATTCCACTGCTCAGAATATATCATACAGAATCAAGGCCATTCACACCAACGGATACATACACATGAATGTTTATCGCAGCACAGTCCACGATAGCAAAAAGATGCAGTCAACCCAGATGCTCAACAACAGAGGAATGGATATGTAAACTGTGGTTTGTCTACTCAATGGAACAGTATGCAATGATAAAGAACAAGGACGATTTTAGAAAACATCTCATAATCTGATTTCAGTTGAAGGGCATTGTGCTGAGTGAAAGTAGTTAGTGACAAAAGAACAAATATTATATGAGACCCCTATGATAAGAACTTAAAAACGGACTCATTCATAGAAGAAAAGACTCTCTAATGGCTGCAAATGTGGGGGAGGAGGGAGGGCCAGATGGGGGAAGGCTTATATTGGATAGTTGACAGAAATTTGGTTGGGTGAAATCTATGACAGCACACATTAGAAAGAAGGTCAATATTAGCTGGACTTCAACATAACAAGATTACTCCTCTCATCATAACTCAATATTGCAAGGACAGAGTAGCTGGGGCAGGGGGCCGGGGACCATGCTGTCAGGGGAAATCGAGGCCAATTGACACAACTAGCATTTTGCTAAGAGAGCCCTCTGCATCCCCTGTTGGTGAGTAGCATCTGGGGTCTTAAAAGCTGTCAAGCTGCCGTCTGAGGCTACAGCAAATGGTCCCAACTCAGCAGGAACAGAGGATCACCAAGGACCAAAACGACACGAGTGAAAAAGAACCCAGAAGACAGAGACACCATGGGAGTGGATCACTACATCGACTTGACCAGAAGAACTGGATCGTGCCCGGTCACCACCATGGATAGCCATGATGGAGCTCACAAATTTGAGTCTCACTGGCAACACAAAAATCTAAATGGATGCACCCGAGATCTCCACTAAAAGACAGCAGTTGATGGTCTAGTGGTCTCAGAGTTACCCTGGGAGCATGGCCCCTGGCCCTGATGCTGCCCCTCTCCATAAGTCATAATGGAGGTCAACTCTTCAGACAGGAATGGGTTGGACTTGACAACACAGAGTGACCATATTGTGTGTGCACTTTATGGTTCTATTCATCTATAGGACGTCGTCCTGCTGATCTCTTACTGGAGGAAGGGGAGTGTGTGGAGAGGAGGGGATAGGATATGGCTCAGAGGATAAGACATGTATAGAGAAGACAGGAAGAGTGTGCTGTCACCGGGCACGGAGAGCAGTGGGAGCTGCGTGTAGGTGAGCATGCAAATTTATATGGGAAAGTACATTTTCACACAATCATAATAAAAAAAAGTAAAATAAAAAAATTCTTTTTTCTTGATTCTTTTATCTGATTTCCCTCATAAATGCTTGTGTCACTTGCTTTATCTTCCATATCTCTAATTCTGCATTCTATTTTCTCAAGCCTGCTCTTTTGGCTTTCCACTGAATTGTCTATCTCTGTAATTGTATTCTTCATCTGCTGAATTTCAGCTCATTGATGTTCTAGTGGTTCATCTAGCTTGTTTAATTTTTCATTTTGTTCTACTGCACTTTGTCTTATCTCCATCTTAAGATCTCAAAAGGCTCTGTATGTAATTCTTTCATGTTCTACCTCTGATAATTTCAAGATAGCTTATTCATCTGGGAAGACTTTTGATTCTTTATTTTCGGAGTTTTTCCAGAGCCATGGTGGTCTACTTCTTCAGATGATTAGATATTGATTGTTGTCTTCACCCCATCAAAAAGCTGTTCAGCTTCTCTCGAGTTGCACCAACAGAAGCTGTGGTGTAGCTCTGAGGTCACTGCTAGGTTCAGCCACCAGCGACCACTGTGTTCTCTAGGTACACTGTCTTAAGTACAGCTTCTCTGATGAGAGAGACACTGTACAGCCCAGTTGAGCTGCTCAGCTTAGCAGCTGGCCCCACCTGGCCCCTCAGAGGTGCCCGGTGCCACCTCTGGGCTGACAAAGAAGGCTGTCTACTTGTGCCAACTCTCCAGAGTCACATCAGCAAATATTCCCTCCACTCAGAGAAGCGTGGAGGGAAGGGCACTGCTGCACTCAGTTACCAGCTGCTGCTACATTCTCTAGGAGCAACTGTCTTAAGAATAATCTCTCTGCTGAGAGAGACACTACCCAGCAACAGCCAGTCCTAGCTGGTCCCTTGGGGTGGCTGAAGGGGGCAGATCTCAACTCTGGCTGACAAACATGGTGACCTCCTTATGGGTTCTCTCAGGAGCTGTGTCAAGAGACACTATGGCATGACTCAGTGAAAGGGAGGAAAGGGAGGAAAGGGTGCCATCACACTTGGCCACCAGCCACTGTTGCATTCTCTAGATAATATTGGCTTAAAAACTGCTTTTCTTCTGAGAAAAGCACTATCCAGACAGACAATGTTGCTCAGTGTGGCAGCAAGCCCCAGCCAGGGCTTCAGCCTCTCTGCTGACTAAAATGGTATCCTACCTGTGCCTCCTCTCCTGCTTTTGGCCAGGAGAATCTGTGGTACAGCTCAGAGAAGAGAGAGATGAAGGGCACTGGTATTCTCAGCTGCCAGCCACAGCTGGGTTCTCTCAATCTGACTGTCTTAAGTATAGCCTCTCTATTACAAGAGATGCTGTCTACTTAGGCACTGCAGCTCAGCATGGCAGCCAGCCTGTGTCATGTTCTCAAGCTCAGTAGTCCCAGTCCCAGTCTCCTGATTAACAAACATAGCATCCGTACCAGTAAGCCTTTCAGCCGCTGTGCCAGCAGAAGCAGGACCCTTTTTGCTGCTGTCTTGCATCCTAAAAAGATGGTTTTCCCCTTCCTGTCACCCAGTCTGAACTCACAACCTGCTACCTGATCTTGGGGCTCCCAGAATGGCTGCTGTGCTCAGTTCAATCATTTTTCTAGGCCTTAGTTCTCAAAAAGAATCAGGGAGACATATGACTAGTTCACCATCTTGGCCCTGCCTCAACTTTATTTTCAACTACTCTTCCTCTGGCCCTAAGAAATAAGGAAAGTGGGAACCTATATGAGGGCATGACAAATGCCAGGTAAGTAAAGAACACCCTGAGAACGACAGCGTGGAAGGTAACAATAAAGCTATCCCAACTGGTAAATTAAATGATTTCCATTCTTCTCTTTCCCTTCCTTTTATACATTAAGGCTTGCATGATAATTTGTAAAGTGTATGATTAGCTATTTTCACCTTGGAGAAAAAAAGTTTTCAATACAATCACTTATTTCTATAAATGACTAGGAATGGATGAGCAGAGATGGATAAAATTCTTCTTCGTGCCTTTGAAACAGCATCATCACCTATTCCATGGGTTAAATAGGCTCTTAAGGATTAGCTGATGAGCTCACCCTGTTCTGATACTATTTCCTCACCAACATCACACCTAACACTAATTAGCAGTTTACTGTGGCCCACAGACAAGGTGTTTTATGAATAATTCATTTTAAAAAGAAAACAATTCAACGAGCTATTATTATCATCAAATTCAGTTCTACTATTCAAGCCAATTGTCTCAATCACCAAGATTGTGACATTTCTTTAGTGAATTGAAATATGGACTTACTTCATTTTAGCATCAGTCTGGAATGTGTTTGAGCACTGCCCTGGAAAAGATTACAAGATTAGTTTTATATTTCATCACTTATGTTTTTGTAGGATGATGTTGGGTGGTTTGAAGTTCCTCTTGGAGAAAGGACATTACGTGGGAAAAAAGACTAAGAGAATGCTAAATCTTGAGGTTCCAAAACAATGCTCCCAGCCCTAAAAATGTTGCCATATGTGACACCTTAGCGCCAGATTCCAGGTCCAAGAACTAGAAGAAGGCCAGGAGAAGAATGGCAGAGGTGATCATTGTGAGAGTGGTAAAGAACTAACTCCAACTCAGTGGGTTGGCAGATAATTCAAGCAGGATGGCTGTCCATTGAACAAGAATAAACATTGTCTTAGGTGTGACGTATAACCTTGCCCCCAAATTGCCCTGAGCATAGGAGGAAAATTCTACCAGTGCTTTACTCATGGCCCTGCAAGCTTAATTATTTGGCCATTCTATGGGCTTATTTTCCATTTGTACTCCCAGATTACTCCAGGGCCCAGAGGACACTGTTGAACTTCAGTCAGGTATAAAGTAAGGCAATTCTGTGCCAGTACACTGGGGGCAGAACTGAGACAAATCAGTCAACCTGAGCAAAGACGGGAGGGAGAATAGACACCAACACGAATCACCATGCAGTGGATATTAGTTGGTTTTCTCCTTAACCTCTATCCTCCCATCTGTATTAATAGTAAGCTGGTTTTACTTTGAGAATCTATTCATTTCATGCCTAATTGCCAGAATAAATTAGATGACAAGGGCTGACAGGATTCATGATAATTTTTTTAATCCACTAATATGTGCTTTGTGTAAAACCAGTCTTAATCCTGAGCTTTCCATTGCTTAAGCTAAAATTTTCACTTTTTTATTTTTAAATGTTTTCTTTAATTATTAAATAAAAAATGTAAGTGTACATACTCTGTGCTTACAATACTAGGTTAAGAGAGGAGGTGTACAGAAGTTGTGTTGAAGTCCCATTAATATTGATCTTCTTACTAATGTGTATTGTCACCAATTTCACCCAACCAAATTTCTAATAACTGTCTAATCTAAACCTTCGCTCCTTGCCCTCCTGCCCTCCCCACCGTCCACACCCTTGTAGTTGTCAAAGAGTCTTTTCTATTATGTATGAGTATGCTTTTAAGTTTTTATCGTAGGGGTCTTATATAATAATTGTCCTTCCGTCGCTCACTAGTTTTACTCAACATAATGTCCTCCAGTTGAGACCAAATTGAGAGATGTCTCCTGCTATCATCGTTGTTCTTTATCAGGGTATAGTACTCCACTGAGTATATATACCAAAATTTACCTATCCATTCTTCTGTTGTTGAGCATCTGGGTTGATTCCAACTTTTTGCTATTGTGGACTGTGCTGCAATGAACATTCGTGTGCCTGCAGCAGTTGATGTGAATGGCTTTGATTTTGTAGGATATATTCTGAGCAGAGGAATTACTAGGTCAAGTGGTATATCTATATCCATTATTTTAAGGTAATGCCAAATTGCTTTCCAAAGAGGTTGCACCACTCTGTAATCCCACCAACAGTAAAGGAGAGTTCCAATCTCTTCACAGCCTCTCCAACATTTATTGTTTTGTGTTTTTTGGATCATGGCCAATCTTGTTGGGATGAGGTGGTATCTCATTGTCGTTTTGATTTGAATTTCTTTAATAATTAATGTTCATGAATATGTCCACATGTGTTTCTTGGCTGACTGGATCTCCTCTTTAGAGAAGTGTCTGTCTACTTCCTTTGCCTATTGCTTAATTGGATGATTTTTTTTCTTATTGATATTTTGTAGAACCTTATAGATTATGGAGATCAGGTGTTGGTCTGACATAGAGTTGCCAAATATTTTTTCCTGTTCTGTAGGTTGTCTTTTAATTCTTTTGATGAAGTCTTTGGATGAGCAGAAATGTTTGATTGTTATTAATTCCCATTTATCTATTTTCTTTTCTGATGAATGTGTTTTGTTTGTCAGATTTTGAAGTCTTCTATACTGTGTAATGAAACATCCGTTGCTGACCCTATCTTATCTTAAGCCAAGTGCCGTCCTGGATGAGCTTTATCATTTTAGCTTTTATATTCAGATCTTTTATCCAATTTGAGTTGATTTTTGTATAAGGTGTGAGATATGGGTCCTGTTTCAATTTTTTGCAGATTGATATCAAATTATGCCAGCACCATTTGTTAAAGAGACTGTTCGTACCCCAGTTCAAATCTTAGAACCTTTGTCAAATATCAGCTGTTGAAAGGAAGATGGTGGCATCTCTGGCGTCTCTACCCTGTTCCATTGGTCTATATGTCTCCTTTTGTACCAATACCAGGCTGTTTTGGGTACTGTGTCAGTGTAATAAGTTTTAAAGTCAGGTAGTGAGAGGCTTTCCAGTATGTTCTTCTTTTTCAGTAGTGCTTTACTTATTTGGGGTTTCTTCTCTTTCCAAATAAAGCTGATAAAATTTGTTTCTCCATCTCATTAAAAAATGTCGCTGGAATTTGTCTTGGGATGCATTATATAAGTAGAGTGCTCTGGGCAAAATAGACATTTTCACAATATTGAGCCTTCTCATCCATGAGCAGGGCAGATTACTCCACTTATGTAAGTCTCTCCTAGTTTCTTGTAGCAAGGTTTTGTAGTTTTTTCTGTAAAGATCTCTTATTTCTCTAAATTTATTCCTAGATATTTATCTTCTTGGGGGCTATAGTAAATGGAATTGATTTGGTGATTTCTTCATTAATAATTTTATTGTTGGTATAAAGGAATCCTATTGATTTAGTTTTGTTTATCTTGTATCCCGATACTTTGCCGAATTCTTCTATTAGCTCTAATAGTTTACTTAGGGATTTCTTTGGATTCTCTGTATAAGCAATCATATCATCTGCAAAGAGGGAAATCTTTACTTCTTCAGTGCCAACACGGATGTCTTTTATTTCTTTGTCTTGTCTAATTGCTCTGGCTAGAACTTCTAGCACAATGTTGAATAGAAGTGGTGAGAGTGGGCATCCTTGTCTAATTCCTGTTCTCAAAGGGAATCCTTTCAGTCTTTCACCATTCAGGATGATGAAAGCAGTTGGCTTTGCATAAATGCTATTGATTATATTGAAGAATTTCCCTCTTATTCCTATTTTTCTGAGAGTTTTAAGCATGAATGGGTGTTGAACTTTCTCAAATGCCTTTTCTGCATCAACTGACAAAATCAGGTGATTTTTATCTTTTGTGTTATTAATATGGTTGATTACATTAATTGTTTTTCTGATATTCAACCAGCCTTGCATCTCTGGAATGAAACCAACTTGATCATGATGAATTATTTTTTTATATGCTGTTGAATTCTATTGGCTAGAATTGTGTTGAAGATTTTTGCATCTAGATTCATGAGTGATATTGGTCTGTAATTTTCCTTTTTTGTGGGATCTTTCACCGGTTTTGGTATCAGGGTTATGCTGGCTTCATAGAATGAATTTGGAAATATTTCATCTCTTTCTATGGTGTGAAATAGCCTCATTAGTATTGGAGTTAATTCTTCTCTAAAAGTTTGGTAGAATTCTCTGGTAAAGCCATCTGGGCCAGGAATTTTTTTGTTTGGTAGATTCTTGATGACCTCCTCAATCTCTTCCTTTGTGATAGATTTATTAAGTTGATCTATTTCTCCTTGTGATAGTCTTGGTGAGTCATATGAATCTAGAAATTTGTTCATTTTTGTCAGACTACAGCTTTTCATAGCATTCTGTTATGATATATTTTATATATTTTCACTTTTAAGGTCAATTTGAATAGATTTTTATGCTAAAATACCTCTAAAATAAATTCTGTACTGGTTATTTAATATCATACTCTTGAAAAGTCTATAATCAGTGGTGTGTTTTAGAACCTACACTTTGAAAGGTTCTACTTTTTAAACACTGTAATTACCCCAAATACAAAGCCAGAGTAAACACAGAAAATACAGGAATAGACAACAATATTCTTCCAGATACTGCTGCCCAGAGTCTACTACTTATTTTCTTTACCATTAGTATGGGCTCTTCTCTCTCTCACCTGTCTGTATCTTTTGTCTCCTCTTTTGCTTTCTCAAGTTTGGTAAACTGTTCGTCTTCCTCCTTTTGTTATATTGGCCTTAGCTCAGCTGTGAACTTTGAATGTGTACCTGGAGACTCTGGGAAATAAATCCCTTCTTCCAGTATGAGGTACAGCCAGTCCTCATTCTCCACATCTCACTCTTCCTTAACAACACTCTCACCAGAAGAAGACAATTTCTGTGTTGAATCTTACAGATCTGTCACTTTTTCTATGCAAAGAATGCCTACCTATTAACTTGGAAACATACTTTCACAAAGCTGAGGAACCTTAGAGATCTTTCCGTGAACTTCTCATTTTAGTAGAGAGGAAATTATGTTTATTATTTTATTGTTTAGATTGCTGAGATCACAGAATTAGTCGTGGATATCGCAAATCATAATCAAGTCACTTTTATTGCATTTAAAATGTTATTCGTGGTAGAAAAAAAGCCAAGCGTTTACTACCTGATAAACAGATAAACAGAAGGTGATATATTCATACAATTTAGTATTATTTGGTCATAAAAATAAACGAAGTGTTGATATATTCCATAATACGGATGAACCCTGAAAACAACGTTAAGTGAAAGAAGCCAGTCACAAAAAGTCACGTATATATTTTGTGATTCTATTTATACGAAATTTTCAGGAAAGGGAAGTCTATAGAGACAGAAAGGAGGTTAATAGTTTCTTAATGCAGAGCAGTAGGGAGGGGAAATAGGAGAAAATAGGTAAAGGGAGAGGTTTCATTTTGAATCCTAAAATCAAATCTATGAATAAATGAAAAATCATTAACTTACATGCTTTGGTGAATTGCATTGTTGTTGTTGTTGTTAGGTGCCATCCAGTCACTTCTAACTCATAACAGCCCTACAGGTCAGAGCAGAAGTGCCACATAGAGTTCCAAGGAGTGCCTGGTGGATTTGAATTGCTGGCCTCTTGGTTAGCAGCCACAGCACTTCACCACTATACTACCAGGGTTTCCATGTGAATTATGAGGTAACTTAAATTATATCTTGGTAATGACACTTCAAAAATATTATTTAAACTCTTTAATAGAAATATTTTTAAAACTGAACTATTACTTGAGAGAGGGGATTTCTGTCTTGTGCATGACTGGGAGTGAGTAACTGATTAAAAAACTGACTGAAATTAAAAACTCTTTTTGGTAGTACTTTCTATCACAATCAATACAATACTAAAATGATGTTCAGAACTTGTATAAATCACTAAAGATTTTTGAGTAGTCTTATTTTGGCCTTTAGGCTTCTCCCACTCCCTGCTCCTTATTTTCTTTTCTGCATAATTAAGGACTTTACAACTAGAATTAACTATGCCTTAAGCAATTATCACTTTTTATGGGGACCCTCATCGTCAACAAACTGTGGTGTGTAGTGATTAAGTGCCATGTCTGCTAATCAAAAAACCAGCAGTTTGAGTACCCCAGGAACTCCTTGGAAACTCTATAGAGCAGTTCTACTATGTCCTGCAGGGTCGCTGTGAGTCGGAATCATCTCAGTAGCTGAAGGGTTTGGTTTTTGTTTCTCGGTAACAGGGTAGCCATGAGTCAAACTGACCCAGCTGCAACAGGTTTAGTTTTTCTTCTCTTAATATCTACTCTCTTTTCTATCAGAACTTATAATTTGCCAAAAACACGATTTTCTTTCCTATTTATTCACACATCACTTAAATTTTTGATCAATTTAAAAGAGCTTCTGGGAAGAATAAAAGATGAACCAGCTCCATAAAAATAAATTACATACATCTTCCTAGCCATGTCTTTGGAAGTGAAGGCAAGGTATGAAAATGTTTGCTATTCTTTCAAAGTGAATTTGAAAATTTAATTTTCTCTTAAATCCAGGGGCAAGTCTTTCCTTCAGATGTATGAGATTTGCATTTCTCAACAATTCCTCCACCTGTTCTGTAAATTACATCCTATTGTCCTTTCTCAGGAGCTAGAGATGATTCCTTTCTTCACATCAACCTCTTTCTGCTTACCTGATATTTCCAATCAGTGTTTAAGCTGTTCAACCTTCCACCATGCACTCATGAAACAAACAAAAAAAGTATACAGATGTTCTTCCCCAATTACCATCTCTTGACTGTTTTCTTCTCTTGATAGACAACTTTCTTGATGTGTCTGTTTTCCCTACCTGGTTTTTCATCACATTTTTACTTCTCTATGTGCCACTTATAGTCTCTGCCCCCACCCCTTCACTGAAACCAACTTTTAGCTGAAATTTGAATTGTATCAGAGTATTTAGACTACATATGACAAATCTGATCACTCCTGCATTCTTTACATGCATTCTTCTCATCTTCTTTAATATCTTTTGCTGTTGAGTTGTTTGAATTTTCTATATATTTTAAAGATTAGATCTTTATCATATGTCATGCCAAGAATTTTTTCCCCGTTTGTTATTGTTAGGTGCCAATGGGTCGCTTTTCACTCAGGGTGGTGATATGTATTACAGAACAAAACATTGCCCAGTCCTGTGCCATGCTCACAATCTGTGGTGCTTGAGCCCATTGTTTTAGCTATGTGTCAACCCACCTCAGTGAGGGTCTTCTCTTTTTCACTGATCTTCTGCTTCGCCAAGCACGATGTCCTCTAGGAACTGATCCCCCCAATAGCATGTCCGAAGTATGTATGACGTTGTGTTGCCATCTTTGCTTCCAAAGAGCATTCTCATTGTACTTCTTTCAAGATAGATTTGTTCATTCTTTTGGTAGTCCATGGTATATTCAATATTCTTCTCCAACATCACAGTCAAAGATGTCAATTATTTTTCAGTCTTCCTTATTCATTGTCCAGCTTTTGTATGCATGAGACTGAAAATACCATGACTTGGATCAGATGTTACTTAGTCTACAAAGTGACATTGTTTTTCAATACTCTGAGGAGGTCTTTCACAGCAGATTTGCCCATAGGTTTTAATTTTATTCTTTTGGCAAAGGCTTTTGATGAGCAAAAGTATTTTGTTTCTAGGAGATCCCACTTACCTAATTCATCTTCTGTTATTTATACATTTTTAATTTTGTTTAATAGCCTTCTTATGCTGAAAACTGAGTCTTTTAGTTTTGACCCTATCTTACCTTTGAGGAACTTTATGTTTCTAATTTTAACATTTAAGTCTTTAACCCATCTTGAGTTAGTTTTCATTTGTGGTGTGAAAGATGGATCCTGATTCATTTTTCTGCATATAGATACTCAGTTTTGCTTGTACCATTTGCTAAAGACACTGTTTCTTCCCCACTGAAGGGAGTTTGACATGTTGTCAAGAATCAGCTGATCACAGATAGATAGCCTCACATTTAAGTACTGAGTTCTTTTCCAGTGGTCTATGTGTCTGTCACTAAACCAGTACTGGGGAGTTTTGATGACAGTGGCTGTACGGCAAGTTTTAAGATCTGGTGGTGTGGAACCTTCTGTTTTGTTCTTTTTCAATATTGCTTTAGTTGTTCAGAGCCTCCTTTTCACACAAAGTTGTAGGTTAATTTTTTCTACTTCATTAAGGACTGTTGGGATTTGGATTGAGACTGCATTGTATCTATTGCTTTTGATAATACTGACATTTTCACTGTGTTAAACTTTCCAATCTGTGAGTAAGGAATCTTTTTCTGTTTACGTGTATCTTTTTTAGTTTCTTGCAGTGGTGTTTTACACTGTTCCTTACATAAGTCTTTCATGTTCCTGATTAGGTGCATTCCTGGTGTTTTATCCTTTTAGAGATGATAATGTTACTGCTTTCTTCACTTCCTTTTCAGAGTCCAGCTGTGTCCTAAATATGTTAGTGTGTTATGTTTTCATTATCATTTGATTCCAAGATTTTTTAATTTTATTTTTCAATTTCTTCAATTACCAAATAGTTTTTACATACAGTGTTATTCAGTTTCCATCTATCCAACCTGTTTTCCTTGTTCTTTCTATTATTGATTTCTAATTTTACGGGCTTATGATCAAAGATAATGCTTTGTATTATTTAAATATTTCTTAATTTATTGAAGCTTACCTTATATCCTAAAATATGGTCTACTCTGGAGAATGATCCATGGAATTGGAGAAAAACATGTACTATGACCCTATTGGATGGTATGTTTCTGATGTCAAGTTGGTTGATTGCTATTTGGATCTTTTGTATTTTTGTTGAGTTTCTTTCTAGTTGTTCTGTCTTTCATCAAAGTGGTATGTCAAAGTCTCCTACTATTATTTTAGAACTGTCTATTTCTCTTTTCAACTCTGTTAGAGTTTGTTTTAGGTATTTTAAAACACTTGTTATATAATTATTTATTGTAGGTACATACTCTTGGTGGATTGATTCTTTAATCTAATGCCCTTATTTGTCTTTTAACATGGATTTTGACTTAAAGTCCATTTTATCAAAGATTGTTATAGACATTCCTATTCTTTTTTTGGTTACTGTTCATTTTATTTTATTTTATTTTTGGTATCCTTTGATTTTTAACCGATGTATGTCTTTGTGTCTAAGATGTGTCTCTTGTGGGCAACATATTGGTGAGTTATATGTCACTTTTTTTGGTTTTCTTTCTTTTTTATCTATTCTGTCACACTCTGTCTTTTACTTGTTGCATGTAAACAATTTACATTCAAGGTGATTTTTGATAGACATCAATTTACTACTGCCTTTTTTTTCATAATTGTTTCTTTGTTCTACTCAGGAAGTCCTGGTGGCTTCGTGGGTGAAGTGCTACATTTGTTAACCAAAAAATCCACACTTCAGATCCTCCAGGTGCTCCTTGAAAACTCCATGGGGCAGTTCTACTCTGACCTCTAGGGTCTCTATGAGTCCAACTCGATGGTAGTGAGTTTGAGTTTTGTTCTATTTAGTTTTCTGTGCTGAGTTCTTTTTTTCATAGATTTTCTTTTGGTATCCTTCATTATTCCTGATTTTACATCTTCTGAGTCTCTCCTCTCTCCCTCTCCCCCCCCCCACCTTATTTTGGAAAGTAGATTTATTCATTTTCTTTGTGGATATGCTGAAATTTCTTTTTATCTTCCTGTGTTTGAAACTGTCATATCTCAATAGTGCCTTGATTTGCTACCTATATGGGACTTCTATAACTGTATCATTTAATTTCCCCCTGCCTTTTTTATTTATTTATTTTTTTGGTTGTTGTTATGAAGTCATAATTTACAGATTAATATCTCCGGTTTCCTGTTTTCAATTTTACAACTTTATTTACTTCTGAAAATTATTTCTTTAGATTTGTACCTAGCTGGTGCTGTCCAACAATTTTCACCTCAGATTGCTGTAAGATATCATTGATACTCTTTCTAAAGGATTGTCTTTAGTATTTACTGCAAATTTGGTCTGGTTTTTACAGATTCTATTAATTTCTGCTTATCTGGGAATATCCTAGTTTCACTGTCATGTTTGAAAGAAAATTTTTCTAGATGCAGGCCATCCTCAAGCTGTAAACATCCAACTTACAAACAACTCATACTTACAAATGACCTACAAAAAGCCCATTAAAAATTTAAATGTGATGGTTCATAAAACAAATGTACATGCTACTTTATAAAGCCGTAAACACATTGCACATTTCAGATACTTTTTAAAAGCCTTTTGTATGCATAGAAAGGTAAAATAAATACCATTAATAGGAAAACATTTTACTAAGTGATGCCAAAAAAAGTACGAAAAAAGACAGTCTTGGAGGAGATTTTATTTGTAACTTGGGAGAGCTGCCTTATGTGATTCTTTTCTTTCACACTTTTCTATATATCATCTCCATTGCTTTCTTGCCTTCCTGGTGTCTGCCAAGAAATCAATGCTTAGTCTTATTAGTGCCCATTTGTAAGGGATATTTTGTTTTTCATGATCGACATTCTGTCTTTGGTTTTGGAAAGTTTTGATTAGGATATACTTTGGTGACTTCATTTTAGGGTTTGTATAAAGTTGTATAAAGTTCTTTGATCTTGGGTAGAAACTTTCTCATCTTTCATTATATCAAGGAAATTTCTGGCAATAAGTCTTCCAAAATTCTTTCTATATTTTTTCTCCTTTTCTGAAATTCCTATTATGTGCAAATGTATCTTGATAGTGTCCCACATAAATCTTATGCTTTCCTTACTTTTTTCATAGTTTTTTTCTCATTGTTCCTCAAACAAATTACTATCTAGGGGGTTGTCTTCAGTTTCACTGCTCCTTCTCCCATTGATTCAATTCTACTTCTATGTCCTTCCGTTGAATTATCTATTTCTGATCTTTTATTGTTAATCATCTGAATTTCTAGTTGTTTTATATGGTTGCTAGTTCTTTTTTGTCATTTTCTTCTTGCATTGATTTTGTGTATTGTTTTAGGGTTTTGTCTGTGTTTCTTCTTCATCTCTTTAATCCTATATACTTTTTTTAAATTCCTTATCAGGTAGTTTTGTTATCATTTCTTCCTCAGGAAGATTTTCTATCTCTTTAGTTTGCTCACTTGCTCGAGCCATCCTATCCTGTATCTTCTTATGATTTGTTATTCTTTCCTGTCTCTGAGGCATTAAGTGTTAATTAATTTATATATTTGTTGATTGATTGTATGTATGTTTATTTTGTGCTGATTTGTTGATTTTGTTTTTTATTATTATTTATTATGCTTGAGTGAAAGTGTACATTCCCATATAAATTTGCATGACCATCTATATGCAGCTTCCACTGCCCTACCTGTCTGGTGACAGCACTCTCTTCCTTTCTGCTCCGTACATGTCCCATCCTCCCAACAGTCGCCTTTCCCCTCCTCTCCACCCACTCATCTTCTCCAGCAAGAGGTCAGCAGGTTGATATCCTACAGATGCATAGAGCCATAAGCCAAGCCAGCCAAGTGCTGTCAAGTCAGATAATATATGGTCACTCTGTGTCTACTCTGGCCCCTAGAGTCTTCATGATTTGGATCTGACTCGACGACACTTGGCTGGCTTTGGCTGCATTGCCAAGTCCAATTCATTCCTGTCCAAAGAGTGGACCTTCATTATGGTGTATGGGTAAGAGTAGCATCAGGGCCAGGGGCCATGCTCCCAAGGGAACCCAAAAGCTGCTGGACCATCAGTTGCGGTCTTTTAGTGGAGATCTCAGGGTGTACCCCTTTTTATTCTTGTGTTGCCAGTGAGACTCAACTTAGTGAGCTCCATCGCGGCTATTACTGGTGGTGGCCAGACACCATCTGGTTCTTCCAGTCCTGAGTTGAAGTAGACACCCACTAATGTGGGTCTGTCTTCTGGATTGTCTTTCCCCCATGTCGTTTTGGTCCTTGGTGATGATTTGTTCCTGCTGAATTGGGACCATTTGCTGTGCCCTCAGATCACAGCTTGGCAGCTTTTAAGACCCCAGATGCCACTCACCAATGTGGGGTGCAGAGAGCCCTTTTGGTAAAACGCTAGTTGTGCCAATTGGCCTAGATTTCACCTAAGAGCATGGTCCCCGCCCCTCTGCCCAGCTACTCTGTCCTTGCAATATTGAGTTAAGCTGGAATCAGTATTCGAGCTATATTGAAGTCCACTTAATATTGTTCTTGTTTCTACTGTATGCTGTCACTGATTTCACCCAACCAAATTTCTGTCAGCTATTTAGTGTAAACCCTTCCCCCCACCTTCCCTCCCTTTCCACCCTTGCAGCCATCAGAGAGTCTCTTCTTCTATGCATGAGTCTGTTTTCAAGTTCTTATCATAAGGGTCTCATACACTATTTGTCCTTTTGTTGCTGACTGTTTTCACTCAACATAATGTCCTCCAATTGAAACCAGGTTATGAGATGTTTCCTGGAATCATTGTTGTTCTTTTATCATTGCATAGTGCTCTACTGAGTATATATACCATTGTTTATCGATCCATTACTCTGTTGTTGGGCATCTGGATTGATTCCATCCTTTTGCTATCATGGACTGTGCTGTGATAAACATTCGTGTGCATGTATCCGTTGGTGTGAATGGCCTTGATTCTGTAGGATATATTCCAAGTAGTGGAATTACTGGGTCAAATGGTATATCTATATCCATTTTCTAAAGGAAGCGCCGGATTGCTTTCCAAAGAGGGTGGACCATTTTGCAATCCCACCACCAGTGTTTTTTCTTGCATTTGTTGTTTTGGGGTTTTTAGAGCATGGCCAGCCTTGTTGGGGTGAGGTGTCATCTCATTGTAGTTTTAATTTGAATTTCTTTAATAACTAAAGATCTTGAAAATGTCCGCATGTGTTTCATCTCCTCTTTAGAGAAACATCTCTCCATCTCCTTTGCCCATCACTTAACTGGATGATTTATCTTCTTCTTATTGATATTTTGTAGTACCTCATAGATTATGGGGATCAGGTGTTAGTCTGACACAGAGTTGCCAAGTATTTTTTCCCATTCTTAGATGGCCTTTAATTCTATTAATGAAGTCTTTGGATAAGCAAAAGTGTTTGATTCTTAATAGTTCTCATTTATCTGCTTTCTCTTCTGTTGATTGTGCTTTGCTTGAGATATTTTGAAGTCTGTCTATGCTATGTATTAAAACTTCCATTGTTGTTCCTACTTTCTCTGGGATGAGCTTTATCATTTCAGATTTGATATTTAGGTCTTTTACCCAGTTTGGCACTTGGCTGGCTTTATCCAGTTTGAGTTGGTTTTTCTGTAGGGTGTAAGATATGGATCTTGTTTCAATTTATTGCAGATGGATATCCAATTTTGCCAATACCATTTGTTGAAGAGATTGTTCTTACCTCAGTTAAATGTCTTAGAGTCTCTGTCAAATATCAACTGTTCATAGGCAGATGATGTCATCTCTGGGGTCTCAATTCTGTTCCATTGATCAATCTGTCTGTTCTTGTACCAGTACCAGACTGTTTTGACTACTGTGGCAGTGTAATAGGTTCTGAAGTCAGGTAATGAGAGGCCTCCCAGTGTGTTCTACTTCTTTAGTAGTACTTTACTTATCCGGGGCTTCTTCCCTTTCCAAACAAGATTGGTAATTTGTTCTTCCATCTCATTAAAAATGTCACTGGAATTTGTGCTGCGATTGCATTATATAAGTAGATTGCTTTGGGTAAAATAGACATTTTCACAGTGTTAAATCTTCCTATCCATGAGCAGGGTAGGTTTCTCCATTTATCTAAGTCACTCTTAGTTTCTTGTAGTAAGGGCTGCTAGTTCTCTTTGTAAAAGTCTGTTATTTCTCTGGTTAGATTAATTCCTAGATACTTTATCTTCTTAGGGGCTATAGTAAATGATACTGATTTGATGATTTCTTCATTAACAGTCTTATTGTTGGTATAAAGAATCCTACTGATTTACTTACATTTATCTTGTATCCTGAGACTTTATTGAACTCTTCTATCAGTTTGAGTAGTTTACTTATAGATTCTTTGGGATTATCTGCATATACAATCATATCATCACAAAATTGGGAGATTTTTTCTTCTTCTTTGCTGATGCAGATGCCATTTATTTCTTAGTCTTGTTTAATTGCTCTGGAACTTGTAGTACAATGTGAATAGGAGAGGTGAGAGTGGGCATCCTTGTCTAGTTCCTGTTCTCAAGGGAAACTCTTTTAGTCTCTCTCCATTCAGGATGACATAGGCAGTTGGCTTTGTACAAATGGCCCTTAATGCATTGAGGAATTTTCTGTCCATGCCTATTTTGCTAAGAGTTTTGAGCGTGAATGATTGTTGGACTTTATCAAATGCCTTTTCTACATCAATGGACAAAACCAGGCGATTATTGTCTTTTGTGATATTTATGTGGTTAATCACATTAATTGTTTTTCTGATGGTGAACCAGTGTTGCATCTCTGGTATGAATCCAACTTGGTTGTGATGGATTATTTTTTGGATATATTGTTGCATTCTGTTGGCAAGAATTTTGTTGAAGATTTTTGCCTCTAGGTTTATGAGTGATACCAGTCTGTAGTTCTCCTTTTTGGTTGGGTCTTTCCCTGGCTCTGGTATCAGGTTTATGCTGGCTTCACAAAATGAGTTTGGGAAAACTCCATCCCTTTCTATACTGTGAAATAGTCTCAGTAGTATTGGAAATAACTCTTCTGTAAAAGCTTGGTAGAATTCTGCGATGAAAACATCTGAGTCCAGGCATCTTTTGCTTGGCAGTTTGTTCAATCTCTTCCTTTGTGATGGGTTTATTAAGCTGTTCTGTTTCACGTTGTGAAAATTTGGGTAGGTGATATGAATCAAGGAATTTGTCCATTTCTTCTATATTTTCAAATTTGTTAGAGTACAGTCTTTCATAGTATTCTGTTATGATACTTTTGCTTTCTGTTGGATCTGTTGTGACAACTCGCCTCTCATTTCTAATTTGGGTTATTTCTTTCCTTTCCTGTTTTTCTTTAGTAAGTTTAGCCAGTGGTTTGTCAATTTTGTTGATCTTTTCAAAAAACTACCTTTTGTTTTTTTCAATTGTTTTTCTATTCTACAATTTGTTTAGTTCTGCTCTAATCATTACGATCTGTTTTCTTCTGGTGCCTGAGTGGTTCCTCTGTGGTTCTCTCTCTACTTGTTCAAGAAGTTGGGCTAGTTTCTTGATTTGGTTTCTTTCTTCCTTCCAGATGTGTGCATTTATGTAGATAAACAGACCTCTGAGCACTGCTTTGGCTGTATCCCATAGGTTCTGGTAGGAAATGTCTTCATTCTCATTGGGATCCATGAGTTTCTTTATTTCATCTTGGATTTCTTCTATAACCCATGGTTTTTGGAGCAAGATGTTGTTCAGTTTTCAAGAGTTCCACTTTCCATCTATGCTTTTTCTGCTATTGATTTCAACTTTTATGGCTTTATGATCTGAGAAAATGCTTTGCATTAGTTCCGTGGTATGGATTTTATTGAGAATTGCTTTATGTCCTAACACAAGGTCAATTCTGGAGAATGTTCCATGTGCACTGGAGAAGAAGATGTAATTGTCCACTGATAGGTAGAAGATTCTGTATACATCAATGAGGTTTAGTTGGTTAATTGTAGCAGTAAGGTCTTCTGTATCTTTACTGAGCTTTTTTCTAGATGATCTGTCCATTATTGAGGGTAGAGTGGTGAAGTCTCCTACTATTATTGTGGAGTGATCTAACTCTTTTTTGAATGTAGTCAGTGTTTCTTCGATGTGTTTAGGTGCTCTGATATTAGGTGCATAAATATTTAATATAGTTAAGTCTTCCTTGTGTACTGAACTTTTCAGCAGTAGTGTCAATCTTTGTCCACGATGGTGGATTTTACACTAAAATTGATTTTATCTGAGATTAGAATTGCCAGCCCTGCTCTTCTTTGTTCACTGTTAGCTTGATATGTATTCTCTCATCCTTTAATTTTCAGTTTGTTCCTATCTTTAAGTCTCAAATGAGTTTCTTATAAACAACATATGGATGGGTCATGTCTTTTGATCCAAGATGTCACTCGGTGTCTCTTTACTGAAGCATTCAGTCCATTCACATTCAATATAATTATTGATAGGTATGTGTTCAGTGCTGCTATTGTGATATGTTTATTTTTGTGTTGATGTTTTCTCTGCTGTTCTTATTAGTCTGTTCTAGGACATTCTTCCTCGTGAGTTGATTGTTCACCTTTCTCAGAGCTGGTTTTGTAGTTATTGAGACTCCTGTGTTATATTTCTTGCTATGGTATTTTTCATCTTTGTTGTGCTTTATGGCTGGCCCTGTGATCCCCCTTAATAAACTATACACAAACCCAATTTTAATTACTACCAGTCTTGTCAACTTCCTCTCTGTCTGGAAGGACTATAATGACTGTAATACATTCCTTTTTTTTTTTAATATGATGGACCATAGTTTTCATGATAATCACTGGATTATTTCTTTCAGTATTAAAGCTTTGAGTTTGGAGCCTGCCCTAACTGAGTAGGATTCTGGATGATGTGTCATTGTAAAATACAAAGTTAGTGGTTTTGTTCTTCTAAGCCAAGCCCAAGAGCTTCTTTCACCATTTCTTGTAGTTTTCGTTTGGTTTTTACAAAGTCCCCGAATTTCTTTTTATCAGCAAATGTCTTAGTTTCATTTTCATATTTGAAAGAAAGTTTTGTAGGATATCTAATTCTTGGTTGGAAGTTCTTCTCCTTCAAGGCTTTGAATGTTTCATGCCACTGTATCCTTGCCACCATTGTTTCTGGTGAGAAATCCGACAAAAGCCTACAAAGTTTGCCTCTGAATGTTAGCTTTCCTTTGAGTCTTGCTACCTTTAGGAGTCACTGCTTGTGTTTCATTTTGTTAAGCTTCATTGTAATATGTCTTGGAGTCTTTCTTTTGAGATCTATATTGAATGGCATACGATATGCATCTGGGATATCTATATTCTCTTCCTTCATGATTTTTGGAAAGTTTTCTGTAGCTCAACAACAATACTCTCTGTGTTCTCAGGTGTCTCGTACTGTTCAGGGACTCCAGTTAATCAAAGGTTGTTCTTCTTAATAGAGTCCCACATGTTCCTTAATGCTTCTTCATTTTTCTCATTTCCTTTTTCTGATTTCTCCTCATAGATGCTAGTGTCAGTAGCTTTGTCTTTGAAGTCAGAAATTCTTTTTTCCATTTGTTGCATTCTGTTTCCTTGGCTTTGAATGGAGGTTTCTATGTCTTTGATTTTTTTTGGGATTTCAGAGCACTGGTGTTCTATCAGATCGAACAGCTTGCTTAATTTTTCATTTTGCTGTGCTGCATTTTTTATTAAGGTCTATGAGGGCTCTGTATATAATCCTTTTGTATTCACCTCCTGATAATTTCATAAAAGTTTCTTCATCCAGAAAACTCCTTGGTTGTCTTGTTTGGGAGCCTTCTGAAGCCATGGGTGATTTCTTGTTTGTGATTTTTCTCAAGCATCTGTTGCTTTTTGGATTTCATGTGAGTCAGTAAAGGCTGGGAGAGATGCTGTGAGGATGGACAGCAGATGTTTCTCTAAGCTGTCTTAAAATGAAAAATAAAAAGTATCTGACCACTTCCCAAGTCAGGTTTTCAGATGTAGAGGTCCCTCTTCCCAACTGGCAAAGTAAGCCCGTCTATATCCACCCCCAGATGAAACGACCTAGTTCAAAATACAGCAATGCTACTGCCTTGCTGGTGTCTGCTGACAGGGCCCAGCCTTATGTGACAGTATGTAAACTACTGCTTTTCTTGTCAGAAAAGCTCTCTCCTGTGGGCAGGCTCTGTCTCCCAGGCTAAGAATTAGGTCCAGCTGTGGCCACCATATCTAAGATGGCATCCTCCACATGGTAGGCAGAAAGAAGAGCTAAAGGTACCAAGACGCAGTGAGTACTCAGTCTCTTAGTAGGCCCTCACCATATGCGACACTGTGTATACTGCTGCTTTTCTGTTGGGAAAGTGCTGTCTTATGGGCAGGTGCTGGCTCCCAGGCTAAGCATTAGGTCCCACTAAATTCTCTGTATCCGACATGGTGTCCCATGCATAGGTGCCACTGGTTCTGTACACACCACTCTGTGGTAGAGGCAAAAAGACAGGCCCAATGTGGCTAGATGAACAGAGTCCTAAGCCTGGATGTTAAAATATGGCAATTTTGCCTGCCTATCCCACCAGCAGTGTGTCTGAGACTAGCCACTAAGCAAGACCCAGCTCTGCCCACTGGCCAAGACAGAGAAAAAAAAGTCAAAATGTTGTGTTACCTTCAGTCTGTGAGAGCCAAGGTTAGCCAGGAGCAGGAGTCAGCCAACGAGAGGCAGTTTTTCGTTCAGTGGTATGAAGTCCAAATTAACAGCCGTGTGCCGTGTCCTGGCACTCACTGGGTGACCACAAGGCTCTGTTTGATTATCATTTCAGGTCTTGGTTTCCAGAGCAATACAGGGAGATGTGTGCTTAGTCCGTCATCTTGATGCCACCCTCTGTTTTGTTTTGTTTTGTTTTTATGTGCCAGAAACTCTATTTTTTCTTTTCTTTTGTTTGGAATATTTTTCTCCTTTTGCATTATTTGAATTATTATTATTTTATGGTTCTTGTCTATGTATGACTTTGATGGTGGTGTCCATTTGCTATGCGTGATTTCCTCTTATTACTGTGTATAGTGGGTCACACCCACTTGTGAGTCCTCTATGGTTAGCTGAGACGGCTTTCCTTACTGGATTAAATGGAGATGAGAGAGCAAGTTCTTTCCCTAATACTGAGTGACAAGTTTTAAGTGATCAGTGTTCCTCCGCAGCTCTTGCAGGACAATTGAGAACTTTCAAGTTGGTGCTAGCAATTACTGTATTCTATGGAGATCAAGGCTGGAAATCTCCATATCTGCTATGAAGGATTGCTGTCCAAGTGGACATGGTAGGCCCAGTGTGCATGAATGAATTGGCATCTCAGTAGGTGGTGGAGTATCTAGTTGTTTAAGTGCAAATTCAGACAGTTTTCAGAAATTATTTGGGTGTTGAGTATGTGACATTACAGCCAGGCAGATGTTGGATAAGAGCATTAAGACCTACTGTTAATTGTTTTGTTGAGGTACAGATGGTACATGTTAGAATGTGACTGATGTTGTTGAAGACGTGGTATGCTTGTCCAGACAGTTACCAAGCATGCTACAGAAAGTTTCCTCACCAGTTGGAGAGTTCAGTGCTATGTATGCACACCACTGATTGGCAGGTGGTCAAGTAAAGGTCACAACAGTTAGCAATCATCAATCACCAGTCACCAGATGGGATGCAAGGGAGTTCATACCACTGGTGTCTTAGATGTGGGAGGTAGTTACAAGGGAGGAGGGTATCAAGCCTCAAGTAGAGGGAGACAAAGGGGAGCATTTTCTCCAGGGTCTGGTAAGGATTCTGGGTCACTCCTTATATTCAAGACCCGGTCACAGCCAATTGTGAAGGGAGGGGCTGTCCAGACTCCAATAAGACTGGGAATCTCTAGCCACTTTTGGAGGGGAATATAAACAAAAACCATTGTTATGTAAAGAAGTGTTTAGAGTGTATGCAGCCAAAATATAAGAAATAATGCCAAAAGCCAGGTGCCATCAAAGAAATAATACAGAAATTATTATCATGAATTCATAAAAATATTATGCTATTTTTCTAGATTACATATTATTTTTTACATTTGTTAACTCTAAACAAACTCTATGCTCTTTATCTTATTTTAAATAAAGCATCTTATTTGATATTTAATTTAACATTTGTACTTTCACAACTTTTTTCTTATAGAGGTATGTATTTTGGGCTCTGCAAAGCCTAATTTTGTCCCTACTTAGCCTAAAGATAATACTCGTGAAACATTGGCTCAATATTTTTAAAGGACAAATATAATTGTTAATCTTTTTGTATTATACATTTAAGTTACCTTGTTTCCAGAATTTATGTTAAATAGAATATACTGGAAGCTAACAGCTGCTGAATAAAACCAGGTTTTTTCTATTTCCAAATTCAGTACTGCACAATATGACTTTGGTTTCAAAAATTACTTAAGATTTAGATCAAAGCTGAAGTAGCCACATTAGAAGCACTGGGCGGAAAAGAAAGTAGTCAAATGCTTTCTGTTTATGTGGTGGCAGAGGTGAGGCTAAAATCCCTAGATTTTCCTTTGCAGGCAATTATTTAAAAACTACTTCTTGCTTTATTTTTTTTTTTAAAGTAATATAATTGTTATGAATATGACAAAAATTTGTCAGGTTCTAATAAAATCCAAGTAATTGTCTGAAAAGCTTATTAAATAAGCAAAAGGAATAGTTGGAAAGGAAGATTTTATATCAAGTTAACAATTCTGCCACCATAATTTGTTATTTTTCTATCTCTAGGAAAAATACTTCCAGGGCCTTCCTAGGCCAACAACAGACTTGTCCCCTGAGTCCCTACTCAGATCAGCTTTAAAATGTATTTCTATTCCTTGTCCCCAAACATTACTCTGAACTAGCCAGGTGGAACTTATTCCTGTCCTTATTATGTTTGCATTATACTTGATCCCAAGATTTTGTTACTTCTTATTATAAAAGGAACCCTAAACACTCATTATATAAAGAAGCAGTTTTATTCCCAGGTACTCACCTGACTGGGGGAGGAGGTGAGGGAGAAGTCATAATAGGAGTTATCCTCCAAATCAGATCTAGCCAAAAGGAATCCTAGATTTTGTCACGGTACATTCATAAGTCAAGTTATAGGAACTGTAGTAGATACATAAACGATGTGGAAGCTCTGATAAGGAAGAAACCTGTGTAATGGAAGTTTCAACTCTCTAGGAGAGACAGATTAACTAATTCAGTTTGTCTTAGGTCAGTTTAAGAAGGATTTGAGACATAACGTAGCTTCTCTGATAATTACCTTTTTTCCTTAAGCATCTACAGTTTTAGAACATCAAATTCATGAGGTGATGGATCCAGTTTACCCTATAGCTCTAGCGCATGGGAAGTAATTATTTATGCTGGTTAAATGTATTTAATAAATACTGGCTAAACAAATGTTTATGGTGGCTTGTATTTATACTCTGAACATCAATGGAAATGAAAGTCAAAATACATTCAAGAGGAAGTATATTTCTGTTTCTCAACTATCAGAAATAGAATCAATTTTGTATATAACCACAGAGAATATTTTTCTTTAACTATTACCTCCCTCCCTCCCTTTCTCTCTTCCTCTCTTTTTCTCTCCCTCCCTTTTTCCCTTTTTCCCTTCCTCTCTCCCTCATTCTTTCCCTTTTTACTGATATTGGCACATTATACAAGAAATCCTGGTGTATAATGGTTAAGTACTATGCTTCTAACCAAAAAGTCAACAGCTTGAATCCACCAGGTACCCCTTGGAAACTCTGGGGCAGTTCTACTCTGTCCTGTAGGTTTGCTATGAGATGGAATTGACTTGGCGGCAATGGATTTTTTTGTGAGTGTGTCTTTTATACGTACCATGAGATCCTTACTTCCTTCCCTCTCTTCCCAACAGTGTTCCCTTATATTGGCATCCTATTCATATCATGAGCACTTTAGCTGCACAGTGGTTAAAAGCTCATCTGCTAACCAAAAGGTTCTCAGTTTGAATCCATCAGCTTCTGTTTGGAAGTCTTATGGGGCAGTTCTACACTGTTCTAAAAGATCATTATGAGTGAAAATTGACTTGATGACAACAAGTTAACAGATTTATATAGGTCATTAACTGATTGTCACAATCTCTATTGAAAAATAAGAGGCCCAAAAATAAGAACTCTAAGATATCATATTAAAGTTTCTAACTGGATGAAGAAAAGTAAATGAAAACTAATATCAGAAATAAATAATAGATACAAAGCTAATGACTGTTAGAGACAATATATTGTTCAAATATCAGTTCTCATTGTTGTTGTTAGGTGCCATCGTGTTGATTCTGACTCACACTGACCTTATGTACAACCCAGTGAAACACTGTCCGAGGTCCTGCATCATGTCCATAATTGTTTTTGTGCTTAAGCCCATCATTCCAGCCGCTGTGTCAATCTATCTTGTTGAGAGTCTTCATTAGCAGTTAAAATTGGTTGATAATTTAAAATTGGTCCGAAACTTGTTTAAAACCTTCAGATATTAGAGTTTAAAGAAAGCAACAAGGAAAATAAGAAGTATAAGACAACTTCTTTAAAATATTGTTTCATACACATGAAAATCCTGAGTACATAAACTTATTGCCATGGGGTTGATTCTGACTCCTATAGAACAGAATAGAACTACCCTACAGCATTCCAAGGAGCAGCTGGTGGATTCAAACCACCAGTCTTCCGTTTAGCAGTCAAGTTCTTAACTGCCTTGCCACCATGGCTCTTGTTTGATTTAGTGTTTAAGACTTTATTTCAAGGATGATAGCCTAACAATAATTAAAAGAAGTGAAAAGCTGATAAAAAGCCACAAACATGTATACACTTCTCTTTTTTATTCACTTAAGAAATTTACTTTGTATTGTAATTTCTATTTTAACACTATGTAAAAGTACTGGACCCCAAAAAATTGTTATACCTTATAGGTAAAAAATTTATACTGAGTTATTTTTATCCTTCAATAACTTAACAAACTATAACTTGCAGTCAAGTTTAAGAGAATGTAATTGTTCCCATAAATGAAAACAGTCATCTCTAAACTTACAGTTAAGGCATTTTTACTGATAATTCAGAAACTTAGACATATATTTTGGGATTCATGTGCAGAAACCTAATCTGAAAGTTTTGCACTAACTTTCTAAAATTTTGAATTGGAACTTTTTCATTAAAATTTACAGGAATTTATGCCTAAAATAATTCTCTGGAATAGAGTATTGGAAACCAGATTTAGCTACTAGGGGAAAAAAAAGGAAAAGGCTTTAACTTGCCAAGTGAAATAGAAATAGTTATTAAAAACAAAAAGCTGATGTTTGAAAATTCACTTTCCTAATTAAACATTTGAATATGCCCTGAACCAAGGCTCTAATTTCTGAATGGATTATAAAATGAAATCTGCATTTTCTTTTTTTCTACTGCATATTGAACCTTGGTTGTAGAATAGTTTGGCTAACTTTCTTACGGGCCTGAGTAGTTTCAAAGCAAATATTTTTACTTCAGCATTTCCTCAGTTGTGCAGATTTTTCTAGTTTCTCTTTGAGATATGTTTCTTATGTCCTGGGAATCATGAACAAACTTAAAAAACAAACAAAACTATACCTTTTAGTAATGCAAATATTGGAGTCTATATATTTTCATGATATTAATAATTATTTACTCGACAACTGTCCTTAGTGCCTTAAGTTGGTTCGAGCTCCTAGTAACCCTATGTAAAACACTGCCCAACTCTGTACCACAGTCACAATAGTTGTTACATATGAGACCCCTGTCACAGCCAACTGTGGCAATCCATCTCATTGAGGGTCTCTCTGGCAACCCTGGTGGCATAGTGGATAAGTGCAGCAGCTACTAACAAAAAGGTTGACAGTTCAGATCCACCAGGCACTCCTTTGAAACTCTATGGAGCAGTTATACTCTGTCCTATAGAGTCACCATGAGTCAGAGTCAATTCAATGGTAGTGGGTTTGGCTTTTGTTGTTGTTGTTTTGGTCTACTTTACCAAGTATGATGTCCTTCTCCCGGTATTGATCCTTTGTGGTAACATGTCCAGAGCAAACGGGATAACATCTTGTCATTCGAGTTTCTAAGGAGTCTTCTGGATGTACTGTTCCAAGACAAACTTGTTTGTTTTTCTCATAGTTAGGGTATATTCAGTATTCTTTGCAAACACCGTAATTCAGAGGTATTAGTTCTTCATCCTTCTTCCATATTCTTTGTCCAACTTTCACATGCATAGGGGGCAATTAAAACCACCACAGCTTGGGTCAGTCACCCCTTAGTCTTTAAAGTGACATTTATGCTGTTTAATACTTTAAGGAGGTCGTTTGCAGCAGATTTGCCAGCTTCAAGGCATTGTTTGATTTCTTACTCAGGCATAACCATATATTTTTGTTTGATTTAATTTTTCTTTCATTGATTACATTTCATTTACTCGTTTCTACATGTAGTTATTTTTTTAAATGTGTGTTCTAGATGAAAGTTTATAGAGGAAATTAATTTTTCATTCAAAAATTTATGCACAGATTGTTTTGTGGCCTTGGCTGTAATCTCCACATTGTGTCAGCACTTTCCCCCTTTCCCTTTTCACCCTGAGTTCCCTGTATCCATTCAGTTTTGCCACCTTTTTCTGCCTTCTCTTCTTGCTTTGGGGCACGTGGTACCACTTGATCTAGTATACTTGATTGACCAAAGAAGCACATCTCTGATGTGTGTTATTGTTTGTTTTATAAGCTTGTCTAGTCTTTGGCTGGATGGTGAAAACTTGGTGTTTGATGAGAATGATTCCATGTTCTGGAATGGAAAACTTATGTTAATATTATTATATGTTGTTTAAACCTAGCACAATATTTATTGTAACAGTGATTTAAAAAAAAAAAAAAAGCCAAACTCACTGCCATCAAGTTGATTCCAACTCCTAGCAGCCCTTCAGGACACTGTAGAGCTGCCCAACAGAGTTTCCAAAGAGCACCTAGTGGATTTGAGAAGCCACCTTTTGCTTAGCAGCTGTAGCCCTTAACCACTATATTACCAGAGTTTGTGTAATATTAAAAGATATCATTAATTTTCTGCTAGATTTTTACAATTTTTTTTAAAAAAATTTAGTCTCCATAAAACAATAACAAATACAACTGTGAGGGGATGAGAGACATCAGTTAGTGGCTAGAAAAGGTGAAGTTTCAAGGATACATTTTCTTTAGGAATTACTTGTTTGAAAGCAACCCAGTTGCCATGAAGTTGATTCCAACTCATAGTGATCAGTGGATGTCATAATGGAACTGTGCTCCATAGGGTTTTCAATAGCTGATTTTTCAGAAATAGGTTGCCAAATTTTTTTTTTCTTAGTCTGTAGTAATCTGGAGGTTCCACTGTAAACTGTTCAGCATCATACCACATAAGCCTACACAACAGATGAATGGCACATGATGTGCATTGGCTGGGAATCTAACCTGAGTCTCCCACATGGAAAGCAATAATTCTACCACAGAACCACTAACAGGACATATACTCAAAACTAGTACAAATAAATCAGAATAGAATCCTGAAAAAATGAACAAGCAAAAAATTCAGTTAAAGAACAGGAAGGCAAGATGAGAAAAGAGAAACAGAGGAATATAAAGTAGAGGAAGCAGACAGAAAAGCAAATAAAACCACAGATTTAAGCCCTAGCTTATCAATGATCACTCAAAACAATCAAAAGACCTAAATTGGAAGCTGAATTAAAAAAAGTTCCATTAATATTTTATGTGCAAAAAACTCACTTCAAATATAACAGCATAAAAAGTAAAAAAAAGAAATCACCACTGACTCAATTTCAGCTCATATTGACTAATTAGACTGAAAGTAAAAAAGTGAAAACAGATGAACCATGCAGACAGTAATCAAAAAAGTTGAGAGTCTGTATCCATACCTGGCAAAGTAAACTTAAGAGCAAAGAAAAATATTAAAGACAAAGATAAATATCACATAATTATAAAAGGATTACTCTACAATAAAACAAAGAAAATGTTTTATTGTGAAAATAGCTGAAACTCGTCATAATGGATTATATGTTTAACTAAATCTATAAAAGATCATTGTGGGGGGGTGGAGTCAAGATGGAAGACTAAACACACATCCCCCTAAATCCCTCTGGAAATCAAGACCTTAAATGATAATTAAACGGAGACTTCTGGACACCTAGTGAGCCCTGGGACAAGGCATAGGGCTGTTAATTTGGACTTCATACCACTAAATGGAAAACTTCCTCTCTTCCACCAACCCCCCCCCTTCTTGGTGACTGCTGGCTTTCACAGACCGAAGGTAACTCTGGATTTTAACTTTTTTTTTTCTCTGCCTTAGACAGTGGGTGGAGCTGGGACTTGATGAGCAGCTAATCTCAGAAGCTCTGCCGGTAGGACTAGCAAGCAAAATTGCCATATTTTGAGAGCCCTGCTTTGGATTCTGTACATCTCTGCCATTGAGTAGCCTGTACTGATGGAGGTGGGGAGCTTGTGCATGATGCCATTTTGTTCCACTGAGAGGCAAAAATACCCATATGGAGGCCTCAGCTGGACCTAATTCCTAGGCTGGGAGGCAGTGCCTCCACACAGGAGAGGCCTTTTCCAACAGAAACGCAGTATTCTGCACAATGTCACCTATGGCTGGGGCCCGGTAGCAGAGGCAAGCAGGACAGTAACTTTTCTGTATTTTGAACTAGTTCATAACATCTGGAGTTCAATATAGAGGTACTCACTTTGGAAGCTGGGTAGAGGGACCTATGCATTTGAAAACCTGACTGACTTTGGACCTTTTTACCTTTCATTTTGATATGGCCTAGAGAAACAACTGTGCTCCATCCTCATAGCATCTTTCTTAGCCTTTGTTGACTCACATGATGCCCCAAAAGCAACAAACTCTGGATAAAAACATAACCAAGAAATCTCTCATGGCTTCAGAAGGCCCCCAAAAGAAAACACCAAAGAACTTCCCAGACAAAGAAACTTTTCTGAAATCATCAGAAGGTGAACACAAAAGGATTATATAGAGAGCTGTCCTAGATCTTATACATTGTAGAAAGAGATTTGCAAAGTTGTTACTCACTTATAGTGTTTGCATGACAGTATGGTCTTACGTTGTTGTTGTCGGGTGCCCTCAAGTCATTTCTGACTCGTACTGACCCTATGCATAATAGAAATAACAGAACCGAGCACTGCTCAGTGTTGCACTGTATCTGCAGTCGTTTTTATGCTTAAGCCCATTACTGTGACCGCTGTGTCAATCCATATCTTCAACAGTCTTCCTCATTTTTTGCTGATCCTTCATTCTACCAAACATGATGTCCTTGTAGTGCCAATTAATTCTCTCACATCCTATATGCTACAGATTCATCAACAATATGTACTTAAAACTTTCACTGATGTATACTGATTAATAATTTAAGAGAGTCATTCTGACACTGTAGTGTAGGTCAGAATCAGTCAGAGGGCTTGTTAAAACACAGATTCTGGGCTCCAGCCCCAGAATTGCTGAGTTAGCAGGTCTAGGACAGGCCCTGAGAATTTGCATCTCTTACAGTTCCTAACCGACTCTGATATTGTTGATCTGGAAACTACACTTTGAGAACCCTGCCTTAGATTTCATGGATAGTATAGTTCAAGTCTATCCAGAAGTACTTCGGAAGAAAGGCTTGGTGATCTAATGAATTAAAAAATTCAACTAATGAAAATCCTATTGAGTATAATTCTACTCTGAGACACATTGAGTAGGAATTGAGTGAATGACAACTGTTCCTATCAGGGTTCAAAAAAACCCACAAAAAACAAAAAAAAACAAGCCTGTGACCATGGAGTCACTTTGACTCAAGGCACAGAGTTCTGTTGTACATAGGATTACTGTCACCTGGAACTGAAAGGGCAATCAAAACTAGAAACCAGACCCATTGAGTTGATTCTGACTCAAAGGTACCCTATAGAACAGAGTAGAACTGCCCCATAGAGTTTTCAAGAGGTGCTTGGAGGACTTGAACTGCTGACCTTTTGGTTAGCAGTCGTAGCACTTAACCATCATACCACCAGGGCTGTCAAAAGAGCAACAACTTATAACAATGACCCAGTCAAAAGAGAAACATATTTTTTATATGTACATATGTTTTAAAAGTAATTTAAATGTTGGACTTCCAGGTAATACCACACATGTATGAAAAACTGTCAAAGACACTGAATTTTGAACACTGAGAATTTTATATAGAAGAACACCTGAAAATAATGACTTTATTTTCAGCTGTAATCAGTCACTTCAGTTGGTGTTTTCCTGATTTAAATTACTAGATTATTTTCAGCACATTCTTCCCAACATTCCTCATTTCTACTTGCATAGTTCTACTTTGACAGGCAATTTTCTTGTAGCTTTATTGTTTTCACTTCTTATGCAGCAAAACTAACAAAAAAGTTGTTTTAATATGATAATTTTGTTGCCTATAGACAAGAAATACATTAATGACCATTTGTCTGATTCTGTACAAACTATCTTGAGTTAAAGACATCTACTTAATTACATGTAGACAGGAAGTAGAAGAAATTTGAAGTCATACTGAGATCTATTTTTGACCTGTGCCACAGAATAAATATTTCTTGAAAGCAAATTTATTTGAATTTCTTTTTTATACAGGTCTATAGTTCTAATGTGATAGAGTTATTGTATAGTCTTTATGCTTCCTGATTTGTCTCTGCAATTAGTTAATATAATATCATGAGTCTTCTAAAACAGGGAAAATCTCTAATGCTGTTCTCATTTCCCAGTTTAATTCTGTAAGTGCACTTCTATTCTAGAATTTGAGATCTCTATTCAGGAATTCAGCAGTATTTGATAGGGTATAAAAAATTGCAACAAATACTTTCCAGTGCTTTTGCTCCAGTATTCATATAGCTTAACAGTTAACACTCAAGGACTTGTTTTTAGGAGACCCAGATTCTAGGTACCTTTAATTAAGTCACCAACTATTTGGATGGCCTGGGATGAAACATTCATTCAAACAATAATTATTAAAATAATAATAATAGCTATTATTTTTATTGAATATCTGAGTGCTAGCCATTGAGAATGTTAGAATAAAATAAAACATATTCAGGTTCCTTACGGCCTGATAGACAAGAATATATTACCAAAAAAAATTATAGCAGAGTTGGCAAATACTAGACGAGGTAAATTGTAGAATCTATTCTTATCTCAAAGCCAATCACTTTTAAGTCTTGGTTACTCCCTGGTGTCTTCCCAGGGAAATGATTTCTAGCTTGAAACCCCAAGACAAAAAATATTTTTAAAATAGGCTACTTGGAAACAGAATCTGAGACATACAGGGGAGCAAACTCATGTAAATCAGCATTATGTGGCCAAGGGCAATGTCCAATCAGGGGCACAACTGTGACCTGTCAACAGCTAAGGTACCTAGAAACTGGGAATGGGTGGCATCTGCCAAGAGAAAATCTGGGAAAAACACCACTGTATCTGCTCTACTACAGTGTTTTTACTGGTAGTTAAGAGAGTGAGAGAGAGAGAGAGAGAGAAGGAGGAGAGAGGAAGGGAGAGAGAGAGAGATTGAGGAGAAGTATGCCACACAAAGAAAAACTATGCCATGCAAAGATAGAAAAGTTCATCAGGTAGAAGGAACATATTCATTCTGAGATCTACAAGAGTTTCAAGATGGTAAGAACATAGATTGAAAGAAGAGACAACATCTGAACTTAGAGGACTGATCAGTTCTTGGAAAGCCAAATGACATAGAAAGAACTTTAGAATTTATCCAGAGGGCTTCAGTAAGAAAATGGAAAGTTTGAGGCAACAGGGGAAATAACATGATCTAATTTGTCTTTATGGTTAACAATGGATTAAATAAAAACAAAGACTAAAGGCAAACTGGCATAATAGTTTATGGAGGAGATAATGGTGTCTTAATAGTGCCGCCTTTATGAGTGGCATCAACTCCATAGCAAAGAGTTTAGTTTGGTTGTAATCTAAAGACATTGATAGAAGGAATGAAAAGGTGTACAGACTTGAAAGGTAAGAGGGGTAAGGATAAAGGTAATCACTCCTGAACCATTCCAAATTGTCTCTTGATTTATTTTTCCACTTTTTTGTTTTTATAACAGACAATTTCAGATTAGGGAAAAAGAGTAGACACGAGCATGTATTAAATTTCTCTGAGCTTTATTTTCCACTTCAAATCCGTCAGTCTTTCAGATTAACTGAAATGAATGAAGCCAGAATGACTTCTTCTCTCACTACCAAAAAGGAACTGAAACCAAGGATTTAGAGTGAGAGGGCCTGTTTACTAGTCCTGGCCCTGGCTCCAACTTGTTGAACATCGTTGAGCAATTTCCTTAACCTCTCCATTACTCGCATTTCCTGTTACAAAAGATGGCTCTGAGTACTTGACAAGAGACACACAGGAATCCCTATTTCCAACGCAATATAGAAATGCCAGTATCCACATCTTTTGAAGAGTACATCAGCAAAAGGAAAGACACCCTTCCAAAAGATAAAAGCCAGGGAGCAGAGAAAATGGAATACCAAGTTAGTTAATGAATTGTAAAGCTTACTCAAATTTCTAATGTTAATGAGTTTATTGCCCCAAACCAATGTAAATCAGTTCAAAACAAGTAGACCTTATTTTCCAGTCATTCACGGCAAGCCAACCTGTGTGGCCACCCAACAGGCTAACAAAATATGTTTTTGTAGAGCAGCATGTATCCTTCTTCTATGTTTACACAGTCATGTACAGTAAACTTGCTTAAAAATGATTTTCCCCCCAAAAATGACAAGTTGCTGAAATTTATTTCTCCCTAATTATATGACATTAACTACTCAGACATTTTAATACTTAAAAACCTATTTTAACAAGACATAGAAAAAGAGGAGGTCAAAATGATAACAGCTTACATGTCAAATTTCAGAGGATTTTATAAAAAGTGACATAAATGGCAAAAAGTAAGAAAGTTCTCCATGATTTTCACATCAGATACCTCATATAAATCTTATAACTATATATTTATTGGTTTTAAAATTTATAATTTTGTTTGTATCAAGGGAGGCAATACTTATAAGTTTTCAAAAGAAGCTACAGCCTATAAAACAGGCAATAAAATGTGTGAAGAATATACTTCTTAGTTTAAATACACAAGATCGAACAGGCAACTCTTGCCCAAAAGCAAAATAAGACAGCAAGAAGGGGCAGGAAAACTGGACAAGTGGACAAAGGGAACCTAAAGTGGAAATGGGGGCAGATCTGCCACACTGTGATGATTGCAACCGATGTCCCAGAACAAAGTGTGTAAAAAGTTTTGAATGAGAAGCAAACTTGAGTCATAAGATTTCACCTAAAGCACAATAAAATTAAATCATGAAAAGAAGTGATAATCTATTAGAAAATATCAGGACTATGACAGAAAGCCTAAAATATGTTTCAGGTAAAATTTTCGAGTGTACTCCAGCTTTATAGTAAAGCAAAATGAAATTAATTATTTGTATGTAGTTTATGGACAATCTTGCAGATTAAGGACAGTGAGTCAGCTCCAGTAATCTTTGTTTCATATGGTCATAATGTAATTCTTGCACTTAGCAACCTTCTAGGACAAAATAGAATGGCCCCACATGGTTTCCAGTGGGTAGCTGGTAGATTTGAGCTGCTAACCTTTTGCCTAGCAGCAGCACTCTTAACCACAGCACTCTTAACCACGGCATCACCAGGGCTCCACAATAATAAAAACATAGCTAAAAATATGGCATGATTAAAATCAAAGTAAGCTTTATTGACTAACACGATGGTGCTTATAGTAAATAAATAAGTGATTGCGTACCAAACTGAACAAATAGTAGTTTAATTTTCATTAAATTTCCTGGAATAGGTAGGACAGGATTGGTTCCTAAAACTATTAACTTATTTTCTCTCACCAGTAAAGCAAAATATCTTGAATATGTATACGTGTATATATGTATACATTGTATGTACATATACGTGTATATCTGACCATATGTATTTGTGTGTATTAAAAAAATTAAAAAAAAACTTTCTCACTGAGATGATTATGACTTATAGTGACCCTATAGGACAGAGTAGAACTGATCCATAAATTTTATAAAGAGCACCTGTTGGATTCAAACTGCCAACCTTCTTGTTAGCCACTGTAGCTCTTAACCTTTACAGCACTATAGTTTCCTTTGTGTGTATGCTACTCATATATTGAATATATATACTACGAAAAAAACACAAACAAAGCCCACTACTCTCAACTCAATTCTAACTCAAAGCAACTCTATAGGACAGAGTGGAATCGCTCCATACGGTTCACAAGGAGAGCCTGGCAGATTCAAACTGCTGACCTTTTGGTTAGCAAAGGTAGCACTTAACTACTATGCCACCAGGATCCCCATATTGAATACTCCATGTACTGCCAGAAGAACAGAGATTTGTCTTGGAAGAAACACGGCCACAGTGTTGCCTGGAATGGAAGATGGTAAGACTTCTTCCCACGTACTTTCAGCCTGTTACCAAGGCGGAGCAGTCTCTGGAGAAGCCATCACACTGTACAGCAGAGGCTCAACAACAAAAGGGGAAGCTCCTCAACAAAATGGACTGACAGTGACTGCAACAAGGAGCTCAAGTATAGCAACCAGCGTGAGGATGGTGTAGGACTAGGCAATGATTCTTTCTACTACTCATGGGATCACTATGAGTTGGAACTGATTCAAGGGTGCCTAACAACAACAATAAAACATACATATGGACATACAATAACACCTTTTAATCACAGCAGCAGACTCTATTGTTCATTAAAAAAATTAAACAGATCCACAAAATTCATAGTTATCAATCCTGACTATATTTTGTATATGGTAATTACAAGTTATTGGTTCATTTTCACTGGAGCTTTAAAATAACCTAAAATGAAATACTCGCCTTGTTTTGAATATAAACAAAGTTTATTTATTCATCTGAGTAACTCAATAGTGTCCTTTATAAATACTAAATATTTATTTTTAGAGAATATATTCAATATTGATGAAAAGATTTGCTGACTTTACAATATGTATTCCATTTCATCCTCCTTTCCTACTTTTCTACTACTTGATGAGACCTGAATGTATCTTGCCTACCCTACCACAAATATATTAAATGGACACCATTTTCAAATTATTCATACACTCTACTCCTTCAATTTGTACATTAAAAACAGGAGTCTGATTTCATTTCTCTGTTTTTTAAAAACTTTTCCGTGTCTTCCCAGAACTAAGTGTGCACATCTCCAAGCTTCTGTGCTATAAGTGTTGAACTGATTTGAGTAAAATAAGTCATAACATGGGTACAGTAACCATGACCAACAGACAAAGCAGTATGTGCCACTGGTAGTATCTCATTATAGGCCAGCTCATTCACTGTTTCTCAAAGCAAGTTTTTTCAAATTGGCAACACCTACATCTCCTTATCAGCCTTTCTCTTTCAGCCACCACTTTCCTTTTTGTGTACCTTTCCACAGACTGAATTTTATATAATCTCTGAGAGAGGAATACTTGGTTTCACAAACTTGAGTAATAGAATCTTTATCCAGCATTCAGAATTCTGAATGTTTTAGGAAGGAAGACCACTGGGATACCACTGAGTGAGAAGACAGAGGTGAGAAATGCATTCTTCTACAGCAGTAATGTGAAGATGAAAAAAAGTTCACCAGTGTAAGAATTTCAAAAGTATAAAATCATCAAAGCATACTGATATTTTAGGTATTAGATGTAAGAACTGAGAGAGAAGGAGGTGGGGGAATGAATGACTGCTCAGTTTTTATATGAGCCATGGACAACTGGTCACAAAAACTGTGGGGAAGAAAATTGGGAAAGAACCAGGTCTGACAGGGGCAGAGAGAAAAATTCAGGAAATTTTTCATAGAAATATATAAAATTTAAGAATTCTTTATACATCAAGAAAAAGACATCAGGCTAACAAGAACATTAATTTGAAACTTAGAGCAGTGCCCAGTGCTTAAATTGTAAATGTAGATGTCATATGCACAAGGACAGGAGTCCCTGGGTGGTACCAACCGTTAACATTTGAGGTTGCTAACTGAAAAGTGAAGGTTCAAGTCCATCTACAGCCCCTCAGAGGAAAGGCCTGATTATGTACTTCCCAAAAAATCCCTCACTGAAAACCCAGTGGAGCAGAGGTCTTCACTGACGCACCTATGGTGGCCATGAGTCACAAACAACTTGATGACAACTGGTACTATACGCATAAATTCAGAGAATGAAAAGAGGGAAGAAAGAGAAAACACGGTAAAGAGACTTGAGGATCTCTAAATTTGTTCATTTTTTAAGAATAAATCCATTACGCAGACAAAGATAGAGCTCTTAGAATGGTACAGGGAAACAGGAACAAATACAGTGTTACAGAAACGAAGGGAGAAGATATTTAAGAAAGAAGGGCAATACCTAATACTGTGCGGACGTGTAAAAGGAGGACACTCTAATGTGATACTACCAGTGGCACACCCTGCTTAGTCTATCAGTCTTAGTTAATATATTTGTATTATGATTTATTTTACTCAAATGACTTCAACACTCTACATCATGGAACAGGAGCTTGTAGAGGTGTGCACTTAGTTCTGGGAAGCTACAAAAAAGTTTTTTAAAAACAGATAAATGGTTTACTTGTAGACTATTAAAGATCAGTGGTTGCGTATGTTAGTAGACCTATAAAACCCAAACCAAACCCATTGCCATCAAGTCCATTCCAACTCATAGGGACTCTATAGGACAGAGTAGAACTGCCCCATAGAGTTTCCAAGGACTGCCTGGCAGATTCAAACTGCTAACCTTTTGCTTAGCAGCTGTAGCATTTATCCCCTGCATCACCAGATCTATAGGATTGGAATAAATTAAGAAATGAGAGCAAAGCAAAGAAATACAGAGGACATAAAGTAAACTTGCAAAAAGTTTGGCAGTGAAGTGAGGCACATATAAGAGACAAAGGTGGAAGAGAGTCTGGGGTAAGGGACGGTTGTCTTAAAACAAAATCATTTCCTAATTATAATTAGCCCACTTAAATTTATGCCCCCTCCCCTTGCATTTGCACGTTCAGGTTCACTCATTACCAATAATTGATGCCCTGTCTCTTTCTATGTTTTCAGTATTAGCTTTGGAAAACTCAAAGTTCGCATGGTGATAAGTAACTCTGATGATTATTTTTTTAAAAAAGAGAAGCATATCAGTATAATGATTAAATCTTTCATAAATTGGTCTCCACCTGACATCTTTGTTCTATCTTTCAAAAGGAAGATAAAACTAGAGAACATTTTTACTGTGATCTTTATTTCAAGATCTATATCAAACCCTGTATTTCTTTTTTCCTTTCCTCACACTGCCTCTAACAGTATGTGAATGTTTCCTGCACTTTAATCAATGCTTTTAATCTTCCTCAATTTGATAAGTAAAATGATATCTTTTGTTGTTGTAATTTACATTTTTTAAATTGAATGTACTTTTTATGCTATTTACATTTCTACTGCTGTGACTATTTGTTCATGTTAGTCACCCATTAGGGAAGGGGAGCTTTTTATTTTTAAACACTGATTTAAGGTATTCTTTGTATAATAAAGAAATTTTGCTTTTAATTATATGAGTTGCAATGGTTCATATTTACAAAGTAAGCAATTTGATGTGTATTCCAGATTTTACAGCTTTTTATGACATGTAATGCATACCAACATATTTGGGTTTGCATTATGTGAATATTCTCTTTTCAAGAATGAAATAGCATATCTACCAGTTTATACCCTGGCTTTATGGCATAGTCAACTACAGAGAGATTTTTTGGGGGGGATGGGAAGCAGCCCAGTGTGTATGTACCTAGCTCATTTTTTAAAACTAATGAATACTATTCTAAGAATGGATACCATCATTTATTTAACTGTTCTCTAAATAAAGGACAGACTGCTTTCAGTTATTTGACATTTGTTATTAACATTTTAAATGTATGTTGTCTTTTCATCCTGTGCAGAAATTTCAAACTTTCTATGTAGTAGAATTTATTAAGCTTTTTGTTTATTGCTTCTGGGTGTTAAGTTGTGTATTCTAAGTCTTTCTTTAGTGTCAGTCAGATTTTTCTATAACTTTACTGATGCATTTTTTATATTTATCTTTTGAAACTAAAAATTCTTGTTTAAGGAATTGAGGACTGATTTAAACTTTATATTTCCATCTCTTTAGGGCCTTTCATTACTCCTGTAGCCCTTTGTTTACATCCCCATTACGGCACTTGTAACCATTCTTTACAAAAATTATTTGCGTGTATCTCTTGCTTCTTTTGGAACTACCTAGGGAAGAACAACTGTATTGAATAAAAGTAGACAGTGCATGAGAAATCCAGTGTTTTAAAGTTGCTGACATAAAAATCCATTATGAGAGTGTAGTACTGAATTTGCCTACACTTTCAGTCACTGCTTACTGAGCAGCTTGGATAGCCTAGACTTTCCTAATTACAAGTGGTCAAAACTTGTGAGTCACTTTGGCAAACTTCTTTGTAAGACTGCATGGTTCTTTTGTAGATCCAAAGGCAAAGTAAAACTGCTCCATAGTTTCTAAGGAGCGCCTGGCAGATTCCAACTGCCAAACTCTTGGTTAGCAGCCTTAGCACTTAGCTATTATGCCATGAGGGTTTCCCAAAGATAGCTAGGGACATGAAAATTAGCAAAAAAAACTAGCAAAAACTGTTTTCAATGGGAATAGTCACTGCTGATGGAAATATGGCTAAACAGGCATTTCCATCCACTATTTTGAAGGCATATAGGATATGATACTGTTGGAAATATATTTTGTTATATGCATTAAGATTTTCCAAAATATTGATTCTTTGTGACTCAATGATCCTACTTCAAGTGATTTATATTTAGGTAGTCATTCAATAGCTCATTTTGGTCTTTTCTTCCTTTTCCATCTTCTTAATGATTTATTTTTTCTTTCTTCACACTGGTACAGTTGTAGGATAACATTAAGGACATCAGACATGAAGAAAGCAAAAAGTCATTAAAAAGTCAGAAAGGGGGAGAGCAGGGCCAAGATGGTGTAGTTAGATAGGTGCTTCTCATGACCACCTCTAAAAGAACAAAGAAATCCAGTGCATATGACATTCTAGGAGCCCTGAACATCAAAGAGAAGGCTGAGAAATTGGACTGAGCAGTGGGGAAGGGAGAATAATGCCAGAAGTACATAGGATTCTAAAGACCTGACCTGCTGGAAAATGACTGCAGCCACCTTGTGGTAAGCCTAGCATGGAGGTAGGTGTACATCTTCCTCAGCAGGAGTAGTTATCTGGAAAGTACACACATGCCTCCCAAACCAGTGAAGGACAGCATCAGATCTTTGAAGGCTGACTCTTTGTATTAACCTGTTGCAGGCAGATAGAATCTTTTCTGTGAGATAGGCTTGCCTCCCTTCTCCTGGTGCTCCCTCCTCCATTCTCTGAACTGTACCCAGAGCTACACTTTAACACCATTAGCTTAGCCTGCAGTAGGACTCTTCCATCTGCCCTGAGCCACTCTCCTTGTACATTTCTCTGCATTGCACCTGGCTTTGGAGTTTGATATCACTGACTGAGCCCAAAATGGGACTCCTCAAGCCCATGCTGAGCCATTATCCAAGACTCAGAGGGGGAAAATTGAACAAAGTCAGAAAAAAGTGAGGAAAAACAATCTGCTGGCACCCCTAAGCCAGAAAATCAAGGCAAAAACTGTTCCTTCACCTAGGTTCATGCATAAGGGGATACACCATCCTCTTAAACACTGGGAGATGGCTGCTAGCTCCCCACCTTTCTCAGTAACTTCAGTTAGACCCCTGTGCCTAATATCAATCACCTCTGTCCACCAAGGACAGTAGGTGACAGCCTGCACCACACACTTGGTGGCTGACTACTTGGACACCTGAGCTGAACCCATATAAGAAAAATGAACTGTACATTTCAAAAAGAAGCTAGAGCATAGTAGGCAAACATAAAATAAATACAATTGACTGACAGATCAGAAACAGCTGTCCCTATCAAAGCACTTAAAGGGGCAGACAGTGATCTCTTCAGAAAGCTCCCAAAACAAAGAATCAAATTTTCTAGAGGAAGACAACTTCCTAGAAGTATCAGAGGTAGAATACAAAAGATTAATATTTAGAACTCTTGAAAAGATGAGAAAGGAGATGAGGCAAAATATAGCAGAGTATAATGACAAACTGAACAAGCTGCAAGAAACCATTGAGAGGCCAAAATTAGAAGTTCAGGAAATTAATAATAAAATTACAGAATTAGATAACGCAACAGAAAGTCAAAGTAGCGTTAGTGGAGGCAATGGAAGCCTGAATCAGTTAGACTGAAGATAAAGTTTGTGCCATCAACATATTTGAGAAAAAATTGGATAAAAGAATTTAAGAACTCAAGAAAACTAAGAATTATGTAGGACTCCATGAACAGGAATACTCAATGAGTGACTGGAATACCAGAATGGTGGAGAGGTACAAAAAATACAGAGAGAATTGTTGAAAATTTTTGATAGAAAACTTCCCTGATATCATTAAACGTGACAAGATACCTATCCAAGATGTTCTTTCAACTCCACACAAGGTAAAACCCAAAAGAAAGACACCAGTGCATATTATAATCAAACTTGTTGAGACTAAAGAAGATTCTTTTAGAATGGCTAGAGATAAACAAAAAATAACCTACAAAGGAGATTCAATAAGGCTAAATTCAGGTTACTCACTAAAAGCCATGCAGACGAGAAGGTAATGGAACAACCTGTATAAAGCCATGAAGGAAAATAATTATCAGCCAAGAATTATATACCCAGCCAAGTTTTCTCTCAGATATGATGATGAAATGAGGACATTTCCAGATAAACAGAAATTTAGGGAATTTGCAAATAGTAAACTGAAACTACAAGCAATACTGAAGAGAGTATTTTGGTTAGAAAATCAATAGCACCAAGTAAGAACCCAAGACCAGAAGGCAGAACAGAGCAACCCAAATAAGGGAATCACAAAAATAAGTCATAGACAAAACACTAAAAATAGGGAAACAGAGATGCCATTACATAACTATTATAACAAAAAAGAGGGATATAGAGGAAAATGTAGTCATAGATCTTTCATGTGGAAAGGAAGTGAAGGCAATATAAAGAAATTAAAGCTAGTTTAAATTCACAAAAAAATAAGAGTAAGTTTCAAGTTAACCACAAAGGAAACCATCAATTTCATGTATCAAAATAAAAAACAAGAAAAATGTGAAGTCTCATCAAATACAAAACCACCACCAACACTGAAAAAATGAAAAGAAAACACATTTAAAAAAAGACTCAGCACAGAAAATTAAATGGGATAAAGGAATTTCTACGACACATGAAAAAGATATCAAAATAACAGCACTAGGCTCATGCTATCATATACTGTTGATAGCTCATGCTGTCAATACTCATGCTGAATGTAAATAGATTAAGTACACCAAAAAGAGACAGAGAGTGGCAGATTGGATTTAAAAAAAAAAAAAAAAAAAAAAAAAAAAACTGGCCCATGTATATGCTGCCTACAGGAGCCACATCTTAGACTTAAAGACATGAACAAACTACAACCCAGAGGGTGAAAAGAAATATATCAAGCCAACAAAATTTTAAAAAGAGCAGAAGTGGCAATATTAATCTCTGATAAAACAGACTTTAAAGTAAAATCCACCACATTGGATAAGGAAAGGTATCATATGAGTAAAGGATCAATACTCCAGAAGCACTTAAGTATATTAAATATCTACACATTCAACAATAGGGCTCCAAAATACATAAATGAACCACTAATTGCATTAAAAACAGAAACAGCTCCATGATAGATGTAGGAGATTTCAACACATCACTCTTACTGAAGGACAGAACATCTAGAAAAGAGCTCAATAGAGATGCAGAAGATCTAAGTACCACAATCAACCAACTTGACCTCATGGACATATACAGAACACTCCACCCAACAGCAGCCAAGTATATTTTCTTTTCTAATGCACATGGGACATTCCAGAACTGACCTCAAAGCAATCCTTAAATATATTCAAAGTATTGAAATACAACAAAGTATCTCTTCAAACAATAAAAGTAGAAAGAGTAGAAATCAATTACAGAAAAAAGAAAGAAAAAAAAAAGTCAAATGCATGGCAACTAAACAACACCTGACTCAAAAATGACTGAGTTATAGAAGAAATCAAGGATGAAGCAAAGAAATTCACAGAATCAAATGAGAATGAAAACACATCCTACCAGAATCTATGGGACACAGCAAAAACAGCAAAAGAACCCCTCAGGCACCAGAAGAAAGCAAGTAATAAAAATTAGAGAAGAACTAGATGAATTAGACAATAGAAAAATCAATGAAAATGTTAACAAGATGAAAAGCTGTTTTTTTTTAAAAAAAAGAGATAAACAAAATTGATAAACTGTTGGCAAACTGACAAAAGAAAAACAGAAATGAGTGCTATCACAACAGATCCAACAGAAATTAACAGAATCCTGGGAAACACTGATGGAGTAGTGGCTAAGTACTACATCTGCTAATCAAAGGGGCAGCAGTTGAAATCCACCAGGCACTCCATGGAAACTTTATGGAGTATCTCTGTGCCATCTTTATAGGGTCACTATAAGTTGAAATCAACTCAACAGCAATGGGTTTTGGTTTAACGCAATGTCATGAGAAATTGTACTCTAATAAATTCTACAACCTAAAGAAAATGAAAAAAATTCTAGAAGCACATTACCTACCAAAACTAGCACAAACAGAAGCAGAACATCTACATAAACCCATCACAAAAGAAAAGTCTGAAAAAGCAATTTAAAAAACTCCCAATTATGAGTAATAGCATGCAATAGAAGGAAGGTGAAAGTAACTGACTACACCATGCACTAAAAGGTTTTCTAAATTCAGCTCAACATTTCAAAGGACAGAATAGCAGGGAAAGGAGTCTGGGGATCATGTTTTCATGGGACATAGAGGTCATTTGGCATAACTAGTCTTTTTCTAAGAGAGCATTCTGTACCACAGATTGCTGAGTGATGCCCAGTGTCTTAAAAGCCAACAAGTTGCCATATGAAGACTTCAACTGGTCCCAATCCACCTGGAACAGATGAAAACCTAGAGCATTAAAAACATGAGAAGAAATAAGCCCAGGATACAGAAAGACCCAACAACCTAGAAGGTCCCCTGAGAACATGGCCCCTGAATTTCCTCCAAGTCCATAGTTGAGACCAGTACTGAAGCCAACACTTCAGACAAAGAATGTACTGGACTTAGGGGATGCACTGACGCAAGTGGTATATGTACTTTATGGTTGGTATATACATGAGACTGTCCTGCTGGTTTCTTTTTAGAGGGGAAAGGAGAGGTTGGAGAGGAGGCGGCAAGGTTTGGTTGAGTGGACACTGGAAATAGAGAGTGAAAAAGAAGAGTGTGCTGTCATGGGGTGTGGAGAGAAGAGAGGACTGCAGAGAGGTTGGTGCTTGTGGTTTTATATGAAAAATTTACTTGGATTGTAAACTTTCACTTAATCACAAACAAACAAACAAAACTCCCAATTAAAAAAAGCCCTGGCTTGGATAGCTTCACTGGAAAATTCTACCAAACTTTTAGAGAAGAGTTAACATGACTATTACTAAAGTTATTCCAGAGCATAAAAAGGGAAGGAATACTCCCAAATTCATTATGGGAAGCCAGTATAATTCTGATACCCAAATCAGAGAAAGATTGAACAAAAAAGGAAAATTACAGTCCAGTATCTCTCATAAATGTAGATGCAAAAATCCTCACAAAATTCTAGCCAATAGAATTCAACAACTTATTAAAAAAAAAATTCTCCAATACCAACTGGGATTCATACTAGGGTTGCAGGAATGATTCAGCATTAGAAAAGCAGTTAATGTGATCAGCCACACAGATAAAACAAAAGACAACAAGCACTTGATTTTATCAACTGAGGCAGAAAAGGCGTTTGACAGAATCCAACACCCATTTATGTCAAAAACTCTCAGCAAAATAGTAATAGAGGGGCAATTCCTCTACCTTAATAAAGAGCACCTATACAAAGCAACAGCCAACATCATCCTAAAATGAGAGTTTGAAAACATTCCCCCTGAGAACAGGAAGCAGACAAGGATGCCCATTGTCACCCCTATTATTGAACATTGTCCTGGAGGTTCTAGCCAGTGGAACCAGACAAGATAAAGAAAGAAAGGGCATCCAAACTGGTAAAAAAAGAAAAGTAAAAACATCTCTATTTGCAGATTATAAGACCTTACACACAGAAAACCCTAAAGAATCCACCAAAAAATAAAAACAACCTATCAGAGCTAGTAGAAGGCTTCTGCAAAGTATCAGGATACAAGATAAAAATGAGTAAGTTGATTGCTTTACAACGAGAAAGAAACCACCAAAGAGGAAATTTGCAGTAGCCCCCAAGAAGATAAAATACCTAGGAATAAATCTAGCCAGAGATGTAGAAGACCTATACAAAAAAATTTACAAAATTTTACTGCAAGAAACTTATACAGGTAGACAAACCTGCCTTGTTCGTGGATGGGAACACTTAACATCGTGAAAATGTCTGTTCTACACAAAACAACCTACAGATACAATGCAATTCCAATATAAATTCCAACATCATTTTTTAATGAGATGGAGAAACAAATCGCCAACTTCATATGAGAAATTAAGAAGCCTAAGATTAAAAAAAGCATTACTGAAGAAGAACAAAGCGGGAGACCTCACACCACCTGACTTTAGAACTTAATACACTGACGTGGTAGTCAAAACACCCTGGTACTGCTAAAAGAAAAAAAGAAGGAAGAAAGAAAGAAAGGGAGAATAAGAGAGAGAAAGAGAGAAGAAAGAGAGAGAGAGGGGGTGAGAGAGGAAGAAAGAAAGAAAGAAAAGAAGGAGAAATAAATGGATATGTAGATCAATGTAACAGAATTGAGAATCCAGATATAACATCATCCACCTATGAGCAGCTAATATTTGATAAAGGTCCAAAGTCTGTGAACTTGGGAAAAGACAGTATCTTTAGTAAACAGTGTTGACATAACTGGATATCCATCTTCAAAAAAATGAAAAAAAAATCTGTGTCTCACACTATGCACAAAACCTAACTCAAAATAGATCAAAGACCTAAATATAAAAGCTAAAATGATAGAGAGCATGGAAGAAAACTTAAGTACAATGCCAGAAGCCCTAATACATGGTACAAACTGACTACAAAATATTACTAACAATGTACCAACGCCATAAAAGAAACTATATAACTGAGAATTCATAAAAAATTAAACATGCTTATCCAAAGACTTCATCAAAAGAGTAAAAAGATTACCTACAGACTCAGAAATAGTTTTTGGCTACCATGAATCTGACTGACATCTAATCTCCAGAATCTACAAGGTACTGCAAAACCTCAACAAGGAAAAGACAAATAGCCCATTTGAAAAATGGATCAATGATAAGAACAGGCACTTTACCAAAGAAGACATCCAGGACACTAACAGATAACATGAGGAAACACTCACAATCATTAGCCACTAGAGAAATACAAATAAAAATTACAAGGAGATACCATGTCACCCAACAAGGCTGATATTAGTCTGTAAAACACAAGATAATAAGTATTTTAAAGGTTTTGGAGAGACTGGAACTCTTCTACACTGCTGGTGGGAATTTAAAATGTTACAACCACAATGAAATCAATTAAGCGCTTTAAAAATACAGCTAGAAATAGAAATACCATGTGATCTAACAATCCTACTTCTTGGGATATATCCTATAGAAGTAAGAGCTGTTACACGAACAGATGTATGCATGCCAGTGTTTATTGCAGAGCTGTCCACAATAGCAAAAAGACAGAATTAACCTAGGTGACCATCAACAAATGAACAGATAAACAAACTATGGTGTATTCATGCAATGGAATACTATGCAATGATAAAGAACAACAATGATCTTGGGAAACATAACACGGAGTCACCTGAAACACATCCTGAGTGAAATGAGTTGCAAAAGGACAAATATTGTATGAGATCACTATTGCCAGGACTTAAGAAAAGATTTAAGTACAGAACATAATAATCTTGTATGGTTACAAGTGTGGGGAGGGAGGTAGAAAGGTATTCACTAATTTGATAGTAGACAGAAATTAGTTTAGGTGAAGAGAGTGACAGCATAAGGTAGAAGGGAGGTTAGCACAACTGGACTACAACAAAAACTAAAATATTTTCTCAATACAACCCAACATCTTGAAGGACGGAATATTAAGGACAGGGTTCTGGGGACATCTAGGCTAATCGTTTTTGTTTTTGGTCTTACTTAAAAAAATGTACAGCGTGCCACTTTGGTGAGTGGCATCTGGGGTCTTAAAAGCTAGCAAGCTGCCATCTAAGTAGCATCAACTGATCCCAATCCACCTGAAGCAGAGAAGAATGAAGGATGTCAAAGACATGAAGAAATATGAGCCCAACAGACCAAAGGCCCCATACAATACAAAGACGGTATCAGCGTGAAACCACAACCAGAACCCAGAAACTAGATGGTGCCAGCCCACAACACTGACTGCCCAGACAGGGTACACAGTGTAAAATCGCTGATATGGTGGGAAAAAAAATGTGTGTGCAGGACTAGAACTCTGTGAAAAGACCATACTTCATAGTCTGTCACACTTGAAATCCCCTGAATACATGGCCCCTGGAGTATCTGTTACCCCAGAGCTCAAAACAGTACCAAATCCAACTCTACAAACAAAGATTCCACTGGACTATAAGTAACAGAGTGATGCTGGTGCCTGTGTGCTAAATATATTCCTGAGGCTGTCAGAGCAGCTCCCTTCCAGAGGCAAGATAAGAGCTTGGAAGGAGACAGGAGTTAATTGAATTTATATGGGAAGTACACTGTGGAAAGGAGTACACTGTCAGGGGAAGGGTGTGGGAGAGCACTTAGAGTTGCATAATAGTGTGTGTGCAGGGTTTCATACGGCAAAGTGATTTGGATTGTAAACTTACACTTAAAGCCAATTAAAAAATGACAAAAAAGGAAGAAAATATCAAAATGAATGTCAGAAGAGACTCTGAAACTTCCTCTTGAATGTAGAGCAACTGAGGCAAATAGAAGAAATGATGAAAGAGCTGAACAGAAGGTTTCAAAAGACACATTAAGAAGACAAAATAAAGTATTACAATAAAATGTGCAAATACCCAAGGTTAGATGACCAATAGGAAAGAACACATTCAGCATTTCTCAAACTGGAAGAACTGAAGAAAAAAAATTCAAGCCCTGAGATGCAATATTGGAGGTTTCCACAGGAAAAGTACTGAAAAATGCAGAAAGCATCAAAAGAAGATGTAAAGAATACACAGATCACTGTACTGAAAATAACCAGTCAATGTTCAACCATTTCAGAAGATAGCATATGATCGAGAACAGATGGTATTGAAGGAAAATGTCCAAGCTGCATGAAGGCATTTGTAAAAAATGAATATCCAGGAGCTGACAACATATCAAGCGAACTATTTCAACAAACAGATGCAATGATGGAAGTACTCCCTTACCTGTGCCAAGAAAATTGGAAGACAGCTACCTGGCCAACTGCCTGGAAGAGGTCCATACTTGTGCCCATTCCAAAGACAGCTGATCCAACAGAAAGTGGAAGTTGTCAAACAATATCATTAACATCACATGCAAGTAAAATTTTGCTAAATATAATTTAAAAATGTTTGCAGCAGCACATTGACAGGGAACTTCCAGAAATATAGACCAGATACAGAAGAAGGTATAGAGTGAAGATATCATTGCTGATGTTAGATGAATCTTGGCTAAAAGCAAAGAATGTTAAAAAGGTGTTTGCCTGTGTTTCATTGACTATGCAAAGGCATTCGACTGTGTGCATCATAACAAATTATGGATAACATAGCAAAGAATCAGAAGTCCAAAACAACTTAATTGCACTCATATGGAATCTGTACATAGACCAAGAGATAATCATATGAACACAAAATGACACTGAGGGGTTTAAAATTAGGAAAGTTGTGAGTTAGGTTATGTCCTTTCATACTGGATATATCACGGACTGCCAAAAGAAAAGCAATCTATTCTGAAAGAAGTGCAACCAGAGTGCTCATTGAAGCAAAGATGTCACACTACATCTTACATACTTTGGACATGTTGTCAAGGGGATCAGTCCCTAGAGAAGGACATCATGCTTGGTAGAGTGGAGAGTCAGCCAAAAGGAGGAGGACTCTCAACAAAATGGATTTACACAGTAGCTGCAACAATGGACTTAACCATAATATGATTGTAGACATGGCACAGGACCAGGCAGTGTTTCATTCTGCTGTTCATAGTGCTGCTATGAGTCAGAACCAAATTGACAGTACCTAACAAGAGCAACAGTTCAATCTGTATGCTGAGCAAATAATTCAGGCAGTTGGACTACATAAAGGACATGGCATCAGGATTGGTGGAAGACTCATAAACAATATACAATAAGAAGACGACACAAACTTGCCTGTTCAAAGTGCAAAAGATTTGAATTACTTACTGAGAAAGATCAACTTCACTTTCAATATGGATTAAACTCAGCACAAAGAAAACAAAAATCCTCACAACATAAGGAACACACAGACTAATAAGTAATAACAAGCAACATCAATAAACATCATGGACAAATAAACAATATTATGATAAACTGAGAAAAGATTGATGTTCTTAAGAGTGTCATTTTAGATCCACAGTTAATGGTCATGAAAGCAGCAGTAAAGAAATGAAACATATGGTGTTGGGCAAATCTAGTGCAAAAGACCTCTTCAGTACTGAAAAGCAAAATGTCACTTTAGGACTAAAGTGCACCTGACATAAGCTATGATATTTTTAATTGCCTCATATGCATGTAGAGGCACACAATGAATCAGGGAGACCAAAGAAGAACTGACATCTTTGAATTACAGTGTTAGTGAAGAACACTGAATATACCGTGATTTAAAATCCTCTGGAAGAAGGAGTAAGTTGGTCTTGGAAGAAATGCAAACAGAGTGCTTTTAGGAAGCAAGAATGGGAAGACTTCATCTCGCTTTGGACATGTTATCAGGAGACACCTGTCTCTGGAGAAGGACCTTATGCTTGGCAAGGTAGAGAGTCACAGAAATAGAGGAAGACTCTAACGAGATAAACTGACACAGTCAGTGCAGCAGTGGGCTCAAGCACAACAAAGATTGTGAGAACAGTGTAGGACCAGGCAGTGTTTCATTTTGCTTACCTTGGGTTTCTGTGAGTGAGAAGAATAGGCATCTAAAATATATTTTAAAAGATCCTGCCACAAAATTTATCATGCACGTGAACATACATACCGGCATCCCCCATAGAGTGGAAACAACTTAAATCTAAAGAGAAAAATAATACTTATAGACTTAAATTAGAACACGTACACTGTCTAACATGATATTTATAAAAATTTTCCTTTCATTGAAAAATGTTTTATGATACTATATTTGCAAACAAGTATAAGCAAAATTTTATAAGAAGACATCCATTCTTATTTAAATCTACATAGCAAAAAACTGAACTTTTCATCACATGGTTTTAGCTGTTTTGTATTTTCTGGGTAAGAATGAACCATTTTTTATTTATTCATTGTCAATCTTTCAAATGGTCTATAGTTAACCTTTACAGATATTATATATAAACACCTCAAATAATGCTCTTGGTAATAAAATGTAAACAGAACAATAAAGTTGAAAATACTACTCCTTTTTGTTTCGGTCTTTGTTTTTCTGTGAGGGTATTAACTGGGAAAAGCTAAATTTGTGTTCAGTTCTTGACATCAAGAATCATACCTTACTGGGACTCAGTGTGGTACTCTAGAAAAATAACTTCAATATTAACTTGCAAGATATCAATGTATTCATTTGTGTTCCGTCAATCTCCATGTTTGCATATTAAATACTCCTTGTATGCTGTGTGCTTTGTGTTTATTTTACAATTAATCCTTATAGCAATTCTACAAAGCACAAATTTTTCCCTTTCAATTTTTTCAGTAAATAAACCAAGACTCATTCATTCAGCAAATACTTATTGAGTACTAACATACGTGAGAATGTTCCTAGACATTCCATTACAACAATTAAACAGAATAGATTAAAATTTGTGTCCCAAAGCAAGTCACATTCTCAAGGTGAGAAACAGTGTCTTAATCATTTAATGGTACTGTAACAATAATATCACAAGTAGGCAGTTGTAACAAAGAGAAGTTTATTTTCTCATAGGAAAGTAGGTTAAAAGTCCAGATTCAAGGTGTTGGCTTCAGGGAAAGGAAAAGTCCCTGTTATGTATCTTCCCCGGGACTGGGGAGCTTCTCAGGTGCAGGAACCCAGAGTTCAAAGCATGCACTCTGCTCCCAGAGCTTCTTTCCTGGTGGTATGAAGTCCCTGTCTCTGCCGGCTTCTTTCCTTTCTATCCCAAGATTGCCTCAAGACATAGTACAATCTTAAAGGCAGAGACCTGCGTTACCACCACAACATAACTGCCACACATCCTCCCTTATTAACCTCACAGCAGTGGGATTTAAAACCTAGAGAGAAATAACACAATACCAGGAATTATTTTATTTTATTTTTTTTTAAAAGCCCACTGCTGTAGAGTGAATTTTGCATAGCAGCCCCCATAGGACGGAGTAGAACTGTGCCGTAGGATTTCCAAGGAGGACCTGGTACAACTGAACTGCCAACCTTCTGGTTAGCAGCCAGAGCTCTTAACTACTATGGCACTAGGGCTCACAATCACCCAGTCAAATTGATGTACACATTTTTAGGCAGACACAATTCGATCCGTGACAGATGGTAAACAAAATAAAATACTTGTAGTATGCCATGCTCTTTATTAATCAACCTTTACACGGCGTTTTAGTTTTCCTGAGAACAATACTGAGGAGTGGAAACTGAGCCTCAGTGAGGCTAAGTAGCAGGAGTAGAAAGTTCTAATTACCTAATTTTAAAGTCAACAACTTTTTTTTTCACTCAGCTTTGTGAAATTCAGGCCACTTTTCAGTTCTCTCCCTTGAAAAACTCACCTTGGAGTATGCACCCAGTTCACAGTTCCTTTAGGATTGGTTTAATTAATGATTTTTAGGCAGTCATGTGGCGGAGGGGGTGTTCAGTTTATCTGCTGTCTGTCTTTCTCTGTTTATATAAATAAACTACATGTTAGAAGGTATAAAGGTATAAAACTGAATTCAAGGCTTCAGCCCTGAGACAGACATGCCAACCTTTGGAAAGGTCACCGTGCAGTTAAATAAAACAGCTCTCTAATAGAGATGTAGAGCTGCAATCTAATGAGAACATTTATATAAGCTTTTGGCATGAACTCAGTCCTCACTGGACATTAACTGTATTCAGTTTTGCCTTTAATACACACCCATAACTCGGAGTCCCTCTAGGAGAGAGTAAGAATTTGGCATCAAATAAATAGTATAGACTTAGTTTCTCTGAATTCATTCCTGATTGTCACAGCTAACAAATTATTGATCACAAGAATTGTTTATCAGAGGTGAAGTTGGCAGAAAAAAAAATACACCATCATTCAAAGTTTCATGATGTAAACAGCTGGATTTGCTCCAGCCTCACAAAACAACTTGCCAGTCTACAGCCTGAGCCAATCATAATAAGCAAAGCTGACCTCTTGCCAAGATGTTGGAGTATGAGGCTATTACAAGGTTTCCATTCTATGATTTTGTATTAGGTCGCCCTACTGTTTCTCTCACGTAAACGCATATGAGTTATATTAAGCTCAGCAATTGAATCTATACACATTCTACGTAGATTGTATAACCAGTTATGTTCTTAATATAGAAAAATAAGTCAAAGTCATGAGTGCTTTTTTGAAATGCTGCGATTAAATTTTTCACCTAAAAATGTTTAAATGACAGCAGTATATACTATGACATTGGCATGCATGTTATTGTAGTCATTAGCTGTCATTGAAGTGTTCTCTGGCTCATAGTGACCCCATGTGTGCAGAGTAGAACTACTCCATGGAGTTGTTTACCTGAGATCTTTACAGGATCAGTTTGTCCAGCTATTTTTTCTGTGGAACCACTGGGTGGATTCGAAGTACCAACCTTTGGGTTAGCAGCTGATTGCAAACCACTTGTACCTCCCAAGTTCCTTACAATATTGATACTACCTTTTAAGAATTTCACAAGGAAAAAGTAAGAACTCCCTCCAAATTAACCAGTGTAAGTATAACCACACGTAAAGAAGAAAATTTTCATCACCATTAAGTAGTTTTTATTAACTTTCAAACCTACATAGGAGTTAATCTATATGAAAATCATTATAGCTCAAAAGTATCAAGAGGGTATTACCTTCTTCATATTATGTTTCTTCTGGTAATTTTGTCTCAGGAGGTTTGTCACTGATAAAGTTTCTGATCTTTCACTTACGGATGTCACCTATTTTCCCAAGTAAAATAACCCACCTCAGGTGATCAGATTTACATTTACTATTCTAACAGTAAATTGGAGTCCCTGGGTGATGCAAATGGTGAAACTACTTACTGCTAACCAAAAGCCTGGCCATTTGAGTTTACTCAGAGATACCTGGGAAGAAAGGCATAGCAGTCTTCTACAAAACAGCCACTGAAAACTCTGTGGAGCCCAGACCTATTCTGATACACATTCTGTTGTCATGTATCAGAGCTGACTTGATAACAACTGGTTTGTTGGTTGAAGAGTAAACTGATACAATGACAGAATTTCTATTTCCTCACTTATAAACCTACTGCCATCGAGTCAATTCCAGCTGTTGGTGAACCTACAGGACAGGGTTAACTGCTCCATGGAGTTTCCAAGGAGCGCCTGGAGAATGCGAACTGCCAACCTTTTGGTTAGCACCAGTAGCTCTTAACCACTGTGCCACCAGGGTTGTCTCATTTATAATACCCTGCAAAAAATCAGGATGTGTATTCTATGGCCAAAGATAGCTCTTCCCAGTGTCAGTTACATACCTAAGAAACAAAGTATGTGAGCCTAAGAGAGCTTGTTAAATTTGGAACTTGAACAAATGAGATTGAATGACTTTGAGGAGTGTTTTTACCTGTGTTAGAGTCAAGTCAAATGGTCTTTGACCTACCGTAGAGTGTAATATTTTATTTGTTAGAGTTCTTGTGTCTTCCAAGTAGTTTTCCTCATTGTTGTACTGTGCTAAGCAACTGCTGACAATTCTTAATAGCCAATGTTTTTACTAAGGATCAAAAGTTTCCAAATGAGTCAAACACTGCTTTCCCTACAGTTATTATATCCATTATTTCCTCTCCAAAAATGAACTGGCAAGGAGTTGAAATTTTTTCATCATTTATTCCAGAAAGAAACAGGTTATTATATTTGGTTAGTGATCTCAACTAAAATTTCAAATTTTGGTCCAAAGGCAAATGTTTAATTCTTAGTATCAGAATAACTCTTAAATTCAACCAAGAAAAATGGTATATTTCTTATTTTCACTCTTATGGCCAGAAAATATTTACAACCTGATTCATTTCAATTCAGTTCAACAAATATTTATTGAGCAGCTACTACATGCCAAACATTGTGCTAGCCACTGGAGTGTGAACGCAATCCCAGCCATTAAAGCATGCCTGGTAATAGGAACAAATTTCAGGTTAAAAACAGCTTTATATTTTGTACAATATCCTATTATTACAAGAAAGAACTATGTTTTCTGAAAGGTTTTTATTTTAAAATGCATCAGAGAACAAATTTTAAAAATAAATGCTTCCAAATGCAACGATTCATCGCACATTTTATAAAAATGTTTATTTTTTCCAAACAAACCAGAATTAGAGAACAAATATGAAACGTGAGTGGGAAAACACTTGGGATATTTTTGTTGTCACTCACACTTGAATATAACATTTCAAAAATTTAATGTACCCTAGAATTCAGATACAACTATGGAACAATTGTTATATCCATAATTTTAACAGCACTTTTATAGGTATTCCATAAATCAATCAGGTACATTCTATATATTAAGGGCAAACAGAATAAAAAATTACTTTTCAGTGTGAATACTTGGAGAGGTAGTTACACGGATTTTTAAGAAACTGATGAAACTCACAGACCTTTTATTTCATGAGTTCCCTCACATCTGAAATAAACAATAGTAAAGTTGATTATAGTAGAATTTTACATAAAGAGAACCTCTAATTTTTTTTAATTTATTTAAAAAATACGGATTTTCCAATTTCAAGAGGCAGCACATATGTAATGGACTGTGTTAACTTCGGAAACCCTGGTGGCATAGTGGTTAAGAACTACATTACCACCTAAAAGATCAGCAGTTGGAATCCACCAAGTGCTCCTCGGAAACTCTATGGGCACTGCTACTCTGTCATACAGGATTCTTAAAGTCAGAGTTGACTCAGTAGCAGCGGGTTTGCTTTCTTTGTTTTTGTTTTATGGTAGCTTCAACGAGCACAGGTCACACAGGTGGTTTGCAGTTGGCCACTAACCTAAAGGTTGGTGATTTGAACTTACCCAGCAGAGTTGAATAAGAAGACCTGATGAACTGCTACTATAAGGATTATAGCCAAGAAAACCCTATGGAGTGGTTTTACTCTAAACAATAGGATCAGCATGAGTTGTGGATTGACTTGAAAGCAGCTAACAATAGGAGCTTTTGTTTTTATCTTCTTAGAATTTTCTGTCGTTAATCTTCTACTAGAAACAATAAATTTTTTGTTTCATAAAACTGCTCCCCAACTCCACGAGGAGCAATCAATCACAGTACCATACCCTCCACAACCTTATAACTATGAGAATAAGCGGGCTACCTAGTTGTTGTCCATCAGCATATGTAACATTCACGAATGGCCATTGTACCAACCAGTGATTTCCCCAGAAAATTTCTGTTCAAAACACTAGGGAAGGCACTCTTTCCAAAGTGATCGATATGCTGACAAAAATAAACCTGGACATTTTTGTTGACATCTCACTCAGCTACAGAATAGTAAGACGGAAATGGAGCAATCTACTAAGAAAATTAAAAAGAAAAAAATTGCCATCCAGTTGATGTCAACTCACAGTGAACATCACAGATGAGTAAATATGGTTGATAGATTAGAAACATCATTTGAGCCTCTAGATTCAATATGAAATAACATAAGGTTTAGAGTAAAAGATCTCGGTTTCAACTTAATTTTAACAAAAATCAACAGACATCTATGAGCTAAGAACTGTTACATGCTAGGAAGACCTGCAGCTAAGTTGGTTGCACATGCCTAGTGCCTATGTTATCAAAGCAGGTACATTTCCATTCTGAGCTTCAAGCCAACATATAAACTTAAGTGGAGGTTTGCAAGCCGTTCCTTCTTAAAAGATAGCTTTAAAGTCACACGGTTTCTACCTGAAACACTAACCATTCCCACAAATCAATCTTCCAGCAACATACTTCAACAGCTCCTGGATCTGAAAGAATTTCATATTCTCCAAGTCCATGTCCAGTTTTCCATCCCCCACAAACCCCAGACAGATGACTAAACAAAGGACTTCAACGCAGTGCTAGCAGGTCATCTTTCTTACAATGACATAACTGTTTTATTGGCTTAGTCTTATCTTACTGTCCACTCCATCGAAAGTACCCCGTTTGATATCACTTATGGTTTCTAATGCCACAGCACTTTCTCCAGTCCCTAGCAACATTGATAGTTAAAAAACAAGCAAAACATAGGTCGCACAGAATGACTTTTGCAAACTATTCTATGGGTAGGGTTGGGGACAAACACTAAGTAATGATCACATTAGTTGGCATTAGGCCCGTAGGAAGGCATCTACATGGAAGATACCAGCTGTGCCTCTTCATACCAGGTGTATAAGCTACATACATACATCAGGTATGTAAGTTGGTCAGTAAGAAGCAATAGAATGACTCTAAGACATTTTTACTGTCATGGAGGACATGCTTCCATACTGTTCTGTCTTCCTAGGCCTCCACACAAAATAGTCCACTATATATTTCAACTTTTCCTTCTGCTTTCAACCCATAGAAACCCTACTCTTTATTCTGAACACCAGTAGCTTTTCCTAGAGGCCAAACTGAAGGAACCTCTGCTGACGGCTAAGATTCTGTGGTTGTCCCACGTTCTGTCCCATTGGGAAGGGCTTGGCCCAGAGAAGCAGATATAGGACTAGGACTCCCAGTAATCCCGTCTTGAGAATAATGCCAAGTACATTAGAAGCGGTCACTAATCTGAGGAATTTTGACTCCATGCAATTTATGAAACAAGTTCAGTACTTCCAGTGTTCTTAACGACTTGTATCACTCCAGGAAATCTGAAAATACAAGCATGAACCTCATTATTAATGTACCAGAGGAACTTGCTAGGATTTTACCTTAGCTTGAAGCTGTCTCATTGCCTCAGACCTGACTTCAGCCCCTGTGCTTGTCCTCTTTTGGAACTTACGGTCGTTTATACTTCGCATTTTTTTATCTTTCTGACTTCCCTTGTGCTCCATACCGTACACGTCATTCAAAGAGAGATTTTTCTGCCACTGACTTCTTGTAGTGAATGAATACGATGCGTTCGCATAACTTTGTTTGAAAAAAGAGCACATAAAATAAATATATTTCAAATAACTTGAAGTAGAATGAGTAAAACAGGCATGGAAAATGCAAATACTGCCAGACAATTTCCAGAGATGGCTGTCACTATTGCTCATTGCCTTCTCAATGTCCAAAACCTAAAAATGTGAGCATTACATCACACTCACTGACAAAATATTCATATTTCAGTAATGCACGTAGTTGAGTTGAATGACAAATTTAAATATAAAAAAACTCCTACTACCCTATATATTAAGAGTAAATATTCTGGCTAGTATGTGTATACATATATCTGAAACCATTCACATCCCACATAAATAAACATACATAGAAAACAAGAACTGATTCGTTTTACTTAAAGTCAGGATTTCTTTTTCTGGCATAAAAGTCTTGCACATGAATTAAGTTGGAGATCAGCAGCCTTAGAGACGTGTATAACCAGCAACCAATAAGTGAACACAGCGATGTCATTGGGAAGGAAGGGTAGAAAATGTAATGAGAAGTTCTAGGCAAACCAAGCCACTCACAAATGTGTTCTGCAGCCATCATGCTATTTTTAGTAGTATGCCGCAGCAACATGACACTATTTTCCTAAGTGAATATATTTCTTCAGGACGAAAGTTGGACCAAAGCAGTTGGCACAGGTTAGATTTTAATTTTTAGTTAGAAGAGTGGCTTAAAGGAGACATAACCTTAGAGGTGTCAAGTGTTAATAGCTGTAGATTCTTAAGTTGGTTACAACACCACTAGTAGACTAGCATTAAGAATAACTATGGACAGGAAGAAAAGAAGAAAACATACAGTGAAATCTCAAAAGATCTCTGGGAAAACTGACACTAGGTTTCATAAGTGATTCCATTACTATTAAGGGTTAGCTCATTTTCCTAAGTAGAAAAACACTCCAGATGGCCAGTGATGAAAATAAATGCCAACATTAATCATATTAGACAGCAAGAGTCAGTAAAGTAGCTAGTACTGTGTAACCTCTATGAATCATATAGAAGAGTTGTTAGATGAGGTCACTACTACAAAATTGAAGAAAGAAGGTTAAAATACAAAAATACGTAACAAAGAATACCAGATGGGATGTAGTTTTAAGCTGTCTAGTAATATTCTTTCTCAATATCTTTGCCTGGGTAATTCCTATTCGTCTGTCAAGACTCACTTCACACATCACCTCCTTTGAGAAGCAAATGGGATATTCCTCCTTTGCCCCAATTTCTAACTGAGCTATATGGTACTTCATTGCGCCCTGTGCCTGAGTCTGCTATAGCAAGTGTCACACCGTATCATCATTTTCTCCAAATAGACAGTGAATTATGTGGGATGTGACTTTTCATCTTGTGTTTCTAGTACTACGAATCACTGGCAATGAGGAGGGACTCAATAAGTGTTAGGTAGGTTACTGCTAAAAGTTGTTGATGGAGACAGATAAGAGAATGAGTGTTAAAGAAGCAGTGAAGTAGTATGTTGATGCAAGTGGACTTTAAACTGAGTTTTTAAGGATGCAGAGGATTACAGTGGGCCCTTTGATTTCCAAAGCAGAACTTCTTTTCTTGTCATTCTATGTTATTCTGAGACGCTTCCCATTAACCAATGCCATGGGACCAAAGTTGTGTACAAATTTCAGCCTAAGCATTGGCATGTGACTCAGCTATAACTAATCTCTCAGATGCAAAGTGACAGAGGGTGTTTCTTCCCTTACCCCAATGCCACGTGGGAAGAGCAGGAGAAAATATGACCAACTAGAGGGGTAAGAAGCACTGAAAAATAAAGTAAAAGCAAGTGTCAGATCTGAATATGCCACAGTAGCTTCCAAAGCATATTCTGTGCCAGTTAAAGTGAAATGTGCTTCTGTTACCTGGGATGGGAGTGGGTGGGAACAGTTCATCTATTACAGTAAGCTTGAGGTAAAATGTATATTAAACCAAGGTCCCTCACATGAGTGATTTTCTTTCAATTCTGAATTCACCCATTGTGATTGACGTTACTATTATTCCTATTTTAGAGGTAAAGAAACTGAGACTGAAAGAGATAAATACTCTGTTTAAGATCTCACATGGAAAACATGCTAAACTTACCTGGATGTACTGATTTTGTGTTTGATACTGTATTTCACTCTACCTTGCTGCTTTAAGTTTAAGACTCTGGCTCAAATTTACGCAAGTACAAAACATGCTATTATAAATGTGTATAGCAGAGTAACCCAGGCTAAACCTAGCCTGAGAGTGAGTGCAGAGAACAATGATTGTCCTCTGTTCTGTGCAGGGTATAAAATGGCTTCTGTGCAGAAATGAACATTTTAACGATACCAGATATGTAGCCCTTTGCTCATGAAAACATTTCTAGGACATCTCAGAAATTATGTGATGGGGTTATGTGAGCTGAAGGGGTAGAGGACAAGTAAAAATTGTTTAAGGAGGTTAATGTGAACTCATTTTTTACCCACAGCTTGGTGAAACTTCAACACATTGAAGTTAAATATGTTTTTCTCCAACAACCATTTATGAGACTTAGAAAATAAGCAATGACAGAAATACATTATTGTACTTACTAAAATGAGTTTCCATCTACTGATTTGCTTAATGGGTGCTTCCACCTGGAATAAGAAAATAAGATCCCAGCAAAGAAGGACTGTGTGTCTCACAGGATAGACTTTTGGAATGTTAAATGGCTATGCGGAGGAAAAAGAACTTAGTTCAAATATAAAAGGTAAAATTTCCTGGCTTACGATTTTGACAAACCTATAAATCTAAGTTCCCTCACCTGTGAAATGATAGTATTAATAATTGCCTCTGAGATACATAAAAAGATTTATTAATGTAGTATACACAAATGTGTTTTACAAATGCCATAATAGTACAAATATTAGCATTTTTAATCTTGTTTGTAACGTCTTATTCAATATGATTTTGCTTATAACACTTCTGTAGATTTAAAGTTTTGTTCCAGGTCAAAAAAAAACTTTAATAACTCTTTAATTCTTCAAAGAGAAGCAGTATTGCCTAGGACAAGTCTCTTTTGGGTAAATTTGATATTTCACCACATATATATATATATATTAAGAAGGTCTGGTGGAGCAGTGGTTAAGCACTTAGCTGCAAGCCAAAAAGCCAGTGATCCCAACCCACCATCTATTCCTTAGGAGAAAGACATGGCAGTCAGCTTCTGCAGAGATTCACAGCCCTGGAAACTGTGTGGGGTTACTACAAGTCAGAATCAAGTCAAAGGCCGTGCCTTTGAGATATATATACTACATTCTACGAAGTTGTGTGCAAAACGAATTGACTAAAAGCCAGCTTTAAGAAAACTCTTTTGTTTTAAATGTTCTATATATATATATATATATATAAATAAAATAAAAAATAAACAAACAACACCTTGATTTGGTCACTAGTTATCTTGTCTTTGAATTTCATAAACAGTCCCATTGTATCTGCAGGTTTTGACCATCTCATCTTTGTTAGACTCTAAGAACCAAAGTTCTTCAATCTGTAGGCAAAGCTCAGCTCAGGACATAGACAAAAACAGCCTAACCTGCCAGGACAAAAGGACTTGCCTGTTCTCCAACAGGTGAGGTCTGGCTGCTGAATCCACCACCTGGCGAGGTTGGTTTGTGGCACCCTGGCCTGCATTTTTGTTTCAGCTTTGCAGTCCTCCAAACCCTTCTCTACACCTACCCTTCCCCCAGCGGAGTGTTTGTAGAAACTCTGGGCTGCTCTGCCCTCGGGTTGGAGGGCTGCCCTGACCTGTGATTTGCTGCGGCAGAGGAGTGGAGAAAGGGAGCAAAGCTAATGACCTTCACACTTCCCATCATTTCACTCTTACTATCCTCTTCACTTCCCTAGGATGCACCCCACAGCTTACTTTTCCTCCAAGTCACCAGCTTCTCCTGCTTTTACGTAGAAAAACTTGCCTGGAGTTATTTGTTAATTGTTTTGTTAATTGTGTTAATTGTGTTTTGTTAACTGTGTTAATTGTTTGACTATGATATCACTACAGCTCAGAACTCCAGGTGCCCTAAACAAATACAGGCCCGGTTAGTCACTATCATTCTCAGCCCTATTTAAATCTGAATTTGCTGTGGTCTCCTGCATATTTTGATTTAGACTTTTTGCCACTTCTGTGAGATCCAACCCTTCTCCATAAGAATCTCCTGCTAAACTGTCAAAACAGATTGTTTCTCCTGTTTGTGTTAGCCTAAAGTCTCTACATGATCCAAGGCCAAGAATACACAGATTTTGAGAACTCTCACAGCAAGTAGATGCCTAAAAATAAATTATTTTTTTCATCAGTTAACAAGCTTTAATTATTACAGTAGATATTTCACACATATACAAAAAGAAAGTCATTTTAAATGTTGTACTTTTTATAATAAAAACATAATAATGGTCCTGCAAATACATATGTATATATATAAAACCCATTGCTATTGAGTTCATTCAAATTCATAGATACCCTATAGGACAGAGTAGAACTGCCCCATAGAGTTTCTAAGGAATACCTGGTGGATGGCTACTGCTGACATTTTGGTGAGCAGCTGTGGCACTTAACCACTACACCAGCAGGGTTTCCAAATACATGCACACACACACGTGTGTGTGTGTGTGTGTATGTGTGTGTGTGTGTGTGTGTGTGTGTGTGTGTGCAGAAAGAGAGAAGAGTTCAAAGAGGGAAAATACATTTATCAAGAATGCAGCACAGTTCCTTACATCTAGTTCAGAGCATGTTCATATAAACACAAACATGTATACATCACATTTAATACTTAATAAATCATACCACATCTATGTACTAACTTGCTAGTAGTCATATTGTATTCACTCTCAACAGCAACAAAAATAGGTGATAGTGTACAAAGTCCTGAATAAGAAGACTGCAGAGGTGGTTCTATCCTTACTCTGTTTTGCTAACTTACTGTGTAATCTTGGAGAAGCTCTATGGCCTCTCTGAACTCTAGTACCTGCACTATGAGAGATCTGAACTCAGTGACCTATAAATTCTCTTGATATCAAAAAATCAAAAGGCCTAAAGTCTGCAACATTCTGTTCAATGCTAAAATGCTAATGCAAAATATTTAGCTGAGGCCAAATAAAATTCAGTGTTGTTATTACTATTTGCCATAAGTTGATTCCTACTCATAGCAACCCATAGCACAGAGCAGAACTGATCATTAGGGTTTTCTAGCCTGTAGATTGTCAGAACCTTCCTTCCTCGTTGCAGCCATTGAGTTCAAGCTGCCAACCTTCCAATTATCAGCTGGTCACTTAACCATGCTATCAGCAAGGCCAGAGCACTTTACTAACAACCGACTGAGAAGTAGAAAAGTAAATAGAATTATTTTAATTTAATAGCATGTGGGGGGGGGAGACTATATACATATAACATAAATGGTATGCAGGATAAGTATCAAGAGGAGATGGTATATAACGGGAAAGATAAATTATGCTGTAATATGGGGAATTTAAATGCTAGGCTGGAAAATTTATATTCAATCTGGTACACGCTAAGTAGTTGCTGATGTTTTATAACCATAGTATGGATGTGACTGGAATTGTGCTTAAGGGAGATAAATCTAAATTTATTTTTCAGATCTGTTCCTTTTATTGTAGAAGTGTTTCATTGTCATGTCTACACTGAGCAAGAAGGTGTGCAAGAATAATCTTTCACTGTGGTTTTTTCCTTAACAAGGAGGATATCTGTGTGACATTCTTGTAGGTATGATAGTGGAAAAATTCAGCTGCAGTCTTGTGCTCTCTGTCACTACTAATCCAAACTCAGAGACAGGGATTGAATCTTTTAAGAGAACTTTATTCAGATTGCCAGTGACCTGAGAAGCTGGTGGGTTAGTGCCCCCCAGGTTCAGGTCTGCAGGTTTTCTAGAGGGAAAGGGGAAAGGGAAAGTGGGTAGACAGGCAGGTGTTCAGATTCAAAGGGGCTTGTGGAGGAATATAGCTTCTTTGTCCCAAGATGGTTTGTCCTCAACATTTGGGGACTGGACACATTTGCAGGAATGGTGTTGGTTATCTAGGTAGTGAGCTGCAAATTGGCCTCACTCTCTCTGGTCAGCAGTCAAGAAGAGTAGCTTCAGGGCCTGCAAAAATAATCTCAAAATCGTTATGAGTGCTGGTCAGAAGGGAGGATACAATTTTCTTTCTGTGTCAGCATTCCTTGAGGAAAGGGAGTTTGAGTATTAAGAAAGAAGTTAGCTAAGAATTTTTCTACAGCTATTAACCCTATCAGCACACTATTAACCCTATCAGGTACCCGCATAGGATAGGGGTCAGATGTTCTATGTTGGTCCCTATCTAAGTACTTTTATTCCTAAAATTGTCAGCAGTGTCTGTTTATTTTAATGCCTTCAGTACAGACATCCAAAATGAGTGCTGCAGTGAGAAACTATATTACTATTAAACTTTTCTTTGTTGAAATTTCATGATCTCTGTCATACTAGTCAGAGATCCTTGAGTGACACAAATGGTTTCTACTCCTCTACTAACCTCAGGTTTCATGATTCAAGTCCACCCAGTGGGCCAAAGAAAAGAAGAGGCCTGGTAAGCAGCTTCCATAAGGGTTACAGCCAAGAAAACCCTCTGGGGCAGTTCTGTTACGGTGGTGGCCGTAGAATACCCCATCCATACAGTCCCTCTAAGCTTTCTGGAAGTCGTTCCTGAATAAGTGTATCTTCCCCAAATTATGCATTTCCTGGCACAATTACAGAAGAATAGATTTTATACTATTTCTGCCAATTAATGAGGTGATTTTCTCTTTCCCTCTTTTTTTCTTTAACCATTAGCTATTGAGTTTCTTTTAAGTCTTAGCTAATAAGCTTTCCTGAACTAAGAAATGTACAGTTCTCTTCAGTTTCCTGGCTTGTTCTCTTGCCAGTAGGTGTTTTATTACTTTTTTTAAAAAAAAGTTTGTTTTCCCCTTGTCCTCTTGTCTCTCAGCAGCCCATATGAAATCAGTCATATTACTCAACATTATATGCTGTTTCAGCATTGAGCTTACTCCACTCTGGAGAGGTCAGATTTCAGGAATGATGTGACTTGTGTGTAAAGTGATTGGAGGATGGGAAGGCAAGGAAAAGAGGGAAAGAATGAAGGCATATATTCATATAAGGAATTGGGGTTTCCTTTGGGATGGAACACTATATAAATACATTATTGTTAGTAAAAGTGAAAAACAGGTTAAATTGGAAAACCAGGGGTAAGAAGGACTTTCTGTTTTTAAATATGGAAACAGAAAGAAGCCATACTGAAAATAAAATGGGGTTCCTGGATAGTCAGTCTCCTGTGCTTTTGGTGGGTGGAATTCAATGGAATCCTTTCATAGCCAGAAAAAGTTGGCCACAGGGGCAGCTGACATTGGAAGCACAGCACAGAACTCGTGTTTTGTGGAGTTTATTGACTGCTTCACAAACAGAAGAAATAAACAGAGGACTGGGTTTTTAATTTTAGGATCTATTTGCACCCTGTTAAATTAAAGAACCCAAATGACGTCTGTCCGTGGAACTCCTGACTGTACCAGTGATTTCTCTACTGGCTGGACAAAAGGGGATTCATTTCTGAGCAAGCACATGTCACTTCCTTGTTCATCAGTACCAGCTATCCAGATGAAACACAAAATCATGCTTTTACCATGTTTGTGACAAAGCCACATACACACTTTGTCTCTGTCTGTCACTTAGTTTCAGCACAGTTTTTATAAGTTTATGCCAAGAACAAGTTATGTATGAAAGTCACTAATCATTAGGTAGGTGTGCTAAATTGTGGCTTGAAAGGGGGGTGCTATGGCCACCACTCTCAAAATGAGATCAATTAAATTTTCATATTGCATTTTGTTTTTCAAATGTTTAATGGACACTTTCCATATGTGTCATTTTCTTCCTACCTTGTTTGATATTTTGTTATTTACTGTGCGTCTTCCCTCATTAGAAAAGCTCAAAAAGAGTAGGGACCTTTTCTACATAGAGGACTCACAATTAAGTTCGTGAATTCATCCTAGAAAAAGTGCTTTGAAGTATGGAGTAGGCATATAGCTTCCCAAGGGGAGTACTTTGACAGTGATCTTAGCAATGAGGAATGTGGCACTTTTCCTAGGATGAATTTGCAAACTTAATTGTCAGACCACCTCTAACAATAGCTTTGATGGCTGTTCCAGAAAAAGAGTTCCAAAATTGCTTTGAAAGGTGGGCTAGGCACTGACATCCATGCACACACAGCTTCCCAAGGGAAGTACTTCGAAGGTGACCATAGTGATATTCAGCAATGAGGTGTGTAGCACTTTTTCTAAGATGAATTGGCAAACTTAATCGTCCAGCCTTTTATCTAGGAAACTCTGGTGGTACACTGATTATTAAGAGCTATTACTGCTAACCACAAGACTGGTAGTTTGAATACACCAGGTGATCTCGGAAATCCTATAGGACAGTTCTATTCTGAACTGTAAGGTAGCTACTGAGTCAGGACTGACTTGATTGCAATGGGTTTGGCTTCTTTTTGTTGCTGAGGGATAGTGCTTAAACTAAAAACCCAAATCCACTTTCTGTAACTAGGTAGACCTGTTGGATAGGGGTTTTTTTAGCTATTGTCTTTATGGAAGTGAATCACCAGGCTTTTCTTCCACTGTGGCACTGGTGGGTTCTAGTCACTAACTTTGCAAGGAACTAGGATAGTGCCCGGTACATAGTAATTACTCAACAGGTACTTTTTACAAAAGAGAAGAGTGGTGTACCCCTACACAATTAGTACAGTTAACTTCAAAATGAACTTTTAGCCACAAGTTTTCTCTGGACTCTCTCAGATCTTCCATAAAAGTAATCAACTATTAATATAAAAAATATAACCTTTTACTTGAAGAGCAGTAGGAGACAGTTTGGACTTCTTTCCCTCAAACTGCCTAATTTGTGATAACTTCATGTAGTTTTAAAAATTTAAAGCATTCAGATTATTTGAATACTACTTTAAATCAATGGAAAACCTGGTTGCATAGTGGTTAAATGCTATGGCTGCTAACCAAAAGATCGCAGTCCAAATCCACCAGGTGTTCCTTGAAAACTCCATGGCACAGTTCCACTCTGATCTATAGAGTCACTGTGAGCTGGAATTGACTCGAAAGCAGTGGCTTTTGTGTTTGGCTTTTGGGCCTTAAATATCTAGCTTAACTCTAACTGAAAAGAAGTCTTAATCAGAAGACAGCCCATAATTCCTGAATTTCTTAGTTAAATGTTTCTATTAAAATAATGCTGAAACAAAAAGATGTTGATATTTCATTATCATTCTCTTTTAACTAAGCGGTAATATAAAAATTAAAAAGCAAATTTTAATAGACTGTTTTATTTTAGCCTCAGAAAGATGCAGCACAGCTCAGTGAAGAAAGTTAATGAAGCTTTGAATTGATGATTCACAAGTCTCCATTCTCACTAAAGCTGAGGAGCTCAGTTAGGTTTTGCAAAGAAATTATGTTCACGAAGTTTATTAGTGCTTTCATGTTGTGAAGCCAGCTGTCTAAGATTCAGAAATTTCTTCATAGACAAAAACACATAAGTTTACAATATAGTTCGTGGCTTAGTTATCTAGTGCTGCTTCAACAAAGAAAAATTTATTTCTTCACAGTCTAGTAGGCTATAAATCCAAATTCAGGTCATCAGCTCCAGCAGAAGTCTTTCTCTCTCTGTCAAGTCCAAAGGAAAGTCCTTGTGATAAATCAGTCTTCCCTTGGTCTAACAGCATCTCAGTATAGAAATCCCAGGTCCAAAGGACATGCTCTGCTCCTAGCACTGCTTTCTCAGTGGTATGAGGTTCCTATTTCTTTCTACTCATTTCGTTTATATCTCAAAAGAAACTGGCTTAAGACACAATCCAATCTTGTAGATCCCATCCATAAAACTGCAAAAACTTCATCTTATTAAAGCATAGTGATAGAATTTACACCACAAAGGAAACTCCCAACAACTGACAAAATGGTGGACAACCATACAATACTGAAATTATGGCCCAGAATTGACACATACATTGTTAGAAGAACATAATTCAATCCATGACATTATGTTTAATATAAGGATACTTAGCAGTGCATTGGTTTTAAGAAGTAAGCAGCTAACTGAAAAGCTGGTGGCTCAACCCTGCCACCCTCCCCTAGCTAAGACTTTGTGAGAGAAAGACCGAGTGACCTGCTCCTGAAAAGATTGTAGTCTAAAGAACCCTATGAAGGTAGTTCCACTCTGCCACGTGGAGTCACTCTGAGTTGGAATTGACTCAATTGCACACATCTCATTTACCTTGGACATGTTATCAGGATGTACTAGTTCCTGGGAAAGGACATCATGTGTGATAAAAAGGAAGACCCTAAACTAGATGGATTGACACAGTGAGTGCAGCAATGGGCTGACACATTGCAGCTATGGTGAGGATGGTGAAAGACTCGACTAGGCAGTAAATAGGGTTGCTATGAGTCAGAACTAACTTGATGGCAACCTGTTTTAGTTACCCAGTACTGCTCTAACAGATACGCCACAAAGCGGATAGCTTTAGCACAGAAAAGTTTACTCTTACACAATCTAGTAGGCTGCAAGTCCAAATTCAGGGTGTTCACTCCAGGGGAAGGCCTTTGCTCTTGTCAGCTCTGGAGGAAAGTCCTTGCGTTGCATCAGTTTTTGTTCAAGGAGTATCTTGGTACAGAAACCTCAGGTCTGATGGATGCGCTGTACTCAAGGTACTGCTTTCTTGATGATGTGAAGTTCCCAATTTTCTGCCTGCTTCTCTTTCATTTTATCTCTTGTAAGATGAAAGAATTAAGGGTAGTGCAAGCCACACTCTAGGAAAACTTCCTTTACACTGGAGCGGGGAGGTAACCTTAGGAAGGGATTTACAGTCCCGCCCTAATCTTGTTTAACATACAGCATAGGGCAATCACAAAAAGGAGGACAGTCATAAAGTAACAGGGATCATGGGCCAGCCAAATAGACACACACATTTTGGGGGGCACACAATTCAATTCATGACATTCTACCATTTGCCCCCCAAAACACATTTTTGAAACATGTAACACATTCATCCCATCATAACAAGAGTCATAGCAAAAACATGTTCATCCTGTATGATAACAAAAGCCTTAAATCCGTTCCAAGTTGAAAATACAAAAATGTCTCTACAGCTGTGAAATCGAGAATATAAATTCTCTGCTACCAAAGTACAATAATAAAACAGGCAGGCACAACCTAGACATTTCCATTATAAATGGGAGAATGAAGGCAAAGGGACAACAAACAAATCAACAAAACACACTACATTAGCCCTCAAAACTTTGACAATAATCCTCTGTTTTCTGAGACATTTAACACAATGACCCTCCCCTCCAGACTCTAGGTATTGGCCACACTGTCTGGATTCTGCCTGGAGACCCTATCTCTGTACTACAATTCTGCCTTCTTAGGCCCACTGGGACAGCAACCCTGTCCCCTCAGCTTTAGATGCACACCTAAGCCCAACTGAGTGGCAATTCCACCCTTACAAACTCAGGAAGCTGTGGTTCTACCCTTTCAAACCCCTGAGGTTATGGCCATACCTTTTGAGATGGGTAGCTCAGCTTCTCATTCTGTTTGCTTTTTCAACTTCTGTTTCCTATGGCTTCATGCCTGGGCCACAGGCCTACATCTGTTCTGATGGGCCAAGTGTTCCAAAGCTCTGTAGCTTCACAAATTAAAGTGTCTGGAGGCACTCCACTCTGCCAGGAAGCTTCCTGCACACAGGCACTCAGCTGTCTAACTCTATAGGTCTGCAAGCCTAGCTCCACCAATTCAAGCACCCAGATGCACCCCACTCTGCCAGGAAACTTCTGTACACAGGCATTCAGCTCTCTCACTCTGTGGGTCAGCTCCAGTGCTGTCCTGCACTGTTCTGGTTCTGCTGCTGTCCGTTTGCCTCTCCCCCTGCTGTTTCTCACTATCTGCACCTTCTTTGGTGTTAACAGTTTCTACTCCTTCTTAGTCTTCTATCTATTCAGTTTTAAAACCACTTTCATACGTTAGGTATTTGTTAAAGCAGCAGCACCCCACTCCCTCAATACCAAATTGTCTTAGTCTTGGTTTTCTAAAGAAGCAAAACCAGTAACACATGTATGTACAAGGAAGATTTATGTACAGGAAACATCTTTCACAATTGCAGAAGCTGAACATCTCAAGCCCTGGGACAAGTGTCATGTAGCCATAGGAACTGGTGAACACAAGATTGGCAGATCAGCAACCAAAGTTCTAGATTACCGGTTGTGTGGGTTGGCAAATCCCAAGCTCGCAAGTGAGATTGCACAGTCTCTGCTGACTCACAGAGCTGCAGAGGCTAGTGAACCCAGGATTGGCAGGTCAGGGGACAAGACTCTCACTCGCTGGCTGTAAGGGCTGATGAATCCAATAGCTGCTAGTTCACGTCCAGGAACAAAACGCAAGAACAAAAGAGAGCAGGAGCTGCTGGCAACATGAGCAGATAGGAAATAGGTGGTAGGAGGCAGAGACATGACAACTGAGGAGTAGGAAGCCACCACAGGCCCTGCCCCTGCCACTTGATACAGCAGCCAAACGTGGAGAATCATTGTCCAGTAGAGTTAACACAGTGTTTACCACTATAGCACTTAAGAACATATATACACATGTTTCTGTTGTTAGTTGATGTCAAGATGACTCTTACTCAGGCAACCCCATGTACAACAACAAAATGTTTCCCTGTCCTTGGCCATCTGCACAATCATTGGCATGACTTAGTCCACTGGTGTGTCTGCTGTGTTCCTGAGTGCCTTCTAGACAAGGCGCCTGATCTTCTGGACTGTATTTTGTTGTGGTTCACAGGGTCTTCATGGGCTAATTCTCAAAACTAGAATGCCAAACCTTTTCTGATAGTCTGCCTTAGTCTGGAAGCTCTGCTGAAATCTGTCCACCATGAGTGACACTGGAATACTTATGGCATACCTTCCAGCATCATATCAACACACAAGCCATCACTGCACAACAAACTGACAGAATGTAAAGTATCCCAATAAGTTTCTCTGAAATATGTAACATGTAAAATTAGGATCTCAAGAAAGAAGTCACAAAAACACCTTGAAGTCCTCCACTGCAACCTTATTCCTTTGGTTTCTTCCAGTCAATTTCCCCTCCTTCTTTAGGGTTGCCTTGAGTCAGAATGGACTCAGTGGCAATAGATATGGTCTTTTTTGGTTTTAACTGTAGGAAGGAGCCTGGTGGGCCACAGTCACGGCCAGGAGCTGCCTGATGGTGAAGCTGTTGTGGTAGGTCTTCACTACATCTTAGAAATATGTTTCCAGTTGTTTTTGGTAGATCTGCTCTATGCCATCTGTACCAGTGGTATGTGATATAGATCACTTCCCCATTTCACATACAGACCCTTGCCTTCATGACGACCCCAGCATGTAGGACAGCAGGGAATACCACCCCTTGCTCCTGCTGCTGAAAAGTTGCCTGTCTCCTTCCTCTTGTTGCTTACTAACTCTTACTTGACTATTCTTTCTTGATTATTACAAACTACTCTACGTTATCTTTCTATTCCTCTTATCAGTTACCTAGCTGAAATTATAAATTCTAGTTGCAACTATAGAATGAAAAATGTATCAACACTTCTGCTGATAATTTCATTACTCTACCAGAGCACATTAACAGAATGATGCAGAACCAGGGAGCCTTTTGTTCTGCTGTGCATCAGGATGGTAAGTGAAAGACTGACTTGACAGACGCTAACAAAAAATCTATTTAATTTAACTAAGTTCATGTGAATGTCCTTTTTAATTTAGTTTTTGTTTTTGTTTGAGTCAAGGATTGCGAGGAAAGCTAAACTCTTAACATTATAAAGTGACAAGATTTGAGTTTACTAGTAGAGGCTGAGAGCAGAGGGCCTGGAAAAGGGATTAATGGATAAAAAGAGATAAAAGATATGAAACAACACTGTTGGCACCTGAAGCCTGTAAGGAAAAAGAATATCATGAGGATCAAGTGGTGGAGAGCCTAAATAATGCTTAAAAAACAGGACTTTACGATTAGTTTAACATTGTTCGTGTTGCTTCAATTGAAATACACTCCATTACTCTAGACTAACAGAAAATCTGCTATACACAAATGCTTGGGTTTCAGCAAACTCAGTAGCATGATTTTATTCCACCTCTGTATTGTGTGGCATAAGGAGAAGAGAACAATTCTGGCTGGTGGGATTTGAGTGAAACAGACCTGAATGCAAATGATGTCATAAAAAGTAAATTCCTAGGAATTCACAGCAAGCTAAGTGAAAACACTGAAACACTACCCCAAACCTTACACCTACAGAAACAGACTACAGATCTACAGTCTGAAGCCAAGGTTACTTAAATATTGTTGTCGTTAGGGCCATCCAGTTGGTTCTGACCATAGAGACCCTATGCACAACAGAATGAAGCACTGCACGCTTCTGTACCTTGCCCACAATCGTTTTATGCTTAAACCCATTGTGTCAACCCACATCATTGGGTCTTCCTCTTTTTCGCTGACCCTCCACTCTACCAAGCATGATGTCCTCCTCCAGACACTGAGCTCTCTTGACAATGTGTCCAAAGTATAACACACTCAGTCTCACTACCTTTGCTTCCAAACAGCACTCTGGATGCACCTCTTCTGTAACAGATCTGTGTGTTCTTTGGACAGTCCATGGTACATTCAATATTCTTTTCCACCACCACAGTTCAAAGGCATCAATTCTTCTGACTTCTTTGTTTACTGTCCTGCTTTCATGTGCAGTCATATGATACAGCTGAAAATACCATGGCTTGGGTAAGGTGCACCTTAGTCATCTTTACTTTTTAACACCTTAAAGAGGTCCTTTGCATCAGATTTTCCAAATGCAATGCATCTTTTGATTTCTTGACTGCTGCCTCCGTGAGCATTGATTGTGGATCCAAATAAAATGAAATCCTCGACAAACTCAATCCTTTCTCAACATGTTACTTACTGGTATCTAGATGTTGCTTACTAATCCAGTTGTGAAGATTTTTGCTTCCTTGATGTTGAGGTGTAATCCACACAGAAGGCTGTGGTCACTGATCTTCATCAGTAAGTGTTTCAAATCCTCTTTACTTCCAGCAAGCAGGGCTGTTTCATCTGCATAACACAAGTTGTTAGTGAATTTTCCTCCAATTCTGATGTCTCACTCTTCATATAGGCCAGCTTCTCAGATTATTTGCTCAGTATACAGATTGAAAATGTATGGTAAAAGGATACAACCCTGACACACACCTTTCCTGACTTTAAACCATGCAGTGTCCACTTGTTCTGTTTTTACGACTGTCTCTTGATCCATATACAGATTCCTTATGAGCACAATTCAGTGTTCTGCAATTCCCACTCTCCACAGCATTACCTGTAATTTGTTCTGATCCACACAGTCAAATGCCTTTGTGTAGTCAACAATTTTCTGGTATTCTCTGTTTCATCCAAGATCCATCTGACATCAGCAATGATTTCTCTGGTTCCTCATGCTCTTTTGGGGAATCTGGCTTGAATTTCTGTCAGTTCTCTGTTAAATAGGCACTGTTGAGGACTGAATTATGTCTGCCCCAAAATATGTGTAGCCACATGGCTGGGCCATGATTCCCAGTAGCTTGTGACTGTTCTCCATTTTGTGGTTTTCCTATACTGTATGCTAAAGGATTAGGGTGGGACTGTAAATCCCTTTATAGGATCACCTCCCTGCTCCACTGTAAAGAGAGTTTCCCTGGAGTACGACTTGCCCCACCCTTAATCCTTTCGTTCTGCAAGAGATAAAAGGAAAGGGAAGCAGGCTGTGAAAGGGAAACCTCATTCCACCAAGCGAGTAGTACCAGGAGAAGAGCATGTCCTTCAGACCTGAGGTTCCTGCTCCAAGACGCTCCCTGGACAAAGACGGATGCAATACCGGACTTTCCTCTAGAGCCGACAAGGGGAAAGCCTTCCCCTGGAGCGGATACCCTGAATATGGACTTGCAGCCTACCAGACTATGTAAGAATAAACCTTCCTTTGTTAAAGTCATCCACTCTGGTATTTGTGTTAGAGCAGCCCTAGCTGACTGAAGCAGGTACTGTTGTGGTCACTTTTGAATGATGTTATATAAAATTTTACTTTCTTGTGAAATTAATGATATTGCTCAGTAGTGTCTGCATTCAGTTGTATCACCTTTCTTGGGAATGGACTTAAATGCCTATTTCCAAGATTTAAATATCATATCAATCTAAATAGAGTGCTTCAACCTTTCCTTTTTTCTCGCTCTCTCTTTTTTTTTTTTTTTTTTTGTATTCCAATAATAAGAACTTCCTAAGCTAAGAAGTAGAGGTACAAGAATGAAGAACATTGTATAAACTACGGAGCTTGACAGCTACCTTGGTGTGTTTTGACTATAAATTCTGAGATCAGCATACTAAGTGGTGAGGCTCACTGAGGAGAAGAATCCACAGCATTAAAAGCTTTACCTCAATTCAGAAGAAACTCAGAAGTTGAAAAGCAATGGATTTTTTGTGTAGGAAAGTGACACTCAGAATTGTAAGTTAATAAAACCATTTTCAGAGTCCCTGAACAGTGTAAACCATTAATATTTTCTGCTGCTAGCCAATATGTTGGGGGCTCCAATTCATTCCAAGACATCCTGTACAAAATTCCTGGTAATTCACTTTTGAAAAAATTCTACCCTTAAAGACCCTGTGGAAAACAGTGCTGCTCTGAACACAGGGGATCATCATGCATCAGATCAACTCAACGTAGCTGGTAGAATACCGTTCCACTGTGAGCAGCATGGCTGTTAGGGGAGCAGTTACAAAGACTGCCCATGAACCAGTTCAGTAACAGGATTAGCAGCCCTCTGGTTATCTAATACCCAAGCAGTTCCATTCAAAATTTTCTTCACAGGCCTAGCATCCTTGCCAGTGTAAAGTACGTAGGGGCAAGAAACCACTGCCTAGAAAAATGGAAACTCGGATTCAAGTTAAAAAGACAAAACCACAGGAGGATGACTTTGGTATTTTCTCTGAACTAGTGAAAACATCAGAAACTGCTAATATCCAGAGTTTTCCAGGAAGAAGGAATTGCTTTGCGTAGGGCTTTCCTGCCAACATTTTCCTTCCTCCATTTTTTTAAACAGACTTTGGGATATCCCACATTCTATAAATTCAGTACTTGAATAACCATTTATTTTAATTTTCTAAGTCTCATAAAGGAAGTTTATTTTCCTTGTAATGAAATGCTATAGGTTGGTAACTCTGAGAGTAAGAAAACCAAACGGGGAACAGAAAAATAGTTTTGTGTACCCAGAAGAAAGAAGGAGGAACTTAAAACAATGATAAAATGAACATTTAAGAATATTGTGAATAAGATGAACCACAGTACCTGCTATGACTTATTTTTATAACTCCCTGTGCAAAAGAGCACCTTTTAATCATGTTTGAAAAGACAAGCAAAGTAAGAAGAAATAACGGCTAGCTAAAAAACAAACAAACAAATAAAACATTAGAAAGCACAGAGATCCTTTCCAACACTATTTTCTTTCAATTTCTCTATCAGGATAACCTAATAGTACTACCATTACATTAAAAATAGTATATATTAAAAGCAGAGAAATATAGCCAATATTCATACAGGAAGCTGATGTTCTGGATGGTGCAAACAGATTAGTGTGCTTGATTGCTAAGCAAAATTTGAAGATTTAGGTCCATTCACAAAGATCTGGAGGTATGTTTCTAACAAATCAGCCATCGAAAACCCTACTGAGCACAATTTTACTTTAAAGACATGGGGTCTCCATGAGGCATAATCTATTCAACTGCAACTTCTAACTACTGTGAAAAATTGCAGATTGTCTCAAAAAATTGTCATTTTAGAAAACTTTATATTTTGAAATATTTTTTTATTAATGGAAAAGTTGAAAATACAGTACAATTTATGTCTACCTTTCACCAAGCTTCTTCTAATGTAAATATCTTCCCTAACCATGGCTAAACCAACTTTGTAAAATACTGTTAACTAGATTGTTACAGTTTTCCCACTTATGTCGTGTTTTTCTTCATTAATTCAATTCAGAATACTACACTGCATTTAGCCTCTGTGCTTCTAGTTGCCTCCATTCTGTGATAGTTTTATAAAATATCTCACTACCCTCTCGTAGGATAAACAATATTTTGTATAAAATCCAGTGTAATTTGTAGTGTAACAGATCAACAATAAAATTATTTTAATCTGCTGCATGTATGTATGTTTTCATTCCTTCACTAAGCAAATAGCTTTTTAACATAGAGCTCAACACCCGTGTATATGGGAGCCACAGTGCAGACTAAACTGTCTCCCATCATGGAGCTTACACTCTAGGATTATTAGCAATAAAACTCTAATACTAAAAAATAAATGTGTGTATATTTGTAAGCAGTAAGGAAGTGAAGACTAGAAAGAAGCCGTCTTATACCAGAAATATTTCCAGAGGGAGAATTCTTGAATAGCTCCGGTAAGATGGAAACAACTCAAGGGAGACATGAAAAGCTGGCCAGATATTTTGCCATTTACGGAGACAATTAGGGGGACTTCTTGGAAATTTTCCTCATCTGGAGCATATTTTAGTGGATATTATAAGATACTAGAGTCTATTTCATCAATTTTTAGCCGATGTTCCCCCTCTTGACGTGGAGTTCATGCAGTTAGATCTGTAGAACTACCTTTTCACTGGAATGCTCCCAAAATCAAATTTGCAAAAGTAGGGTACCCATTTAAACAGTGTTACTTCCTGAAGGGTCCCACTGTCCTGCCTCTCACTACCCCATGCTGTCTGCTTGATGATGGGTGAGTGTGGAGACTCAGCGCCCCCCCTTGGACAGCACTGATGCTGCAGGTGGAAGGTGGGAAGAGGAGTGTCGAGTATCCCCGTGTGTACGATCTTGTTTAGTCTCACTGCCGCCACGTGAGTAGAAAAGTTCAGCTGCCTACTGGGTGTTGCTGACACCAGGATGGAAAGAAAGAGAAATACTTACTAGCCTTGAATTTGCACCGCCTTTGTCAATCTCATTGTCTCTGGGTAGGGCTGGAAGTACACCTCGCGAATGCACTGCACTGATACTACTTCAGTAGAAGCACCACCTGCTTCCTCTGGTGGGGAACGGCAACCTCTCAGCTATGTGTTCAACCCTTCTGTCACTACCCCAGCAGGGAAATGGAAGCCTCTCCTGCTTCTGCCGTGGGAAGATAGAAGATCAGTTCTCTGATTGGTCCCACCACCATTCTGTAAGAATAATCAGAGTATCAGCTGTTTCTGGAAGGTAGGGGGTGGGTTGGAGGATCAAATCCCACCACCACCACCACCACCTCTGAAACCATGGGAAAGTTGGTATTTAGCTGGTGTAGGGCAGGCATTGCTACAAACGTTTGCTATTGTTAGATCGTCTTTATTCTGGTCCTCTGACCAGAAGGAAGAGGCTTTTACCAGAGATTTTTCTTACTGTAGCTGTGGGTAGTTCTGAGTTGGAGGTTTCTGTAGTACTCCTCCAGGGAACATGAGAAGTGGTAAGGGAAGTCAGGGAGCTTGCTGTTGACCCTTCCTGAAATCCTGACATCCAGTCAACTTGTTTTTTCTCACCTTTCAGTGACTTCCTATGATTTTTTTATTGTGGTTTTGTTATAAAGGGGAAGACTTGAGATGAATGAGGAAGAGCACTCACTTCCATACACATCCAGTCATCTGTCCATACTCTAGGATGCAGTGGTTTGTTGTTTCATCTTTACACAAATTCATTTACCTGCGTACAACCTGCCTATAGAAAGGATTTGCTTAAAAATCATTACAGTACAGGGAGTATGATGGCTGTCATGGGTTGGACTGTGTCCCAAAATATAAGTGTCAACTTGGTTAGGCCATGATTCTCAGTATTGTATGGTCGTGTTCCATTTTGTGATTGTAATTTACGTTAAAGAGGCTTGGGTGGGCTGTAAAGGGCATTTCCCTGGGATGTAGCCCACACCACTTTTTATCTTACAAGAGACTAAAGGAAAGGGAAGCAAGCAGAAGAACTGGGGACTGCGTATCACCAAGAAAGCAATGCCAGGGTTAGAGCACATCTTTTGGACTCAGAGTTCCTATGCAGAGAAGTTCCTAGTGCAGGGCAAGATTGACAAAAAGGATCTCCCTCCATGTCAGAAGCTGACACAGAGAGAAAGCCTTCCCCTAGAGCTGATGTTCTGAGTTCAGACTTCAAGCTTACAGGACTGTGTCAATTTCTCTTTGTTAAAGCCATCCTCTTGTGGTATTTCTGTTACAGCAACACTAGATAACTAAGACAATAAAAAAGCCAGTCGGATCCAACTCATAAGACAATAGCATTCTGAATTTTAGAGATTTCAGCTTTAATTTGTGATTATTTTCAATCGTGTTCCAGAGAGCTATATTTTTCTTGCAAGGACATGCTTATTTTTTTCTTTAGTGGTTAAGGACTACAGCTGCTAACCATTTGGCAGCTCAAATCCACCAGGTGCTCATTGGAAACCCTATGAGGCAGTTCTGCTCTGTCCTGTAGGGTTGCTATGAGTTGGAATCGACTCAGTGGCAGTGGTTTTGAGTGGGTTTGTTCCTCACTAGTATCTTTGCAAAAATTAAATTGCTTCATCTATTTTATTACATAGAATAATGAATCTCATACACCCAAAACATAACAAAAACTCATGAAATTTTATTAGAATATTTGTGTGTTACCCTATTCATGATTATACACTTCTAGGAATTCAGTTATGCTTCATTAACAGAATAGCAAAAAAGCAAACCAAATTGTCATATAGTCAATTCTAACTAGTTCTTCTAGCAACTCCCCTGTGCAGAAAAGAATTGCACTTCATAAGGATTTCAAGGTTGTGACCTTCTGAATATACATTGCCAGGCCTTTGTTCTAAGGTGTCTTTGGTAGGTTCGAAACTCCAACCATTCTCTTAATAGTCAACTATTCAATTGTAACACTCAGGAACTCACAGGGTACAGAATTGTCTTTTAATTAAATAGTCTCAATACAAACAAGTTTCAGTTCTTATTTTTTGATCAATGCATATTTCTTATTCATTTCTACAGTGAGTATCAGGGTTTTGAAACTAGAAAAAAAGATCCTTTAGCATCTGTTCAACTTTGGAGTCTTGTCAATCTGACACTTTATAACAAATCAAAATAACTTGTTTTTTGTACAGAGATAAGCGGAAATTAATGTACACATTTATCTGTAGATGTTGCAGGCAGACTCAGGACGTGTAGACATCTGCTAAACTTTGACACAGAAATAATGAGCATAAAGACAAGTGTTCCTTGTCTCTAACGGTGGCATTTTCCCCTGAAAGTAAACCTACACCTTGCTGTGTGTTAGGTGTCTGTAAGAAGTCAATACTCTGTATACTTTTATGTACACATTTTTGCATTGTATTGATTTGTTTTAAAAATCCATGGAGGCAATCCTTGCACAGCTATGAATTATGCATGAACATTTCTCACTTTGATTCTTTATTCTAAAAATTCTCAATTTTTAATTTTTTTTTAAAGAAAAGAATTCTGAAATTTCTTCCCTTTTCTTTTTCTTCCTAAACTTTTCTGTCTCTACTCTTTCATCCCAGCCCAGGTTTTCAAATTTATCTGTTTCTTCTTTCCAGCCAAATGCTCCAATGAGTGGTGGGCAAGGCTGCCAGTAAGCAAAGATTTACTCAGCGTGTGAGGACGTGGAAGAGTGTTTGGATGGAGCGTGCCCAGCCTGGCTTTCTCTGGCAGTGCTACACTGCAGGCTACTGTCAAACAGAGCATCATATTGACCAAAAGACCTGGGGAAGAGCCATCATAACCAGTGGAAATTATCTGTGGGTTAGTCTTTTTTTTTTTTTTTTTTTGACTACCGGGAAGGAAGAAATATTCTTTCCTCTCTTTAAGCTTGTTATATTTCTCCATTTGATATAAGAAAAGCGTTTAAGTGGTTTAAACAAGATGATAGTACAAAAAAAGAAATTCAATATAAGAAATAAAGTTTATAATTTGTAAATACTTGTTAGCAAACAGTATGTAAGGGACTTCTTAATTCATATTCTGGTTGTAAAATGTTTTCAAAATCCTCACATGTATTGTGTATTATATGCCAAGTGCTGTAATCTGAGTGGTTTATCCTCTATGGTATTGTAAAGGAATAAAAAGTATGCAGAATTAAAGTAATAATTTGCAAAGAATAACTTATTACCTTTGGTTATGCACAAGTTGTTCTTAATATGTATACATCATGTGTTTACGTATGTATATAGCCTTGTGCACAAGTAACAAAATGCGTGCATACTTGATAGACAATAGTCTACAAATAAAAAATACCTTAAAATGATAACAATGTAAGTAGTCAAAGCAATACTGCTTCATAACTCAGCCAGCCTCTTAAAGGCTACAACAAATTTAGAGTAAATGTTGAATTGAAATGGACCAGTATCCCCTTACATAATCCTAGGTGAGTTTCACACCAGACCAAATGCATGTAGTAACAAGTTCAAGCATTTCATTTGATTATACTGTTTTAATCAAGGAAAGGCATAGTGATAAATTCTCAAAGACACACGATAGACATAACCTTTGTTATATTTACCATACACAAGCCAGCAGGGATTCTGTATCTATAGACCTCTGATGTTACAAACAAGTAACACCATCCAGACTCTTAACCTCTTCTGTATTCTTAGAGTTCTTTTTTTTCTTTTCCCTAGTATGTTTGTCTTGCTCTGTTAACTTGAAGTCTTCCAAATTTCAGCCTAATTTATCAATAAAGAACTGATTCCCATCATTTTTTTGTCTTCCAATTCTTAGATAACCTCTTATGCCTTGAAATCAATGAAAGCTACAAAATTTAACTTCTCAGCAACCTTGCTTCTGGCCATTGTTTCTGTCACACCCACGAGTCTGCAATTACCTGTGGTACAGTTTGGCATCATTTAAGGAATGGAGAATTATCCTCTGCTATGGATTGAATTATGACCCTCAGAAAAATATGTCAGAGTCCTAACCTCCAGTTAACATCTATGAGTGTGATTCTGTTTGGAAATAGGGTCTTTGAAGACATCATTGGTTAACTACATTATATTGCATATGTTGGACTCTCACCCAGTAAGACTGGTGTCTTTATAAAAGAGAAGACCACAGAGATATACAGGGAAAATAGCCATGTGATGATGGACGCAGAGAATATAGGAGGCAGAGCTACAAACCAAGGAATGCCAAAGATTTCCAGGAGCCACCAGAAGTGAGAAGAAAGACATGAAACAGATTATCCCTCAGAATTCTCGGAAGTAATCAAAATGGCCAACTCCCTGATTTCCTGCTCCCATCCTCTAGAGCTAAGATAAAATAAATTTCTGTTCTTATAAGCCACCCAGTTTGTGGCACTTTGTTATGGCAGCTTTAGGAAACTAGTACATCATCCAAGTACAGATTCTGTTTTAAAATAGGTCAAATAGGCCATGTCCTTGGTTTTCCAAACATTAATAAAAGTACTCTCTTCTTTTCTCAAAAGTTTCCCCTTCTTTTCTCAAAAGTTGTTTTCTTCTTCTTTTCTTGCCAGTGTTTTGTTTAATTGTTTCTGGGTGAAATGTTTCTAATAATTTCAGATTATAAAATAATGTAAAATAAATTTTTAACTAGGGTCTGACATAAACTCTGTCTCAAAAACAGAGATCTTCTCCAAAATATAATATCTCCTTTTAAAATTATGTGTTAGAAATTTACTGTTATTAAATTGTTTGACAGTTCATGTAAAGTAGTAGCAGAAAGGTTCAGTTTTACATTTGGGGATATGCAACAAAGATTGTAATATTGTTTTATTTCTTAATGACTATTGTTGATTTACTTTTTATTTTGAATAAGTGTGTATGTGTATTGGGGTGTGTGTGTGTGAGTGATAATTTTAATCATTTTTTAAGTGTACAATTCAAAGACACATTATATTCATCATGCTGAGCAACCATCAATACTGTCATTTCCGTATGTTTTTTATCAGCTTCAACAGAAGCTCAGCACCTTTCAAGCTATAACTAACCACCCCTATGCCTGCACCACCCGCAGCCCCTGGCAACCAGTAACAAATGTCACGGCATGCATTTAAGACTTTTATTTCTCTTATAAAACAATAAACCTGATCCCATTGCTCTGGGCTCCATTCTGATTCACAGCAACCCCACAGGACAGAGTAAACTGTCCGTGAAGGTTTCCAAGAAACAGCTATTGGATTAGAATTACCAAGATTTTGGTTAGCAGCAGAGTTCACACTTCTCTGATATCTGAATAAGATTCCATTGTATATATATGCATATATACCCCATTTTGCTTATCCATTAATCAGTTGGTTTGTTTTCACCTTTTGCCTATAATAAATTACACTGTAATGAATATAAATACATATGTATCTGTCAGAGTCCGTACTTTCGTATCTTTTTTTTTTTTTTTTTTGGTGTTTCAGTCTTGTCGATTTTCTCTCCATCTGGAAGGACTATAACAACTGTAGTACACCCCTCTTTTTAATATGATGGCACCATAGTTTTCATGATAATCACTGGATTATTTCTTTCTGTATTAAAGCTGTGATTGAGTTTGGAGCCTCCCCTAACTGAGTAGAATTCTGGATGATGTGTCATTCTAAAATATAAAGTTAGTGGTTTTGTTCTTCTAAGCCAGAGCCAAGAGCTTCTTCCAGTATTTCTTGTCATTTGGGTTTGGTTTTTACAAAGTCTCTGAGTTTCTGTTTATCTGGGAATGTCTTAATTTCATTTTCATATTTGAGAGACAGTTTTGCAGGATATATAATTCTTGGTTGGAAGTTCTTCTTCTTCAGGGCTTTGAATGTGTCATGCCGCTGTCTCCGTGCCAGCATGGTTTCTGCGGAGAAATCTCATGAAAGCCTGCAGGGTTTCCCTCTGAATGTTAGCTTTGCTTTGAGTCTTGCTACCGTTAAAAGTTGCTGATTATGTTTCATTTTGTTGAGCTTGATTATAATATGTCTTGGAGTCTTCCTTTTGAGAAATATATTGGGTGGCATACAATATACATCTGGGATATCTATATTCTCTTCCTTCATGATTTTTGGGACATTTTCTGTCAGCAGGTCAGCAACAATGCTCTCTGTGTTCTCAGGTGTCTCATCCTATTCAGGAACTCCAATTTATCAAAGGTTGTTCCTCTTAATAGAGTCTCACATGCTTCTTAATGCTTCTTAATTTTTCTTGTTTTTTTTTTTTCTGATTTCTGCTCATGGACGTTGGCATCAGCAGCTCTGTCCTCCAAGTCAGAAATTCTTTTTTCCATTTGTTCCTTTCTGTTTTCTTGGCTTTGAATGGAAGTTTCTATATCTTTGATTTTGTTCTTGATCTGTTGGATTTCAGAGTACTGGTGTTCTATCAGATAGAACAGCTTGCTTAATTTTTCATTTTGTTGTGCTACATTTTGTATAAGGTCTAGGAAGGCTCTATATATAATCCTTTTGTATTCACCTTCTGATGATTTCAGAAAAGTTTCTTCATCTGGAAAACTCCTTGGTTGTTTTGTTTGGGAGCCTTCTGAAAACATGGGTGATTTCTTGTTTGCCACAAGCATCTGTTGTTTTTAGGGTTTCATGTGAGTAAGTAGAGGCTGGGAGAGATACTGTGAGAATGGACTGCAGATGTTTTTCTAGGCTGTCTTAAAATGTAAAACAAAAGGTATCTGACCACTTCCCATGTCATTCAGGTTTTCAGATGTAGAGGTCCCTCTTCCCAAATAGTAAAGTAAGCACCTCTATATCCAACCCCAGATGATACAAACTAATTCAAAATACAGCAATGCTACTGCCCTGTTGGCCTCTGCTGACAGGGCCCGACCTTAGGCTACATTGTATAAACTACTGCTTTTCTGGTAGAAAAGCATTGTCCTGTGGGCAGGCTCTGGCTCCCAGGCTAAGAATTAGGTCCAGCTGCGGCCAGTGTATCTAAGATGGTGCCCTCCACATGATGGGCAGATAGAGGGGCTCAAGGTGCCAAGATGTAGTGGGTCCTTAGCCTCTGTTGCCAGGCCCCCACCATAGGCAACACTATGTAAACTACTGCTTTTCTGTCAGAGAAGCACTGTCCTGTATGCAGGTTCTGTCTGTCAGGCTAAGAATTAGTTCCCACTAAAATCTCCATATCCAACATGGTGTCCTGTACATAGGCACTGCTGGTTCCATACAAACCACTCTTCAGTCCGTGAGAGCCAGGGCTAGCCAGGAGTGGAAGTTAGAGAAAGAGAGGAGGTTTTTTCATTCAGTGGTATGAAGTCCAAATTAACAGCCCTGTGCCGTGTCATGGGGCTCACTCGGTAATGAGAAGGCTCCATCTGATTATCAGTTCCAGTCTTCATTTGCAGAGGGATATAAGGAGGCGTGTGCTTAGTCCGCCATCTTGACTCCCCATACTTTTCTATCTTTTAAGTATCTATCTAGGACTGCTGTTGTTGTCACCATTGTTGTTATTGTTAAGTGTCGTGTATTCAGTTGCAACTCGTAGCAAGCCTATTTATAAACAGAATGAAACTCTACCTCATCCTGCATCACCCTCACAATTGTTGTTAAGCTTCAAACCACTATTGTAACCACTGTGTCAATACATCTAATTGGAGGTCTTCTTCTTTTTCCCTGACCCAAGCATGAAGTCCTTCTCCAGGAACTGATCCCTCCTGATAACATGGCCAAAGGTGAAGTGTCTCTGCCCTCAAGTATAAGGCCTATTCTGGCTGTACTTCTTCAAACACAGATTTGTTCTGTCTTTTTGCCTTCCATGATATATCAATATTCTTCACCAACACTGTGATTCAAAGGTGTCAATTCTTTACGTATCATATAAATATTTCATGTTTAACATTTTACAAATTATCAAATATTCTTCCACACTGGCTACACCATTCTTCACTTGAATCAATAAGTGATACGGACTTTTTCCACATATTTGTCAATATGTTATTTTCTGTGTGTGTACATGTGTGCGTTTTCCCTGGTAATAGCCATCCTAGTAGAGTGAAGTGGTGTCTTCGGTAGTTTTGTTTTTTCATGATGACTTAAAAAGGTGTTAAACATCTTTTTTTGCTCTTTTATGTTGTATTTTTTGCTTACTTTTTATTGGCCATTTGTACATCTTTTAAAGATATGCCTATCTGTTTACCCAATTTTAAAGAGAGTTGTTTGCCCTTTTGTTGTTGAATTGTACGAGCTCCTTATGTATTCTGGATATTAAAAATCCGTCTAATATATTGCTGTTGTTAGGTGCTGTTGAAATGGTTATGATTCACAGAGATCCTGTGAACATCAAAATGAAACACTTCCCGGTCTTGTGCCATGTCCACAATCAGTTTTATGCTTTAGACCACTGCTGTGGCCACTATGTCAATCCATTTTGTTGAGGGTCTTCCTCTTTTTCACTGACCCTGCACTCTACCAAGCATGATGTCCTTCTGCAGGAATGGATCCCTCTTGACAACATGTCCAAAGTCTATAAGATGTAGTCTTAACATCTTTGCTTCCAAGGAGCACTCTGGTTGTGCTTCTTCCAAAACAAATCTGTTTGTTCTTTTGGCAGTCCATGGTACATTCAACATACTTCAACACCACAATTCAAAGGCATCAATTCTTATGTGTTCCTTGTTCATTGTACAGCTTTCACATGCATATGATGTGAATGAAAATACTGTGGCTTGGGTCAGGCACACTTTAGTCTTCAAGGTGACGTCTTTGCTTTTCAATACTTTAAAGCAATCCTTACAGCAGATTTTCCCAATGCATTGCGGCTTTTCATTTCTTGACTGATGCTTCCATGAGTGTTGATTGTGGATGCAAGTAAAATCAAATTCTTGACAACCTCAATCCTTTCTCCATTTATGATGAAATTGCTTACCAGTTTAGTTGTGAACATTTTTATTTTCTTGATGTTGAGGTGCAATCCATACTCACGGTTGTGGTTCTTGATCTTTGTCAGTAGGTATTTCAAATTGTCTTCACTTCCAGCAAGTAAGGTGGTGTCATCTGTGTTACACAGATTGTTAACAAGTCATCTCCCAATCCTGATGCCTTGTTCATCTTTGTATAATCCAGCTTCTTTGATTATTTGTTCAGTATACAGATTGAAAAGTTATGATGAAAGGATACAACCCTGATGTACACTTTTCCTGACTTTAAACCATGCACTGTGCCCTTGTTCTGTTCACACAACTGCCTCTTGATCCATATACAGATTCCTTAAGAGCACAATTAAGTGTTCTCAAATTCCCATTTTATGCAATGTTAGGAATAATTTATTCTGAATCACACAGTCGAATGCCTTTGCATAGTCAATGCAACACTGGTAAACATCTTTCTGGTATTCTCTACTTTCAGCCAAGACGCATCTGACATCAGCAATGATATCCCAGGTTCCATGTCCTCTTCTGAGCCTAGCTTGAATTTCTGGCAGTTCCTTGTCAATATACTGTTGTAGTTGCTTTTAAATAATCTTGAGCAATAATCTTGCATATGGTATTAATAATATTGTTCATTAATTTCCACATTCGGTTGGATCATGTTTCTTTGGAATGGACATACATATGGCTCTCTTCCAGTCAGTTGGCCAGGTAGCTGTCCTCCAAATTTATTGGCCTAGATGAGTGAGCACTTCCAGCACTGCACCTGTTTGTTGAAATATCTCAAATAATATTCCATCAATTCCTAGAGCCTTGTTTTTTGCCAGAGCCTTCAATGCAGCTTTGACTTCTTCCGTAAGTACCATTGGTCCCTTCTTCCCTCAGTACTGTTGGTCCCTGATTGTATGCTACCTCTTCACATGGCTGAAGACCAACCAGTTCTTTCTGGTATAATGATTCTGTGTATTCCTTCCATCTTCTTTTGATGCTCCCTGAGTTTCATGGTTTTCGTTTTCGTTTTCTGTTTTGTTTTCTTTTTTTGCCTTTGCTATATTTTGAGTTAATTCTCATATAGGGTATATGGTTCAGTAATTTGTAAAAGGTTCACTAATTTGTAAATTTGTAATTTTTTGGCCTTTGATGTATTTTGAGTTCATTCTCATATAGGGTATATGGTTCAGTAATTTGTAATTTCCAAAAGGGTTCATAGGCTTTATATTGGAAGACAATGTGATATTTTGTTCATTTCCTGTGATCACATAATGTTCTGATATTAATAATAGGTAAAATCATGGCTATATCATTTTTTTCAATAAATGCAATGACAGTTGTCTATATTACTGAGTCTAATAGTACCTTATAAGACTCCTGGAAACACTGGTGACTTAGTCGTTAAGTGGTACAGCTGCTAACCAAAAGGCTTGCAATTCGAAGCCACTGGGTACTCCTTGGAAACTCTATAGAGTAGTACTATTCTTTCCAGTAAAGTCACTATGAGTTAGAAATTGACTCCACAGCAACAGATTTGGGTTGTTTCGTTATAAGACTTTTAATGAATGTTTTGAATGAAAAAGAATAGTACTGATGTTTGAAACATAAGTGACAGATTTGATTTTCATATCATCTGGAGCATAGTGGACATAATTTCAGCCTAGACAAAATCATTTAATTTGTCTACACTTTGCTCTTGCCAGTTGTAAAACATAAGCACCTACCTTGTGGGATTTTTGTCAGATTAAAATTAAATAATAAATGTGAAAAAAGTCCTTAAATTGTAAGTTATTATCGGAATTCAAAAAATTAAAAGCTCTATTTCTGTCAAGTTGATTCCAACTTTTACTGACCTGTCAAGGATGGAACTATGTCCTCCCAAAAACATGTGTAGCAATTTGGATGGGCCACCATTCCCAATATTTTGTGATTTTCCTATGGCAGACATCCTAATCTGTGCCTATGGCTAATAGATAAAGTGGTTATTTTAAAAGAGGATTTGCGTGGGACTGCAAAACCCTTGCTAACGAAGTTTCCCTGGAGTGTGGCTTGTATCACCTTCTATCCTTTCATCTTATGGGAGATAAAAAGAGAAGCAAGCAGAGACTCTCACATCATCAAGAAAGCGGCACCAGGAGTACAGCATATCCTTCAGACCTGAGGTTCCAACACCAAGATGCTCCCTGACCAAACACTGATGCAACACAAGGACTTTCCTCCAGAGCTGACAATGAAGGAAAATGTTTCCGTGGTGCAGACACCCTGAATTCAGAATTGTGGCCTACTGGACTGTGTAAGAGTGAATATTTTTTTGCTAAAGTCATACACTTGTGGTATTTCTGTTGGAGCAGTACCAAACCGCTAAAGCATGACCCTACACCCATTTCTGTCAAGTCTATTCCAATTCATAGTGACCATACAGGACAGAGTATAACTGTCCCATAGGGTTTCCAAAGAACATCTAGTGGATTCCAAATGTTGACCTTCTAGTTAGCAGCCAAGTTCTTAACCACTATCAGTCTATCTACCCATCCATTCACCCATCCATCCACCCACCCATCCATCCACCCATCCATCCACCCACCCATCCATCCACCCACCCGCCCGCCCTCCCGCCCACCCACTCGCCCATCCGTCCGTCTGTCTGTCCATCCCATCCATCCATCCATCCACCCATCCATCCATCCATCTCTCTCTGCCTCTTTGTCTGTCTATCAGCTACCTATCTGACTATATTTATTTTAAATATAGGGAAGAGTAATAGGCTATTAAAAAAGGACAGGCCTTGTTCACTTCCTTATTATCACACCTTACAGGAAATAAATTCATAGTAGGTAGACGACAACCATTTGCAAATAAAATGAACGTTTCTTTCTCATGGTAGATAATTTACAAAAATACCCATTAAAAATGTCTTGCTTCAGAGTACTCATCTGTAATACCTCACAATAAGAAATGGAGTAGACTTCCCTTCCCCTTGGTTATTCTCACTGACTTGTCATATATTAGAAGTAATTTGAAAAATTCACCAGAAAACATTCCAACAATATTCTGCTTTTAGTGTCATTGTTGTTGTTAGATGCCTTCGAATCAGTTCTGATTCATAGCAACTTTACGGTACAACAAAAGGAAACACTGTTCCATACTGTACCTTCCTTAGAGCCGTTTATATACTTGAGCCCATTATTACAGTCATGGTGTCAGTCCATCTCATTGAGGGTTTTCTTCTTTTTTACTGACCTTCTTCTACTTTACCAAGCGTGATATCTTTTTTCCAGGGACTGATCCCCTGATAACAAGTCCAAAGTATGTGAGACACAGAAGATTCTTGTTTCTAAGGAGCATTCTTGCTATACTTCTTACAAGAAAGATATATTGATTCCTTTGGTATTTCACATGTATTCAATATTCTTGGCAAACACTGCAGTTCAAATGTGTCACTTCTTTGGTCTTGCTTATTCATTCTCTAGCTTTCACATGCATATGAGGCAATGGAAAATACCATGAGTCAGGTGCCATTTAGTCTTCAAAATGACATCTTTTAAAAAAAAATGCTTTAAAGAGATCTTTTGCAGAAGATTTGACCAATGTAATACATCTTGACTGCCCCTTCCATGGGTGTTGACTGAGGATCCAAGTAAAATGCAATCCTTGATAACTTCAATCTTTTCTCTGTGTATCTTGATGTTGCTTATTGATCTACTTGTGAAGTTTTTTTTTTTTTTTTTTTTTTTTTTTTGATGTTGAGGTATAATCCGTACTGCAGGTTGTGGTCTTTGATCTTGATCAGTAAGTACATCAATTTCTCTTCACTTTCAGTAAGGAATGTAATGTTATCTGCATATTTCAGATTGTTACTGAGTCTTCTTCTAATCCTGATACCCTGTTATTCATGTAGATAGTCCAGCTTCTTGGATTATTTGCTCAGCACACACCTCTCTTGAATTTAAACCACACAGTATCACCCTGTTTATCTGTTAGATAAACTGCCTCTTGGTTTGTGTGCAAGTTCCTCATGAGCACAATTAAGTGTTCTAGAATTTCCATTCTTCACAACATCAACCATAATCTGCTATATCCCACAGAATTGAATGTATTCAACTATATATGTGGACCATGCCAGATGGAATATGCTGGCATGAAATCAACAGCATCTGTGGAAAGAGACAATGGAAAAGCTTAATACATCAGTCAGGACATAGGGCCATCTGTGGAACAGATCATCAATTGTTCCTATGCAAGTTCAAGTTGAAACGGAAGAATATTAGAACAAGCTTACAAGAGACAAAGAATGTCCTTTAGTATACGCCAACAGAATTTAGAGACCATCACATGAATAGATTTGACATGTTGAACACTAATACTGAAGACCATATGTATTGTAGAATGACATCAAAGATATCATACATGATGAAGATAAGAGATAATCTAGAAGATAGAAAAGATCAAAATTTGTTCTTAAATGTAGAGTAGCTAAAGTAGAAAGAAGAAATGACAAAGTAAAAGAGCTTCACAGAGCATTTCAAAAGACAGCTCAAGAAAACAAAGTATTTTAATGACATATACAAAGACCTGAAGATAGAAAAACAAGAGAAAAACTCACCATCTCTCAAGCTGAAAGAATTGAAGAAAAAAATTTGAGCTTCAAGTTGGAACTTAAGGATTAGACAAGGAAATTGTTAAACAATGCAGGAAGCATCAAAAGAAGACGGAGGGTCAGGATACCAAAAAAGAGTTGGTGAACATTCAACCATTTCAGGAGGCAGCATATGATTAAGAGTCAATGGTACTGCTTTTAGTAGACTTGCCTAAAAAATTCACACAGAATGTATACCAAGAGAGGAAAATATGTAGTAAAACAACACAAAACTATCAAAATGATGCATTAATAATATCAAACAAAATCCAGAGAAAGAGAATACATGAAACACGTATGGCCATTGTAATAAATTGGTAAACTTTTCAATGAATTCTATTTAGTTACAAATGCTATGTACCAAAAGAATACAGTCTCTAGTTTAAAAATAAAAATAATAACCCTATCAAGTACTATATTCCAGACACAGTTTTAAACATCTTGCATGTATTAACTAATTTATTACTTGAAACAGTGCTATGAGGTAAATATTATTAATATCTTTACCTTATAAAGATGGAATTTTGAGAAAATTTAGCTTACTTGTCCAACATCACACAGCTAGTAGGTTGGGGTGTCAAGATTGGACTCTACCACTACTCAGAATTAAAGCTTAATGCAGTCCAACAGAAAGAGAAGATGCATATGAAAATCTAAATTTTCTAAATTAAATAAGTGAAAACAAACAGATGAAATTAATTTCATACATAATAGTAATAAATTTAAAAATAAATTAATAAACCTACTGATAGTAGTAACAAATTAATAAACTTGTCTTCGGTTTGGTTTCGACTAATAGTAACCATATAGGACAGAGTAGAACTGCTCCATAGTGTTTTCAAGGGTGGTCGGTGGATCTAAACTGCTGATCTTTTGTTTAGCAGGTGATGTGTTAAGCTGCTACACTACCAGGACTCCATAATAATTGTGTATATATCTTATTCAATCAAATTTGTATAAAATACTATCATTTCAGCATGTAGCCAATATAAAAATAATTAAATCTGATGTGTATTTTATACTAAAACACATTTCAATTTAAATAAATCATTTTCACTGAAAATATTATTTTTAACTTTATGAAAAACTAGATTTGCCAAGTGCCAAGTGCCGTCGAGTTGGATCCAACTCATTTACGTGCTTCAATTGTTCAAAATACATTTAAAAATTTGCAACAGTTTGAGAGTTAGTTTTTAAACTCAAATTGAAAAAAAAATTAAATCTATTTCTTCAGTTAAACTAGACATATTTCACATGTTTAATGGCCACATGTAAGTACTAGACCAGATATTCAACCCTACATTTGACTGACATTTCTCATAGCTCATTTATCTCTTGACTCCATGGTGGCTCCATGGTCCAGAGTTTGTCCTCTAATTTAAAAGTTAGGTGTTTGAATGCACCAGTTGGTTCTTGCAAACCCTATAGGGCAGTTCTATTTGGTGACTGTGAATCATAATCCACTTGACTGCAAAGGATTGTTATTTGTCTCTATTCATATTTGTCAATGTGAACTGGTATTGAATTGATGACAAAGAGTTTGGTTTGATTTGAGCAGCCAAAGGATCCACTAACCGACTTAGAATCTGCCTCACTACACATAGCATATGAGTCAATTATAGGCTTCTATCATCTAATCGAGGCAAAGAACAAACTCCAAGAATTCTGATATGGGATCTGTAGATGGGGCATTTTTTCCATCTGATTAATTTTTGGCACCAAGAAAAGAAAGATGGCAATTTTCACTTCACTTCATGTTTAAGGCCTAATTGACTAGAAAAGGGTACTTAAACCATATTTTTGTTTTCCTCTCAGAGTCCAGAGTTTTTCATTTCTTTCTTTTTTTAGTATTTCAGTATTTTATACTCTTCCATAAAGCCAGGTAAAAATGTTTATACACTTTGAATTTGTTTATTGTAAAAAATATGAAAAGCTACTGTGAGCTCAGAGCATATTAAAATCCATATTTTATTCATTTCAGCAATATTTGTAAAAATTAGAATTATGGTTGTATGTATCTCAGCATATTTATTTATTCAGTTAAAAGTTATTTGTTCAGTTACAAAACAATCCCTAGCACATGTTTGTTTTTACTGCTACATTACTAGCTTAACAAATATTTGTTGAATTAACAAATAGGCAAAAATATTTCAAATAGGCATATGCAGACAGGGAAACTTATTGAAACATAGAAAAGAAAAAATCCAGGTGTTCATCTGGCTACTAGCGAACCTAGTAGCTAAACATCATTAAGAGATTGCCTTATCTTTGCGCATCCCTTGGCTCTGCTGTCTTCCTTGTTGGCCTAGCTGTCACAGAGAGGTACATGATAAGGCAGCACCCAGCAAATCTAGCTGATTGATGTTAGTTAATCTCTACAGAAAAAGAAATACAAGCATACTTTCAAGATACTGAAGATAAGGTTCCAGACTTCTATAATAAAGTGAATAATGCAACAAAACAAGTCCCAGCAAATATTTTGGTTTCTCAATATATTTGAAAATTATGCTTACCTATACCATAATCAAGTGTTTTAGTCATCTGGTACCACTCCAACAGAAATACCACTTCTAATCTATTAAGTGTACAATATTATGTTTCAAATAACAATGTACATATACCTTAATTTAAAGATACTTTATTGCTCAAAAATGCTGATCGCCATCTGAGAACCTTTAGCTAGTAGTAATCTTTCTGCTAGTGAAAGGGCTTGTCTCAGTGTTGATGTCTGCTAATTATAGATGGAGGTTACTGAAGGTTGGGGGTGAAAATTTCTTAAAATAAGACAACAAAGTTTGTTGTATCAATTGATTCTTCCTTTTTTGAAAGATTTCTCTGTAGCATGCACTGTTTCTTGATGGCATTTTACCCACAGTGGAACATCTTTCAAAACTGAGGTCAATTCCTCTCAAACCCTGCAGCTGCATTATCAAATAAGTTTGTGTAATGTTCTAAAATCTTTGTCGTCGTATCAACAATGTTCATAACATCTTTTCCAGGAGTAGATTCCATCTCAAGAAAGTGCTTGATTTGTCCATCCATAGGAAGCAACTCCTTATCCATTAAAGTCTTGTCATGAAGCTGCAGCAATTCAATTACATCTTGAATCTCCACTGTTTCTCTTGCTATTTCTACCACATCTGCAGTTACTTCCTCCATTGCAGTTTTGAACTCTTCAAAGTAATCCATGAGGGGTGGAGTCAACTTCTGACTCCTGTGAATGATGATATCTTGTCGTTCGTCTATGAGTAATGAACGTTATTAATAGCATCTGAAATAGTGAATCCTTTCCAGAAGGTTTTCAATTTACATTGCTGAGATTTATCAGAGGAATCACTATGTATGGGAACTATAGACTTATGAAATGTATTTCTTAAATAATAAAACATGAAAGCCAAAATTATTCCTCGACCTACTGGCTGAAGAATGTGTTTTTTAGTGGTGGTTGTTTTTTGTTCTTTTTAAAAGTGAATGTGTTTAGAAAAAGAGTCAACAATTCACAGCAACCCTATAGGGGAGCGTTTCCCATAGAGTTTCCAAAGAGTGTTTGGTAAGTTTGAACCACAAATCTTTTGGCTAGCAGCTATGACTCTTAACTACCATGCCACCAGGGTTTCCAGGCATCATCTTTTTCATATCCATCAGAGCCTTTAGGTGAACGAAAACCAAATCCACTGCTGTTGAGTCAATTCCGACTCAAAGCTACCCTACAGGTCAGAGTAGAACTGCCTTGTAGAGTATCCAGGGAGCATCTGGCAGGTTTGAGCTGTGGACCTTTTGGTTTACAGATGTAACATTTAACCACTATGCCACCATATTTTGAAAGGAATCCTTTTTCTTCCTGAATAGTAGGCTTAAAATATTCAGTAAAGTATGTTGTAAACAAACGTGTTATCACTCAACTTTGTCATTCCATTTACGGAGCATAGGCAGAGTAGATTTGACATAACTCCTAGAATTTTCAGAATGGTAAATAAGCCCTGGCTTCAACTTAAAGACACCAGACGCATTAGCCCCTAGTAAGGCAGTGAGCTGTCCTTGAAAGGTTTGAAGCTGACTTCAAATTGGTGTTGACTTCTCTCACTATAAAACTTCTAGAGGATATCTTCTGCCAATATAAGATTGTTTCTTCTACATTGAAAATCTTTTGTTTAGAGTAACCATTTTCATCAATTTTATCTAGATCTTCTGGACAACTTGCTGCAGCTTCTTACACCAGAACTTGCTTCACTTCAAACTTTTTTTCTGAAGCTTCCTAACTTCTCTCAGCTTTTGTAGAACTGAAGAGAATCATGGTCTTGCTCTGGATTATGCTTTGGATAAAGAGGATGTTGTGGCTAGTTTGATCTTTTATCCAAACCATGAAGCTTTCTGTATATCAGCAATAAGGCTGTTTTACTTTCTTATCACGTGTCTTCAGAGGCATAGTACACTTAATTTCCTTCAAGATCTTTTCATTTGCATTCACAACTTGACTAACTGGCCAAGAGTCTAGTTTTTGGTCTGTCTCAGCTTTCATCCGAATACTTAGAGGCCATTGTAGGATTACTAATTGGCCTAAATGCAATAGTGTTATGTTTCAGAGGACAGACAGGTCTGAAAAGAAAGAGGTGGAGAAATAGCAGTCAGAACATACACATAACATTTATTAATTAAATTCTCTACCTTACATGGGCCTGCTTCATGGGGCCAGTAACATCAAAATAATTACAATAATAACATCAAATGTCACTGATCACAGCACAGTAACTGATATAGCAATAATGAAAAAGTTTGAAATATTGTGAGAATTATTAACATGTGACAGAGAGACACAAAGGAAGCACATGCTATTGGGAGGTGGAGCTGATAGGCTTATTGGACAGAGTTGCCACAAACCTTCAGTTTGTAAAAAAAATGTAACTACCTTCAAAGAGCAATAAAGAACAGCATAATAAAATGAGGTGTGCCTGTAACTGATTTTTCAAAATAATTAGAAACAAAAGTTCCAGAACATTTTTCATGTTTCCTTCACTAAAGATTTACTTTGGCCAGAGATCTGGAAAATAGTTTTTCCTGGCCTACCCTAGGATCCTGTGGGTGGGTTCAGCCCCCATGAACTGCATGGACTGAAAGTGGAAGAAGTTATTCTCCAAAGTAAAAATCAAGATACCATTATCAGAAGAGGAATAAGGGAAATGATGGCTATACAAAAGTACAAAACACCAGTAAGATATATTTAGTGATTTATAACCTCTGCAATAATTATTCCATTTTCCTCTGTGGTGCAGTGAATTATTTAATATGATCCTTCTCACCATAACTTTGTAACTCCTACCAAATGACTGGGTAGGATTATGCAAATGAGGTGTTTGTGGCCCACCAAGAGGGTTAGATAGCTTATTTACAATGTAAATAAGGTGCATGTCACCCTTCCAGGAGTGGCACCATGCAATAAGATATATGGAGTGCTAAGGAGGGAATTGATCAGTTTTGCCATCCTGCTAGGCTTAAAATGAGTCATTCTGGAGGCAATAAGAGAGGATATCACCACTAACAAGAAAGAAGAGCTAGAAAAGGGGCACATCTTTTAGAAGGAGAAGCTCCTGGATCCAGGGGACCTAGAAATAGAGAATACAGAAACAGTTGTATCACTGAATACTGCAAGAAGTGGATAGCAGAGGGATAGTGGTGAGGCAGGAGACTTGCAGGAAGCGGCATGCTGTGCTTCCCCATTCACAGATTGTGGAAGTTGAATGCCTTAGGACAGGAAGCTTACTGCTGGAGTAGTGTGCCTCTGGGTACCTGGTAGAGCTAGAGCCGAGTACTCTCAACTTGAGGCTTGCTGCCAGAGTTAGGTATTCAGAGCACCTATCAGGAAAGCTAAAAGAGCTTTCTAACATTTCCTGAATCAGGGCAGGGACTGAGGGGTCAGAGAGAAGTCTGAAGGCACAGCTGAGAAGTGATTATCCCGATTGAAGAGCTGTATCCAGAACATTCCTGAACCTGAATTATAACCTATTATTTCCTTAAGAAACCTCAGAATTGTGAGTGTAGTCTATGAGTTCTGTGTGGCCATTACAGTGAATTATCCAAGCTAACAGAACTACAGAATGCCGTAAGAGGGATAGTTGTCAGAACTGGTAAACTATTTGAAGGGCAGAGGCAGGTCAGACCTCTGCCTCGTAGGAATCAGCCTTGGGTTGTTGATCTTGTTTCTCCTTCCCCTCAAAAGTTAGAGGAGGTCAGGAGCTCCCCCTACACCATTTTTAAATCTGCAAGGGTCCACAGTCCAGAGGCTTGGAACCATTGAGTAAATTCAGTAAATTCTAGGAATATTTAAGTAAAAGAGGATTTTTCTCATTAAGTTAGTCCCCTTAAGGAATGCTACAAGGTTTTCCTGACCACTGATACAGCTGAAACTACTGTAGTGGGCTCTAGGAATATCACTGAAACCATTTAATAAAAAATATGGAAATTATGGTGGCAGGAACTAGGATTATAACCAAAGGCCAAAGCATATTAGCACCCAGTGTTATACCTGTGCGACTCAGACTGGCCTGTTTATTGGAAACTTACTTATAAATGACTTTATACTTCATATGGAAGTAAAAACAAGTGAGACAAGTTGGGAGATTTTTTAAAAACATCAGAAATTAGCCATACTGAACATTAAAATATATTACAAAGCAAATTAATTAAAAAACTGTGCAAGTACTGGCTGATAAGTAGATAAATGGATCATAAGAGAGACCCAGTAGTCATATCAAGCACTTATGGACATTTAGCTTAAATACAGCAGTATTTTTAAGTTTGTGTGGAAAAGATGAATTATTCAGAAACAGTATTAGGAAAGATGGATAGCCATTTGGAAAAATATAGCTGGATTGCTCCTTTGAAGCTTCCATCTTTATACCAAAATAAATTTTAGATTGATCCAACATTTAAGCATAATAAATGAAAGCTTTAAAGTGCTAGAAGAAAATATTGAAGAGTTTTTTTTTTTTTTTAAACACATGTTTGGAATAAGAATGGCGTTTCTAAACAAGACATGAAATTCAGAAATTATTAAGGAAAACGTTTAAAAAACTCAATAAAGTGCAAACACAAAAGAAAAAATAGTTGAGGAGAGTATCTGAAAATTGATAAAGGAGTGTTTATTTCTTGATTAAGACATATTAACAACATTTAACAGTTAATATGCAAGTACGTAGACATCCATAATACACAAAAAAAAGCGTGCATACTTGTGTTTTATAAATGCCCATGAAATTTAGTTTAATTTAGAAAAGAATTGGGGTTCACAGTAAGAGACTTTCTTTTCATGCTGTATTTTTTGGAACTTCATAATTTTTTTAAAATTGTTTTCATATATTATTTTAACTTTTCTGTACAAAATACAGTTTATGAAAATAAACATTTGTAACCTTCTATTTTGAGCTATGTTATAATAGCTTTTTTTGAACTAGCCTTTCAGAAGAAGACAACTGTAAAAATTTAAAAAACTGTATAAAACATATGTTTAAAGGTTTTAGAAATCAACCAAGGTAAACCATTTGTTAGACTTGGAGGGCTGTGTTATGGACTGAACTGTGGTCCCGTCCCCTCATAAATATTTGTCAACTTAGCTAGACCATAATCACAGGATTGTGTGACTGACATTCTGTCATCTGATATGATTTTCTTTTATGTGTTATAAACCCTACCTCTATGAGGTCAATAAGGTGGGATCAGCGTAGGTTATGTTAATGAGGGAGAACTCAATATACAAGATCAGGTTGTGTTTTAAACCAATCCCTTCTCAGATGTAAGAGATATATAAGAATCAAGCAGAGAAGCTTGGGGACCTCATGCCTCTAAGAAACAAAAATCAGAAGAAGAGTGTATCCTTTGGACCTATGGTCCCTGCACTGAAAAGCTCCACATCTGGGAAAGATTGATGACAAGGACCTTTCTCTAGAGTCAACAGAGAGACAAAGACTTCCCCTGGACCTGGCTGTCTGAATTCAGACTTCTAGTCTCCTAGACTGTGAGAGAATAAATTTGTCAAAGCCATCTATTTATGGCATTTCTGTTACAAGGACACCAGATACCTGAGAAAGGCTATAATCTGTGACTTTTTTACTGAAGTAATTTTCCAAATCCAATAGAAGGAGAATTAAGAATAGGCAGAAAATGGAAGTTTGACTGCGCTGAAAATATGATCTGTGGGCTGCTGTAGTGATGAGGGTTTGAAGGGCAAAAACTAGGAGAGAAGGAAGCTGCAGACAGAATCCAGATGTTGCCATGTGACTATCCCTAAATCATGACTGTCTTCTAAGCTTCGCAATTATGAGACTGCAAACAAATAACAATAAAAACAATTTGGAGATTAAAAAGCTGAAGAAGGGACGGCACAAGGCATATAGTGTTGGGAGAGAAGATAGAATTGAACCCTCACAAGAAAAGGTGGCCTTGATCACCATGTGTTTTAGAAAAGAATTGGGGTTCATAGGAATAAAAAACTAGTAAAACACATAGATAGAGAGAGAGAGATTTATGTTAAGAAAATGGCTCACACAGCTGTAGAGGTTAGACCATTCCATTTGCTGGTCAAGATAGAGGCTTCTCCTAATTCATGTAGTTGTGGGGGTTGATGAGCCCAAGATCAGTAGGTCAGAGAGCAGGTCTCTTTCTCACAGTCTTCGAAGACCAACTGATCCCAAGATTTGCAGGTAATACTTCAGGTAAACTCCTAGATTAAGTCCAAGAACTAGAGGCAGATGAACAGGAGCCAGATTCAGGGTCTAGAAGAAGCAAAAGCCCAGAAGCCCTGTCAGAATATCCACTTAACATTCAATGCAGGCCACACAGCTAAGGAAATTCCTTTTCCACTGATTGGCTAATCATAACAGACCCCATTGTGGAAATGATCACATTATACAATTGCCCTAGGTAGTAACTGTCAAACCACTGAAAATCACGGCCTAGCCAAGTTGTCATACAACCCTAATCATCATACCACCTAAAGCTTTTTTTGACACAAAGACTTTTCTCCAGAACCGACAAGGAAGAATGCCTTCCCATGGAGTGGATATCCTGAACTGGATGGTGTAAGAAGAAACTTTTCTTTGTTAAAGCCATCCACTTTGTGGTATTTCTGTTAGAGCAGCTCTATATGACTAAAACTGAATTTGGTACCAATAATAGGGTGCTGCTTTAACAAATATCTAAAATGTGAAAGTAGTTTCGAAACTGTGAACAGATGGAAAATTCAGAAAGAACCAAGAACTTTTAGCATCAAAGAAGACTCAGATGGTGAGAAACAGCAGAGGACCAGTGACAGCAGACAAGCAGCAGAACCAGTGCAGCACATGAGACAGCACTGAAGCTGACCCGCAGAGTGAGAGACCTGAGTGCCTGAGCACAGAAGTTTCTCGGTGGAGTGGGGTGCCTCTAGGCATTTGAATCAGTGGAATGAGGCTTGCTGACCCACGGTTCAGGAGAGCTGAGTGCCTGTGTATTGAGGGCTCCTTGGTGAAGTGGGGTACCTCCAGGCATGTGAATTGGTAGAGCTACAGAACTTTGCAACATTTGTCCCTGCAGGGCAAATGTGGGCCTGAGTCCTGGGCCACAAGGCCATAGGAAGCAGAAATTGAAGACACAAAAAGCATGAGAAGCAGAGCTCCTTTGGTCTTATGATCTTGGGGAGTTAAAAAGGTGAAGCCAGGGCTTTCTGTGTTTGTAAGGGTGGAATTACCACTCAACTGGGCTTAGGCTGCACTTAAATCTGTTGGGGCAGAGTTTCTGTCCAAGGGGGCCTAGAAGGCAGAGTTTTAGGACAGGGACAGGGGTCTCCACTCAGTATCCAGAGAGTGTGGCCAATACATAGAGTTGGGAGGGCAAGCTATTGTTCAAAGTATCTCAGAAAACTGAAGATGATTTTCAAAGCTTTGAGGGCTAATCTAATGTGTTCTGCTGACTTATTTGTTGCCTGTTAATTCTGTCTATCCCTGCAATTTCTCCCATTTGTAATGGAATGTCTAACTTGTGTTTGTTCTGCCATTGTACCTTTGGAAGTAGATAGCTTTTATTTGAGGTTTCATAGATGTAAAGGAATTTTTGAATTTGGAATTTGGAATTGATTTGACTTCTATCATATGGGATGGACGTGATTTTGCTATGATGGGCTAAATGTGTTACATGTTTCAAAATGTGATTTTTGGGGTGCCAAAGTGTAGGGTGCCATGGACTCAATTGTGATCCCCCCAAAATATGTGCAGCCATGTAGCTGGGCCATGATTCCCAATAATTTATGATTGCCCACCATTTTGTGATTTTCCTACATTGTATGTTAAAGGGTTAGAGTGGGACTGTAAGTCCCTTCCTAAGATCACCTCCCTCCTCACTCTAAAGGGAGTTTCCCTGGAGTGTGGTTTGTACCACCCTTTATCCCCTCATCCAACAAGAGATAATAGGAAAGGGAAGCAAGAAGAGGTTCAGGGACCTCCCACCATCAAGAAAACAGCACCAGGAAAAGAGCACATCCGTCAGAACTGAGATTCCTGCACCAAGATACTCCCTGGACAAAGAACGATGCAACACAGACTCCTCCAGAGCCAACAAGGGAGAAAGATTTCCCCTGAAGTGGACATCCTGAATTTCGGCTTGTAAGCTACTGGACTGTATAAGAATAAACTTTTCCTTGTTGAAGCCATCTACCTTGTGGTACTGCTGTTAGAGAAGCACTAGCTGACTAAAACACTATCCAAAGCTTTTTTTGAGACCCCAGTAGGGCTGCCATGTAGTAATAAGTGCCACATCTTAGAGTTAAGCACAGAAAAAAAATTATTAACCATAACAAAGACCAAAATCAACCATCAATAGATCCTGACCAACACCGTCTATTTTCCAGAAGAAAATTTAGCCAACTTTTGAGGAAGATCTCATCATTTAGAATCTCTATGTTTTTTCTTACAATCTAAACATATGAGACACGTAAAAAATATTTTAAAAAAATGACCAAAAACCACAAGAAAAACTGAAATAAAATGAGAAAGTAACCTATAGGTGAGTTAGTTTTCAGTCAGTGGTCAGTCTGCTGAAAACTGAAGAGTAAACAATAGACTCTTTAAGGTCATCAAAAAAAAAAAATGCCTACAAGTCTATACATAGCGAAAATGTATTTCAAAAATCTAGGTTAGTGAAGATGTTTTAGACAAAAAGAAGTTGAGCAAATACACCATCACTAGGCTTTCACTATGAGCAGTTATAAAATAGCTTCTCTAGTTAAATAAATGTTGGCACTATAGGTAAACAGATAACTTCAGAAAACAGACAAATTTTGTAAACAGTAAATATAAAGGAACATTGGCTATTTCAACCAGTAACAATGGCAATGCATTGGTGGGCATATCATAAGTGGTCTAACAATAAAAGCACAAAATACTAGAGCAGGGTTAAAACAGCTACACTGTTTAAACGTGTTTTCACCAAAAAGTAACAGTTGTGTTAGTTTAAGGCAGACTGTAATAAACAATGCATACTACCGTCTCTCAGAATTACTGCTAAGAAAAATTTTTAAAAATATAGAGCTAAAAAGTTAATGAAGAAAAGAAATGTAAAGAATATACCTAATTGACTCAGAAATACATTAAAAAAAAAAAGAAGGGAACAAAAAACAGATGGCCAAATGGAAGACACATACCAGAATGGTAAATATAAGCATACTATAGTAGTGTCTTAGTTATTAAAAAAAAAAAAAAAAAGGAAAGAAAGAAAGAAAACGAAAAACAACTGAGAACTCCAATGAAAACTCAAAGATAATCAGCTTAGGTGAAAAGCCTTATAACTATATGGTATTTAAATTAAGGATACCAAAACCAGAAATTAAGAGAACAGGAAAATTAGTTCAAGTAAACATTAAGCAAAAGATATTTAGGGTAGTTTTGTCAATAACAAGTGAGTTTAAAACAACAAGCATCACTAGAGATAATAAATGTTTCATAAAGACAAAGTGGCCCAGCCTATCTCTTCTTTATCTTCACTCTTAGTTCGCAGCCTTCCGTTATTAGCTGCCACTGAGTTGGTTCAGACACATAGCAACCTGAGGTGCAACAGAAGGAAACACTAGTCCTGTGCCATCCTTGCAATCATTGTTATGCTGGAACAAATATTTGCCCACCATGTGTGTGACCATTGTCTAATCTCTCTAATCTTCAAGGTGCTGCAAAACTTCAACAGGAAAAAGACAATTCAATTTAAAAAATGGTCAAATTACGTGAACAGGCATTTCACCAAAGAAGACATACAGGTTCCTAACAGATACAGGAAGAAATGCTCACCATCTCTAGCCATCAGAGAAAACCAAATCAAAACCACAATGAGAGACCATGTCACCCCAGCAAAGCTGGCAATAATCCAAGAAACACAGAATAATAAGTGATGGAGAAGATGTGGAGAGGTTGGTACTTTTCTACATTGTTGGTGGGACTGTAAAATGGTTCAACCACTATGGAAATTGATTTGGCACTTTCTTAAAAACACTAGAATTAGAAATACTATATGATCTAGCAATCTCACTCCTTGGAATGTATCCCAAAGGAATAATGAACACTACTCAAACAGATACATGCAAGTCAATGTTTGATGCAGCTCTCTCCACAACAGCAACAATTTGGAAGCAACCTAGATGCTCATCAACAGATGAATGGTTAAACAAACTGGTATGTTCATACACTGGAGGAAGATCCTTGTCATCAATCTTCCCTTGGTCTGGGAGCATCTCAGGGCAGGAACCTCAGGTCCAAAGGATATACTATACACTGCTTTCTTGATGGTATGAGGTCCCTCTCTCTCTCTCTCTCTTTTACATCTCAAGAAATATTGGCTAAAGGCTCTATTCAATATTGTAGATCTCATCAACATAATTTCCACCAATCCATCTTATTAAATTGTAATGATAGAATTTACAACACATAGGAAAATCTGTCCAAATGACAAAATGGTAGACAATCATACAACACTGGGAATCATGGTCTGGCCAAATTGCTACACACGTTTTTGGGGGGACAAAATTCTATCCATGACAATGCTCAATGAGATGGATTGATACAGTGACTACAATAACGTTTTCAGTGCAACTAGTGTTTGATTTATGCATTTTGGAGCCTTGTCATTGAGTGTGTAGATGCTTAGTACAGTTATGTTCTCCTGCTCTATTCAGCCTTTGACCATTCTGTAGTGACTCTCTTTATTCCGTATGGTGGATTTAACTTTAAAGCCTATTTTATTGGAGATCAGTATCGCCAATCCTGTTTCTTTTCGCATGTTATTAGCCTGATACATTTTTTTTGCAACCTTTGAGTTGTAGTTTGTGTTTTATGTCTAAGGTGCGTCTCCTATAAGCAGCATATAGATGGGTCATGATTTTTAACCTAATCTGCTACTCTCCTTCTCTTTATTGGTGCATTTAGTCCACTTATATTCAATGTGATTACTGATATATATGATGCTAATGTTGTCATCTTCATTACTTTTTTGGGGTGATATGGACAGTTCCTTTGTTGTATTCCCTTTTCTGTGCTGAGTCTTTTCTTTATGTGTTTTCTTTCCATGGCTTTCAGTGTTCGTTTTCTTGAAAACGTTGTCATTTCCTTTGTTGCTTCTTGACATGTAGAAGTGCAAGTTTCTTTTGCAGTTACTCCCTTAGTCACCTTTACTAATCTAAAAGTAGTCCAAACTTCAGTGTCTATGTAACTCCTTGGCTTCCTCCATGTCTGGAAGGTCTATGTGTACATCTTTTTGATCCTTTCTTTCATATACTGTAGTTGTCAATTATATCCTGAGATCTCTGAATTTCTATTTTTGTGATTTGTTTTTGGCTATCATTTTTAGATTTCCTTTCCTGATGGTATCTATATGCTCTGTTGAGTGTTACATGTTTAAGTATATACCTAAATTATTAATTCTCTAATTGAAGAACACTCTTTAATGTTTCTTGACATTTTGGTTCACTTCTTACAAAGTCTCTAAATTTCCGTTTATCTGTGAAATCCTTAATTTCAGCTTCATATTCGAGAAGTAGTTTTGCAGGATATATAATTCTCAGTTGGTAGCTTTATTTTTTTTTTCCCCTACAGGGGTTTGTGTGTGTCATTCCATTGTCTTCTTGTCAGCATCATTTCAGCTGAGAAGTCTGAGGATAATCTTAACAGTTTTCCTTTGTAAGTTATTTTTTGCTTAATTCTAGCTTTCGTGAGTAGTCTCTCCTTGTCTCTAGTTTTATGGATCTTGATTATTATATGCCTGGTGTATTTCTTTTGGGATCTATCTATCCTTTGTGTTCTATCTCTGATAGTTGCAGGAACTCTTCTTCATCTGGGAAATCCACTGATGCTTTTGGGAGTTTTTCGAAGCCATGGTAGTCTGCTTCTTTAAGTGTTTAGAAACTTACTGTTGTCTCTGAGCCATCCAGAAATTGTTGCTGACAGATAACTCCCCTGACATCATGAAAGATGAGAAGGTGTTGCAGTGAAAGAGACTTAGTAGTCTGGTTGGCCTGACAGTGTCTCTCTATTGAGGCTATTTCTTAGTACAATCTGATTATTTTCTGTTCCCTGATCTTACTGTCCCTCCCTAGGCCACTGCCAGCACAACCCCCAGGTGGGGAAGTAGTGCCCACTTTCAGAAGTGCCACACCATTTCTGCCTCTGGGTTGGGGGGTTTTTTGCAACATGCTGTGCTTTCACAGCCACCTCAAAGTGGGCAGGGTACAAGCTCCACTGCTGCAGCTGCCCCTCGGTTAGGCAGATCCCTTGAAGAGCTTCAGCCTCAGCTCTCAGGCATGAGGGGAGGGGGAGGTCCCTCGATGGTCCCCGAGCAGCAACAGCAACTGCTACCACTGTTTCTGCTACCTCAGGGCTGGGCAGGGATCTCCAGGAGCTTCATTGGCAGCTCTCCCTCAGGGAATGGGTTGTGCATTCCTTATCTGCAGGTAGTGGGTCAGGCATGTCATCCTTATCACTGTCTATGCTGCTTCTGGGCTGGGACGGTCACCCACAGAGACTCAGTCACAGCTGTGGCTCACAAGCTGGGTATGGGTTGTGCACGACCTCACCACCTGTCCTCGGTGGTGCACCTCCCTGCGTGTCACTGGTGCTCCAGGGTTGCATGCCTTACCCAAACCATCCTTATCTCCAGGTTGTGTGTGGTCTCATGTCACTGTCTGGTATTCATGCACTATCCCTTCCTCGTTTCTTCCAGTACTGTGGGATCTAAGCTTCCTTGGCATGGACCACCCTAGGGCCTGCAAGGCCACTGGGTCCTAATGCCCCCTGATCACCATACTAGTCTTAAGCTCCTCTGACCTTTAGAAGACTTCTGTCCTAGGTTGCTTTCTTTAGGCAGGTATGGATTGTTTTTGCTGTCAGACCTAGTGGCATCTCTTAGTCCTGCACTGAAAATTTGTTTTGGTAGGGGAGTTCTACTGTGCTCAATTTACCTTCCGTACCTTCCAGGTGTGCAATCTATTTGTCTGGAGCCTGGATGTTTCCTCCATAGTGGTCTTGTGCTTCTACAATCTTCCTGTCATCCAGTCCATTCTTACACTTTTCTACCAGGTGATCAGGCCTCCTGGAGTGCCCAATTTGGTTGGATTAATTGATTCTGCTGGTGACTATGCCACCATCTTGACTCCACCTCTGAAAATGTCTTGTTTATATCTCTAAATAACTTATATTTGTGTCCTATAGACATAGAACTGTCATCAATGGATTCTGGCAGACAAATTACTTGATCAGATATACATTTTAAAGAAACAACTTCTGTAATATTGTAAAGGATGAACCTGAAGGTGGCAGGACTGAAACAGGTAAGTCAGTAATTTGGTTGCTTTTATAATACGCAAAAAAAAGCCTGAGGACTTCTAGTAAGGTAGTAGCAGTGACGATGGAAAGAAGAGATATGTATCATACTGAGTCAATGTGATTTTTGTGATGGACTGAGTAAAATAAGTAAAGGAAAGATAGATTAAGTGAGAACTCCATTTGGGGCTGAGGTGAGGTGGTGCCATTCAATTACATATGGAATTTAGACCCAAAACAAAGATTTGTTAAGGAAAAGCACAGCATATTGGACATAGTAACTCTAAAACACCTTTACATCATGTGGAGCTATCCAACTTTTGGGGTTATACTTAGAAGTCTGAAAGCAGGCAAAGATCTTAGTCAGAAACTTGGACTGGGAGGCTGTTACAGAGTAAGTAATAGTATTAAGAACAGATGGACTCACTCAGACAGATGTTGGCCTTTATATTTCACTAACAATCTAGCTAAATCATAACTTGATTATCAGTCATTCCTGGCGAAATCAAGATTAACTCCCAAAAAAACTCCTTCTAGAATTTTTTGAAGATATGTTTGGATAATATGACATTTTCTGGTTAACTAAAGGTCTTCATACAAACCATGTGATTTGACCTATGATTCCAAGGCATAGACAATTATGAATTTTTGCAGTGACCTTATTATCTTACAGATAAGCTATTAAAGAGGCTCTAGAAATCTTGATTTCAGCAGAGTTTTAAAGACATTTGTCGTGGATTCATTTTTATTCTTGTGGGAACATTCTTGCAGAATGAAGCTTTTTATGATAAACAGAGAAATCCATGATTTGGAGATATTTTCCGACTCACATGAAAACATTCTATTGGCGTAAAAAACATCTGTAATATATTCAAATTTTTTATTGTATTAGACACTAGATTAAAGGTTCTCTCATTCTGACACTATTTATAAAGGAATAACAAAACAATAAGAAAACTAAAACAGTGTATTTTTTTAACCTGCAGCATATTAGAACCATATTATTAGTGAACCCTAAAACATTAGACTTGCCAGTTATCTTCACACCGGTCTTTAAGAAAGAGAAAGCAGCATTAAATCAATGCATGAAGCAAAGATGTAAGAGGAAGTTCTTCAGTTCCTGCTCACCAAGCTACAAGAAAATCCAAAACCTACTACAATCACATTGATTCCAACTCATAGCGACCTTACAGCACAGAATAGAACTAACTGTCCCACAGAGCTTCCAAGGAGTGCCTGGTGGATTCAAACTGGCTACCTTTTGGTTAATGGCTTGTCATGGATTGAATTGTGTCCCCCCAAAAGTAGGTGTAGCCACGTGGGTGGACCATGATTCCCGGTATCTTGTGACTGTCCTGCATTTTGTGCTTTTCCTATGCTGTATGTTAAAGGATTAGGGTGGGACTGTAAATCTCTTCATAGGATCACCTCCCTGTTCCACTGTAAAGGGAGTTTCCCTAGAGCTTGCCCCACCCTTAATCTTTTCATCCTGCAAGAGATAAAAGGAAAGAGAAACAAGCAGAGAATTGGGAACCTCACACCTCTGAGAAAGCTGCACTGGGAGAAGAGTGCGTCTTTCAGACCGAGTTTCTGACACCAAGATGATTCCTGGGCAGAGACTGGTGCAGTACCAGACTTTCCTCCAGAGACGACTAGGGGGAAAGTGTTCCCCTAGACTGGACATCCTGAATTTATACTTGTAGCCTAACGGACCGTGTAAGAGTAAACCTTCCTTTGATACAGCCATCCACTCTGTGGCATTTCTGTTAGAACAGCCCTAGCTGAGTAAAACATGGCCATAACGCTCAACCACTATATTGCAAGGGTTTCCAGCTACAGGGAAGCAAGGCTTATATGTGATTTCAGCACCATGATAGTGGCCACACACATGGATTGAGGAGGGAAAACTCCAGAAGGCAAGCAAGAAACAGGAAGTGATATAGTTCTTGTCAAAACTCTCACTTTGAGATAGGATTCAGATGATGATTTTCCTTCCTGATTCTTCCCTCCTGTTGCTATGTCTTCTGTTGAGGTCCATTGGCCCCTTTGCACTTGGGGGACAGGTTAAATCTGATTTGGACTAATGTAAAAACTAATTAAAATTTACTGGAATTAGTAGAGTCAGGTTACAATGTTGTTAAAATTCTTTGGATAGGACCTTAATATTATATCTATAATATCAGAGTGAAGAAAGTCAGCTGGCAATACAACATCTTCTATGTTGTGGCACACTTCTCCTGGCTGCTGGCCCCAGCTTAGCTCCTGGGCAGTCTTTCAGATAGGTCAGATTTCTGCATCCAGGAGCTGCCAAAGAGCAACCCTGATTGGCCAAGAGTTGGACTGACCCTGATTGACTAAGAGTTGGACTGACCCTGACTGGCTAGGAGTTGGACTGACTCTGGGCACTATAGCCATCCTATGGATCTAGTTCATTAAACAACATAATGAAGATGTTTTATAGTATAAAAGAAGAAAGGGGTTGTAATAAACTATTAAGATGCTAGCATGTGTGCTAAATAGTGATTATAGCAATTTCTCTGAATTCACTAAGCTTTTGATTATAAATGAGACAGAAAAAGTTATATGTGAATGTATATTGCCAGCATTTGTTTGTTACATCATTTAAATGAAAAAATAAAAATAATTATGTATTTTTCAGGTAAGGAATACTGTGATAACTAGCAGAAAAAAAATTCATTCTAAGGCGTGGCATTTTTGAAGTATTTCAGTACAGAAGGTACATTGTGTTAAATGTGCAAGGTGAAAAATTTGATTAATAAACAGTTCAATGCAATAAAGACTCACAACAATATGTACTATAAAGGAGTAAGAACGCACATAAAAATGTCTAAAAATATAATAAATGAACCAGCCCAATTTCTAAGCTCATAAAACAACACTATCTACTACATTTTAAACTTCTTTCAGATTGCCCTTTCCACTTTTTCTATTTCAGGGTTGTAACATTTCCAAGCATTTGTAATTCTCAGCTTACATCTTCACTTTATTTCTAAGACCTCATTTCCAGTTCTTTAGTGATAAAATTGTCATACTGAGTATACTTTCAGTGTTGCAGTTCTGCTCTGTCCGTAGGGGGGCTACCAAGAAGAACCAAACCTGTTGCTGCTGAGTCAATTTAACTCATAGCAACCCTATAGGGCAGAATAAAACTGTCCCATAGAGTTTCCAAGGAGTGTCTGGAAGATTCGAACTGCTGACCTTTTCGTTAGCAGCCATAGCACTTAATAGCTACCCCATCAGGGTTTCCACCAGTCAGAATCAATGGCAATGGGTTGTTTTTCAAAACTCTAGTAAGCCTCCAACAAGCAAACATTCCTACCTAATTAAACACTTGGATCTGCTAAGCTGGTGATTTTTGTGAGAACCACTGATATTTGAATGAACTCAGGAACCTACATATTCTGAAACAACACTAAAACTTTTTTGCAAGCTACGCTACTGTTGAAAACAAACTGACCACCACTATTTAAATCTTCTAAGCTAATTGCAGTATAAAGTAATGGAAAAAACTTCCTGTTAAATTGTCTTTTTTATAGATAAGTTATTTATCATCCTAACAGAAAGGTCTAGCAAGGCAGTCTAGTGAAAAAGGCATAGGATTTTCAGTTAGAGGGATGGAAACTTAAATTCCACTACTTAAACTCAGTGTCGTAGACAATGTTGCACAGCCTTTTAGAATCCATTTTCTAATCCATTAAGATTGGGAAAACAAATTTTGTCTTACAAGTTAGTTGCAAGAATCAAATTATTAAGTGAAATAAGTAACAATTTTCTAACACAGAGTTGGTGTTCAGTAGATATCGTTTTTTTTCATACAGTCATCTACAGTCTACTGCTTGTAGAAACTCTACAGGGCAGTTCTATTCAGACCTACAGGGTCAGAATGGACTCAGTGGCAGTGGCTTTTGGCACTAACTATTTTCACTACCTATATTTTATTTCATTGGTTACCTTCCGCCATGCTATTGCATCGTATATTAGACATTGACAGAACATTCAGAAAATAATGTTGACTCTACATTGACAGAACTCAAGAAAGTATAAATCACTGAGGTAATTGCATTCTGGGATAAAGAGATTGATAAGATCATTCCATTATCAGGGAGCTTATTCTTTGATGAACTAAATATAATACAAGAATAAATTAAGCAATTAATTTGGTCAAATCCAAAAAGACATTGTCACTGTTCGGTGACAATTAGAGTCTGACTCATAGAGAATCCAGTTACAACAGAAGGAAACCCTGCCTCGTCCCGAGACACCCTCACAGTCCTTGCCAAGTTTGAGTTCAGTGTCACAGCCACTGTGTTGACCCATCACACCTAGGCTCTTTCTTTTTCTCTGACCCTCCACTTTATCAAGCATGAAGTCCTACTCCAAGGATTGGTCCCTTCTGCTAACATGTCCAAAGTACTAAGATGAAATCTTGCCATCCTTGCTTCTAAGAAGCATTCGAGCTGTACTTCTTCAAAGATAGAGTTATTTTCCTGGCAGTTCATGGTAAATTCAATATTCGTCACCAACACCATAATTTAGAGGCATCAGTTCTTCTTCTGTCTCCCTTATTCATCATCCAGTTTTCACAAACGTGTTTGGTGATTAAAAATACCACTACTTGATCAGGAGTATCTGAGTACTCAAAGTGACATTTTTGCTTTTCAACACTTTAAAGAGGTGTTTTGCAGCATATTTGCCCAATGCAGTGAGTTGTTTGATTTCTTGACTGCTACCTCCCACTATTAATTGTGGACACAAGTAAAATTAATTCCTTTACAACTTTGATCTTTTCTCCATCGCCATGAGTTGGCTCCGACTCGATGGCACTTGGCTTGGCTGGGTGGCATTATGATGGTGCTTATTGGTCCCTTTTTGAGGAATTTTGTTTTATGTTGAAGTGTAATCCACACTGAGGGCAGTAGTCTTTGACCTTCATCAGAAAGTACTTCAAGTCTTCTTTGCTTTCAGCAAGCAAGGTTGTGTCATCTGCGTATCATAAGCTGTCTATTCTTCTTCATATAGTCCAGCTTCTTTATTTATTCAGCCTACAGATTGAATAAGTATGGTAAAAGTATATAACCCCAACACACAGCTTTCCTTACTTCAAATCACAATATACCTGCTTATTCTGTTCAGACAAACAGGTCCAGCAGGAACACAATAAAGTGTTCTGGAATTCCCATTTTTCATACTGTAATTCATAATTTGTTATGATCCACACAGTCAAATGTTTTTGCACAGTCAATAAAACATAGGTAAACATCTTTCTGGTATTCTCTGCTTTCAGCCAAGATCCATATGACATCAAATTAAAAGATTACCAGAGTAGAAAGCATTTGATTTTTATCAAGATAATTCTGAAACATTCATGGAGTTGAATATGCTATAAATGATATGTCTGGTATGAATAATCTAGTAGAATTATGTTCTACAGTTTGTGAAAAGTAGAAATTCTAAGCAATAAACTTAGATATTTAGCTGAGATTTCCAAGCAAAAAGTTAAAGTTATAATCTGGTTTTTCTTAGCTACTGACAGTAAAATGAAAGAGTAAAGAAATAAATTAAGGGATTATTAAGTAAAAAGAAATCAGAATTGGAATGGTTAGAAAATTCACAGCCTATCCACATTGTGGAGACCTCGGTGGTGTAGTGGTTAAGTGTTATGTCTGCTAAACAAAATGTCAGCACTTTGAATCTGCCAGGTGCTCCTTGGAAACCCCATGGGGCAGTTTTACTCTGTCCTATAGGTTCACTGTAAGTCAGAATCAACTTAATGCAGTGGTATTTTTTTGTAATCCATGTTTCAAATAACAGACAGAGACTAAAAGTGTGCTCTGGCAAGAACAAGGTTGTGACTGGACAATCGTTTGCTAGAAATTAGACCATATGTCCTATGGACCTAACCAACCATCTCAGCAAAAATGCAACCATTCTGGACCAGAACAGAGATTTGACAAAGTTGAAGAAGGCTGTTGGACTCTGGGGTTCTAAAAACAGGACGTTTCGTACAGGTAGGAAACAGGCCGACAGAGCATCTTAGTTGCAAACAAGCATTATCTTTCAAAAATGAGAAAAACGACTGTGAGGTCAGGACTACTTCTTTGGTTTCAGAGATTTGGGCCACTACATGGGGTCTCAATGTTGGAGTCATTTGAAGCCAGGGCAGATCAGAGGCTAATCGGACCCAAAGTATAGATGAAATCACAGAAGATTATTATTATTTTTTAATGAAGTAATTCATTGTACATTTATTTTAAATAGTTCCCTTTAACCCCTGAACATACACTAAAACAAAACCAATCCCACTACCGTGGCATTAACTATGACTCATAATGACGCTATAGAAAAACTGCCCCAAAGGGTTTACAGTGCTATAAACTTTTTTTGTTTTGATGTCCAGTTCTGTTGTATTTTAGGTGAAAGTTTACAGCTCAAATTAGTTTTTCCATCCAAAAATTTATACACAATTTGTTTTGTGACACTGGCTGCAATCGTTCAGTGTGTCAACCCTCTTTCCCTTTTCCTTGTTCACCCTGAGTTCTCAACGTCCATTCATCATCCAGTTTTTCTGCCCCTTTCTGCCTTCCTGTTTTTGCTTTTGGAGTAGTGGTTACATGCCACATCTGTTAACCAAAAGGTCAGCAGTCTGAAGCCACCAGGTGCTCCTTGGAAGCTATGTGGAGCAGTTCTACTCTGTCCTATAGGGTACCTTTATGTCACAATCAACGATGGCAGTGGGGGATCTTTGCTTTTTGGTAGCATTACACATTTAGTCTCATATACTTGATTGAACGAAGAAGCATGTTCCTCATGTTTGTTACTGCTTTATAGTCTTAATCGACAGCAATGGGTTTGTTTTTTTGATGTTGATCTTTGACTGAAAGGTGGACTTCAGAAGTGACTACTTCTGAATTAACAGGGTATCCATATACTATACTCTTTGGGCTTCTTCCAGTCTCTGTCAGACCAGGAAACCTGGTCTTTTAAAAAACTATATTTGAATTTTGTTCTCTGTTTTTCTCCTGCTGTCTCCAGGACCCTCCAAGGTAATCCCTGTGCATGTTCAGTGGTGGTGGCCAGGGACTGTTTAGCTCAGACTGGTGAACACTGTGGTTTATGTGGTCCATTAGTCCTTCTGACTAGCATTTTCCTGATATCTTTGGCTTTCTTCATTTTCCTTTGCTCCAAATGTGATCAGGCCAAAGATAAATGTTAGATGGTTGTTCACATGCTTTTAAGACCCCAGAAGCTACTGAACCAAGACCAAACCAAATCCACTGCTGCCAGTCCTAACTCATAGTGACCCTATATGACAGAGTAGAACTGCCTCATGGTTTTCAAGGAGGACCTGGGAGATTCAAACTGCTAACGTCTTGGTTAGCAGCCTGAGCTCATAAACCACTATGCCTCCAGAGTTTTCCTACTCACGAACTTAGGATGTAAAACATTTTTTTATTAACTGTTGTGCCAATTGACCTAGAGGTTGCCTGTGAAAATTATACTTAACTCTTGAAATCTAATAAAATTTGACCTGCCAGGTTTTAGATTTGCTTAGGAGCTTTGACTTCTTTTTTCTTCTCAATTGCTGTCTTTTGGTATGAGAATATCTATCATATACCTATCTCATCATTGTGTTTTGGAAGTAATTTGTTTTTTAGTTTCATAGATCTTTGGATGGAGAGAAATTATGCTCCAGGGTGGATCATACCTAATCTTGCCCATACTTAAATGGTTTGGAGGATGAGATTTGGGATTCTTTGAATCAATTGTATTTAGATACATTTTGGACTTAGAATTGATAAATAACATTAAGTATGTTACTTATTAGGGGATGCTAGGATAAGATGAGGAAATGCTGGTGTAGTGGTCAAGTGCTGTGGCTGTGAACCAAGAGGTCAGCAGTTCAAATCTGCTAGGCACTCCTTGGAAGCTCTGTAGGGTAGTTCTACTCTGACCTATAGGGTTGATATGATTCAGAAGCAACTCGACAGCACTTAATAACAGGATAAAATGAATATATTTTGCACATGGAAAGAACATCAATTTGTGGGCACTAGAGGGCAGACTAAGCCCTGGAAGCAAAGTGGTTAGGCACTCCTCTGCAACTCAAAAGGCTGGCATTTAAAGCTCTTCTGTTGTTCCAGGAGACTAAGATACGGTAGCCTGATTTTGTTTCGGGAAACCCAGTGGGGGCACTATGAATCAACATTCTTTAAGGTCACTATGAATCAGAATTCTTGAGGGTTACTCAAGTTTTAAAATCAACTTGATGGCAATGGGTTTTTCCTTTTGTTTATAGAGGGTAAACTGTTATGGATTGAATAGTGTCTCCAAAGTGGTATTAGGTTCTAGCCTCTAGTACCTGCACATGTGACCTATCTGGACACGGGGTCTTTAAAAATTGTAAGCTGACACGAGACCAAACTGGACAATACCCGTGGCCGTTGATTCAATTCTGACTTATAATGACCCTACAGAGCAGAGTAGAACTGCCCCATAGTTTCCTAGGAATGTCTGGTAGATTTTAACTACAGACCTCTTGGTAAGCAGACAAAGGACTTAACCACAACATCACCAGGGTTTTTAAGAATAACCTAGTACTACCAAGTCAATTCTGACTTACAGCAACCCTATAGGGCAGAGGAGACCTGACCCATGGAGTTTCAAAGGAGTGCCTAGTAGATCTGAACAACTGACCTTCTAGTTACTAGCTGTAGCACTTAGCCATTATGCCACCAGGATCCAAGAATAGCCAGAGGGAATACAGCCACTAGGATCCAAAAATAGCTGGAGGGAATATGGCCACATGAAGACAGAGGCAGAGATAGAGTCAGGCTGCCACAACTCAAAGGACTCCCCGGGCCCCCAGAAGCTGGACGGGGCAAGGAAAGAGCTTAATCTAGAGCCTTCAGTGGGAGAGTGGTCCTGACAACATTCTTCAGCCTCCATCATAGAAACTCTGTTGGCATCGTGGTAAAGGGCTACACTGTTAGCCAAAAGGCTGCCAGTTCAAATCCACCAGGCACACCTTGAAAACTCTCTGGGATGGTTCTACTCTGTCCTATGGGGTTACCCTAGGTAAGAATTCACTCGATGGCAATGGGTTTGGTTTAGGTTCTCCCCCAGAATAGTTAAGAGAATAAATTTGTTATTTTAAGCATCAGATTTGTGGTAGAGGTAGTCCCCAGCTCACGATGGGGTGCCATTCCTATGACTCTGTCGTTAAAGTTCTGATATAAGCCAAATGTCTCTTTTGTTTTTTCATGGTTATTGTCATTGCCAGGTGCTGTTTTGAACAGTAAATCATAACACCAAACATCTCTGCAAGTGCTCACCTAAGAATGATAATAGCACATTGCCTGCTGTAACACTCAATGTAGTACACACTACTAAAGACATACAAAAAAAATGTTGCTGAGGGGCGGAGTCAAGGTGGCCGACTAAGCCCACGGCTCCTTCTATCCCTCTGGAAACCAAGACCTGAATTGACAATCAAACAGAGCCTTCTGATCACCTAATCAGCCTCAGGACATGATACAGAGCTGTTAACTGGGACTTCATACCACTCAGCGAAAAATCTCCTCTCTTTCGCTGACTCCGCTCCTGGCTAGCCCCGGCTCTCACCGACGGAAGGTAAACGCACCAGTTTGACATTTTTTTCCTCTGTCTCGGCTGGCGGGCGGAGCTGGGCCTTGCCTGGGGGCTGGACTCAGACGCGCTGCTGAGGGGATAGGCAGGCGAAATTCCCATATTCTGAGAGCCAGGCTCGGGACTCTGTTAATCTAGACGCTTTGAGCCTTTGATATTGGAGCTGCCTCAGTGGGGTTTGTACGGAGCTCCGCCGTCAGGGTCCGGGACGCCATGTTGGTACCGAGATTTTAGCGGGACCTCGTTCTTAGCCTGGGAGCCAGCGCCTGAAATGGGACAGCGCTTCTCCGTCAGAAAAGTAGTGATTTTGCACAGTGCTGCCTACGTTGGGGGCCCTGCAACAGAAGCAGAGGAATCGCTGCCTTTCGGCACCTTTAGCCCTTCTGTCTGCTGCCTGTGTGGAGGACGCCATCTTGGGTACAGTGGCCGAAGCTGGACCTAATTCATAGCTTCGGAGCCGGAGCCTGCCCACAGGAGAGAACTTTTCTATCACAAAACCAGTACTTGACGCAGTGTTGGATAAGGCTAGGCCCTGTCAGCAGAGGCCACCAGGGCACTAGCAGTGATGTATTCTGAACTAGTTTGTTATCATCTGGGGTTGGATATAGTGACGCTTACTTTGTCAGATGAGAAGAGGGACCTCTACACCTGAAAACTTAACTGACTTGTGAACCGGTCAGATACCTTTTGCTTTACATTTGAAGACAGCCTAGAGAAACATTTGCAATCCATCCTCACAGAACCTCTTCCAGCCTCTATATACTCACATGGGACCCAAAAAGCAACAGACAATTGTGGCATACAAGCAATCACTCATGGCTTCAGAAGGCTCCCAAACAAAGCAACCAAGGAGTTTTCCAGATGAAGTGAATACAAATTGATTATATACAGAGCCCTTCCAGACCTTATACAAAATGCAGCAGAACAAGATGAAAAATTAAGCAAGTTGTTCGATCTGATGGAACACCAGTACTCTGAAATCCAACAGATCAAGAAGAAAATCAAAGACATAGAAACTTCCATGCAAAGCTAAGAAAACGGAATGGAACAAATGGAAAAAAGAATTTCTGACTTGGAAGACAGAGCTACTGATGCCAGTGTGTATGAGCAGAAATCAGAAAAAAGAAGCAAGAAAAGTGAAGAAACATTAAGAAGCATGTGGGACTCTATTAAGAGAAACAACCTTCGATTAATTGGAGTCCCTGAACAGCGTGAGACATCTGAGAACACAGAGTATTGTTGCTGAGCTGCTGAAAGAAAACTTCCCAGAAATCATGAAGGAAGAGAATATAGACATCTCAGACGCATATCGTATGCCACCCAATATAGATCTCAAAAGAAAGACTCCAAGACATATTCTAATCAAGCTTAACAAAATGAAACATAAGCAGCAACTCTTAAAGGCAGCAAGACTCAAGGCAAAGCTAACATTCAGAGGGAAACCCTGCAGGCTCTCGTCAGATTTCTCAGCAGAAACCATGCTGGCACGGAGACAGTGGCACGACACATTCAAAGTCTTGAAGGAGAAGAACTTCCAACCCAGAATTATATATCCTGCAAAACTATCTTTCAAATACGAAAATGAAATTAAGACATTCCCAGATAAACAGAAACTCAGAGACTTTGTAAAAACCAAACCCAAACTACAAGAAATACTGAAAGAAGTTCTTGGCTTTGGCTTAGAAGAACAAAACCACTAACTTTATATTTTAGAATGACACACTACTCAATACTCATTTAGGGAAGGCTCCAAAGTAAATCACAGCTTTGATTTGGAAAGAAGCAATCCAGTGATCATCATGAAAACTATGGTGTCATCATAATAAAAGAGGGATGTACTACAGTCGTTATAGTCCTCCCAGATGGAGAGGAAGATGACAAGACTGGTAGTAATTAAAATTGGGTTTATAAATACTTTATTAAGGGGGTTCATAGGGGCAGCTGTAAAGCACAACAAAGATGTATCATACCATTTCAAGAAATCTAACACACGAGTCTCAACAACTATAAAACCAGCTCTGAAAAAGGTGAAAAATCAACTCACAAAAAAGAGTGTCTCAGAACAGACTAATAAGAACAACAGAGAAAATATCAACATAAAAATAAACATATCACAATGGCAGCAGTGAACACATACCTATCAATAATTACATTGAATGTGAATGGACTGAATGCTCCAGTAAAGAGACACTGAGTGTCATCTTGGATCAAAAGACACGACCCATCCATATGTTGTCTACAAGAAACTCACTTGAGACCTAAAGACAGGAACAAACTGAAAATTAAAGGATGGAAGAATATATATCAAGCTAACAATGAACAAAGAAGAGCAAGGGTGGCAATTCTAATCTCAGACAAAATCAATTTTAATGTCAAATCCACCATCGTGGACAAAGATGGACACTGTTTATTGCTGAAAGGTTCAGTACACAAGCAAGACTTAACTATATTAAACATTATGTACCTAATGTCAGAGCACCTAAATATGTCGAAGAAACACTGACTATACTCAAAAGAGAGTTAGATGACTCCATAATAATAGTGGGAGACTTTAGCTCTCCACTCATTACTAGACAGATCATCTAGAAGAAAGCTCAGTAAAGATACAGAAGACCTCATTGACACAATTAACCAACTAAACCTCATTGATATATAGAGAACTTTCCACCCATCAGCAGACAACTACACCTTCTTCTCCAGTGCACATGGAACATTCTCCAGAATTGACCACGTGATAGGCCATAATGCAATGCTCAACAAAATCCATACCGTTGAATTACTGCAAAGCATCTTCTCAGACCATAAAGCCATAAAAATTGAAATCAATAGCAGAAAAAACAGAGATAGAAAGTGGAACTCTTGGAAACTGAACAACATCTTGCTCAAACAAACATGGGTTATAGAGGAAATCAGGGATGAATTAAAGAAATTCATGGATTCCAATGAGAACGAAAACACTTCCTACCAGAACCTATGGGATACAGCCAAAGCAGTGCTCAGAGGTCTGTTTATCTCCATAAATGCACACATCTGGAAGGAAGAAAGAAACCAAGTCAAGGAACTAACTCTACAGCTTGAACAAGTAGAAAGAGAACAACAGAGGAACCACTCGGGCACCATAGAAAGGAGATTATAAAGATTAGAGCAGAGCTAAATGAATTAGAGAATAGAAAAACAGTTGAAAAAATTGAAAAGACCAAAAGCTGGTTTTTTGAAAAGATCAACAAAATTGATAAACCACTCGCTAAACTTACTAAAGAAAAGCAGGAAAGGAAACAAATAACCCAAATTAGAAATGAAAAGGGAGGTGTCACCACAGATGCAACAGAAATCAAAAATATCATAACAGAATACTATGAAAGACTGTACTCTAACAAATTTGAAAACCTAGGGGAAATGGACAAATTCCTTGACTCATACCACCTACCCAAATTATCACAACGTGAAGCAGAACAACTTAATAAACCCATCACAAAGGAAGAGATTGAAAAGGTCATCAAAACACTGCCAACCCAAAAAAGTCCGGGCCCAGATGGCTTCACGGCAGAATTCTACCAAGCATTTAGTATCCCCAATACTATTGAAACTATTTCACAGTATAGAAAGGGATGGAGTACTCCCAAACTCATTCTATGAAGCCAGCATAACCCTCATACCTAAGCCAGGGAAAGATCCAACAAAGACAGAGCACTACAGACCGATATCACTCATGAACCTAGATGCACAAATCTTCAACAAAATTCTTGCCAACAGAATACAACAACATATCAAGAAAATAATCCATCATCACCAAGTGGGGTTCAAGATCAGGAAAACAATTAATGTGATTAACCACATAAATAACACAAAAGACAAAAATCACCTGATTTTGTCCATTGACGCCGAAAAGGCATTTGATAAAGTCCAACACTCATTCATGCTAAAAACTCTTAGCAAAATGGGCATAGACGGCAAATTCCTCAACACAATAAGGGCCATTTATACAAAGCCAATTGCCCACATCATCCTGAATGGAGAGAGACTGACAGACTTTCCCCTGAGATCAGGAACTAGACAAGGATGTGACCTCTCCTATTCAACATGGTGCTAGAAGTTCTAGCCAGAGCAATTAGACAAGACGAAGAAATAAAGGGCATCTGCATTGGCAAAGAGGAAGTTAAAATCTCCCTGTTCACAGGTGATATGATTCTATATGCAGAGAACCCCAAGGAATCTATAAGTAAGCTACTCAAACTGATAGAAGAGTTCAGCAAAGTTTCAGGATACAAGATAAACATAAGTAAATCAGTAGGTTTCCTCTATACCATCAATGAGACTGTTAAGGAGGAAGTTATTAAATCAATACCATTTACGATAGCCCCTAAGAAGATAAAGTACCTAGGAATTAATCTAACCAGAGAAATAACAGACCTTTACAAAGAGAACTACAAGCCCTTACTACAAGAAACTAAGAGAGACTTAGATAAATGGAAAAACCTACCCTGCTCATGGATAGGAAGACTTAACATTGTGAAAACGACTATTTTACCCAAAGCAATTTATTTATATAATGCAATCCCAATACAAGCTCCAGCATCATTTTTTAATGAGATCGAGAAACAAATCACCAATTTTGTTTGGAAAGGGAAGAAGCCCCGGATAAGTAAGGTACTACTAAAGAAGAAGAACACACTGGGAGGCCTCTCATTACCCGACCTTAGAACATACTACACTGCCATGGTGGTCAAAACAGCCTGGTACTGGTACAAGAACAGACAGATCGATCAATGGAACAGAATTGAGACCCCAGAGATGACACCATCTGCCTATGAACAGCTGATATTCGACAAAAGCCCTAAGATATTAAACTGGGGTAAAAACAGTCTCTTCAACAAACGGTGCTGGCAAAATTCGTTATCCATCTGCAATAAACTGAATCAAGATCCATATCTTACACCTTATACAAAAACCAACTCCAACTGGATAAAAGACCTAAATATCAAACCTAAAACGATAAAGCTCATCCAAGAAAAGGTAGGAACAACAATGGAAGTTTTAATACACAATGAGGACAGACTCCAAAATCTGTCAAAGAAACCTCAATCAACAGTAGAGAAAATAGATAAATGGGAACTATTAAGAATCAAACCCTTTTGCTCATCCAAAGACTTTATTAATAGAATTAAAAGAACACCCACAGAATGGGAAAAAATATTTGGCAACTCTATGTCAGACCGATGCCTGATCTCCATAATCTATAAGATACTACAAAATATCAAGAAGAAGAAGATAAACCATCCAATTAAGCAATGGGCAAAGGAGATGGACAGACACTTCACTAAAGAGGAGATCCGGGCAGCCGAAAAACACATGCAGACATGTTCACGATCTTTAGTTATTAAAGAAATTCAAATCACGACAACAATGAGATACCACCTCATCCCAACAAGATTGGCCATGATCCAAAAAACACAAAACAACAAATGCTGGAGAGGCTGTGGAGAAATTGGAACCCTCCTACACTGTTGGTGGGGTTGCAAAATGGTCCAGCCTCTTTGGAAGGCAATCTGGCGCTTCATTAATAAAATGGATATATCCTACAGATTCAAGGCCTTTCACACCAATGGACACATGCACCAGAATGTTTATCGCAGCACAGTCCACGATAGCAAAACGATGGAATCAACCCAGATGCCCAACAATAGAAGAATGGATAGGTAAACTGTGGTACATATACTCAATGGAGCACCACGCAATGATAACGAATAACGATGATTCCAGGAAACATCTCATAACCTGGTTTCAGTTGGAAGACATTATGTTGAGTGAAAGTAGTCAGCGACAAAAGGACAAATACTGTATGAGACCTCTACGATAAGATCTCAAAAACAGACTTGTGTATAGAAGAAAAGACTCTTTGACAGCTGCAAGGGAGGGGAGGGCGGAAAGGCGAGGGGGGGAGGGTTTAGTTTAGATAGTTACTAGAAATCTAGTTGGGAGAAAGCAGTGACAGCACACATTAGGAACAACAACAACAACATTAAGTGGACTTCAGCATAACTTGAGTACTCCTTCCATCTTAACTCAATACTGCAAGGATAGAGAAGCTGGGGCGGGGGGCGGGGGACCATGCTCTTAGGCGAATTCCAGGCCAATTGGCACAACTAGCGTTGTGCTAAGAGAGCTCTCTGCACCCCACATTGGTTAGTGGCATCTGGGGTCTTAAAAGCTGCCAAGCTGCCATCCGAGGACACAGCAAATGGTCCGAACTCAACAGGAACGGATGCTCACCGAGGGCCAAAATGGCATGCGCTAAAGACAACCGAGAAGACAGAGAGACCCACAAGAGTGGGTGCCTACATCGACTTGGGACTGGAAGAACCGGATGGTGCCCGGCCACCACCAGTGATAGCCACGACGGAGCTCACAGAGAGGAGCCTCACTGGCAACACAAGAATAAAAAGAGGTACATCATGAGATCTCCACTAAAAGACCTCAATTGATGGTCCAGCGTTTTGGGGTTCCTCTGAGAGCATGGCCCCCTTCCCTGATGCTGCCCTTTCCCATAAATTATAACAAAGGTCCACTCTTTGGACAGGAATGGATTGGACTTGGCAAAGCAGAGTAACCATATATTGGAAGCACTTTATGGTTATATACATCTATAGGATATCATCTTGCTGACCTCTGGCTGGAGGAAGGGGAGTGGATGCAGAGGAGGGGAAAAGAGACTGTTGGGAGGATGAGACATGTATGGAGCAGAGAGGAATAGTGTGCAGTCACCGGACAGGGAGAGCAGTGGAAGCTGCATATAGGGGGGCATGTAAATTTATACGTGAATGTACATTTTCACTCAGTTATGTTAAATAAAAATAAAAATTAAAAAAAAAATGTTGCTGTGTCATGACTCAAATAATGTTGTAAGTCAGGGGCTACCTGATAAATTGTGATGACAGTCCCAGGAAACTAATAAACTTGCCTGTAAGTTATCTCCCTTTGCTCTGTTGCTAAATGCCTACTCATTTACTGTCTAAAGATATGCGAAGTATTTATTGCCCTGTCAATTCTTTTATTACCACTTTATATCTTTAGATTCTTTCCACCTGAATGAATTCTTATCTCCCATTTGATTTAAATTCTCCAATGATATAATGCTCTCTTCCACATACAAATACCTAAATATTCAGTTTGACTTTGAAGGCTTCTGGTGTTATATTATTTATATTGTCACTAAACCAAATTTAGAAGACTTAACAATACTGTTGTTCATTTATCTTAAGATGATTTCTCCATCAAAACAGTGGAAATAACACTCTGAAACATGAATAGTTTTAATATGTTTATAGGAATAGAAAAGAATAAATTCACTGGCAGAAAAAAAAATTACCAAAATTACCAAAAGTCATGTTTTACAGATTTTTAGTTTTACAGCACAATACATTTTTCATAGAAACAAATATATTACCATGATAGGTACCATAATATGGTAACATTAATACACAAGGCCATTTAGTATTAAGTAAATGAGTGGCAATTTTGATGAAATGCTTTTAGTTCATCTTTGTTAAACTTTCCACTATTATACTTCCTGGCCTGCAGGAGTATTTGCCAGGATACAAGACAATGTGTGTTCTCAATTTTAATACACTGAAAGCTCTGGCTACCCACGCTTAACCTTATGTTTTCTATATGAGCACTAGGAATATTTTTACTACTACTACTCTGAGTTTATTCCATTTATAATAAAGCCGTTCTCAAGGAAACAGGCATTTTAACTGGTTCATCTGATAAGACCAAACCAAACCAAAGCCACTGCCACTGAGTCGATTCTGGCTCAAAGCAATCCTGCAGGACAGAGTAGAACTGTTCCATAGGGTTTCCTAGGCTATAAATCTTTATGGAAGTAGCCTGCCACAACTGTCTCCCATGGAACAGCCGGTGGGTTTGAACTACTGGCTTTTTGGTTAGCAGCAGAGCACTTAACCACTGCACCACTAGGGGTCCTGTTCCCTTGTATAAACAAAAAATTCTCTGCCATCAAGTCAGTTCGGAATCACAACAACCCTCTATGACAAAGCAGAACCGCCCCATAGAGTTTCCGAGGAGGACTTGGTAGATTCAGACTGCTGGCCTTTTGGTTAGCAGCCATAGCTCTTCACCACTATGTCACCTGGGTTTCCACTCCTTCGTAGTAATGTGTTATTTTATACAAAAGAAGTGCAGTATCAGGACTGAATATAATTATGCTTAAACTTAACTGAAGAGAAAAACTGTACAAGAATTAACTTGAAAATAAATGGGATTATTTAGAGTAGATAAAGCACTGGACTCAAAAACCATCATCAAACAGTTTCTTTCCATTTGGGAATTCATTCCTTTTTAATGCACCAGATGATATTCTGAGAGCCATTCACATTCAACATTTCAACTCATTTTATTAGTGGCATGTACAAAGCACCATAACATATGAAATGTAGAACAATCATGACTGTGTATTTAACTGTAGAAATAAGTGCTAAGAAAATATAGCAAAATTTAACACAGGATTCCTAAAACCATTCCATATTCATTTTTTTCCAAAGCTAATGTCCCATGTTTTATTTTACAGACTGTCTGTTAAGGTTTCTATGCATTTGGTACTTTCTTGGGCTGAAATAGCTGGTATCTTCTGTACAGTAATGTTACAGTTTTATACAAACTTCAGAAATACTGCATTTAGAATTGTCTTTACACCTCTCTTCCAATGTTCTATTTCACACAACAGCAAACACTCTGAATGCCTTTCCACCTGGAGGGTTCTGTAAACTGCAAAAAAAAAAAGAAAAAAATACATACATATATATATATATGAAAAGCATACTGTTTAAATGAATTATGCTTTCTTATGAATGTCTAGAAAGTAGTGTTGTGACTTCAGGTGGCTATCTTTCTTAGGATACTATATAGTTAACAGAAAATGTGAGTGAGGATGGCATCCTTTTCTAAATCTTGAATATATGAGGTCTCACAATTAAGTTCTCAAGCTCATCCTAGAAAAAAAACTGCAACTCTCATTGCTGAACATCACTACAGTCACCTTCAAAGTACTCCCCTTGGGATGCTATGCACTGACTCCAGCAGCTAGTCTACCCTTCAAAGCAATTTTGAAACTCTTTTTCTGGAATGACCATCAGAGCTTTTGTCATATTACCTTTGATGACCTGAATGTCATCAAAATGTCTTCCTTTCAGTATTTCCTGTATCTTTGGGTATAGAAGGCAGTCTTTGGGGAATAGATTAGGTGAACAGAAAGGGTGTTTCAATATAGTTATTTGTTTACCAGCTAAAAATTCTCTCACAGACAACTACACAGTTATGTTCATGAACTTGCCACCATGTCACTTTGTGCAATGGCCATTCCAGAAAGAGTTCCAAAATTGCTTTGAAGGAGACCATACTGATATTCAGCAATGAGGTATGCAGCCCTTAGAACAATTAAGTTTATGGATTTAACTGTCAGACCTTGTATGCTGTGCTGCCAGGAGTGGGTTACCCAATCAGTAAGGTGAGCATAGTGCTTGTCTTGGTTACCAGATCACCTGTAGTAAAGAACTTCACACGAGTTTCACATCTTTGATGTGGTGAAATCATATGAAATTGCTCACTACAGATTAGTATGAGCACAAGTAAGCCCATGTTTACCAAGTCATCAGCCCTTGGTAAGAATTTCAAACTTGAAAAGAGGTTTTGATTCTGCAGTAAGGTGTTACAGCATTGGGAGAAAGATCAACATCAGCCATACCTAAAAGCAGAATCTTGGGTATAGCCAAAAAATGTGAAACTGTTCACTAAAGATAATTTCATATGCCTGGTAAGCACTGTGCTTTCCTTGCCTCTTGGACAGTGTGCCCCTGTGTGCTGCAAGTTTACTAAAGAAATTTAAGCTAAGTCAAAATTCATAATAGTCTACATAAAACTTCAGAGATTTCAGATCACATTTTAATGTATTACCTCCTTTGACCTAAATGAAGCAAAGTGAGGCAGCTGTATTTCCATTTTACCAAGGGACTACTGAGACAAGTTTATAACTGATTTACCTCGTTCATTTTTAACTGCAAGTTAAGAAGATGGCTTATACACACATACAAAAAAATCACTTATTCTAATTTTGGAGGTACTTTTAAAACAGAAGTTATAAGCAATGCAGAATCATAAACTTTACTCTTTTATTATATTGTTTAGATTTCATTAAAGAATACCACTCAAGCACTGAGGCTTGGTGGTGCAATGTTTAAGCCTGCCACTGCTAATCGAAAGGTTGGTGGTAGGAACCCACCAGTGGCTCTGGGTGAGAAAAGAACTGGTGATCTTCTCCTATAAAGAGTGCAGCAAGGGACAGTGCTACTCTGTTCTATAAAGTTTCTATGAGTCAGAATCAATTTGACAGCACCTAACCCCAACAACATATCACAAGTACACACACAACACACACACACGTGCACATGCACACAGACACACACAAATAACAATAGGTTTTTCCACACGAGATGGCCAACCTAATGCCATTTTTACTTCTATGAAACAAACTAAGTGCCCTATCAAATGTATGTACCTGGTGTGTTTCTTCTTTTTCCAGAATGATATACTTGAAAAACGTCTCTCTCTGAGGCCACAGACCTAGTGCTGAACCAGAACTCTGAGGCTGATTAAGTGATATGACATTTGGCACTTCAGTTAACCCCTGTGAGACTCAGTTAACACACCTATAAATTAGAGTGTATGTTACTGATTCTACTGGGCTGTTGGTGCTCCTGGGTGTATTATACATGAAGCAGGTACTGGACCATACCCGTATAGCAGATGCTCAAAAATACATTTCTAATTATCCTCAGTTTTCCTAGGACATATCATTTTACAGTTTCAAAGTAAATTTAAGAAACATGAAAGGTAAAATGGAACCATATCCCTCAATTTAGCTTAAAAAATTGTCTACCCGACTCTAACCCTCAAGAATTTATTTTGTATATCATGTTAAAGAGATCATGAGAAATGTCACAGAGAAGACACACTTTCTCAACTCTGGCCATTTGGTACAGTCTCATCTGAAAATAGATGTTTTTTTATGAAGACAGAACCCAGAAGTTCTGTAGAAGAGAATCTAGACAGTTTGTGCAGGACTTCTCTGGTGGCCTTTACAGAAACTTTACTATACTGGTGAGAACCCTCCATGGGCAATTCTGAACACCCCACTGAATGTCTACAATTGTAGCATTTTCTGTATCTAAACAAAATACATGGGACTTAACATTACTTCCACAAGAAACACTGATTTGAAAGAAAGGAAATACAGTAAGTTTTTTTCTCCCAATGTATATCAAATCCTTGACAAAGTAAGTCACATGAATTCTCATCACTACTAAAATATACAGGACTAATGCACTACATGGAGCCCACGGCAAAAACGACCTGAAAGAGTTTATAACAGTCACCCAGCTTCTAATTAAAAGCAAGTTTGGCTGTAAGGAAAAATCAGCTCATTGTTTCTGTCAAATCCTTTTTCAGATAGCTGGATTAGAGAAATAGTCAGTGCCATGCTCACCTAGAGAGAATGAAATATATAAACTAATCTACAAAATCCGAAAGAGGATGAAAGAAATTTGCCCATTATAAAATCAACTAACAAAAGAGCGTTCTGACTGGTAATCCTATTTTCAGGTTGATTTTTATAAGCCTGCAGGAGACAAGCTCCTCTGGTACCACAGCTTCTTGCATCCCTAGAAGACCAATTTTTACACAAGTTCACAAAGAAATATTCTGATTCACCTTCAAACCCCTGATTTAAAGAGACAGATGATACATATGGATAATATTTTATGTATTTAATATTTTTTTACCTCTCTGAGAAGATTCCATTCTGAAAAGAAGCTGTGTAAGTCTTTCTTTTGTCCACAGGCATAACATCCACATAACCCCCAGGATTCCGAACCACCCCAGCGTGTATTGCAGCTCTGCAGATACTGGACAGCTGTGGGGGAAAGAAAAACTTCCATTAGTAGGAAACCCCAACAAACCTTGCCCAGCCCACTCTTCCACTAGGCTAAATGCACAGACACCATCTCTGTGTGGCCAGCCAGGGAGCACACAATAATGGGGTGATATTTTATTTATAAAAGAATGTTTTAAAAGTCCAAAAGCAGAGTAGGAGTAAAGACAGCTCTTAAGAGCAGCTGCCAGAGTCCTCTATCAACTAATCTAGCAAACACTTAGTCTGCCAGAAGAGCTGACTTTTTATCTTGTGGAACCAATAAAAACAAATCAGCTCCTTTTATCTTTGCAAGGGCCCATTTATCATCCTTAAATTTTATGGTATTTGTTCACCCCAGAGACACTATGACCAAACGTCCACAAGTTGGATCATGTATATCTCATTTATGTTCAGTATTAACTTCCAGTTCCATATAGCTCTATAAACCATTTCTCAAATAAAAAAATAAACCAAACTCATTGCTGTCAAGTCAATTCGAACTCATAGTGACCCTACAGGAAGAGCAGAACTGTCTCACAGAGTTTCTAAGGAACACCTGGTGGATTTGAATGGCTGACCCTTTAGTTAACAGTCATAGAACTTAACCACTAAGTTACCAGGGTTTCTTCTTGAATACAAGTGCATACTAAATGGGGAGTTTCTTCTTTTTAAGTACTATAATACATACAGAAAGATTTTACCTTGAAGAATAGCCTCAAATTAAAAAAAATACTGATAAAATAAGCAATCATAAATTCAAAATATGTTTCCAATACCTATCAGCCTACTTTAAATAATCTGACACAAAGCAGTAAAACAGCTCTATGATTATACTAGTTACATAATTCAAAGGGGCCCTTTAGGCACAGTGGTTAACGTGCTAACTCAGAAAGGTTGGCAGTTTCAACCTACCAGCCACTCCGCGGAAGAAAGATGTGGCAGTCTGCTCTGTAAAGACTACAGCTTTGCAGACCCCGTGGGGCAGTTCTACTCTGCCCTACAGAGTTGCTACAAGTAAGAAATAACTCAGTGACAATGGGTTAAATGTGATTTCTATGAAAAAGAAATGTATTGTTTCAGTCTCAATATTCTTTTTTTTTTTTTTAATTCTAATTTCTAGAAGTCAAGGGATTTATTTCGACTCATTGGACTATTCTCTAGATTTTAACGTTTGTTGCTTTACCCAACCATTTTACTGAAATTTATCACTATTTGAATAACATCTGCCGAAATCCCTACGAATGAAACAAGTGAACCCGTTGCAGTCAGAAAGCAACCCACCCCCATATCCTCACAAGCCTGTCATTACACTGAGATGTTCTTTTCTCACTTCTGTGCATATACAAGCGAATTATTATGATTTTCTAAGTTCACTTCAGCATGTGCTTCTTACATGGCCTTACTTTATTATGGCACTCTCAGTGGCCTCACTCATATCTGCATGCCGATAATAACAATTCAGTATTACTAATGATTAATGAAGCCATGTATATCAACACAGAATCTAGCTTCTTGATCTACATACAAATGTACATGTATACATTTAAATGTGCATGCATATACGTGATTATTGAGACTTGTATAAATTAGGCTTCTTACATCAGAATAAACTCGATTTCCAATTACACGAGCATAGTGTGGATTTGCTTGCATACAATTACGAGGACAGTATATTCTGAAAAAAATATAAACACAAGGCAAATTGGTTACTTCAGTCTTTCTTATTAGTAAACCACAGACATGCAGATACAAAAGTAAACTCAATATACTAAACCCTACTTGATTTTTCCTTCCATGAAATAAGTCCATTGTACAAGTCAGGCAGTTGCTTCTGTTTAATTTATTTACTTTCAAAATTTGGAACAAATGTGATTCTATTTATTAATTTTAATTAATTAATTAATTTAATTTAAAATTAATTAAAAAATTAATTAATTTTATTCATTTAGACAGGAAACCGTCTAATCTGGGTAATCAGAGCAGAAAGAAACATCAGGAAGTAACTTGAAGTATCTACGAATTTGATATCCAAAAAGTCTGTAAAATTTAATAAATATGCAACTTGAAAAACTTGAATCATTGTTTGTTTTACACACTCCACAGCTTCTTCATAGAAATTCATGTTTTTAGTGATCTCATTAAATTTCATGACTTTAACTATCATATGTAAACTGTTGATTCCCAACCTTACATACACCTCCAAGATCTCTTAATTCAAACTTTGTAACTATCTATCCCACTGCTTATTCACCATCACCACTTAAATATAATAGGCATCTCAAGCTTAGCATGTATGAAACCAAATCACCAATCTACTCCCCAAACCAAATAAATCCAAACCTGTTCCCATCAACTCAGTTCCAACTTACAGAGACCCTAAAGAGTAGGGTAGAACTGCCAAGCTTAGGGTTAGCAGTGAGCTCCTAGCCACTGTACCACCCAAACTCACTGCTGCCAGGTTGGTTCCGACTCACTGTACTGTGCCAACTAGGACTCCCAAATACTCCCACAACTCCAAAATTGGCTTTCTTACCACTTCAGTAAATGGCAACACCCTTATTCCAGCTGCTCAGATCTGGAAGTCTATTCTATCATTGATCCCTTTCTCTTTATCTCACACCTTACATTCAGCCCATCAGCAATTTCTATCAGCTTTAATATGGCCCCTAGGTATTTCAAGCTGTTTGTAATCAGTGTCTAATCCATGGCTGGCAGTTTGAACCTGGCTTACTGGTTCCATAAAGACTATTGTTAATCACCATCACATAGATTCTGACTCATGGCAACCCCATATGTGCTGAATAGAACTGCTTCATACGGTGTTCAAGGCTGTGACCTTTCAGAAGCAGATCTTCAGGACTTACTTCTTGAGGTGTCACTGGGTAGATCTGAACCACCAGCTTTTGGTTAATAGTCCTGTGCTTGACAGTTGTGTCACCCAGTCACTCCCCCCATACAGATTACAGCCAAGAACACTCTATGCAATAGTTCTACTCTGTAGCACATGGGATCATTACGAGTCAGAATTGCCTCAACTGCAATTATTTTCTATGTATTAAAATGTATTCCAATCACTTCCATTATAGACCTCATCTTCTGCTAGGTTCTCCTATGGTCCTGTGGTCTCTCTCTGCTTCAGACTCTGTCTCTTCCAATCTGTTTTCCACACATTTACAAACACATATAAACCCGATCATCTTATTACACTCCTTCAAATACTCCAGTAACTTTTCATCTCATTATTAAAAGATGGCAAAGCCCTTACAATGGTCAAGAAGCCTTACATATTCTAACCCCTGTTACCTCTCTGGTGGCGTGGTGGGTAAGTGTTACATCTGCTAACCAAAAGGTCAGCAGTTCAAATCCCCCAGGCATTCCTTGGAAACTCTTCTACTCTGTTCTATGGGGTTTTTTTTTTTGTTTTTTTTTTTTTTTTAACTATGTCTCTAGGAAACCCTGACAGTGTAGTGGGTTCAGTGCTACATCTGCTAATCAGGTCTGCAGTTCAAATCTGCACAGCTGCTCCTTGGAAACTCTATAGGGCAGTTCTACTCTGACCTCTAGGGTTGCTATGAGTCAGACCCAACTCAAGGGCAGTGGGTTTGCTTTTTGGTTTGACTCCGAATCTGACTTCTACTTTTCAGACTGCTCCAGTCACTTGGCCTATTCATCAAACATACAAAACAGGTTCTTGCATCAGGGCATTTGTACTCAAGTTCCTCTCTGCATGAAACAGTCTTTCTCCAGGTATCCTACTGCTTCAAAGATATCAGATTGTCTTGGCTCATTTAAATGGAATTCCCAAAGGCTTTTATAGTTACATGTAGGATCAACTATTAATGTCATCAGTCATGATATTAAAAAAAAAAAATCTATTCCCAGAACTAAGAAACTGTCAAATGTCACTCTTCTAAAAAACAATTAATTCTTCTGAACTTACACACACATACCTACAAGAAACTAAAATCGTCTGGAAAAAACATAATCCATTTGACTCAGTATATCAAAATCTCAATATGATGAAAATCACTACTTATGAAAACATCAACAATTTTCCTAAACATATTTTTCAATATTTAGATTGAAAATGACTTTTGCCAACTCAAGTGGATTTTCTTAGATAGCTTTAAATAAGTAACTACATTGTTATGCTGCATTGTTAGATGTCACTGAGTTGTTTCCAACTTGCAGCTACCCTATGTACAACAGAAAAAAGCACCCAGTCTTGCCCCCTCCTTACAATCACTGTTATGCTTGAGCTCACTATTGCAGTTACTGTGTCATTTCTCTCTTGGAGGGTCTTCCTCTTTTTTGCTGACCCTTTACCAAGAATGATGTCCTTCTCACGGATTAACCCCTCCTGATAATATTTCCAAAATACACTAGATAAGTTCTCCCCATACTTGCTTCTACGGAGCATTCTGGCTGTTCACCTTCCAAAACAGATTCGTTCATTCTTCTGACAGTCCACAATATGGTCAATATTCTTTGCCAACCTAATTCAAAGGCATCTATTCGTCTTTGGTCTTCTTTATTCACTATCCAGATTTCACATGCATATGAGGTGAATGAAAACACCATGGCTTGGTCAGGCATGTCTTAGTGTTTAAGTGATATCTTTTGCTTTTGAACACTTCAGAGAAACCTTTTACAGTAGATTTGCCCAAAGCAATGAGTCATGTGATTTTCTGACCATTGCATTCACAGGCATTGATTGTGTTCCAAGTAAAATGAAATTCTTGACAACTTCAATGTTGTCTGTGTTTACCATGATGTTTACATTGTTACATGCCAAATAAATTTGTTCCTAACATTTATATAACACTGTCCAAAATCTAAACTGGAAGTATGACATACTATACCTAAACCAGAGCCATGTAAACATGAATTAAAGAAAAAAAAAAGAAATCTGGCTTGCAGGGGAGAGGAGGAGGGAACAATTAAGAGTAGAATTGCAGTGTGAGTTACAGGTATTACATGGAAAATTGATGACTGTAAACCTGAGGTTAAATCAAAATAAAATTTGTTTTTAAAAAAAATCTGAGTTTTAATACCTTTAAACTAATGGGCTGATTTATATAAAAGACGTTGTCTGGGGATTCTGTAGGAAGGATGGTATATATGGCCCATTAACTGTAAAATAAGCCCACTGTATTTGGGAACTGCTGGGATTCAATGCTCCCTCTAATCAGCTGCTCTGCCCTTTGGATCATGCTGTGTGAACTCTATTTTGATCATATTTAACACTTGGTTTGCTGAAGGCCAAAGAGCTCAGTAGTTCCAAGTTGATTGTGTCACTACTTAGATAAATTTAGGTAGAAGAAAGACTGGGGTCAGTTTTACTTATTTGTTTTTCAGTCATCATTTTTAACACCCTGTTACATATACTACTGAGAATGTAAGTCTGAATCTTCTAAGCATTTCCATAACTATAATTTGCTTGTGTTCTCTGAACAAAGACTGATAACACAATTTAACAACACAAACTTTTTCATATTGAACACTCAGTAGATTTTAAAGATCTAATTGTTTATTGACTGATGTAAAGAAACACAACATTTTCAAAAACATACACTAACAAATATTCACACACACACAGTCATGCTATTTATATAAGGTTATGGTACTAAGTAGTAGTTAAGATAGCTTATTTGTGTTCTTCTGTCAGATGAGGAAACTTACAAGGAGATAACTACATACATAAATCTGAATAACTGGCAAAAATCATTCTAAGATTTAACTTTTTTTCTTGTTCTTATTTATTATAATAAAATTAATAATAAAATTTTTATTATAATAAAAATGTACATTCCCATATAAATTTGCATGCCCACCTATATGCAGCTCCCACTAAGATTTAAGTTATAATTGCAAAAAACTTGATGAAATTTTGTTACTTAAAACAAACAAACAAACCCTTATTTATGTCATTGCTTTAGATTAAATTGTAAGTGCATAAAAGTCTTCAGGAAAAGACAAAGAAATTAATAAAAATTTAAAAATGCATCATTACTATTGGAGGTTTTATGTTTGGATGAGTGTGTTTCAAAATTCTACTCATTCAGAGTACTTAAAAGGGAACAACATAAAGTTGATTTTAGTTAGACAATATTTCAAAGTTTGAACAATATTTGTAAGTAGGGGGAATGTCAAAGTACTATTCAGTAAATACTTGAAACTCTACCTGCGAAGAGTTAGTAGTACCCAGTGGCACAAAATGATTCTTTCCTTTTGGTATTATATTTTTGTCAAGCAATTAAAAAAGTGCCTAATTAGGAAAGCAGGAGAAAAAAATACAGTAACTCATACAAACATGCCATCCCATCTTTACTTAAAATTATGAAATTATAATTGATGAAGTAAAAAATAATGCCAGTGTAACTGGTAATGGTGATCAAATTGATAATTACACTACTATCCCCAAAACATTTGTACTACAACTTCAAAAGCTTATTTACTTACACAAAACTCAATAAATCATAAATTTTATGGTCAAACTCCACTGTTACTGAAATTTTAAAATACAATCAGCCAGCCAAGTGCCACTGAGTCGGATCCAACTCAACAATCAAGCTACCTATATAATTAATGATTACTAAGGATTCTGTGGTCTATGCCCCATACATAAAGCTTCTTTTTATCTGCTAACACCCCACTCACATATCTTGAAAACAGTGCTTCATCTTTGCAATTAATGTCCTTATAATACTTCTAAGAGTTTTCATTTTAAATTAGCAAAAATAAATTAGCATTTTTCATTCTTTTATAGTACGTTTACTCTATCATAATTTTTCAAAGACAAAGCCAAGTGCCATCAAGTCGGATCCAACTCATAGATAGTGTACAATAATAAGAACAGAAGATGGGGATTGTGATGTATGAGTTGCAATTAAATTTAGAAACTGAACTAAAATGTTCAAAACATGAGATGTATCATTTTAGTTTCTTTCGTGATAGGAGTTCTTTGTAGTAAGTATGAACACAGAGATGATGTAGGTTATATGCAGAAAGGTTTATTCCCTTGGGGGAAACCATGACACGTGCCTAAAGTTCATGTCATTTCTGATATTCTATTGCTTTCTCCTGCTTAGCAGTTTAAGAGCACATATCATCTAAATCCTAAAAACAGTAGGATATCTCAAAGCCATTACAAGGCCAAAGTGACATATATTTTCCCTGATAGAAAAGAATGATAAAATCTCTAAAACGTTACCTTGGGCAATGTGAAGCAGGCTTATGAAATGGACACAGCTGTTCCACAGTTGTTTCACAAGTGACAGCCTGAACTACAAAAATTGAAATGCAAAACAATAAGCTTTGAAAGTAATAATATTCAACATAATATTAAGAAAATCAGATAAAAAATTTAAAGTGCTAACCTGTTACTTTAGAGACTGTGAAGGAATTAGCAGACTGATACTTGCTGAAGATTAAAAAAATAATAATAATCATTTAGTTATATGCATCATTGTCATCATATTTCCTGGTGGTTTTCACATTTAGAAACATTTTATTGCTTTTAATCATTTTTAATAAAATATGTAGATAGGTAGTAGTCTAAAAATATATAATCTCTTTTAAGCCAACTATATATTGCCTTGAAGTGTGATACCATTCTTGACATTAAAGGATATTTTTTCATTAGTTAAAGATAATAGCATAAAGCAAGCAATATACATTTTATATCTATATATTTGTTTCCTGTTAAAACTAAAACTCTCAGTGTGCTACTTCACTGTTGCCACAAAGCCAATCTTTTACAATAACAAATATAAGGTAGTGCTATGAAAAGACTACTATGTAATAAGAACCTTATGAAAGTGTGTTTTATTCTTTGTGTGTGTCTATGCCCCCAGAATCCAGTATGCCTAAAATAAATGCATGAATTTCACCCCCCCAATCAGTACATGCATTATTGTAAAACAGAAATTGAGTTAGGTACACCACTATAATATAAAGTTTTAATTGGCCCAGTTTTCAGAAAACCTGTATTACAAAAGGTCTATTTATAACGCTATACTTTGACACAACACATGCTCTGCATACATTAGTTCAAGACCGAAGGCATTGGAAATTTCTGTTAATTCTTTATTTCTGTCAACTTCAAATTGAAGGTTTAATAATCACCATCTATAATGTACACACACAAAAAATAATGTTATTTGAGGCACAAAATATGCAACCTATTTAAAGGCAGCCCTCAAGTTTCAAGAGAATATCTATAATTAAAAATTAAGTTTAATAGGAGTAAATAATAGGATAAATTTTTTTTGACACAATGCCTGGTGCTTAGCTTACTGAGAATAATAATTAACATTTGTTATTTACTGAAGGTAGCAGAATACTTACTGAATAAATGTGTTAATAAAAAAGTGAACATATGCATACGTTATTCCACCAACGTGCATGTTTTAATAAATAATTATTATTTTATCATTATGATTTCAACTTAATTTAAGAGTTTCATGTGGTCATGTAGTTAAAAACAAAAATAATAATGCCATCACAACCAAAAACCAAACCCAGTGCCATTGAGTTGATTCTGACTCATAGCAACCTAAGAGAAGACATTATGTATGAAGAATCATAAAGCTTCTTTTTCACACAGAACAAAGGGACACAATAAAAATATTCCCTAACCCCACAGTTTTCTACTTTCTACCAAGTATACATGAAATGCATGTTGTTTTAGAATAAGATATTTAGAGTCATTAATAAAGAGAATATTTCAAAATTAATGCACACTTACTGGATAAAGACTGAGAACTTTCCCTTTGAAACTGGGAATAAAACAAGGGTGGCTCCCTCTCATCACTTCTGTTCAAGATTGTATTAGAAGTCCTAGCCAGAGCAGTAAGACAAGAAAAAGAACTAAAAGGTATCCAGATTGGAAAAAAAGAAATAAGATTATCTTTATCTCAAACAGTTCACAAGAAAACTTCTAGAGCTAATAGAGGAATTCAGCAAAGTTTAGGGTACAAGGTCAACAAACAAAAATCAGATTTCTTTACACTGGCAAGGGGACATTTGAAAGAGAACTTAAGGAAATAACTCCATTTACAATAGCATCTAAAAGCATAAGAATAAATCTAGCCAGTGATATGAAGAACTTATACAATAAAAATACAAAACAGTACTGAAAGACATGAAAGGAGACTTCAAGAAATGCAAAGATGATCTGTTCTTTTGGGTTGGAAGACATAGTATCATTAAGATGTCAGCATTACCCAAAGCAATCTATACATTCAACACAATCCCAACCAATCTTCAACTTTGGAATGACCAGAGACCCTGAATAGTTAAAGAATACTTAAAGAAATGCTGAAAGAGCAGAAAAAGTCAGAGCACTCATACTTTACTGATTTTAAAACATATAACTAGAGTAATAAAAAAAGACTGTTTTTAATAGAGCAATAAAAACAGACAGACACTGGTATAACAACAGGTACACATAACTCAGTGTAAGAAAACTGAGAGTCCAGAAATCAACTCATACCATCTATGGTCAACTGATCTTTGACAAAAGTTCTAAGTCCATTCAATGGAGAGAGAAAAGTCTTTTCAGTAGACAGTTTTGGAGGAACTGAATTTCCACATGTAGAAAAATGAAACATGATCTATACTTCACACCATACACAAAAACAAATTCAAAAATGGATTACAGATCTAAATGTGCAAACTAAAATCATAAGATTCTGTTAAAAAAAATACAGAGTAACACAGTTAGGCCTAGCTTTAAATGATGGATAATCTAGTATGATTATCTAATGTGATTATCTAATTGTATAAAAATCACACATTGTGTAGTGATGCCACAAAAGAAGACCAAGCTAACAGACAGTGAGGTGCGGTCAGCACTATTACCCCTGGAGGGAGTGGACGTCAGGCTTATGCAAGATGATGGCATGCTTAAGGTAATCAAATGAGAGGGCATAAGCACACAGATGCACATGATTCGGGACTGGGTGTTTGTCCACTGCACAGTTTGGCCGTTAGCTGATATGCAGCTTGAGGCCATCCTGGAATGCAAGGACAAAATCTCCCTTGATCTAGGAAATGAGGAGTCATCAAAACTTGGGTATTACTGTAGTAACCACGAAGGTAGGTAGCCCACTGTCGTCAATTCAGTTCTGACTCATAGCAACCTTAAAGGACAGAGAAGAACAACTCCACAGTTTCCAAGGAGTAACCCATGGATTTGAACTGCCAGCCATTTGGTTAGCAGCCATAGCACTTAACCACTATATCACCAAAAGGTGGTGGAGTGCACTCAATCACTGGTAAACCAGAACATGTTCATGATTTGTCAGTCCTCCAAAGATTCCCCCTACCCTGAAAGCCATGCTTGCATTAGAGGCTGAGTTGTTTCAATCCAAAGTAGAGGACTTGACAGCAGATGAAGATGGCAGCATCACACACAGAATACGGACTTGGGGTGAAGCCTATGCCAGGTCTAATGAAGGAGCTTCCATGGAGGCTGCACTGGAAGGGCACTAACGGGACTGTATGTTTTGTGGGCCAGAGAAGTCTATTCAGTGCATGGAGAAAGGACAATATTTGATTGTACACCTCAGACTCAGCTATGCTTTTGGCAGAGTTGGGAAGAAAAAGTTTCAAATCCCACCACATGCCTAATTAAAATATGAAATTCACCTCGAGTTTTGAAAAGGCCAAGGAGTTTTGGGAGACGAGTTAGGAGATGCTGGAATAAAGCACTATCTTGAAGGAGTAGGGCATGGAGTACTTTAATGAGGGTAAGTACAAGCAAGTTTTACTGCCCAAGAAGACTGTGTCCTCTGTCAGGAATATGAGTTGAATTTCTCCAATGAGGAAGAACAAAAGGCATGGGTTCTTCAACTGGCCTCCCACCTCCATCTGGTCATACAGTCATCTGAAACTTCAGGCCTTCTCAGCTGCTACTAAAAGCTGTTCTGTAATATGGATAGTTACAGTGAGAAGGATTTCTACCACCTGAGAGAGGCCCATATGGCAGAGAATGGCCTTGAACTGGTATGGGTTGACTTCCAGAAGGTCCTGCAGCTCTACCCTAGAATCAAGGCCATCAAGACCAGGTGACTGTCTGCTAACAGCAAATCTGCAAGCAGCCTGTACCAGAGAAACTCTAAACCAACATATTAGAGTCTGGCTGAGGATGACAGTAAGGTTTAAGGCAAGAGTAGCTTCAGGAGAGTGTAACTGTGATACACAGATGAGGGGCACGCAGAAAATAACATCGGCAGGGAGCCAGTCTCACGTAGCGACAGAAGTATAGCCTTCCCCCAGCCTTATTCCTGTAGCTGCCTGCCTCCATCCTATTAGCTTTTAAAAACGGAAGAATTTGAGAGAACATTAAAAAAAAAAAAAGGAGGGGACACAACAAACAAGTGGGACCTCATGAAAATTAAAAATTTTGTTCATCAAAAGACTTTACCAAAGAAGTGAAAAGACAAACTATTGACTGGGATGATATTTTTAGAAACCATGCATCTGATAAGAATCTAATTACACACACATAAAAAACTTCAACTACTTGACAATGAAAAGAACAAATAATTATAAAATGGGCAAAGAAACTGAATCAGACATTTTGCCTAAGTAGACATTTAAATGGCTACCAGACACATGAAAAGATGCCCAACATCATTAGCCATAAAAGAGATACAAATCAAAACCATGGTAAGATACCATTTCACTCTTATTAGAATGTCTAAGACTAAGGGTGAAAAAAAGTGGTAAGGATTTGGGGAAACTGGAACCATTTTTTCCCTGCTAGTGGGAATGTAAAATGGTACATAGCTGTTTTGGAAACATTCTGGCAGTTTTTCAGAAAACTAAAAACAGATTACTATATGACTTAGCAATTCCACTACTTGGTATATATCCAAAAGACTTAAAAGCAGAGACTCAGAGACTTGTACGCCAGTACTCACCGCATCACTATTCACAATAGCCAAAAGGTAGAAACAACCTAATGCCCATCAACAGACGAATGGAAAAACAAACTATGACACATACGTACAAGAGTATACTACTCAGCCACCAGGAGAAACAAAGCTGTGACATATACTACTGTACCAAACCAAACCAAACCAACTGGTGTTGAGTCAATTCCAACTCACAGTGACCCACAGAGCTGAGTTTAAAGACATTATACTGAGTAAGTCAGTCACAAAAGGGCAAATATTACATGATCCTACTTATATACAAAAGACAAGAACATGCAAATGTACAGAGATCAAAGTTTATTAGTGGCTTCCAAGGACAGCTAAAAACAAAAAAATAATAATAAAATCACCATCAAATCAATTCAAATTCATAGTGACCATACAGAACAGAGAACTGCCCCATAGGGTTTCCAAGGCTATAAATCTTTACAGAATTAAAACTGCCATATCTTTCTCTTGTGGAGACATGTGGGTTCAAACCGCTGACCATTTGATGGCTCCTGAATACTTAACCACTGAGTCACCAGGACTACTTTCCAAGGACAGGAGGGAGGGGGTATACAGAGTTTATGATGATGGAAAAATTACATTTATTAAGGGTAGAAGGTGGAAAGCTGATTATTGTAACTGCTGTAAATCAGTTGTCTACCTGTTAAAATGCTACACTGGCAAAAGCTCTGCGACAGACACATTTATAACAATGGCTCCCTCCCCCCAAACAGAAAGAAAGAAAGAAAAGAGTAGCTGCTAAGGCTGCTTATATACAATCAAAAACATCATGGGAGTTGGTTTCTTATTTTGGAGATGTAGGGTCATGGTTTCATGGGTCATCCCATTAATCAGTCTAGTAATGTTTAGTGATTCTGTATTTCCCTTCTAGTTTGCTATGCAGTGCCTGTGGTCTTAAAAGCTTGCCAACAGCCATCCAAGGCATGACAATTGGTCTCTAGTCACCTGGAATAACACAGTGAGAGTCAACAATAGGAAAGAATACTGAACGTGTGGCTTAACTGCCTTCATGAACAACAGCCACCCTGCCATTACACTAGAAAAACTGGATGGTGCCCAGCTGTCATCACTCAACATTCTGAGCAAAGACTCTATAGAAAAATCTTGGACAAAAGAAGGAAAACACAGAAGAGAATTTCAAATTCTCATGGACTCTAAACTTGCTGGAGCCATGGGGGCTTGGTGAACACCTGAAACTCATAATACTCTAAGATAACTTTTAAAACTTAAACTAAAAATATTCCCTGAAATTTTCTTAAACCTGAACAACTGCTGCTGTTTGGGGCTGTCATGTCAGCTCTGACTCACTGCAAACCCATTTATAGCAGAAGGGAACAATGCCCGGTCCTGCGGCACCTGCACATCTTTGCTGCTCTAGTTTGGCTTAATTAGTAAAAAAAAGTCTGCCTTGAGCACTATGCTCATTTAAGACCTATATGGGATCAATATGACAACAAGAACCCAAAAGAGAGATAAGAACTCTAGGGGGACACTAAGTTTATGTTAATGGGAGAGGAACAACTGGGTAACAGAAGGTGAAAGTGGTAGCATAACTGGAAGAATGCAATCAGTGTCACTGAACTGGACACACAGAAGAGGCTGAACTGGTATACACTTTGCTGTCTATGTTCCCAAGAGCAAAATAAATTTTTAACAAAGTTAATCAATGATATTGTATTAGCCAGCCAAGTGCCATTGGGTAAGTTATACTTAAATAGACAAAACAAAGATGGCATAGTATTTAGAAAACTTGTAAAAAAATTTTTTTATGTATTAACCTAATTTTTCTCATTATAAAGTTAATGTTGCATGAAATAAGCCATTTTCCCTCCCAGTTGTTGTCTTGGGGCACCATCAATTCCAACTCATAGCGACGCTATAGGATGGAAGAGAACTGTTCCCTACGGTTTCCAAGAAAACGCTGGGGGATTTGAACTGCTGACTTTTTGGTTAGCAGCTGAATTCTTAACCATGTGCCACCGGGACTCTAGTGCACCTCTTCAGCTTTCCTTTTCCCTAAGGAGGATACTAAGAAAAGCAAATCATTAGTCTTCTCTGAAGTACTTCCTATAATAGCCAAAAGAAGTTCACTGCTTCATACTGGGATTAACTATAAATTGTTACGCTCTCTAAAATTTTTGTCAGTTTGAAATTCAGCATATCTTATGCAAATGAAGGAAACCCTGATGGTGTAGTGGCTAAGTGTCACGGCTGCTAAACAGAAAGTTGGCAGTTCAAATCTACCAGGTGGTCCTTGGAAACTCCACAGGCAAGTTCTACCCTGTTTCACAGGATCACTATGAGTCAAAATCAATGCAGTGGCACTGGGCATATCAATAAAAGGAATCAAATTTGCATGGTTTTAGATGCTTTTTCTTTCTGTCTATGGAAAGTATGCAGCTAGAATGAACCTTGAAAATTAGCAACTCTTCTTTACAGACTGAATTGTTATTTCCTCATAAATAAAAAGTACTAACTCATTGTTATCATTAAAATCAACTGATCCAAAAGATCACTTGGTTACTTACCCAATTGACTGAACACCATTTCTATTGGATTTGATGAAATAATGCTTTCTTCCTTGTCTAGTGATATCTACCCAACCACCATCATTGTCTATTATACCATAATGGATTGCAGCTCTACAGATGCTAGATTGCTTGTGGAAAAAAGGAAGAAAAAAAATGTTAAAATACTATAACTCTGCCTAGGACAGTTACTACTTATATGACTTCAAAGATACATTTCTGAGCGAAATACCTATACAACCACTCCTCACTTACGGACATGGTTACGTTCTAAAGATCACTTTGTTATGCAAAACTCCCACACTACGTGAAAACGGAGGATGACTACATCATTATGTAACTTCCACACTGCAGCATTATATAACTGTCAAACCACTGAGAATCATGGCCCAGTCAACCTGACACATAATCATCAGCCAGTATTAATTTCACCATGCACCTGGGCGTTCATAGATTTTTTTTACTACTGTCATTAATTCAAAATGAGAGATAACAAAATGGTCAATAAGTGAGGGGTAGGTGTATTGACATAAGTCTATTTTTTTCACATTGTGAAGATCAAGTATTACGCGGAAGAGCTATATCCTCATGTGATAGCACTTATAATGCTTACCATTTCATAATGTACACTGCCAATAACTTTAGCTTTACTATCCAAACAGCCAGCAGGACATTCATATCTAAACGAAAGAAATTAGGAGAAAAAATTATTTTCTCTGAATTTCTGTAGAAAATAATAATTCTCATATTTTGTCAGTTAATTTGGAGAATACTAGTAAATAATTACCTATTGCAGGTTGTTCCTTTGCACTGATCTCTTAATCTTACTTCACAAGAAACAATTTGGGCTAAAACGAGGGAAAATAAAAAAATAATAAAGGAGAAGTTACTTGTTGTGTAAAGTACTATTAAACTTTCTAAGAAATGTTATCTGAGCAATCCTGTAACCACCAGCTGGAAAGCAGCACACGGCAGTGAACACTGGGCCAGGCTCAGAACCAAAAACTTCCTCTACTCTGCAGAGTGCTGTTTTTGCTTTAGTTCTGTGTTCTGCTTTATCATTTGCTAGTCATTTCATCATTGGCAAGTATTTAAATTCTCTGAAACTTATGTGTACGATCGATTAAATGTAAAATAATACCATCTATCCCACCAAAGGTTTTGTGACATCAAAAATACTTTTAGGAACATAACAGGTATATAAACACAAACTATTATTTTTATAAACTCCTCAACAGATTAACAACAGGTCTACATAATCACTTATTAATTCAAGAAGGCAGAACTAGAGGCTCTGTAGGTCAAGTATGCCTACACTTAATTACTACACAGTTGTTAAATTTCTGGAACCTATTTAACTGTTTATTATTAAAAGTAGCTGAGAGAAGAAGAAAGTTACGTAAGAAAATACTAAGATCATTTGAACTTTGGATGTGATTCTTCTACCATAAACTAAGATTTAATGTTTTTCACAGAGCAGAGCTTTAAGTGGGAACAAATAATTCTTTTTCCAAAAAAAAAAAAACAAAGAAAGAAAGGAATAAGGAAAAAAACGAGATCTAGATTAAGGAAAGATGCAATGCTAACCATAATCCTGAAATGCTGTTAAAAAAATATCCTTAATAGTACTTATCAAATTTTTCCACTGTGACACAGCCCACTTTCACATAAACAGCTACACTCCCTGACACCTACCTCAGTTTTAGTTTTATAATACTTACACGCTTATTTCACCTGCTAGAGGAGGATTATGCTTGATTTTTATCACAATTTTATCCCAGTGTCCTCAGTGATTAGTATCAGCCATACAGCAAGTGTTATAATGCTGCTACAGTATATGGACACCAAGTACTTAGTTTTACAAATATTTCCTTTTTAAAACATGCATGTGCTAAGTTCCTGCCAGTGCTGCTACAGGTCATGCAGGGAAAAGAAGCTCCATATTAAATTAGCTATGATATTCAAAAGCAGATTTTAATGGACTAGCAAACTTTAGGAAACCCTGGTGGTATAGTGGTAAGAGCTATGTCTACTTAACAAGGGATGGGAAGTTTTAATCCACTAGGTATTCCTTGGAAACTTGATGGGGATGTTCTACTGTCCTACAGGGTTGCTATGAAATGGAACTGACTTGATAGCAAGGGGTTAATGGTTTATCATACTTTATATTTAGGTTTTTGGAAAATATAAAAAAAATTTAGGGGAGAAGGGTCATGATCCCTCAATCCCCAAAGGGAATATCCAGGCATATCTAATAGGATCACAGCCATTAATTCACACATACTTTTAAAATTTGGACGTGAAGCATTCATTGCCTCTAGCAGATGACAATATGCCATTATCTGCCTACTCAGACACTTCAACTGTCACACATATCCTGGATAAAAAGAGTAAAATAATAATTTATCAAAAATACTATTTGAAAAGGACAAATATTGTATGAGACCCCTATGTTAAGAACTTAAAAACAGACTCATGCATAGAAGAAAAGACTCTTTGATGGCTGCAAGGGTGGGGCAGGAAAGAGGGCGAGCAGGGGAGAGTTTAGATTAGTTGACAGAAATTTGGTTGGGTGTAATTTGTGACAGCAAACATTAGAAAGAAGATCAATATTAACTGGACTTCAACATAACATGATTACTCCTCCCATCTTAACCCAATGTTGAAAGAACAGAGTAGCTGGAGTGAGGGTCGCAGACCATAATCTCAGGGAAAATTGAGGACAAACTGGCACAACCAGTATTTTGCTAAGAGAGTCTTCTGCACCACAGAGGTGAGTGGCTTCTGGGGTCTTAAAAGCTACCAAGCTGCCATCTGAGGGTACAGCAAATGGTCCCAACTTAGAATGTATGATCACCAAGGACCAAAATGACACAGGGGAAAGAGGACACAGAAGGCAGAGAGACCCATGTGAGTGACTGACTACATCGACTTGTGACTGGAAGAACCAGATGGTGCCCGGCCACCGCCAGTGATAGCCGTGATGGAGCTCACAAAGTTGAATCTCACTGGCAACACAAGAATAAAAAGGGGTACACCCTGAGATCTCCACTAAAAGACCACAACTGATGGTCCAGGGGCTTCGGGGTTCACCTGGGAGCATGGCCACTAACCCTGACGCTGCCCCGTCCATAAATCAACAGAGGTCAGCTCTTCGGACAGGAATGGATTGGTCTTGGCGACACAGAGTGACCACATCATGTTTGCACTTTACGGTTCTATGGAGCCGTAGGATGTCATCCTGCTGACCTCTTACTGGAGGCGGGGGAGTGAGTGGAGAGGAGGGGATAGGAGATTGTTGGGAGGATAAGTCATGTATGGAGCAGAGAGGAACAGTGTGCTGTCATCGGGCAGGGAGAGCAGTGGGAGCTGCATATAGATGGACATGCAAATTTATATGGGAATGTACATTTTCACTCAATCATAATAATAAAAAATACTAACAGTTTGACATTTTTGACAGAGACATACATTAATAAAGAACTACCTACACATAGCTTGATTCCTACACATACTGCAGATCACATAAAGAAGGAAAGTCCACATGAAGAGTAGCTTAATGTTTGCAAAAATAAGCTGCTAGGCTTCCTTCCTTTTGTCTATTGCTAAGTTGTTTCAATTTTAAAAATATTCAAAGTAATGATAAAATGTAGGTGGATATGCTATCAATTTAAATTTTTTAAAAGTTTTGTAATTGAGTCACATCAATGAAATGCAGAGGTCTTACACATTTGCTGTGTGCTGATGACTTCATTTCTGTTGCTGTCATCTGATCTTGCCCGAACGTGGGTGTCATGGACTTGTGACTGCTGTCGTTCAATTTCATTTGTTTCTTCCTCTTGAGGAGAGTAATAGTTGTTTGATCCTTCTGTTAGCCGGAAGAGATTGAAGAGACGTAGTGCTCATGTTATATCCCCACAGACTTCCAAAACGGATATATGCTTGCTTAACATTTAAAATTAGAAAAGTCAACACTATTTTTGGCAAAGGTTCTGGCTTAATGTGGTCGCCTTCTGTCTGTGCTAGAGTAGACAAATACACACAGAATCCTTTGGGCCCCTGATTTGTTGTTCATGCTACTTTTGGGATACTATTCAGTGGAGTCATTTCCAAGTTTTTCTTAAGATTGCAATATGTTATATCAGTGTTATGCTTTCACACTTAAACCATGAAATCTAGTGATCAATGAAGTTAGAGTTTCAGAATTTTTTTTTCCCAAATCCAATCATATTGTTAATATTTTGAGGAAGATAACATTGAGAATTTTCTCTCCCAATATTTTTTTGTCCTAAATTATGGACATGCCCTTCTTATTTGCTACAATATCAGTTTATAACTTTTCTTTTTTAGAAGAGAATGCAATGCATAGAAATTTAGAGTTGAAGATGGAGAATAACTTCAACTTGGAATTTTTTTTTTCTCCTAAATTGGCCTAGATCATGGGTTTGACAGCGATACATTTTGGAGAAGTACATTATTTCCCTCAGCCTTTTTCTGTCTGTTCAATACCTCAGGACTCTGAGAGTGAAAACAGAAAAACAGAAGAAGTTCACCTTTAAGTAAAATACAGTAGTTCTTAATGAAGGCGTGACATTTAATCATTACCTATAAGGCTTCCAACAGACTTAATGGGCTCAGATACACTAACCATCATGAAGATGGCTCAGGATCAGGCAACGTTTCTTTCTGTTATACATATGGTCATCTCATTATGAGTCGGGGGTGACTCAACAGTAACTAACAACAAGTAGTGAAGGGGTGGGGAGGCTGGAAGTTTGGGACAGAGAGGAAGAAAAACAGATGGGCACTCAGTGAAAAAAATGCTTCCAAGAATTTAAAAAGAAAATGGCTAATACAACAGCGTGGAATACATAGTTACTTCCTGCCTGCTTGTTATAGCTAATGAGCATTCAGTCAATAAAAAAAAAAAACTCATTCCTTTATGACTGTCATAAAGACATTTATTGACATATTTTCTGCCACACTTTATCTGCATTCATCTTTCCAGCCATTATTAAGAAAAAAGTATAAGAGAATAAAAAACGTTCACTGGAGTACCAAATAAGAGTATGACATTTTACAAAGCTTTATCACACACGTTTTATCTTCATGGGCTGTAAGTAAAGCATAGTAACTATGTTTCCTTTTTAGGAGGTCAAATGCATATGAGAGCACACAACATTTACAAGTTTTCCAACGCTTTGATACTTCTCTTGTTGATATTTCAGCATGAGAAATTGTTTACTCTGTGTATTGAGAAGCAGTACCATATCTATAACTAACTGAGCATCATTCAACATAATCTATGGACAGATATTCTGCTAAAATCTTGTAGAGGAGTCAAAATAAACTGCCACCACTACTCTATTACTACAACTACTAGAGGGCTTATAATAAGCTACATCAAATTAAGTTGATAATCCTTTAAAAATGATGACAGTTATGGACACAAATTTTGTCAACAATACATAAAGATAGCTTTTATGAATATGAATATACTTGCTAGTCTGTGGTAAGAATGAGAATCGATTATCTGAAATAAACACGAAGACTTACGGAGAAACACACTGGTATAATAAACATACTAAAATTACAAATATTTTAAATGGTTTCTTTATAAGATTAGAGCCCTGGAAATTACTTATGCTACAGTTATAAGTATTTTTAATTTTTTAAACACAAGTTAATGTAAAAAATGGATTAAAATACAATTCAAATTGAATATAATAGCACAATAGCACATACCTTTGTAGCACAGGTTTTCTCTACAGCCCCCTCCAAAACTAGGTGGGCAAGCAGAACAGGGTCGTCCATGTTTGTATGGAGCATGGCCCCACCAGTTGCCCCTTAAAAAGATGATCCACTCCATTAACAGGCAGTCTAACAACACAATTTATAAAATGTTACAGAATGCTATATGAGAATCTTTCAAATAATGATTTTGGTATGTAGATTTCTATCTTTTAGTACAGAGTGCTTCTGATTAAATACAGCTTGCTGTAGAGTGAATTACAACTCCAGGCAACCCTGCAAGACAAAGCAGAACTGCCACAGAGGGTTTCCAAGGAGTAGTTGCTTGGTTTGAATTATCAACCTTTTGGTTAAACAACCAAGCTCTTAACCACTGTGCACCTGGGTTCCTTCTTTGGTTAATAGGTTTAAATACAGATTTACTGTCTTATTTTTTTGAAAATTCACAATTCATTACACCTATTGCAAAAAATTATTCAGTCAAATATCTTCAGAACATCAAACTAGCCAAGGAACATTTATCTGTATTTCATGTTTAAACGAAAACACATTTTAAACTTAAATTTAACAATAAGTTCAATTCTATAATAGTTTCAATGTCATCACTCTAATGGTCTTTAAATAGGTAAAAATATATTTCTTAATTGATCTATAACTACTAATCTCTAAGTTACTAAATACTCATGGAATACAATACAATAAGCAAAACAAGAAGTATGAAATACATGCTTTTAGTCATCATAAAGGCCATATTTTTAGTTTTCATATTTCCCTTAAGTACTGATTTTATGCATTAAGGAAGTGATACTTGTCATATTAAACAGACCCAATTAAAGCAATATACTTTGCTTAATAATACATGATAAAAAACAAACTCGGAATGTAAAGTCATTTTCACGTTAAGAAAAACAGTTTTGAAAGTCATATATTTATCTGCTTACTTTGGGGAGTAATTGCACACCAGGTAGACAGCTTTGGGCCATATCTGCCCCCAGATGTTCATGTTGTGGCACAAATTTACGGCACAACCTATTCTGCTGCTTGTTGCCCACACCACCTACATTAGAGAGAAGACAGACTCAGGAAACACAGGCTGAGACAAAATAAGACAATACATCTGAAAGAAAATGTATAAAAAATTGATTTGAAAAACAAGGATGTATCATTTTTAATGAAATGAGACAATCATAAAAAAGAGTATTTTTCCTGAGACTCAGGAGTTCTTAATTTAAAAGGAACTTTTCTGGTTAAATAACTCTACTGGCTCTAAAAAGAAGCATTTTCAAAATGCAAATTTAGCAAATAAATTCAAAACACGTATCTTCCCAAACCCAAATGCTGTTATTAACATCTCTATGCAGAGAGTTGTCCAGTAAAGGAAGAGAATTTCCCATCTCAAAGTGAACAGGCTGGAGCAAAAGTCCAGGTGTTCAGATTTCTTAGGCACCATGATCTTTGTTCACTGTGCCACTGTGTTAGTGGGTACCCCAAGGCTGACCTTAATCTTGTCAGTACAAAGAACTACAGAACATGTCTGGTTTATATTCCCTGTATATTATCAGTCACAGAAATGACAAAACTTCTTACAAATAGAGAGCTTTATCTTGCTAAATCTACCTTCACCTCTCTGATTCAGAAGTTTAGAATACATTCAGTACAAAATGTGAACACTGAATATAAAAAAAGATGTCACTTACATGTAAATACTGAATGTTATTGGTAAATTAAACTATTTTTATTATAAAAAACAACAAATACTTCTGTCTGAAAGTGTGGTAAATTTCTATACACATTTACTGGGGCCATATTAAAAAAGTTTCACACACAAAATCATTAATGTCTTTTTAAATGGACATTCAGAATTCTTTCTGATAATTGCTTTCATTGTCTACAGAAATGTGTAAGCCCAGTCCCTACAAATCAATATCTTATGTTTTATTTAATAACCATACCAAATAACATAAGACATGTCCAAGTTCCCCTCTAACTACACTAACTCACCTTAGAAGGATACAATACTCACAAAGCATACCTGTGTATAATGAGTACAGACAGGCCCAGAACATTTGAATGGGCAGTAAGGGTTGCACTCATGCTCATATGGGTAGGTGAAGTCCCTCACTTCATCATACCACGCTTGCACATGAAAGGTTGGGGGCCTGTATCTGTTCAAAAGAAAATAATTTTTTTTAAAAAAAGCAAACTTGGAAAAAAACATAAAACCAAACATGAAAATAGATTGTTTAGTCAAGACATATTTTTGTGTAATTTATTCTTATTGACTATTTATGCCCATTATTTTACTAATATAGCAATGATTTAAAAGCCCCCAAACCTGCTGATCATTCTGGTGCAATTATGAGGTCTAACAATTGAGTCTGTGAATTTAACTGTTGTAAGTGCTACATACCTTACTGCTGAGGGTCACTATAGTCACCTTTGAAGTCCTCCCTTGGGAAGCTATGCACCAACACCAGTGCCTAGTCTGCCCTTCAAAGCAACTTTGGAACTCTTTCTGGAATGGTCACTGTGCATGGTGGCAAGGCACCAAGTTCGAGAACATAATTGTATAGTTGTCTGTGTGTGAGTTTTTAGCCAGAAAACAAATAACTTTACGGAACACTGTCATAGATTGCATTGTGTCCCCCAAAAAACACATGTAGCCATGTGCCAGGGCCAGCATTCCCTGTAGTCTCTGACTGTCCTCCATTGTGTAGTTTTCCTATGTTGTATGTTAAAAGATTAGGCTGGGACTGTAAATCCCTTCATAGGATCACCTCCCTGCTCCACTGTAAAGGGAGTTTCCTTGAAGTATAGCTTGCCCAACCCTTAATCCTTTCATCCTGCAAGAGATAAAAGGAAAAGGAAACAAGCAGAGAACTGAAAATCTCACACCATGAAGAAAGCAGCAACGGCAGAAGAGAGCGCCCTTCAGACCTGAGGGTCCTGGGCCAAGCTGCTCCCTGGACAAAGACTGATGCAACACTAGGACTTTCCTTCAGAGCCGACAAAGTGGAAAGTCTTCCCCTGGAGTGAACATCCTGAATTGGGACTTACAGCCTAGCAGACTGTGTAAGAATAAAACTTTCCTTTGTTAAAGCCATCCACTTTGTGGTAATTCTGTTAGAGCAGCACTAGCTGACTAAAGCAAACACCTTCCCTACTCACCTGATCTGGTCCCCACAGACCTTTCTCTTTACCTGGACATAAAAGAAATACTGAAAGGAAGACATTTTGATGACACTCAGGACATTCAGGGTAATATGACAATGGCTTTGATGGTTATTCCAGGAAAAGAATTCCAGAACGGCTTTGAAGGTGACTACACGCTGGAGTGGGTGCATAGCTTCCCAAGGAGAGTACTTCAAAGGTGATCACAGTGATGTTCAGCAATGAGGTATGTAAAACTTTTTCTAGGATGAGTTTATGAACTCAACTGTTTTTTGTTGTTTATGCTGTATTTACTTGTTTTACATTTAGGCACTGAGCTTTTGATAATGTTCATAGAGGAATGAATGATCATTTTCATTCTGTACATGTTTTTAGAAACAAAAAGTTATGAATTAAGCTACCTTCCCCAATGTGCTCCCAAATTCTGTCCAATTGATGGTAGCAGGTTTGCAGGTCCATGTTCCCACAAACAAGTTTCAGCCCAAGACTCTGCAGATCTTTCCAACTCTATATCCCACGTCTGCAGTGTTAAATAAAAAAGAAAATACAAATACAAGTATAAAATATACATATGCAGATTTTGGATGGTTATTCAGAACATAGTGTCGCTAAGTTCTTCACACTTTGCAATGTCACAGTCTTAGCCTGGGTTCTCACCACCTCGATCATGTTGATTTCTGCACCAGTCTCATAAACAAGCTCCTTGGCTGCATCTTTTGTGCCTCCAATATACCTCACAAATATTTGGAGTAACCGCAAATATGTTTCAGTGATTCATTTACTAAACGTATCCAGCACTTCCCCATGGACATAGGATGAAGGCCAGCCTCCTCAGCCCTCCTACTCCTTGTTTCTGTGAGGGTTGTTTCTTCTTCTGGAAACATAATTCTCTCAATTATTTGTCAGAAAGACTACTCTTTCTTCACAAATTCAGCTTCCTATGATACTTTCTCTGTGATGCCTTTTCTATGCTCTTTGCTGTTGTTAGGAAGCTATTCCTTCCTGGAGGCTCTCTGCGTTTTTATGCTCTTTTACACCTAGTACCTATTACACCACACTGTATTTGTCTACATGCCCACCTCCTTTGTGAGTCTATGAGTTGCTTAGGGGAAGTTATTTACCTCATCCTGGTATCTTTGCCTTATTTTTCTGTGCCTGACATTAAGGATAAGATGACTAAAAAATGTTTACAGAAAATAGGAACAGTTAAATGAATCTGATTCCTGAAAAATCTGTATGTATTTTTACACAGAAAGTTCTATGAGGGTGACTAACTTACAACTTTAAAATAATTTAACTGTTTTATAAAGAAATAGTTAAAATTACAAAATGAATACTAGAACTATTTTGCATGTCCTGAGTTCAATGTTCAACTTGTAACAGGTAGTAAAGCATGTATAATGGTCAAGAAAATAGTATCAGCGAGAAGTGGGTTTCAATCTTGTCCCTGTCACTTACCAGCTAGGACTCTGGACATATTAAGAGAACAGGCAAAAGTTCTGGGAACAGAGCATGAGGATCCAACCTTAGGTGACAGCAGTAGCTTTACAGAAGAGGCCAAAGCCAAGTGCCGTCTTAAATTGATAGAAGTTGATGGACGACCGACATACATAGTGCCAGCCACGCCAAGTGCCGTCGAGTCGGATCCGACTCACAGAGAGAAAACAAAAAGTGACATCTGGTAAGGTCACCAAAGTAGAAGAAAGGAAGTAACAGAAAGTGGAACAGATCACTGTCCTGGAAGTAGAATTACATTTTAAGTACTTCCATGCATATTTCCAATCTACCAGGTGTTCCTTGGAAACTCTATGGAGCAGTGCTGCTCCATACTATAAGGTCGCTATGAGTCAGAATCAACTTGATGGCACTGGGTGTGTGTTTGCTTTATGCATGTTTCAGATGTGATATGTGTGGTATCTGCGATACATGCAGTATGCATGCCCATCAGAGAGCAAAAATAAATGACTGGAGTTCCGTAGAACAAAAACATGCGACCCGAAGACATGGATTTTGTAATAGCTCACCTAGAGGTGAATTTCTTCCGGCAGGTAATATGGAAGGCAAGGAAGAATGAAAACAGAATTATGGGGTCAGTAAAACTAGAAGGAAGAAAAACAAGTATTAGAAAGGTTAAAGAAAATGTAGAAAAGGATTAAATTATGGAAGAATGAGAGATTTCAGGAGTACGGAGTGGGTGACAAAGCCAAATGCTATAAATTGAAGAGAGACAAGGTTTGTTAAAGATGAAGTCATGACTGAGAATGGTTTAGATAAATGATAGGTAAATAAATCAGAGCACAGGGGATTAATAAGTGAATGGACAGGGAAAGTAGAGAAACAAAATATAGGTTACTTTGCTGCCAGTTTAGAGAAGATAATAAATGAGGCAGAAACTTAAACTAGGATGTCAGAGTCCAGGGAAAATTTACTTGATTTGTAAAGGATGAAAACAACCTAATCATGACTATTAGCTGGAAGAAAAAGACACTGAAGAAGCAGAAGAGGGGAAGAAAAAAAAAAAAGATACTCATACAATTTTTCCTAAATGAAAATTCCTCCCCATTTCATGGCGTATTTAAAATATATAAAAGCATTTCTTTAAAGCCACAAAATAAAATTTATTCAAAACTTAAATTCATAAATTTATGTAATTTGTAAATTTAGAATAGTTATTGTTATTCAAGTACATTTTCAAGGTTCATTATCTAACCAAAATACACACAAAAAGTACACTTACATGCAACTTAAAAATATTAAGAGCAGCAAAATTAGCTGATTTTCATAAAAAGTTTAATTTTTACTTTGAATTAATGTCAAATATTCAAGATGACCAGTTTTATGATATGAAATCAAAAAGAAAACCAAATCTGTTGCCGTGGAATGAACCCTGACTGACTCACAGTGATGCTACAGAGTTTCCAGTCTGTAATCTTTACTGAAGGAGACTGCCACATTTTTCTCCTTTGGAACAGCCAGCAGGTTCAAATCACCAACCTTTTGTTTAGCAGCTGAGTGCTTGCTTAATGACAGTGCCACATCAGGGCTCATGATAAAATAACCAAACCTACTGCCGTCAAGTCAGTTCCAACTCATAGCAACCCTAGAGGTCACAGCAGAACTGCCCCATAGTTTCCAGAAGCACCTGGCGTATTCGAACTGCCGACCTTTTGGTTAGCAGACGCAGTACTTAGTCCACTACGCCAACAGGGTTTCCAGGGCTCATGATAGAGACACAAAAAAATCTGTGATCTAATCTGTGGCAATCAGTTTACTTTCCAAGCATGGGCGTATTATCAGACAACTTCATTATCCAAGTTTGACCTAATTTATCACCATATTTTTTGTTATGGTTAACAATAAACAAAGGTACATTTTAAGTTGTTGTCATATTATTTATCCAAATTACATAAGAAGCAAGGAATTTGATTAAAGTCTACAAAAACTGTCAAGATACCTATCTCTTTTGTAACCAAAAGGCTGGTGAGATAATCAGTCCCTCTCAACAGCATACAGGTTTCCAGGTAGGGATCCTTGGAAAGCAGGATGTCATAAGAGAAGACAAATTTCTGTCTTCAATCCTGGAAATCAGGTTCTTGTATAATGTCTTAGTCATATGCTCAGCAAAATAAAGCTTATTCAGAGATTTGTAATCTGCCAAGCCAAGCCAGGCCAAGTGCCGTCTTTGTAATCTAGCAGCCTCATATTCAAAACACAGCTAAGAATGAGGAGAAAAGCCTAAACAGTTCCCAACGTGCTAAAACAAAACAAACCAAAAGCCACTGGCAATGGTTCTAAAACACTCTTCCTACAAAAGAGTCAAATATCCTCCTTGTCCCTTTCAAGATGAGCAGGGTTAGTGACTCAGAATAAATCTAATAACAACATGAGACTTTTGAGGCTTTGTAAGGAAAAGGAACATACTTTCTGTCTGATTTTTCTCCTTAAAGATACACATCTTGATTGACTGGAGTCAACAATTTAGGAATCTGACTACTCTCCATAACCAAAAGCAAACCCACTGCTGTTGAATGGATTCTGACTCATAAGGTCACTACCTTCCATAAGGAGCTGGAAAGACAAAGTGGAGAGACCACCCAGAAGCAAAGCCACTAGACCTCCAGCTCTTGGGTCTTTCCAGTGCAGACAAGATTGCAAAGGAGAACTGCCCAGTTGAGCCCATCAAAATCCAAAACCAAGCCAGTTCCAAATCAGGTTGACCGCATGTATGTCAGAGTAGAACTGTGCTTGCTGCAGAGTTCTCATGGCTGCGTCTGACCGTTCAGAAGCAGATAGCTGGGCCTTTCTTCTGAGGTGGGTGTCAACCACCAATCTGTCCATTAGTAGCCCACTGAGAAACTGTGACCACCCCCCAGGGACTCCCAGCCTATGTTAGAGTCCTTAATGTCCTCACTCAAGGTTGGTAATTTTTCTGAGAATTTGAAGAGGGACTCTTTTTAGAGAGACATACAAACAGTTTTAAAACTCATAAATAATTTATATTTTAAGAGTTTGTTCATATGTCTGCTATTTACAAATTGGAACAAATCTAAAACAAACCATTTGAAAGCTCTGGGCTGTTTACTTATTTGTAAAATGTGTCAGTGTAAGACGTGTCAGATTTCTTCCAGCAATAGAATTCGGTTACTGAGTACATACTACAGATAAACTGTATTTAAAACAGGTTGAAGTCTTTTTTTTTTTTTCTTCTTTTAATTCATCAAGGGAAAAAAAAAAATCACAGTGAATGAAATATATTTAAAATAAGGACCTACATTAGTTTAATGTAAGAACTGATGTAGAAGAACAGGCAACTAAAATTTAAATCTTTAATAATGGCTGATAAATATTAATTAATGGCAATTTTAAAAGTATCTGCTTACAGAATCTATGGCCATACCACCCTGAAAACCCCTGATCTCATCTGATCTCGGCAGCTAAGCAGGATCAGGCCTGGTTAGCACTTGGATGGGAGACTATCTGAGAATACCAGGTGCTGAAGGCTTTTAGGAAACCCTCGTGGCATAGTGAAGTACAACATCTGCTAACCCAAAAGCTGGCAGTTCAGATTCACCAGGTGCTCCTTGGACACTCTATGGGGCAGTTCTACTCTGTCATATAGGATAGCGATACAGTTGCTATGAGTTGGAATTGACTTGACAGCAACAGGTTTGGTTTGGTTTGATTTTTTGGTAGGCTTTTAACAGCAACACTGGTGGCATAGTGATTAAGAACCATGGCTGCTAACCAAAAGACTGGGAGTTTGAATTCACGGTGCTCCTGGGAAATGCTATAGGGTTCTATAGGGTGCCAACAGCAATAGCTATATTTATTTATTTGTTTTTAATCAAATATAGCTTTTTTGATAGAAGTTCAATGATACGAGATTCTTTAAAAGTAAAAAAAACTTACTGAAAATATTAGCTCTCCTGTAAGAAACACAATCAGAACACGATAACAGCATGATACGTATATTTCTATGCTACAACGTAGTGTTTCGGGTTTTGAGACCAAGAATCACTCATACCCACCCCATTTAAATGCAGGTTAGTCCTGACACATTTTCATTTAAGTTCAAGCTTGTAAATTAAGTCAAGATGTCCAAAGGGACTTTTTGTTCCCCTCTGAACTATTCACCCAGGACTAATTTAAAGCCAAACCATACCTAAAATTACTATTTCTTTATAAAATGGGTAATTAGGTATATAAATGACAACTACAGTTTCCAGCTACATCTGCATCATGTTCCTTTTTACAGCAGAGTAATGTGTTCCATAAAGGTTAATGACTAAAAGAAACATTCAGAATGCTACCAACATTCTTCGATGCCAATAATATTTTACACCAGTCAAACATGGAAGCATTATCATTTCATGTGTGTTTTATCATGATTTATCGTTTCATGTCTGTGCGTGAGAAGTTTTAAATCTTGAATCTTGCAAAGGGTTTTCAAAATTATACCCAAAATACATACAGAATTCAGTACCAAAATATTTTACTGGTAGAAATTGGATATTATGTCACTATCCAGATATGTATACAAAATTCTACTGACCAGTGTATCTCGTGAGATATGAATGAGCACATACAATTCATATTAAAGAAAATGAAGTAAAGGTTTAGGGGATTATCTATTTCATCTAAATTTGTGTCAACAGACTCTTCATACATAAATTATCAAACAGATAGATAGGAAGACAGGGATGGGTGTAGATGTGGAGTTTGACAGGCATTCATTTATCAACAAAGTTACTGGTAACCTTATGAGAGATGGTACCATAATAATAAAACTATCCCAGATGACAGACTTAGGTTGTTAGGTATTGTATAGAACTCTTCTGACACCACCAAGAGAATAAATGAGTGAATTTAGACATTTAGATAGAAAACGGGCTGGTATGGTCTGACACCTCCACACACCACAGAAATATTCAGCTGACTAGAAATATTCCCATTCTTTCCTAATTGGTAAATGCCCTTCTGAGCAGGGTGAAAGAAGAATGCAAGATTTTCTCCTCATCTAGAAATTCACTGCTACAGCAGTCCTTCCCAGAGCCATTCTGAGAAAAGAAAGTATTTAAATCATTACAGCAAACACATTTAGGGGGCAGAGGGTGGGGGAAGAAACACAGAATAACTGTTATAAGTAACTGTCTAAAAAAATTCTAAATATAGTACATAAATAATGTTTGTAGGTTTTCATTTTATCTCTCTGATCACATCAAGTTTGGTTTCTTGTTCCTTACATGTTACTTAAGGAGTCTGGAACAGGCCTCTTCAGTTTAACTTTAAAAAACTATTATTTTATACCTAAAGTCTCACAGAATGCCCTGTTCATTTACAGGCCCCCACATGAACTCAGAAGGTATAAAATATTTCTGGTGACAATTAAGGGAGAAGCAAAAGCTATTTTGTTATTTACAATATTTCTTAATCAAGTTGTTTCCAGATCTAATTCTCAGTCAAGCATAGAGCTCAGGGATTTCTGAGCCACCTCATGCATACCTCTTCATAAAGAAAGTTTTATGTTGTCCAAGACAGAGAAATACAACTGAGGACTTTCAGTACAATTTCCTGATTAAATGAAGAAGGCAAGGAGATACTGCCAGTAAACAGCTAATATAAGCCTCTCTTCAGATCAGTCTTAAAACATTAGGGTAAAATATTTGCGGTAGGTCATAGATTTCTGCACATAATTTTTCTGCACATCTTAAGGAACACTGAGACTCTGCAGTCATTTTATGAATGTAGAACAACTGAAGAAAATCAACGACATGTAATGTACCTCATCCTGCCAAGCCAAGTACGTCATCCTAAAGACCCTATATATGTTCACTCCTGTTATGCCACCACTTCTGGAAAAACAGGTTTGTAAATTATTCATCTTATGTCAAAACAAAATCCCTCCAAAATCACTGTTCTCCTTTATAAACCAACAATTGTGTTTCAAATATCTGATGAAACAAATTGTCATTGTGATCTTTTCTGTAGCAATTACGTGACTCCTAAGATATCCTAACAATCTGTTATTTAACGAAAATAACATATTTGAGTGTTCACAAGACTTCAGAATCCCAAACATAATGCCTCATTAAAGCCATCTTAAAAACCTTCTTCTTCGCTCCCTGTTGGCAGTACTGTCAGATATAAAAAACAAATCCAAGCCAAAATAAATAGACATCAATAAAATAAATTAATAAGTAAATCCATGCTGAAAGAGCATAGGATGTTTCTGTTACTAAGTCATGTTAGCATAAAAAGCACTATGGAAAACAGCTATAAGGCATTCTTTACTATTAGAAAATTACCTCAGGTGCTTAACTCCTGAGCTTCAGCTGTTTCTGCCAAGGCTTTGTAGTTATAGAGAAAATGTAGAGGGCTCAGATTTCAAAAGAAACAGTAGTGTTGCTGGGCACAGACGAATGGACAGGTTCTGAGAATGTAAACACCTCAAGGCATATCAAGGCTGCCAGGAAGTTACAGAGATGTGATCTTATGCAGCAAGGATTCACTCAAAAAGGAACTTTAAAAGAGCAGCAACCTAATAATTCAGGGAACTGCCTCACCACTGTATTAAAATTAAAACGATAACTTTTGAGACTATCATTTAATAGACTGATAAACACACAATGATTTAATTGAGTAGACTATTTCTATATTACACAAATATACTGAAAGCTTGATGACAGGTAAACTGTCAACATGGACAGCAGAACTATTAACCAAATACAATTCATACATTTTTACAGAACTCCTACTGCTTTATATCACCTCATCTCATTGCCAAGGCCCTCTCTAGTCTAAAAGCCTAACTCAGTGCCATCAAGTCGATACCGACTCACGGAGACCCCATCAGACAGAGTAGAAGTGCTCCACAGACTTCCCATGCAGGCCCTGGAGGATCTGAACTGTTGATCTTTTGGTTCGCAGACATAGTACTTAACCACTATGCCACCAGAATTTCCCTCTCCACTTTGGCCATCTGTCATTTATCATCCTCACATATTCCCCACCCTTTCCCAACAGCTGGTGGCCCTGGTGGCCCAGCAGTTAAGCACTTAGCTGTTAACCCAGCAGCTCAAACTCAGCAGCGACTCTGGGAGAAGGATGTGGCAATCTCCTTCCATAAAGACAAGGGCCTTGGACACCCTATGGGAGCATTCTGAGGTGTCCTATAAGGTCCCTATGAGTCAAAATCAATTTGACAGCACACAACACAACCCCAACACTGGCCATCTACAGTTGACTCAGACTTTAAAGTACTCACAAATCACCGATGGATCCAGTTAAAATGTGGATTCTGATATGGCAGCTGTGAAGAGAAATCCAAGGTACTACATCCTAACGCCTGGTGCCAGGGCCGTATATTCATTGTGCAGTCACACTTTGAGTGGTCTATTTATTTATACATCCAGGCCACTGTGTCATAGATTTTCGTAAGCAGAACTATTATATCTTTCCTTCTTTTCCCAGTTACGTAAACTTGATCCTTTCACCAAGTCCAACTCACATTCTCTCTCCAACTAGCACAAATTGAGTTTGGAGTGTTTACCCACCACTCAGCTGGGGAATGCAAAGATCACCAACACACAAGCCCTGCCAACTGAGGAATTTAAGGTGAGAGACAGACAGAGAACAGGGACGTGAATTAACAGAGGCACGATGGAAACTACAGAAGGGCCTGGGGGAGGGAGAGGGTTTGAACATCTGACTCTGTATTGCTATGCAAGGAAGGGTTTAGACAAAAGGAGATTAAAAGTTAGGTGAGTTTTGAAGGAAAAGGAGACACTGATTGTAAGGAAAACAAAGGCATAGGGCTTTCCAGCATCTGCAGATGAGCATATGTTTGACAGGTTCATTCAATGTATAAAAAAACAAAGAATATGAAATAATGTCATAGATTTTCGTGTGCAAAATCATACGTATTCTGATTGTACTCATGTTACTCCTAGCTACTCTTGATTTTTCACAGAGATAGTGGTTAAGTGCTACAGTAGCTAACCAAAAGGTTGGCAGCTCAAATCTTTTTGTGTTTCAATCCAAAATTCACTTCCTCCCTTCATATGAAATCTATTGGCAAAACCAGTCAGTAACGCCATCAAAACACATTTGAAACTCCTTATTTCTCTGCCTTTTTCCCACCGTCATCCTAGTTCAACTCAGCACCGTTTCTCACTAGAAACCTAAGAGCAATGGCTTCCTAACACAGTTCTGTGACCTCAGCCTTACCCCTTCTCTTGATCATTCTTCACAATTCAGAGGAACTTTAGAAAACTGTAAAGAATATCATATCAATCACTTGAGAAAAAATTTCCAGTGGCTCTCTAACACACTCACAATTAAATCTAAATGTCTCCTCACCTCTAAAGGTAGAAGTAACTAGCCCATGCTTATGTGTCTACATCACTTTCTGACCCTTTCTTGATTTAGTGAAGAATACGAAGTTGCAGTGGCCTTCTTCTGGACCTTGAAAACTCCAACCACATTACTTAGAACATGTGCCTAAAATAAGTCTACTACATCTCTAATAGCTCTTTCTTATAATTTAGTTCTCTGCTCAAAAGCTATAGCTGAAAACTTTTGGTTAAAAGGTTAAGTTGTGGATACTATCTAGCACCCAGTAGAGGGGCACGACTTGATGCATAATGGAAATAGTAGGCACGCTATTTTCTCCCAATCCTCTCTTTCTGGAGATGCTTGAATGGGATTTCAGTACCACGACTCCACCAAAACTGTTTTATGAGTTTACCAGTGGGCTCCACGTTGCTCAGTTCAATGGACCCCTCTAAATTCTCCTTTTACTTGCCTTTAGAAGTTGCATCTTACTGAGCTGATCATTCTTCTTGCTTTAGAAAAGATCTTCACTTGGTTTCTACAGCATCGTGCTCCGTTGGTTTTCCACCAATTCCAAATTCCCTTCCTCATCTTCCTAAGTCCTACACTTTAAAGTCCTTCAAGGGCTCAGTCTTTGAATATCATCTCTACCTGCACTCATTCCCTTAAGTGGTCTGGTCTCTACCTGTGGCTTTAAATACCATCTAAATGCTGATGAATCCTAAACTTTATCTTCCACACTGAAACACACACATCTAATTGTCATATGTCTGACTGCACACTTGACAAATTCACTTGACTATCTATGCCAATTATCTTAAATTTAATATGGCCAGAATTAAGCTCCAGCTGTTCCTAACGAAACCCAGTCACATTCTCCCCATCTTAGAAAATAAAAATTTATATTTCAGTTCCTCAGGAAAAAACTTTAGATCCAAACTCCACATCCAAAATCTATCTGAGTTACCTCCAAAGTAAACTAAAATCAGCATGATGGTGCAGCTGGTGATCAGTCGACAAGAACTGGACCTATTCTACTTCTCATGCTAAAGTTCTTATATTCTAAAGTTTTTATCTTCTGGTGTATATGGAAGGAGTGAAGTAGTGGAATGGGCTATGGGAGGGGAGGACAGATCAGGTAGAAAAATACCAGGGATCCCTCTACCCTAGGAAATGAAGAGGCAAAGTTCGGCTTCCCACTTCATATACTCTCTTGGGATTGGGTTGGCAAAACGGGTGCCAAGTATCCAGATGATTTCTGGAATCTCCAACCATTCTAGAATTTCCTTTGAATTAAGGGTACAGAGTCTTTCTACTGATATTTAAATCAGAATGGACAATTATCACAAAGTTGGCATGATTCAATTTTAATTTTGGAGCAGATGAAGGAACTCCCAGTGTAATGTATATCTGGCTAGCCAAGTTAATACACTGGCCTCAACCAAGTTACCTTGAATTGTGCAAGCCTTATGTTATGGTTCAAATGACCCAACCCATTGCTGTCAAGATGATTCCAACTTACAGTGACCCTATAGGACAGATTGGAAACCCTGATGGTGTAGTGGTTAAGTGCTACATATGTTAACCAAAAGGTTGGCAGTTCGAGTTCACCAGGCTTTCCCTGAAAACTCTATGGACCCTATAGGGTCGCTATGAGTTCGAATCGACTCAACAATATAAGATTTGTTTTGTTGATTTTTTTTGTTTTTGTTTTTGGTTTACAGGACAGATTAGAACTACCTCATACAGTCTCCTAGGCTGCATCTTAAAAAACGAGGACCCAATACTTCCAGTTCTTCAGGAAAAAACTTTAGGACAAAACTCCACATCCAAAATCTATCTGTTCGGGCAGTGGAGTCAAGATGGCCGACTAAGCCCACGTCTCCTTATAACCCTCCAGAAACCAAGACCTGAACTGACAATCAAACAGAGCCTTCTGATCACCTAATCAGCCTCAGGACACGGCACAGAGCTGTTAATTGGGACTTCATACCACTCGGCGAAAAAACCTCCTCTCTTTCGCTGACTCCCGCTCCTGGCTAGGCCCGGCTCTCACGGACGGAAGGTAAATGCACCAGTTTGACTTTTTTTTCCCTCTGTCTCGGCTGGTGGGCGGAGCTGGGTCTTGCCTGGCGGCTGGACTCAGACACGCTGCTGGGGGGATAGGCTGGGGAAATTTCCATACTCTGAGAGCCAGGCTTGGGACTCTGTTAATCTAGCCACTTTGGGCCTGTTGTTTTATATCTGCCTCAGTGGTGTTTGCACAGAATTTCGCAGTCAGAGTGCGATACGCCATGTTGGTACCGAGATTTTAGTGGGACCTAATTCTTAGCCTGGGAGCCAGCTCCTGCAAACAGGACAGTGCTTCTCCGACAGAAAAGCAGTAATTTACCGAAGGCCACCTACGTCGGGGGGCCCTGCAACAGAAGCAGAGGAATCACTACCTCTCGGCACCTTTAGCCCCTCTACCTGCTGCCTGTGTGGAGGATGCCATCTTGGATACGGTGGCCGCAGCTGGACCTAATTCTTAGCTTGGGAGCCACAGCCTGCCCACAAGAGAACGCTTTTCCATCACAAAAGCAGTACTCGATGCAGTGTCACCTAAGGCTAGGCCCTGTCAGCAGAGGCCAACAGGGCAGTAGCGTTGCTGTATTCTGAACTAGTTTGTTAACATCTGGGGTTGGATATAGTGGTGTTTACTTTGCCAGTTGAGAAAAGGGACCTCTACACCTGAAAATCTAACTGACTTGTGAAGTGGTCAGATACCTTTTGCTTTACATTTTAAGACAGCCTAGAGACACATTTGCAAAATCTATCTGTCCTAGAGTATATAGAAGTAGACTGCCACAGCTTTCTCCTGTGGAGTGACTGGTAAATTCAAACCACAAACATTTCATTTAGCACACTCTACCACTGTGTTATCCTGGCTCCTATCATGCTATGGTTACAAAGGGGTTGTAGGGTAAGCTCCCACTCTTGCCACTTCTTACTGCCCCTCACAGCCTCCTAAATCCCCCTGCCACTGACTTCTGGATGTATTAATACAATAGCCTTGTCCTGCTGTGTACACCCCTGCTTCTCCTACCACCAAGAGTCTATTCTCAGCAAAATAAGAACAATACTGATTAAACATAAGATCATGTTATTCCTCTGTTCAAATGCCTCAAAAGGTTTCTCATCACTCAGACTAAAAGTGATATTCTTTACAATTACCGGTGTCTATCCCACCGAGTCTCCAACCAACCTCATTTCATACACTTCCCACACTCTGTGCCAGCCACCTGGGGCCTTTACTAAGCCTGGGAGTTTAAGGGATTCAGATCTATTCCACTTGAGGAAGAATGTTTGTTGTGTTCACTGCTGGGCCCTTGACAGTGTCTGGCTTATCAAAAAAATCCCTAATATCTGTTAAGGAAACAAATGAATAAAAATAACAATTTCAAAACGTTATCACATTTTTCTAGTTCTGGGAATTCCATTCTACTGTTGAAACGATGTCTCTTATTCCTCCAAAGCTATAAATATGTTCCTTAATTAAAAACAAAACAAACAAAAAAACTCCAAAAAACTTCCATAATCTATTTCATTCCAACTCACAGTGACCCCCTAAAGATGCAGAAAAGTTGCCCCAATAAGGTTCCCAAGGAGCAGTTGGTGGATTTAAACTGCAAACCTTCCAGTTAGAAGGCATAGCTCTTAGCCCCTATACCACCAGGGCTCTTATATTTAAGAATTCATAGCAAGAAGTTGATTCTGACTCACAGAGACCCTACAGGATGCAGCAGAACTATCCCAATAGGGTTTCCAAGGAGTAGCTGGTAGATTCCAAATGCCAACCTTTTGGTTAGCAGCCTGGGCTCTTCACTACTGTGCAACCAGGGCTCCTTTACATTTAAGGAGTCTTTAATCTCCCAGAACTCCAGGGTAATCACCAAATTCAACAGAAACTGGGCTGTAATATCACATTTTTTTTCCCTATGAGTACTGGCATCTACCCTGTATTTCCCTGAAAGAAAAATACATTAATTTTAAACTATCAATTTATAAAAAATGAAACTAGTATCTATCGAAATTTAAGATTTTATAAACTTTAAAACACACTTAGGACAAAATATATTTTGTGGTTTCTATGCTATATTACTAGGAAACCCTGGTGGCACAGTGGGTTAAGTGCTATGTCTGCTAACCAAAAAGTTGGTAATTCAAATTTGCCAGGTGCTCCTTGGAAACTCTATGGGGCAGTTCCACTCTGACCTCTGGGGTCTCTATGAGTCAGACCAGACTCAAAGGCAGTGAGTGATTTAGATTTTATGCAATATTACTGATGTAAAATGAAAACACTTTAGAAAAATTAAATAAGGTAAATTTAGAATGAAAAATATTAGTATCTTTAATAATGTTCTTTGAACCAAGAAAGAGATTTCAAATGCTTTTAAGAGCATGTACATTATTTTGTAACTAAAGATAAAAATATGTAATTTTTGGAAAATCTCAAGGCAAATATTAGTACACAGCAGGAAAACTATTGCTCAGTAATCAAGAGGTACAATAAAATCCCAACTACAAAAGGATTCATGACACTTTTACCAAGATTAAGAAATGTGTAAACATTGACCTTTGGGTAAATGACTTATGAGGTCATTATTTGTCTGCAATTATTCTAGAAAAGATAAAAACGTCACATAATGTCAGGAAGTATGCATTCATGTGAGTTAACAGGGCAACTCACCAGCTAAAGGCCACATTTGCAGGTGTGGCCCTGAGTTACAGTCAAAAGTAGGGCATATCCTGTTTAACTAACTAGGTTGTCCACGTCCAGTCTATGGAATTATCTCCTAGACTAAAGCACAGATGAAAAAATACATACGTGTTTCAAGTTTGGCCTTATAAAAAATGCAAGTGACAAACTGGAACTGAGCCATCATTTCCATCAACATACACCACAGACTGAACGTCCCACCGGTTATTTGGCTTACAGCCTCCGGCTGCCATCAAAAGAGAAGGTCTTCAGGTGTACTTTGTTTTACGTTTGGAACAGTGCTGTGCCAAAGCTTCTGCTCCTTTTCTCACCCACTGTGAGATCAAGGTAAGCAGGCACAGCCATCAGTGCACCTGCCCACAGTTCTCTACAAGACAAGGGACAGTTACAAGAGGGAAAAACAGTTTGGATCATTGGGCCATGTGTCCTTTATAGGGCAGTTTCTCTAGTTTCTAATGTACATTCTAGACTCATGTATATGTTATAAACTGCATAAAATTTAGTTGCTGCATAATTACTTAGAGATCCTGTGTCAAAAATTTGCAGCAAGATGTATTCATTTCATTATTTAAACTGCAGAACATTTGAACATTTTTACCAACAGATCGATTCTGACTCATGGCGGCCCTATAAACAGAGTAGAACTGCTTCATTGCTTCTGAGGAATATCTGGTAGATTCAAACTGCCAGTGTTTTGGTTAGCAGATGTAGCACTTAACCACTATGCCACCAGGGTTTCCACCATTCTATAAGTAGTCTTATATTACAGGGCAGTTTCTAGCATCCCATTAATATTTTTTAAAAATTTGGATTACCTGAAGCATTTATGCTCTTTTTCAGTGTTTCCAATTTCCCATGTCATCTCATGTACTGGCGATATTTTACCTTCCTCAACCCTCTCATTTTACTTCCTCTGCCTCACTTGTTCTCCATACTTACTTCAGTCTTACCTCTTCTTCTACCTATTCCTTCGTTCAACACATCTATCAAGCATTCAGCAGACTTCCACCAATAAATACGTACTGAACCCCTCTAAAGATAAATGAAGGATGACTTTTACCCCTCTAAAGATTCAAAGTCTTGGAAATAAAAATAGACCTGTAAGATACTTACTCGCAACTAAACTTTAATCTCAAAAATTGCCTTGAATAAAATGCTTTAGGAGCACAGATGCAGAGAGGCAGGGAAACGTGTGTCCCAGAGAATGCTTCAACAGGAAGACAATATTCGAGATTCTTCTGGAGGGGTGAGTATGAATTAGTTAGGAGCAGACAGGAAGCACAGGCATTCCTGTGCACAGGGCCATGAGGAAGCACGGTAATCTTTCAGTGGCTCAGGGTGAACCCATTCAAACATGAGGTCTGACAATTAACTATGCCCAAGGATGTTAAGGAAGACAAGGCAAGGGGAGACACGGTTCAGTGCACATGCTCACCAAGGAAGATTTGAACTTGTTTCTAGAGCCGATAAAAGAGTGACCATGGCAGACTTGTCTGGGGGAGGGAAAACAGCCTTAGGAACACTGAGGAAGGCAGATCAAAGCAGAAACAAAGTAGTCTCCTGGGAAGAACCAACCTCAATAGGGCCAGAGAAGTAAGGATGACACAAAACAGATGGATTCAAACTATTTGAGAACTGAGATAACTCGGCAAATGATGATATATTTGTGTTTATGGGCAGGCAGAGAAGATGAGAGCCAAGGAGTAGTTGAAAACCATCTGCTTGTAAGCTGATTCCACCTCATGGTGGCTCCATGTATTTTAGAGTTAACACTGCACTCCACAGGGTTTTCAATGCTGAGACCTTTCTTCTGAGGTGCCACTGGGTAGATTCATACTGCCAAACCTTCAGTTAGCAGCTAAGCACTTAATCATTTGTGCCAACCAGGATTCTTTCAAGGGAGTATTTAAAGAGCGCCCAATTTTCTCTTCTTCCTTGTTAGCTTACAGAAAACTGATCAGATGCTGATGACATTAACCAAAAAAGAGAACCCAGAAAGGTAAGTAGTTTGGTAGAGGAAAAACCAAAACAGGAAACCCACTGCTGTCAAGTTGATTCTGACTCAAAGGGACCCTACAGAACAGAGTAGAACTACTCCATGGAGTTTCCAAGAAGCACCTGGCAGATTCGAATTGCCCAGCTTTTGGTTAGCAGATGCAGCACTTAACCACTACACACTTAACCACTACGGTTTCCACTTGGCAAAGAAGGACGGAGGAAATTGGGTAAGACAGTTTTCCTTTTAGGAAAAAAAAGCCTGAACTGACTGTGGGGTAATATTAGATGAAGGTGACCAATGGAAAGAAAGAAATCCTCCAACAGAGCTCCACAGACAGGGTTCTCGGATACAGAAATAGACAACATATGAACAGTATTTCAAGTCAAAGGAATATATAAGCTCTTACAAAAAGGGAGAAGACCAAAGTAAAAACATGGAAAACAAACTTTTAAGACACAGCAGAAAGCAAGGAGAGATTTATGAAACAACCAGAAAACAGTCTTAAAATCTACGGAGGGAAAAGCTTGAAGAAAGAAAACATGTTCAGCAACATCAAATGTCTTATCTGATTAAAACTACATGGTTTAAATCGTACCTATTTTTACAGATGAGAAAAATCATGCCCAGAATGCTCACAGACCGACAGAAGGCACATACTGAGAAGCAGTAGAGGCAAAATGTGCGCCTGCTGGTACCTAGCTGCACAGCTAACACCACTCCCTCTAAAACCAATTCCTTCCTCAGCAACAGCTTTATCTGATGACCTAAAAGCTCCAGTTTCTGGATTTACCCTAAATTAAAATTCAGCTAACCTCCCTTTTCAGAATTACTGACATCATGTAACCCATAGCTCTCTTTTCCCCTTCCTTACTTTGCTACAAGCTCTGCGCCTTCGTCAACCTAATCTGCTTCCAGCTCCCAGCAACCAGCTTGCCAATTTCTGACACATGCTTTTATCTATTCCACTCCCTTCCCACTGCAATGCGCCTTCCACTATTCCTCATAATCCATGATCCCCATGGCCTTCAATGGGCAATTTAGATTTCATCTTCCTCAAGAACTGCTATCAATTAACTCTCACAGTTAGGAGTACCCCATCACTCTGTGCTGCCTTAGCATTATTTACAGATGAGAACAAAGAACTCTGTGCCCCTCCTTACTTGAAAATGTCTTCTCTATCAAGCTACAAGCTCTTCAAGAAAAGTAGTGGCTTTCCAGAACCTATTTTCAGCCTTATTAATTAAAGAAAGATAAAAGTAGGGGTAGAGATGTGATGTTAACAAAAGTGGATGTGGCTTGGCTGCCAGATATTCAAGAACAAAGAGCAGGCAAAAATAAGCACCAAGTGTCAGAGAAAGTAACTAGCTATTCAGACTTTTAACAGGTTATGACATGTAGCGTCTAAGTGCCCAAAGTAGCAGCACTTACCACAGGGTATGCACATTTTACAGGAACAGGCTCTTTAGCCAGATTTAAATTGTGTTTTCTCAGAATAAATTCACTTTTAGCAACCATATGGATAAATTCTGTTTTACAGGGCTGATCAACATCTGTACTTATATTGTTATATGTAACAAAATCAACACTATTTCCAATAAAATGAAACTATCATATTCTTTTAGACTTTCCCCAAATGTGTGTTCTAAAAAAAAAAAAAATTTACATAATTGAATATTATAGTTGGGCAATGACCTGCTTGCCCTGCAATGCATTTAACGGCTGGGACACAGTTCCAGTGCTGACAGTGTCTAAGGGTAACACACTGTAAACCCTGGCTTGTTTCTGAATCTACATTTCAAGGATAGAAATGAAACGAGTGAAACCAAAAAGAAACTCATATAAACACCCCAGGCCAGACCTCATACAATATTCACTTATTATTTTTGGAGGTTAAGAGATGAAAATGTATCCTAGAACTGTTTTTTCATTATTTCCATATTACCTATAAAATACACAAATAGTCTCAGATTTCTTGTTTTGTGGTTTTCAACTCCCAAGTACTTCCTTATTTTAAATAAATTCCATACACATAGAATCAGTAGACAGTGGACCAACTGGAAGCACTCCATAATTGCTATTTCTGATTGAAGGCTCAGAAACGAGGGTCTGAGAATTTTACACTTTAGGAAACCACTTTAAAATACACAAAATGTAAGGCATTAAAGATGTCATATATTGCCGAGATTTTTTAAAAGTGTTACTGATTTCCTTAGATTTTCTAATTACTATTGCCAAGCCAAGCCAAGTGCCATCAAGGTTCTATATCTGAGGAACATTTATTGAGATCACACCTAATAGTGAGCTAAAACTTTGCTTACATAAATTCAGTTAATCTTCACAATTCTTTCAGGTATATACAGATGTTATACATGAGAAAAATTACTCAACTTCCCAAAGTCACACAGCTAGTACATGTCACTGGTAAAATTTACAACCAGACAGCAAGATTCCCAGGACCCAACTCTTAATCTTTGGTGGGTTCTCTTGATGATGTTCTATTTTTATTTCAAGTATTCTTCATAAAGGTTAAAATAATATCCTCCATTCCCCTCATTACCGTCAAGTTGATTCCGACTCACAGCAACCCTAGAGGTCAGAGTTTCCAAGGAGTGCCTGGCAGATGTGAACTGCTGATCTTTTGTTTACCAGGTGACATTATTTTATGATGAGTGATATGAACTTCAGAACTTCCAAGTTTCATGAAAGTCACCTAAATGGAGACTAGTAATATAAACACATAATCTGACTACTTGCAGTACCACAGCTAAGGAGAACAAGCAAAACAAGCCACTGAAATTAACGACACTCTGCAATGTATCCAAAGAAGAAATATTATTCCTAATGTTCGTTAAATAAGCTTTGCTGTCAACGGCAATTATTTATTATCAGTGTTTGTGCATTCCCAATCCATGTAATTAACATCCTGAATTTTTGAAAATGTTCTAAATACTTAGGATATGAATCAGTATGTAAGGGAATTATGCCAGTGGTCTTAGAGAAGTAATTATGTTCCCAAACTTGCTAATTTACTCCAAGAGTGAAGATAAAGTTATTAAAGGGGAGGATTTGTCTAGGCTTATTTTAGAATATCAAAGCTCACAAATAATAAATTCAGCAAAACAGCTACAACTAAAGAATTCTTTAAAATAGCCAAAAGAATGTACTCTAGAATGTATCAGTTACATATCTGTAAGAAACAATGGCCAAATGGAACGTCTATCAGCAACCCAGAAAGCATCTTCAAATTATTAGTCCCTGAATTTTTCATACCTGCCATTCAAACGAAGTTTCCATCAGTTGAAATATTAGAAAACAACTGTCCTATTAAAACACTTAAAAGCTGTGCCATGTTTCCAGCACAGCAACCTTCCAGGTTTAAGAGTAGAAAGTAGAGCACGTAGTAGAAATGCCAAGCTGCCCTGGTGGCAGCACAGTGGAGGAACACTCAGCTCCCAACCAAAGATAGCCTACTAACCTGTTCCGCAGGAGAAAGATGTGTCAGTCTGCTTCCATAAAGGTTGACAGCACTGGAAACCCTACAGGGCAGTTCCAAGTTCTACTCTGCCCTACAGGGTAGCAATGAGTCAGAACGGACTACACGACAGTTGTTTGGGTTATTAGTAGGAATGCTGCACCTCAACATAATTTTATTCAAAAATTCAAGGAGCTCCTAGGACTGAGAGGCACACCAATAAAAGAATATATAGAAGATCCCTTCCCTCAAAAAAATTTTTTTACATATATATATAAGATTAAAATTTAAAAACAAAGGATAGCATGAAGATATTTAACTGAAGTGACTGAAAGCATCCATAAGCATTTCCTTGTACATACTACTTGAAAAATTTCCTTACCATGTACTCCATATTTGAAGCTGTTGGATACACCTGGCTTCGTAATTTGTTATGAAGGTCCAAGATACTCTGCATATCATTGTCTGTGATGGCCCTTTTCCCTCTTTGCTTGGCCGTCCACCACTCGCCATCCTCATCCATGTACTTTTCCAAAAGTTCCTCCAGTAAGGTGGCATTCGGAACCACCATGGCTGGAATGGCTCTAGCCATGAACAGCACTGTGGTTACTCTGAGCCACTCCTGGGCAGTACACTTCATAATGAATGACCTCAGGATTTCCCCAGGATAATCTCCAAAACAGGTTCTTCCACTCCTTTTGGCTATAACAACATGCAATGTGATTAAAGATGAAAATATCAGCAGACATTAATTTTCTAATAACAAAAGTAAACAATGGAGTGGGAGTGTGCCAGTTTGTCTTTAAAATGCTAGAAAATGAACATCAGCTTTTCAAAATTAACTTCTCTGCAACCCAGTTGTTTTTCTCCAGGAGCCTTTTCACTAATGCATTCTTTCTACAAAACAATTGTATTCTGCAAGATGATATACAGGTAGCTAAAATTAAGACTGAAGTAATCTAGAAAAGTCAAAGTTTGAAAATGATTTCTAAATTATAAGCTTTTAAATGGCTATACATTACATATAACCTGCAAAAGGTATTATATACTTAGAATGCTTTGTATCATGTAAGAGATCCATGCTTCTGTTTTAGGGTATCATTCTATTCCCATGTGCCATTCCTCATTGTGAAATTAATGGTGAACTTTTTGATGAAAATATATAAAACACAACATGGGCCAATTCAACGTTTTTCTGAGGCATACAAGTTAGTGACATCAATTAATGAACCATTTTCTGAACCACTGAGAGTGAATGCTTAAATGTACAAGATGCTATTTATATGTATCTGTGTATTCACAGATACATATGGAGGGTCCAGGGACCCGATGAGAATGAATGGTTGGATCACAGAGGAAGTCTCCTCTTGCCCAAGTGTAGCTCAAGAACACACTTCTTATTTCCTGGAAAGTTTGTCCTCAGCTTGTGGTCCGGCCCAGAGAAAGCCAGCCATCTACAAGGAAATTCAGAGCTCTCTTCCCACACACCATGGACACACAAATCATTGACCCAAACGGAAAGGGTGCAACAGGAGTGAAAAGGTGGCACTCCCACGTAAGAACAGCAAGCTGTTGCAGATCCCCCTAGCTGCTACTCTGCGCGCAGCCCATCCACCCTCCGTGCCTGATGGTTCTCTACGAATTGGCTTTTTCGAAACTAGGGCTTAAACAAGGAAAGAGTGGGAACTTGGGTATTCGGCAATGCGTTTCAGAAAAGACCTTACCTCTCCAGTGTGAAGTCCGCTGGAAGCTCTGGGCCGAACCAGACGCCGGCCTCAGGTAGCCGCCCCCAGCCGCCACGCACCACCGAAGGCAGAGCAGCCCCTTTCGGGAAGGACTCGGGCAGCGCACCGTGCGTCCTGGAGCAAGCAGGGCGCAGGCTGCAGGGAGATGCGAGCCTCTGACTCCGCGCCTCCTTGCAAACCTGTAAGAAGTCGCTGCCAAGGGGCTTCAAAGTCAGAATCTGAAGTTGGGGCTGAGAAAACTGCCTATTGAGCGCGCCTGGCTGGGCTCCCAGGCGTCTCTGAGCGTTTTCTGCAAGAGCAAAGGGCGGGGAGACAAGCAAGGATCTTAGACGAACAACCTCGAGCTCCTGCTCGGCGCGGCGACGACGCGCAGAGCCAAGCGCTGAGCGCTTCCGCGGCTCCCCCAGGCTCCGGGCATTTATTGAGGTCTCTGCGCGCGCACGTGACGTGAGCGCCCCTCCTAGCCCACCCCACCTCCGCCCGCCGCGGCCGGGTGCCAACCAGAGCAGCAAGAAGCAGGTCGGCATGCTTCTTCCCGGGGCCAACGAGGCCCAGGAGCTAGGCCGTTGTGGCTGAGATCGGAGCTTCAGAGACAGGGGCGTGGAAGGTCTGGATCCTGAGAGAGGCGTGTGCAAGGAGGGCCCTCAACTCCTCCGTCTACCACATCTCCGCTGCTCTCAAAAAGATGCTCTTCCTCATTGCTTCCTGATAAGATGCTAAAGTGACGGGCAACCTTTCCAGAAAAGGAGTCGCCCCAGTGAGCTCGGGGCGGGAGTGGTAAATAGGCTTTCAATCTTGGCGACCCAGAAGAGGAACAGGAAAGGAAATGGGAGACACAGACTTTATAGATTTTCTTTCTGAGCTCTCTCTGCGCCCCAGACCTAATACCTAGACTTGAGAAATTGTTTCCTTCAGCTCTGTTAAACCCTGATGATGGCCAAAAGAGAAAGGAGACATCAAAGAATGACTGATACGGTGGTCTGAGAAACCTTTCATTTTTGACTCTGAGTTATCTGCAGACTGAGAGCTTCACTTCACCCATCAAATATTTGACATTCGCTTTCCAGGGCCACCGCGACACTTTATTCTTTCTTTCTAAGGATGCATATATTTAAGGAGTTGATATACAAGATATCATCCATTTATATGTGCTAGGCTGACGCCACTGAAACCCGAGCCCCAGAACAGACAGTGAGATGTGGGAGGCAGTTAACCTGCTGTTCATTTTGTAATCTGGAGTGACAAATTTACCAATTTTGACCTCTAAAAAGCTCACCCTAGTAAGAGAGGTGCTCCTTCAACAGACACTGTCCTAAGGAGAAGCATCTGTTTATTCATCTACCTTTACTTCCAAGCCATAATTTCAAGCTTCTCTACTTGGAGATGCTGGACTTCCGGTGGTCATTCCCAAATCATTCCAAGCTGCTACCTGATTCTTTCCACCATCTAACCATACTTTACCAAACCTAAAAACTCAAGTCTAAGCCTCTGTTGAATGTGAGTCCTTGCTTTCTCTCTCAACGAAAAAAAGGGAAGCTTCGTCCATCGAAAGAAGGCAGACGAGAGGATTTGGCGCCCACATGACCGTTGTAAAAAGTGTACTTTCGCAGTTTTATGGCAGTTTAAGCACAAAAAGACTGTTACAGATAATCATTCATAATTCTGAAGCAGAGAGTTCAGAAATCTGTCCCTACACACTCATGGAACACTCCAAACTTCATGAGCAAAGACCTATCTACCGTTTGTCACAGCAGATGGGCAGCATATTTCCGTACTACAGTTGTAATGTGGCATAGAAAACTATGCTGAGTATTGAATTAAAAAATCAGAAGTAATACCACTACGTTAAATATTTTCAAAGAAAATTTAAATTAGGAAGACGGGAAATAAATTGAGAAGCAAATGAGATCAAACACATTGATAACTCTTGAATGTTTCCAATATAACCCTTTCTACACAGTGTGCACATCAGATACATTAAGGCCTACATTAAAGAAAATAAGACTTGGTTTTAAGGTTTTAATCTCAAGCCTTTCTCCAAGTAAGGGGGGAAAAAGTGTATCCCTTGACCCATTGTTTCTATTGGCTACTAATTTGGATGCTAAGGCTCAGTTTTATAGATAATCACGCCCTGGTGACACAATGGTTAGAGTTCTGACTGCTAACCGAAAGGTCAGCAGTTCAAATCCACCAGCCACTCCTTAGAAACCCTGTGAGGCAGTTCTGCTTCATCCTATAGGTTTGTTAGGAGTTGAAATTGACTTGATGGCAATGGGTTTGGTTTTTTTAAAATTTTATATGTATATTTTATACATGCATATAAGAATAACTTAAATATTAACTATGTTAAACGTTAACCTTTCAGTACAACATTCTTCTCATGAATGATTCAATGTATATGGCAGCAATGCTGTTTTGAAGAATAAAATCATCAAACCAAACACAATATTCTTGAAAATCCAAAGATGATACTGTTGTACTGTTCACATTTTTATCTGTTGTTAAACAATAAGTATGTAGACAGAGAAAATATCTCCTCCATGGAATTTATATAAAAGTAGCACTTTGGTCTGTCGCTAAAGCTGTAATTTGTAAAGCCTCATTTGTTTTTAGCATTACTACTTTCTTGTGGCAGACACCACTGGCTGCCTAAGCAACCACTGTCCTTACAAACCTTGCTTCCAAACCCTTAGTCTCCAATTTGGTGGGGGTGTTCTCGTCACTTCACATGCTGTCATACTGGCCCCATCCCATCCTTGCCAAAGCCAAGTGCCGTCGAGTTGGATCCGACTCATGGCGACCCTAGGGTCTCCATCCCATCCTTAGGAGATGACGATTGATTGGTTAAAGACAATCATCACAACATTTTCCTGCTAGGACTCTGGCTACCCAGAGGAAAGAAGTTCCTTTGCAGAAGGAATTGTCGGGGAAAGGGGTTGAAATAGGTTTTCTGGTGTGATAAAAAGAAATGCAAAGCAAGAAAGTATCCTTTTAGAGGCTAATGTGTAAACTTGTGAAATTTAAATGTGTTGCATTGTTATGCAAAGAAAAGAACCAAGCCTAAGAGCTGAAACTTAGCACTCTGGTTGAGCAGAAGACAGGTAAAAAAAAAAAAAAAGAGCCCACTGCCATCTAGTAGATGTGACTCATGTGACCTAGAGGTCAGAGTAGAACTGCCCCACAGAGTTTCCAAGGAGCACCTGGTGGATCTGAACTTCCAACCTTTTGGTTAGCAGATGTACCACTGAACTTACTACACCATCAGGGTTTTCAATAAGGCAGATAGTGCCTGGATATTTGTTCCATTGACTGACTCCTGGAGGATCTACCCTCCATTTTTCTTACAATAAACCTATTGCTGTAAAGTCAATTGTGACTCATAGCAACCCACAGGACAGAAAGATCCGTCCCACAGAGCTTCCAAAGAGTGCCTGGTAGATGTGAATTACTGACCTTTAGGTCAGCAGTCAGAATTCTAACCACTATCTCACTAGGGCTTGAGATCTATCAACTGAGTCTTAGCCTCCAAATTTGAAGCCCTTAACCATACACCACCAGGGTCTCCTTTCTTACTATCAAGAAAGAAAGAGAAACAATCAAAGAAGAAAAGAGAGAAAGGAAGAAAGAAAGAAAGAAAGAGAGAAAGAAACAAAGAAAGAAAGAAGAAGGAAAGAAAAAAAATCCATTATCTCTGAGTCAATTCTAACACAGAGAGACACTGTAAGACAGAGTAGAGCTGCCCCATAGAGTTTCCAGGTAGCACCTGGTGGATTTGAACTGTTGACCGTTCTTTTGGTTAGCCTCACTTACCCACCAAGGTAAATGAGGGTACTGCTTAAGCTGCAATGACTTACGTATTCGATTAATGGCAGTCTAGAGTATACTAACGCTTACATTTCTGCAGAGAAGATTCCTTCTTCTTTGGTAATGCCGTTATTTTCTCCATGGTGCTTTTTTAAAAAATTTTCTGCTTAAGTGCATAGTTAGGAAATATGTTTAAACACATTCTTTTGTATTTTTCTATCCACCACACTTGCCACTCATTTTATACTCATTATAGTCTTGTTTAGTTCCCTGTGTACTTCCTAACCAGCTAATTTTTGTGGTCCCAAACTCAACTGTGAGTAGAGGCACTGGCTGTTCTATTGCCATGTTAGTACAAGCAATCTGCCACTGGGGAAGTGCTGGAATATGATGGGTATCCAGGGATGTAGAATCAATGTAGGGTCTTATTAAAACATGGCATCTTAAATGAAGCTGCCTGAGTTGCATTATAGTTTGACATTTAGCAGTCAAGAGACCTTGGTTATACTACTGGGCCTCTGTTGTCCCTGGATGCTTCCTCTGTTAAAAGAGAGAATTAAAAAACCAAAGTGACATGGATTGACCTATGTTTTCAAAAAAATTTGTGTAGCAATTTGGCTGGAACACAGTCCTCAGAATTGTGTGATTTTCCCATGTTATAAATCCTAAATCCCAATCTTTGCCTGTGGTTAATAGAGCAAAATTGGATTATGTCAAAGAGGATTAGCGTACAGCAGTAACTCCTTTACTAAAGCCACCTCCCATATCCAATGTAAAGGGAGTTTCCCTGGTGTGTGGCTAGTACCACCATTTATCCTTTTATCCTACAGGAGAAAAAAAGCGAAACAAGCCAAGTGTTGAATACCTCATACCATCAAAAGGGCAGCACTGTGATCAGAGTGCATCCTTTGGGAAAGACTGATGATAAAGACCTTCCTCCAGAGCCAACAGAGACAGACAGCCTACCCTTGGACCTGACATCCTGAGTTTGGACTTAGAGCCTACTGGACTGTGAGATAAAAAATTCTTTGTTCAAGCCATCCACTTGTGGTACTTCTGTTACAGCAGCATTAGATGACTAGGACATAAAGGTACTACTGCCTTCAGGCGATTCTGGTCACAATGACCCTGTAGCGCAGAGCAAAACAGCCCCAAAGGATTTTCAAGGCTGTAATCTTTATGAAAGCACCCTGTCACATCTTTCTTCTGAGGTGTCTGGTTGGTTCCAACCACCAAACTTTTAACTAGCAAGCAAATGCTTAACCACTGCACCATCAAATAATGGCAGTTACTTCACTGTTATTTTGTGTATTAAAGTGAGTTAATATCTGAAAGCACTTAACACAGTAACAGGTAGATGGTGGGCACTCAATAACAGTTAAATATTATTATCATAGGAATTGAACTAGACTCTTTATATTTGCAATATCATAAACTCCCTGGATTTTTTAAATCAAAGTATTGTGTAGTTTAAATGTTTTAATTTTAAATAGAAGTAACTGCCTATACAAATGACAAAAAAACTATATTTCTGGCAATGTGTAGTGGATTTTCTTTCACAGCTGATACAATGTTCAATTCCACTTATCACAGAACAGCTTCCTCACTCAAGGTAGCTTTTTGTTTCTGCCTCAAATCTGAAGAAATATATACATACATATATATGTAAATGTATGTAACTTCAAAATACCTTATAGAGAAAAACATTTAAAATACTGTGCTTATTAATACTTATGACACGTATTTTATCTGCTGCATAGTATTTCTACTCTAACTGCAAATAAGTAATTATTAACATTTTGTTATTGAAGTGCAACCTATGTGAATTAAAGTACAAAATCTTAAGTGTACAGCTCAATAACATTTTATTAAACTAACACAACCATGTGAAAACCACACAGATCCAGATAGGACATGATCATCTCTTTGGAAGCCTCATGTTTGCCACTGTCTTGGTACCCTCTCCCCAAAGATAGCTAATATTCTAACTTTTTATCATCAAGGTTAATGTGGCCTGTTTTTTATGTTTCCGTAGATGATTCTATTGTCTGATTTCTTTGGGGTCTGATTTCTTTCGTTGTATGTCTGTGAGATTTATCCATGCAGTTATATATATGTGTATACACACACACACACACACACACACATAATTTCACTGCTATAGATAATAGCAGGTTATTTTTCTGTTTGTTTTGTTTTTTGTTTTTTGATGAACGTATCCAAATGAAATGGGTATTTGTTTATCCAGTTCTATATTGTTTTCTATTTTATGGCTGTTAAAAATAATGCTGATAAGAACATCATTATATGTGTCTTCTGGTACACATATTCATGTCTATATAACCACAAGTAGAACAGCTGGGCTGTAGGATTTTAATGTACAACTTGAGTAGATAAATTCTTATTGATTTGTAGGGACTTTTTGGAAATGTGAAATTCATGGTCTTTCTTTTTGTATAAAATGTACTGGAAATTTCTTAATCCTCTCTTTTTTTGCCTGTTCACTTTCTTAATCATGTCTCTTAACCAACAGAGGTTTCTTACTATAATTAAACCAGTTAGTTAATCTTGTTTCCTCCTGGTTACTACTGTTTTTCCTTGATGGTGAAATAAATGCCTCTTTCAAAATCATAAAGAAAAATTTTCTATTATTTTCTCAAAACATTGTTATTTCACATTTCACAACTGAGATTTTGATTCATCCAGAATTTATTTTTGTGTTATAGTGGGATAAAGGAATAATTATATTTTTTAAGATGATAATGATTGTGTAAAAAGCCTGCATTTCTTACACTCTTCACTATAAAACTGTTCATAAATTGTTCCCAAGAAAGATTAACTACATAACTAAGGGATAGACAAATTCTGTTGCTGTTTAGATCTTGAGTTGTTGTCCAAGTTGGGTGTCATCAAACCAGACTTGACTCAGCAACCACTACACACAACAGAGCGAAACACTGCCTGGTCCTGCATCGTTTTCACAGTTGTTATGTCTGCACCCTTGTTGCAGCCACTGTGTCAGTCCATCTTGTCAAGGATCTCTCTTTCTGCTGAGTCTTTATCAAGCATGATGTCCTTCTTCAGGGACTGGTCCACACTGATAACACATCCAGAGGACATGAGAAATCTCACCACTCCAGCTTCCAAAGAATATTTTTGGCTGTACTTACTCTGAAACAGACTTGTTGCTTTTTCCGGCAGTCCATACATTCAATATTCATAGCCAATGCCATAATTCAAAGTCATCAATTCTTTCTCAGTTTTCCTTATTCATTGCCCCGCTTTCACACATATGCAAGGAAATGGAAAGTGTCACGGCTTGGATCAGGCACTTCTTAGTCCTCAAACTGACATATTTGCTTTTTAACACTTTAAAGAGACTTCTTGCAACAGATTTGCCCAGTGTAATGCGTTATTTGATTTCCTGACTGCTGCTATCATGGGCATTGATTGTGGATCCAAGTCAAACAAAATCTTTAACAACTAATCTTTTTTGCATTTATCATGAAGTTGCTTACTGGTCCAGTTGTGAGCATTTATTTTTTTTTTATGTTGAGGTGTTATCCACACTGAAGGCTGTAGTCTTAGATCTTCATTAGTAAGTGCTGCAAGTTCTCTTCATTATTCAGCGAACAAGGTTGTGTGATCTGCATCTTGTAGGTTGTTAATGATATTTCAATTAGCTTATATAAAAACATGAGTACTGCGATTCATGTTGATGTTATAAAGTCCTTATCTTGATTACCTAGTGCTCCTGTAATAAAAATATACCAAAGCAGGCAGCTTTAAAGAATAGGAGTTTACCCTATTTTGTCACAATTTTGGAGGATAGAAATCTGAATCAGGACATCAGCTCTAAGGGAAGGTCCTGCTTTTTCAGTAGTCCTGGGAGTCACTTGGTGTTCCCCAGCATCCAGCTTGCCCATGTGTATGTATGTTCTCCTCTTCTGATAACTTAGAAATGATTAGGTTTAGGTTCCAGTCTACTCTGGTATTACTTCATTTACATATCAGAAGAAAACCCTACTCTTATGTAGGATCACTTTCATAAGTACTGGGGCTTGGAATTCAATATATACTTTGGGAAGGCTCAAGTCAATCGCAATACTCCTTAACATGTTCCTTGATTTGTAGGAAAGGACATCTGTTTCTTGCTTATTAACTCTCTTGTTATCCAGCATTTCTCAGTTATGACAATAGCAAGAAATCTGCTATCTAACTATTTTGTATATTAACAATGTGTGTCTGGCAGTAATGAATGCTGAGATGCGAGACTGCAGTAACACAGGTTGTGATGGATAAAGTTATACGTTAGCTTGGCTGGACCCTGCTTCTCACTGTTTTGGTAGTTATGTTATGATGCAATATGGCAGTTATGATGTGGTCACCCTTCATTTTATGGACTATCATGGTCATCTTCCATTTTTGCATAATGCCAATTTTCGCTTAACAGTGTGATCTTTTCAAACTAATCATGTGGATAAATAAGGAGGGAGGTTGCCTATTTTAGACTTACTCTCAGTTTGTAGAAAATGTCTTTTGTCATCCATTTGAAGTTTGACTAATCTTAATTTCCTAAACACAATGACTTGTTTTTAAGTTATCTTCCTTTTACCACCAGTGGTATTCTCTATGCGTGTGAAAAAAGTAAAATTCCAATAACGTCCATACATACCTCTTTGTCTTTCTGACTATTGTTTTCACTACATAGAGTCTCTTCTACTCATTCTTTGAGAATCTACACGCTAACCATCCTTCTCCACAGATTCTCAACGATCCAGCCATTATCTCTGTTATTTTAGTTTCCTCTAAACCTTATCACTTTCTGTTTTATAAATTGCAGCCTATTCATGCACTTGTGTTATGTCTCCAGAGATGCTAAAAGTTCTTCCAGGAGCTACATCATGTCTCCGTGTGATATTCATATTACTTACAATGTAGGTTAAACAACCAAATGCATTTTGAATTTCGGAATGTTATTTATTTCTTAGAAAAATACACAGGTGGGCAGTAGAACTAGAATTCATAAAATAAAAAAAGCACTTTAAACTAGAGATGACTTTCTTCTCAAGTTTTTGTTTGTTTGAGGTAAAACATCTTCCTTTAAAGCAGACATCTATATAAGCATACTTTAAACAGATAACACTTCAGATTATTCTTAAAGTCTAAACTTGACGTGTCATTGCTATTCTTTACAAAATCTCCAGACATACTACTATTTTATTTATTCGGTGGAAAATTCTGGAGACTCTTGTCCTAAGCCATTAAGTAAAACTAAATTTTATATATATAATCTTTCCTTTAAAAAATGACAAATGCAGTCCACTTTGAAGCAATTTATTCTGTTTAATATGTCATTCCTGCAAAGTATTTCCTGAAGTTAAAAAAGAAAATCAAATATGTATGTGAAGAATTATGTTTCAGAATGATTGACTACATCACTGATTATCTATTATGTATGCTTTATCTATTGGTGGCTTATACTCCCATAATTCTCCTTATAGCTTATATGAAGATGTGGTGCATGTATGGTGTCAGTGTTCATGGCTTTCTAAATCACAGCAGAGGTCATACTGTGAAACGGAAAAGAGCTACTCATTGATGTAAAGGTGTCCAACCAGGTTGAACCACTGTATTTTAACTTCTTTAAATCATAATATCCAGAGCAGGAGGTAATGTTAAAAAATGTTTCAATTACAACAGTGTTTCTGAAGGACACACAGGGTAGCATGAGAAAACTGTCAGCAACTTCATGTTCTGGTGATCAATTTCTTTCTAGATCTGCAGAAGTACTACACTATGTGCCTGGGTTAAAGGTTGCCTTTCAGGTTTACCTGGAAGAGCTGCTGAAACGAAGCATTGTTAGCAGGAAAAGTATTCGCCCTTTCATCTACAGAATTAATGTCAGAGATGACATTTCATCAAATCTAAGGAGGATGAAAGCTTTCTCAAGTGTCATTAGCTAGCCCAAGGTGAAATAGCTGGTGAAACCCCTATAGTCCACTTTTAATGGTCATTTTAAAGAATCATGTTTAGCAAAGAGGAGCCCGTTAAAGTCTCTCATGTTCTCATGCAAATACACACTCTTCACAATTTAAAAGTTGTGTAAATATTTATATGCATAATTTGTATATTTATACACGTATGCTATATATGTATGTCCAAGCCAAGTGCCGTCAAGTCGGATCCGACTCACCTTTAACAGGTGATTAGTGTGGGACTGTAAACCCCTTCCTAAAGTCGCCTTCCTGCTCCACTATAAAGGGAATTTTCCTGGAATGTGGTTTACACTACCTTTTATGCTTTCATCCTACAAGCAGTGAAAGGAAAGGGAAACAAGCACTGATGCAACACAAGGACTTTCCTCTAGAGCTGACAAAAAGTGAAAGCCTTCCCCTGGAGCGGACATCCTGAATTCAGACTTGGAACCTTCTGGGCTCTGTAACAATAAACTTTTCTATTTTAAAAGTCATCCGCTTTGTGGTACCTCTGTTACAGCAGTACCAGATGACTAAAACACTTGTCATGAAGTGAAACGTGACCCTCACCGTGTATCAATTTGGCTAGGGCATGTTCCCCAGCAGTGTGTGATTTTCCACATGTGCTGTAAATGTTGCCTTTGTGATGCTGATGAGGGTGGATGAGTGGCAGGTGTGCTGATGAGGACGAACTCAATGTACAAGCTTGGATTGTGTTGAGGTTATCTCTTGGGATACAAGAGAAAGAAGTGAGCAGAGAGACAGGGGGATCTTATACCACCAAGGAAGCAGTACCGGGAGCATAGCTCCTCCATTGGACAGGGGTCCTGCATGCAGAGGCTTCTTGTCTGAGAGAAGAAAGCCAATAGACAAAGCCTTCCCCTTGAGCTGGCACCATAAATTTGGACTTTAAGCCTACTTTACTGTAAGGAAATAAATTTCTCTTTGTTAAAGCCCTCCACTTGTGGTATTTTCTGTTATAGCAGCACTAGTTGAGTAAGACAATACTCTTTAAAATTTAGGTTTAATATATGACAATTTTGAAGAAGCAGCTATTCATTTATTTTTTAAAGCATTTGCTAGACACCAGATATATTCCAGATGACGGCAGATTGCATTATTTGCCCACAAATCTTTCTCTTGCCTTTGACTTTGAGCTTGGCCATGTGATTTTATTTTGGTCAGTAGAATGTGAGTGGAAGTGAGTTAATACCCACGTCAAGCAAAGGCCTTGGAGGCATGTCAACTTCTACCTGCCCTCTTGGAACTTCTGCAGTCTTCCATGGGACAATCATGCCCAAGTAACCATTGTTTCTTTGCCAGCCAGGCTAAGTGCTTGCTTCTTTAATGTGGGTAAATTTTGAACCCATGCCAAAGCCCGGCCTAAATCAGCTAAGACCAGCAGAGACTACAGCCAGCCTGTCAAGTCCATAAACATGTGATTAATATCAATACAATTTGAAGATTTTCTATTGTATAACACTGTCACACCAAATAAAATAAAATAAAAACAACTGATAAGTATTTTTAGATGTAATGTTCAACAACAACCTGTGAAATACATATTACTGAAATTTAAACAGATTCAGTGATCTGAACCTAATAAATGTTTTGCCTCAAGGATGATATGCCTACCAAGACCTCCTCACCCCACCTGCCACTATACAAACCTCACCCCATGACCCCCCTCTTTTTCTTCAGGTGCAGGTAAAGAATTTTTTGAAAATTCAGCAGTGACATTAAAGGTCAGAAGCCATTCAGCAAAGTGCCATCGAGTCAGATAGAGACAATAACCAGCAAACTAACAGAGAACATTTCTGAAAAGCATTTTGTTTAGAATTTTATTTTTTTTAAATTTTGGTGTTGTTAGTTGCTGTCGAGTCAGCCCTAACTCATGGTGACCCCACATGTGCAGAGTAGAACTGCTCTGTAGGGTTTTCAAGGCTGTGACCTTTTGGAAACAGAACTCCAGGCCTGCCTCCTAAGATTTCCCTGGGTGGATTTGAACAGCCTCTTTTATTTTGGACTGGTAGTGAAGCACTTAACAATTTACCATGCTCAGGACACCCCTCTAAATCTTTTAGCTAAAAATGCCCTCATTAGTGACGATCCATGAAAACTTTTATTTTTCTTTCCAGCCTTGAAAATATGCTGATTGTTGTATTTTGATAAAAATAACAAACACGGATGAATAATGGAGTTTGTGTGAAAATGAAGTACAAAGCCTTTCTGCTCTCTACAATATTATATAAAGGAGGTTGTGTTCTGAAAAGTAGGGTCATACTTGTGCCAGGAAGGAAGCAGTAGGTGTGCGTGTTTGCAGATGTGAAGTGTGGCTGGTTTCCAGATGGCAGACAGAAGGGCCGAGGGAAGCATCAGAAGAATTCAAGACACGTTTCTCTTTTTGCCAAAGTGGCAGACTGTCCAAGTTTATTCAAGATTTAATATTTTAAACTTGAAGTAAAACTGTAATTTTAATTAGACATTGGAATATTTGAAAATTAAGTTCGCCTGCAGTTATAGACAGAACATCTCAAAAAGAATATGTAAGAAAAACTATTACTTATACAAATCCAATAAGAAGGATTCAATTTCTTTTTTAAAATTAATAGCTCTTCTGCTACTCACCATTCAGCTTATAGGCCATCTATTAACAAGCTGAAGAACCCCATTCCACGTGTTCAACAAATTGCCTTTATTTTATCAGACCAGGTTTCCGGCTCCATTTCTGGCTTCACACAATCTGTTTAAAGTCTCCCGTTGGCTTGCTTTGTTAAGCCAAGAGGTAGGAGCAGAATTAAAGGTAAACAAACACAAACGAAAAATACTCTCAAGTTATACAACATGCTCATTCTTTTAGTATTTCCATGTGTACGGTTCCATTCACTACTTCCTTTTTACTCTTTCTTTTAAAGAAAAATTAATAACATGAATTGCTTTGTGAGTGTCTTATTTTAGGTACTCAAATTGATAAAATATACCTTGCTATTGATCTTTAGTTTGTGGTATAATCCTGGCATTACTCTACTGCTGTGGCCATCTAAGAGGGAATATAACATCCTTAGACAGAAGTAACTCTGTTTTGGCCCATGAATACTTGGTAATTATGACTTACTGATTCATAAGTCTGCAAGACTTTGGTTACTTTCCATTGGTAATCAACACCATGAAAATACCTAGGGAGAATTTCAAGAAACCTCTAGAAATTTATTTTATTCTTCCATTTAATTTTCACTTACTCATCTGTTTTATAATAACATGGTAAATACTGTTGGGTGATTATAAAAATGAGCAACTTTAAATTAGTATTGGTATAGTGGTATATAAAAATTCATTTTAAAAAAAGAAATTCTCACTATTCATACTTATTGAAAAGTTAGTGCAAGTCAAAGAAATAACCGTTCACTATTTGTGTTTAGATAAATATATTTGCTAGTCAAATTATAGGCAAAACATGGTCAATTTTTGAAAATTAAATTATCACTGAGTTTTTCTGCCAAGAAAATGTCATAATTAGGTTGAGGTTGGTCAGTTCTTCAATGAAGGAATGCATCTGTCATGACTATGAGGGGATAGTGAAAGTCACAGGGCTGTCTAGACCTGAAGTTTAACCACATGAGATAACACCTCAAAAAAACAGAAAGTATTCAAACTGACAGTCTCATTATTACATGCATTTAATTAAATATGCCAAACTCAAAAATTATTATGCCTGCTAATGGCAACTAACAACATTGGTTCCATGTTCTCAGATAACAGCTCTATCTATTTTCCCAACTAACTAACACTGTTTTCTTTTTGCTTCACAGTTATTTCTAGATTTCCAATACAAATAAAAACTCTGGCTTCTAGGCTCAAGTCTGATTGATTTACAAATTAAGTTGACATGACTTAGAGAATTCACAAAAATAGAGGATTCTGTCCACATGGAATTTTCTACATGTAGTTAAAAATGCTCCATGGTTCAGGAATCGACTATTTGGTGAACATATCAGAACTTATACTACTTGGAAAGTCGGTGTATAGTAGCTGTAGTGTTATATATAAAGAAGTCAGACTGGATCTTTCAATAAGTGGTGCTACAAGAAACTGCTTCCATTATGGAAAATAAATTACATACATATTTGACACCAAAAACAAAAACAACATCAGTTCCATTAAAGAACTTTACATGGGTAGGAGAAACTCATAACGCTCGTAGAAGAAATATAAATGAAACCAAACCCATTACCATCAATTCCATTCTGATACCAGAAAATGAAAATATAAACAAAATAGAAAAAAACACTATGAGTCAAAGAAAATATGTTATATTTAACTGTGTCAAAATTACTAGCTTTGTATGAAAAAATAAATCATTAGAAAGATAAAAAGAGAAACTATAGACTAAAAAAATGATATTTATATTCCCTGGTTTTTCTTCATATTGTACAAAGATTTCAGCATTTTACTGAAAACAAGCCAAGCCAAGCCAAGTGCCAGGTGGCCATGAGTTACTGAAAACAAGGTATTTGTAAGTTACACTAACAGATAACAGGTCTGTATTCAGAATAAACAAAGATTGAAAAAAATTATTTAAAAAAATCGAATGATCCATTAGGAGAAAAGGATGAAAGGATATATATAGAAGGAAACTAATTGTCAAAAAAAATCATGAAATGTGTTAACTCATTAGTTATCAAGAAAATGCAAATTAAAGAAAAATACCATTGTACATCCATCTTATGAGCAATATCATTTTTTTACCAGAAAGTGGAAAAACATAGACTCTCATATATTGCTGATGAAAATGTGATACTGCTTTTAAGAAACAAAGTAGAATTGCTGCATAGGGTGTCCAAAAAGAATCTGGTTGATTTGAATTGCCAACCTTTATTAACAGACATACCTTTAACCACTATGCAACCATAATCTCCAAAAGACATTTAGTCATATCTAACACAGTTGAGGGAAACATAGTGTATAAGCACTTAGCAGTGTTAATAACAATTTGTGTACAAATGAATAAGTTATAGAACACGCATGGGAAGAATGAATACCAGACTCAAAATAGAAGATGTCTTTAGGAAACAGAAGAATATAATGAGAGAGGACAGTTACAAAAGAAAATTTCTCTGCATCAGCCACCATTGAGGAAGGGAGGCAGAGAGAGAGAGAGAGAAATAAGATCCAAGAGAACAACTGTAGATTGTGTGCCTCCTTCAGCCTCATCGCCGCTTTTAGCAGTCTGGCCCCAGAGGTCATGATCTTAGCATTGCATTGAATGTCTATAATGAGATAAGGTAATTATTATTTACTACCCTTAAGGTATAATAAAACAGAAACTGGGAAAAGTTAATGGACTTCCTCCAAGCTAGCAATTGGGGGAGTCACAATTAGAACATACGCCTGATATGCTGCAAGAAAACTTTCTGGTTAGCCTTTCTATTAGTTGTGACTAGCAATGGGCCAGGGAGCAAATGTCAGGCAAAATCAGCTGTGCACAGTAGAAAGGATAACTTTGGTATTGAGTTGGACAGGAGGAGTCATACTACAGAGACCTGCAAGAGTCAACCAAAGCTGTCATTTCTTTAGTAGTTAAATGTGATGTACTTTATCAATCCAAGGCTACAGAAAATTTTCCTTTAGAAGAAACAACTTCTCTGGATTGGCAACACTAAAGCCCCCACTGCTTAGCACAGTGTCTTGCATGTAGTAGGTACTGAATAAATATTCATTGATGGTTATGTTAACACAGTCTACACAGGAACCTTGATATCAACCACAACTGTTAGCCTTCTACCACTGTTGCACACAACTACATTGCCCTGCAGGTGAGTGAAATACATATGTGGGTACGTGATTAAAATCCATCCTAGTGGAAAGAAAACAGATACACCTTAGGAGTGTCTACTGGGAGCCTACTAGTGTCCCAGAAAGGATAAAATAGGTCTGGGTGGATGTGCCTATCGTACACTCTTTTGCTTTCTTCCCCATCTATTCAGAATTGGCAAAGACTTAGAAACATCAGGAAGTCTGTGAAGATGTAGTTAGGAGAACACATATAACAAGATGCATTGAACCAAGGCCAGGTTCTGATAGCAAGCAGCTATTTCACTTGTGATCAGGCCTCCACTGACTCTCACGTCAGATTTTGTAGGACCTGACATTTGGATGAATTTGGAGCTTTATTTAAGAAAAAGAAAACAAGATTATGAAACAAAATTTATTCACTCATAAATATTTTAAATGAAAAAGTACATTGTAAATCACAGCAGAACACAAGTTTAGAAACTTTAATCCACCAATATCAGAGAATCTGGAAAAATATACTTGTCAATTACTGCTGAAAGTCTTTTATTATGCTTTATCTTTTAGTCTGTGGATGAATGTTCTTCAATTGCCTCTTCACATGCCATGAATTTCATAATAGTAAAATATTTAATCTCCCATCCTCTGACTCGATGGCACTTGGCTTGGCTGGCTCCAACATGATTGGCCAAAGAAGCCATTTCCACTGCAGACAACTAGCAATAACTTAGTTATATCAAAGGCAAATGAACAATGTAAGCATACATAATTACCCCAACTTAGCTCCCATTTAGCCAGAACCCAACAACCACTGTGACCGTATGAACTCTATGAGTCAGAATTGACTCTGTGGCAATGGGTTTGATTTTTCTGGTTCTGGACAAAGATGGTAGCAGAGAAAATATTGTGGAAAGACATGGAGTTCTTTACTGCCCGTCATCAAAATACGGTCTCTTACATACTTCATAAAAACATAAGACCATATGAGCTGTGCATTTCCTGAGATTTTAGGAAGACCTTATGCAAGGGATGATTCCTGAGATTTGATCTTTATCACCTTCAGGGGTAATCTGCTTCTGTCTAAGCTCTGAGCAGAGCTTTCTATTCACTTCCTCCTGCAACCCTTAGATATGCCAAGGAGGTGGCAAAATCAGGCAGTTGGTAACAAAAGGCTTGGGAGAGGAGGAGCATCTCTCACTGTCCTATTAATTCCTGTTGGCATTATAATCTTAGGTGCAGAGCTTCTCTGAGTGCTAGTTAGAATGTGAAGTCTCCTCTCCAGTGGAAATAGTAGAAGAGAACCCCACCTTCCTGCCAAAGCTCATAATCTTCCTCTGTTAAATAGATTAAACCCAAAACACTCTTTCAATAGTAGTTAATTTAGTCTGACATTAATGGTTTTTATTAACTTCGGAGAGAAATTTATTACTCTATGACATTGTGTCAGGTGTTTGGGAAGATACTTCCAGACTCTGAGGATAGAAAGATCAGACTGGAACTGTTAAAGCTCTGTTTCACTAAACTGTGCCCTGAAGTGGAGATGTGTAGCACACGTGAGTCAAGTTGCCGGTGGGTCCATCATTAACGGGTCTTCCCATGTGCTACATCGAGCCCTGACAGTTTAAAGGATCAGCTAATGTCTTCATTGCCGTCACAGAGTGACATAACGTATATGTTTGTTGTGACCAGAGACTAAAATTCAGCCCTGAGGATAACAGGGCCCAATGTGAAATCCAGCTCTTTTGCCATTTCATCTAGGCCACAAGAAAAGGGGCTTGGAGGTTCAAATAGGGACAGCTTCACAGAGAAGGCAACTAAGGAAAAAAAAAAAAAGAAAGAAAGAAACCCTTCAAACCAAACCACAACCATCCTCACACTAACCTGACCTTGTAGAGCCTTAATTCCAGTAACACCCTTGGATTACATCCACTCTTCCCAAGGCTCTCTCCCAAGACCGAGTAAGCTGAGGAGTTGGTTTACACTCCAAAGAGACATTCAAGACCAGTATTCAGCGACATGGCAGAGCTCTTCATTCTTGTGGGCAGATGAATCAAGTGAACAGCTGTGAAGAGCAGAGCAGTCCTTCCTGGTTCACAGGCCTCAGGTTGATCATAAAGCTATGATGCAACATCCGCAGAATTCAACTTTCCTCAGCTTAGCTTCTGGAAAAATCAGTTACCCACGTAAATGTAACAGGTGCAGTTGACACCACTCTTGTTGCCACTGGTTGCCATCCAGTTGATCCCTCACTCATGGCCACCACATGTACAACTAGTACACCTGTATGGTTGTAATCCTATATGCACTAAGTCAGTTTATTACTTAAAGATCTACACACAGAAATGCAGAAGTCACAATCAGAATCCTACCTACCATGGACAACAGTCCAGTCATAAGACAAATCCTGCAGAAATAAGTATTTTCCTTATGGTTTAAGTTTAAAAAAATTATTCACATATTGTTGTACAAGATCATTTGGGACAATATAGTCTGTACTGTAATTGGTAAGAAAATATGAAAAGTAACAAAGAAAATTTACATATATGTTTTTATATATGATGCTCTCTCTTCCTCCTGTCTTCAAATAGTTACCCCCAATTTTAGATGTTATATCTATTAAAATATTGTGATAGCAAAAGTTAAAAGATCAAAAACTTCATGTAACATCTTTTGATAAATTTATGGGTGAAAGGACAGATTGACCTAAGTGTAACGGAAAAAAGAAATTAGTAACAATGTTACCTTGACACCATCATGTTACCTCTTAATCAAGCTCCATCCTAGTTGTATCAACAGCTCATTTAATTTCCATGGGAAACAGAACTGGTTAAGAAATGACTTTTTTCCCCCAGTAACTATTGCAGCTTCTGAATACAATTTAAAAACTTACATTTTTCTTACTTTTTATTTAAATAAATGTAGAAAAACTTAAAAGTGCCGGGACTCAGTCACATAAAACTGTAGCTGGTTTTCAAAGGTTTTATGTTTATATAAATTATAGAAAGATAGATGAAGTCAGTATTTAAGTAGAGACTAGATAGAGTACTCCCTCTTCTGGTAAAAAATATGTATTCCAATATGAAAAGTGTTAGTAAGCGTGGGACATTTGGTTTACAGTAGATTTAGCCATTCAAAGAAATAATTCTTATTATGAACAATAAGAAATGGGATGTAGTTAATTAATATAGGTCTCAGTATGAGACCTTAGACAAACAAACAAAAAACCCAAAATCCACTGTCATTTAGTTGATTCTGAACTCATAGCCACCCTATAGAATAGGATACAGCTGTCATTTAGGGTTTCCAAGGCTGTAATGTTAATGAAAGTAGACTGTCACATTTTTCTCCTGTGGAATAGCCAGCGGGCTGGTGGGTTCAACCCATTAGTCTTTTGGTTAGCAGCCAAGCACATAACCAGCACACTGCCATGACTCCTTAAGATCTTAAAAGGTAGCTTTAAAATATGAATTCTGAGGGCTAACATTAAAATTTTCTTGCTTTGGTAAGTAGTTGTGTTTTTTGTTTTGTTTTACCCAAGGAGGATTTTAAATAGAGGTATTCTTCTGATCACCACTCTTACATACAATTATGATCCAGATTGAAATCCAAGATGTGCCCACTCATTGCCATCAAGTCAGGTCTGACTCATTGCAACTCTAGATGTCAGGGTAGAATCACCCCACAGAATTTCCAAGGAGTACTGGGAGGATATGAATTGCTGACCTTTTGGTTAGCAGATGTAGCACTTAACCCAATATGCCACCAGGGTTTCCTCAAGATCTGTAGTTAGTACTATATATTTTTAGGCTGAGGGGATGCAGGGAAGGCTAAATAAACTTCTTGATCCCTTATATTCATAGAGTTGATTCCCACTCATAGCAACCCTGTAGAACAAAGTAGAACTGCTCCATATAGTTTTCAAGGAACTCCTTGGCAGGGCTGACCACTGAGCTGTGGCATAGCAGGGCATGTCCAACAATGATAGAAGGATAGGAAGTGTAGTTTGCATCACAAAGTGGGGTAGAAATGGCAGGGCCAGAGACAGCATAGGACTTGGGTGTGGTGAACCATGCTGATGCCGCTTGAGGGCACGGAGCTCAGCCCATGGTGCAGACAAACAAGAGGGAATGGAGCAGATGTGATGTGTGGAGCTGTGTGGATGTGGAAAACAAGAAAAAGAACAGAGAGAAACAAAGCAAAAAAAGAGAAAAATGTAAATAAAAATGGGGTGTTAGGATGCTTCAGGTAGAGATGGGGCAGATTCAGCAAGGCCAGGTACCGGTGTCTCTCTACCTAAATGGTGCTGCTTGGCCTGCTGAGAGGAGTGTGGGTGGCACATGGGGCCAGGGATTCAGGAGAAAGGACAGAAAAGAGAGAAAACAGACCAACCAGCAAACTAGAAAAATTAAAATAGTATAAAAACAATAGCAAAATACAAGGCAACAAAAAAAATATAGAGGCAGGGGGAGCTGGCCCTTGAGGGGTGGGTAGAATTGGGATGGTAGCGAGCTGATGTCTCCATTACCTGATGGCAAAGCACGGCCCTTTGGGATGGGGTGGAGACAGCACAGGTCCTAAGTGCAAGGAGAGAGAAAAGAAAGATAAAGATAAACTAAATATATATATAGGGCATTTGAGGAAGCCAGCCTGTGGGAGTGGCAGACGTTCTCCAGCCGAGTAACACACACAGCCTGCCAAGAGGTGAGGAGATAGTACATGGGTCCAGGTGGTCTGGAGAGAGGAAAAGAAAGAGGGAGAGAAGAAGCAAAACAAAAAGAAGGGGGGAAAAAAAACAAACAAACAAGCAAACCAAAAATAAAATGGTGCTGCGGGAGGCTGTTGGCAACACCAGCTCAGACACAGGGAGATTGTGCACCAGTGCCTCGCCAGACCTTGAGAAGGGGCAGGGACAGTGCACAGGGCTAGGTGAGGTGAGCAGGGGAAGAAAAGAAAAGAAAAAGAAAAAACTAAAAAATTAAAAAAATATGGCATTGAGTGAGCCAGTTTTGGGGTGTAGCACAGACCTGGGGATGGCATGTACCAGTGGCCCCCTGGGCAAGCAATACAGCAAAGCCCATGGAGAAGGGGTAGGGATGATACATGGGGCCAGGGGGACAGGAGAAAGAAAAGAACAAAGGAGAAACAATGAAAGAAAGAAAAAAAACACAGATAAAATATAGCATTGAAGGAGCAGGCCATTGGGAGCAGCCTGGACCCAAGAAGCCATACATTGAGAAGGGGCGGGGGCACCGTACTGGCTGGGTGAGCTGGAGAAAAGAAAGGAAATTGTGCTGGTGGTTCCCTAGGCAAGTGCTGTAGCACAGCCTGCCAGGAAGGGGAGGGGACAGCACAGGGGGCTGAGTGGGAGAAAGGAAAGTGGAGAGAGGGAGAATGAGAAACAACAACAACAAAGCCAGAAAACAAACAAAACAACACACATACAACAACAACAACAAAATAATGCTCAAGAGGTTGGCCAAGGTGGCAGTGATCCAGGATCTCTCTAGCTGAGTGACTGTTACTGGTTGGTAAGAGGCACAGGCCCGATACCATTAAGAAGGGTGGGGAGTAGGAAAAAATGTATCCCTGGTTACTGAGTGTTCTGTCTCCTTTTGGAAGGTGGATGAAGTTGTCTTCCCATACTCCCTCTTGTGTTGTGTTCCTTGGTGACTGTAGTTCATGATGGTAAAACTGCACAGAGTCAGCTGGTAGGGGATCTAACTCTGTAGCTATCCTTGTTCTCCATTCTCTTGTCAGTTTTTTATTCCGTTCAGTGCTTGATCAAGTTCTTGGCTCCTTGATTTGATGCTTTGAGCTCCAGGACTGACATCTGTATCTCTTTTACTTAGTTTTTCAGATCTTTGCTTTATAGTGACAGTATGATGCTTCTGTCTACAGTGCCATGAGGGTTCCATTCTCAATATTAATAAGTTATTGAAGAAATAAATAAGTAGAGGAGGAGAAAAAAGTCTTCCTTACAGAAAATTTTCAAGTCATATATTTAAATAATTCCATCAGCAGAGATGGACTTCAGTCCCTGTTTTCATAAATATTGACTGGAGTTAGTGACTAGCTTCTGATGATACAGCATGAAAGGGGGAAGGTAGAAATATTACAGTAATAAAACCTACAAATACTAATATTATCAGCAATTAGTCACGTTGCTTTCATGTATTTTTAATGTGATACAGTGAGAAGATGAGAAGGGAACTTCTATGGTATTCCTTAAAACCCATAACACCATCTAATCATGAGAAAGCATCAGATAAACCCAAATACAGAGACATGCTTCAGAATACCTAATGAGTTATCTTCAAAACTCTTAAAAATCATTGGGGTAGGGGGGCTGGTGGGGAAGATCTAAGCTGTCCAGATCAGACATGGTGGCTAAATGAAAGGTACTATCCTAGACTGGATCCTGGAACATAAAAAAAAAAAAAAAAAAGCTGAAAAACTGATGAAATACAGCTTCTGTGTTTGGTGAATAGCATTTTACCAATGTTAATTTCTTAGTTTTGACATATTTATCATGATTATGTAAGATGTCAACACTAGTGGAAGCTGGAGGGTATGTGGAAATTCTCTGCATACCCTCAGCAACTTTTCTGTAAATCTAATATTATTCCATAATCTTTGTTCCTTTAAATAACCACATGAATTAATTCAATTGCTGGCATTTTGAATTCAGTGTAAGAGATAAACACAAAAATAGAAAAGTGGCTGACAAAGCTATTTATTGACAGAAAAAATAAAGAAGTGTTCAAAATGAGACTTATCCAAAAAGCAAAACTTAGAAGAACAGGTTTATTGGTAAAGAAGTATTAGGAACAATGATCTGCCCAAAATATTTATTTTTGCTATTAATGGTAAAAATACAAGTTCAAAAGTTTACTTAGTATAAACCAAAATTTTTAACTACTGGTGCAGAGACTCCAGATTTATTTCAGTCAGCCACTTCTTCTTCTTCTTCTTTTTTTTTTTTTTTTTTTTAAGACTTTTGCCCTTTATCTTTAGGTCTATGATCTAGCTAGAATTAATTTTTTTGAGTGTGGTGTGATGAAGGATTGTGATCCAGAGACATCTGGTGGTATTCAGCTCCATTTGCTGAAAAAATAATTTTTATTACTATTATGTTTTAAAATTGTGCTCTAAATGAAGATTTACAAAGCAAATTTGTTTCTCGTGAAACAATTAATACATATATTGCTTTGTGACATTGGTTGATTTAACCTCATGACGTGTCAACCCTCTCCCTTCCTTGAGCTTTGTCTTCCCATTTCCATTTATCCAGCTTTCTTGTCCCCTCCTGCATTGTCGTCTTTGCCACTGGGTTGGCATGCCCCTTTAGTCCTGTAAAGGTAGTCGAGCTGCACACATTGTTTGTTTTATGGTACTGTCTAATCTTTGGCTGAAGGGTGAACGTTAGGAGTTACTTCATTACTGAATTAAAAGGGTTTTCCAGGGGCCATACTCTTGGGATTTCTCCAGTTCTGACAAACCAATAGGTGGGACATCTTTTGTCAGTTTGAGTTTTGTTCTACGTTGTTTTCCAGCTCTGCCTGGGTCTCTGCATTGTGATCACAGTCAGAGCAGCCAGTGGTAGTAGCTGAGGACCGTTAGCTGTGCTGGGCTGTGTCTGGTGGAGACTGTGGTAGTTGTGGTCCTTTAGTAACTTTGAACCGATCTTTTCTTTGTGTTGTTTTCTTCACACTCACTTGCCTTAGACAGGGTAACAAAAGTATCCTCTTCTCATCCTTCAAGGAGGTAACAATTAACAAACTTGACATTTTTCCAGTTTACGTCGGAAGGTGATGACAACTGGGATTACATTGCACATGAATATGTAAAGATTGGTGTCAACGGCAGATCAGATACAGTCGTAACAAAAGTAAGATGGTCTGACTTCAACTGAGCGCAAGAGAAAAAAGTCACTTTTTACATGCTCTTCCTTGTCAATAAGGAGTACCCTTTATTATTTCTACCTGCAGGTAGAACAGGACCACAAAGCAACACAATGGGGATTCATGGGACCCCGATCTCTAACCACCACCACCACCATCCCACCAGATCGCAATCAGGATCATTACACGTATTTGAAATGTTATGAGGGATTGCCCTGGCAAAAAAAAAAAAAAAAAATTCATGCTAAGACAATAGATGTCTTTGTACTATGAATATCATATTTTCCTACATAAAATTGCCACCACGTGCCTACCTGACATGTGACAAGTGATAAAATGGTATGAACAAAACCTTCTATTGCTAAAAAGCTTTGAAGACATATGCTCCATTCTTCAAGTTACTTTCTCTAGTCTGATTTTCTAATTTACCTTTAAAGTTTTGTCTTTCTACATTATATGAAAGTATTATTAACTTCAAATTTGTCTTTTTTTTTCCTTAGACCACAGGAACATACCCAATTTCTTAGAATGTTATATTTTTCTTAGGGTGGGAATAGTTTTAAAGCTTTATTTAAGAATAATAACATTGCCAATAAATGTATAGACCACATTTGCCAGTTGGGGGAAAAAAGAAGCAGATTCTTATTTAACAAATCCTAGACTCAGGATAGAGTTAAAGGGTGAGGACTATTTTCATCTGAACTAATAGTCTGCTGTAGCAAAAGCCCATTGCCAGCACTTTGACTCTGATTCCTAGAGACACTATCCATCAGAGTAGAACTGCCTCATAGGGCTTCTATTACTGTAAAACTACAGGAGCAGATTGCCTATGCAAACAGCCAACCCTTTGGCTAGGAGCTAGGCACTTAACCATGCCACAAGGGCTGTTTGTCTTCTGCTACAGAGCTTGCATATTCTGTGAAAATTATATTTTCTCACATTTTAATACAATTTGAAATTTATTCAATTGGAAACTATTTTCTTTTTAACTTTTCAACAAGCCTGGGAAATCTACACAAGAGAAAGTCTGCAAGAGTGATTTTTGCATCCCACTTATTTATTCATTCAGCAAATATTTATTGAGCATGTACTCAGCTGACGGATATTCAAAATTTGGATTTGGTGCCGTGCTGTTGATACCTATCTTTACATATTCATGTGCAATGTTACACCACTTGTCATCACAGTCCACCAGTTATTGGAAAAATTTCAAGTTCTGTTAATTATTACCTCCTTGAAGGATGAGTAAAGGATAGCAAGAGTCAGCTTCTTAAGTGAAATGTGGAAATAAATATTATTTATGATAGTCATGTTTTGGAAAAAGAAGTAGAAGTCTAAACATGATGTAGTTTAGATGATGTTGTTTTTAACAATTCTGTACACATCACTGGAACTTGGCAATGGAATTGTTTTACTTTGTCATCATAAATTTAGAAATTGAAAGAGGAAGAAAGTAGAACTTATAAATGCTATAAAATAAGTAATTTTCAGAGGAATTATAATATGTGTAAAATTGAGTGAAGAGGTAGGATATCCAAACAGTAAAGTGACCACGAGAAAAACTTAGTTTTCAAATACCACCACGCCACACCCACCAAGATCCCTGGGTCCAGACAACTTTAATAGAAAATTCTTCAGATCTTCAAGCAATAAATGTTCACATTCTGCTTAAAATTATCTGCCAAAAAAATATTAAAAAATGCATTGCTTTTCTGAAGATGTAGAGAAGTATAGTAATAAAGCTAGTATAGCTCCCAAATAAATATAAGAACACTTTTTAAAAAAGGAAAAGAACAAAAGAATTAATTCAATATCTCATATTACTAGAAATCACAAATATGATTTATTGTTGTTATTAGTTGTATTTGAGTTGATTGTGACTCATGATCCTATGTGTACAGAGCAGAACTGATTCATAGGGTTTTCAAAGCCGTGACCTTTCAGAAGCAGATCATCAGGACTGCTTTCATTTCTTCTTCTTTTTTTTCCAAATACGTAGCACTATTACAGATAGCGGGGGCATAACAAAAGATTGAAGAGTGGACTGTGGCAAGTCCTGAAGCAGATTTACTTTTTACTCTGGTTGTATAGCTAAAACAGAAATGATTAAGTGGGAAGAACTAAAGAGTTTAAACTGCGTGATTTCTCTCTCTGCATCTCCTTCTCCCTCTCCTCCCTTTCCTTCCTTTCTCCTTCTTCTTCCTCCCCTACTCTTCCTCTTTTCTTCTCTGTCTCCTTCCCCCTCATCTCTGTCTCCTTCTTGCTCTTCTCATTCTCCCCCTCCTCCTCCTCCTCCCCTTCCTCCTCCTCCTCCTCCTTCTCCTTCTTATAAAAATGTGTCTCTAATATACAACAGGCTCCAAGACAACATTTCCTGCCAACTGCAGGTGGCAACAGATGTTACAGGAGAGAATCCAGATATTTAAACAGAAATGGAACAAAGGGTCACTATTATCTCAGTCACAAAGTTCAACTTATTTTTTGCCAGATTTCTTAATTCCACTTGTGACCAGGGAGTGCTTCCCCAATGCCTTTGCTTTTAGCTCCTCAAGAGTGTTCTTTCTTCCTTTTGTTTCTGCTTGAAAGGCTTATCTTCCTCTTCCATTTCTTTGTGTTCTTTATGGGCTGTTTCAGGGGCTACTTTTGCCACCTTCATGACCAGACATGAAGTCTGATGCCCCTTCCTCCTTACTTGGCTTGTTTTTTGAGTTACTTCTGGGTGGATTCTAACTGCTAACTTTTCAACTAGTAGTACAGACTTTAATCACAAATCTGTGTCCCCCAGGGACTCCAAATATGATATTATCAATGTGAATAGTTATTCACTACAGCAGGGAAAGTTTTAAGAATCCAAGTACAATTGAACATTGTATCATCTATCAATGTGATTCACTCTAAACTTGAGAATATATCATGTGATAATCATAATAAACTTAAAAGTTATTTAATGAAATTCATATTTACTTCAGCATTATAAGATTATTAATTCAATTGGACTTAAACCATGGACTTACCTATCATGTCCATTTTAAACTAATAGCCATTATTATATATAGGAGTGTGAATTAGTGTAATTTCCATTAAAATCTGTGTAATAATCATAATAAGTAAGTCAGTACTTGGCTGGCATAATAAACAAACCCCAAACTCTAGTGCCTTACCTGAGAAATATTGCACAAGCAGCATTCAGCATGACAATCTTTGATTTGGCAGTTCTTCTGGAAAGATCTTCTCCAGACTTGAGCCTTCCTTTGGCTTCATCATCTACTGTTGCTGTGAGTAGATGCTGTTGAGCTGGTTGCAACTCAGAGACTCCATGGACAACAGAACAAAACAGTGCCCTGCCCTGCAGCATGGATCTTCATGACCAGGCTCATTCCTGAACCCGTTATTGCAGGTACTGTGTCAATCCATCTTCTTGAGGGTCTTCTAGTTTTTCACTGACCCTCTACCTTACCAAGCATAATGTCCTCCAAGGACTAGGCCCTTCTGACAACATGCCCAAAGTACGTGAGACATAGTCTCACCTTCCTCAATTCTCAAGAGCATTCTGGCTGGACTTCTTGCAAGACAGATTTGTTTGTTCTTTTGACAGTCTATGGTTGGTACTCGTCACCAGCACCATAACCAACATCAACATCTACTGAAGACTTGGAAATACATAGTTCCAGGTGTGACAACAAAAAAAGTAAGGAAGATCACTTGAAAAGTATTTAGGGAGCGGATTTGCAAATGGTATACATCACTTCTGCCACATCCCACTGGCCAGACCTCAACCATCTGGTCCTACCTTGCTGCAAAGTAGACTAGGAAATAATAATCTAGTTAAGGAAAAGGAAATGAGGCTTGGCAAATACATAGCAATCTCTGCCTTTATCAGAACCAAGCTAAAGCTGCTCTCTGTCATAATTTGGTACTATTATTCCAGAAATATTAGCTAATGTGATCATCTTATGTAAGAACAAAATGGTGTAAATACTGTTAAGAGATGAAAAAAATGATAATTTTTTTTCTGATGACCTAAAAAGAGTCAACTGAAAATTTATTAGAAATCATAGTCGTTCCATAAGGCCACCAGCTGTGAAATGAATGTACAAAATCCAATGTATTTTTAAATAACAATAATCAGGGACTATAATGGAAAACATTCAGGAATGAACTTTAAAAAAAAAAAATGTAATCTTGACATTGTAGATCCTTAGAGTCTAGATGATTCCCAAAGCTATTACTCTGAGATATTCTTTAAACCTTAAACCAAAAACATTTCCTAAAGTCATATTTAAACCAAAGAACAGTTCAGCTTAATTAATAAACAGTGTCTGCCTTGAACAGTGTGCTCCTGCTTAAATAACTATCTACAGGCATACCTCAGAGATAGTGCAGGTTCAATTCCAGATCACTATAATAAAGCAAACATCACAATAAAATTAATCACACAATTTTTTTTGGTATTCCAGAGCTTATTAAATTTATGCTTACTCTATACTGTAGTCTATGAAATGTGCCGTAGCACATTTTCTTTAAAAATGTACACATCTTAATTAAAAATACTTGACTGCTAAAAAATGCTAGCCATCACTCAGCAAGTCACAATCTTTTTGCTGGTGGGAGGTCTTCACTGATGTTGACAGCTGCTGACTTATCAAGGTAGTGGTGGCTGAACACCGATGTGGTTGCGGCGACTTCCTAAAATAAGAAATTTCCCACATTCATTAACTCTTCCTTTCAGGAAAGATTTCTCTAGCATGCAATGCTGCTTGATAGCTTTTGACCCAGAGTAGAATTTCTTTTAAAATTGCAGTCAGTCTTTTCTAACCTTGCCACTGCTTTATCAACTAAGTTTATGTAATATTCTAAATCCTTTTTTAAACTTTTTTATTTTTTGTTAATTATAGCAAAAGAAAAAATTTCTAACATCTATCAATTATCCGTCTACGATAAACCCTCAGCCCCCACCCACCCATGTAGCCAACACAGTCATTTTATTTGGTGGATAATTCTCTTGTTAAGTCCTTATAACAGAGGTCTCATACAAGATTTGTCCTTTTGACACTGATTGATTTCACTCAGCATGATCTCTTCCAAATGAGACCATGTTATGAAGTGTTTTCTAAAACTGTCATTGTCTTTTATCATAGTATAGTGTTCCACTGAGTATAGGTACCATAGTTTGCTTATCCATTCATCTGCTGATGGGCATCGGGGTTGATTCCAACTTTTTTTTTCTAAATCCTTTGTTGTAATTTCAACAATGCTCACAATATCTTCACTGGTAGATTTCATCTCAAGAAGCTACTTTCTTGCTCATTTTATAAAGAAGCAACTCTTCATCCATTCAAGTTTTATTATGAGATTACAGCAATTCAGTTACATCTTCAGGGTCTACTTCTAATTCCAGGTTTATTGTGGGTTTTATTTTTTTCCCCTTCTACTTTTACCACATCTGCAGTCCTTTCCTCTGTTAAAGTCTCAAACTCCTCAAAGTCATCCACAAAAACTGGAATCAGCTTTTTCCAGATTCCTGTTAATGTTGATACTTTGAGCTCCTCTCATGAACCATGAGCATTCTTAATGGTTCTTAATGTCTAGAATGGTGAATCCTTCCCAGAAGGTTTTCAATTTATTTTTTACAGATCCATCAAAAGATTCAGTACCCATGGCAGTGATAACTTTATGGAATGTATTGCTCCTAACAAGAAAGTCAGCCTGTTGTTTGACACTTTAAAGGCAGACACTGACTTCTCTCTAGCTATGAAAGTCTTATATGGCATCTTCTTGCAATATAAGACTGTTTTATGTACACCGAAAATCTGTTATTTCACGTAGTCACCTTCATCAGTTACCTTATGTAGCTAGACTTCCTAGATCGCTTGCTGCAGCTTCTACATCAGCACTTGCTGCTGCTTCGCCCTGTACTTTTATGTTATGGAGATGGCTTCTTTCCTTAAACCTCATGAATCAGTCTCTGTTAGCTGCAAACATTTCCTCTGCAGTTTTCTTACCTCTCTCAGCTTTCATAAAAATGAAGAGTTAAGGACATGCTATGGATTAGGCTTTGGCTTAAGAGAATGATGTGGCTGACTTGATTTTCTACCCAGAGCACTTAATTTTTCTCCATATCAGCAAAAAGACTATTTTGCCTCCGTATCATTTTTGTGGTCATTGGAGTAGCACTTTTAATTTACTTTTAAGAACTTTTTCTTCGCATTTACAACTTGGCTAACTATTTAGCACACGAGGCCTAGCTATTGGACTGTCTCAATTTTCAACATGTCTTTCTTATTAAGCTTAATCCTTTCTAGCTAGTGATTGAAAGTGAGAGTTGTGTGATTCTTTCACTTGAACACTTAGAAGTCATTGCAGGGTTATTAATTGGCTTAATTTCAATATTGCCATGTTTCAGAGAACCCTGCTGGCATAGTGGTTAAGTGCTACAGCTACCAGTCAACAGGTTGACAGTTCAAATCCATCAGGTATTCCTTGAAAACTCTATGGGACAGTTCTATTCTGTCTTATAGTATCACTATAGGTCAGAAATGGCTCAAGAGCAATCGGTTTGGTCATGTCTCAGAGAACAGGGAGGCCCGAGGAGAGGTAAAGAGATGGTTGGGAACAGTAGAACACACACAGTTATTGATTAAGTTATAGTGTTATCAAAAATCACTGATTGCAGATCACCAGAACTTTTAACAAAAAAGTTTGAAATACTGTGAGAATCACCAAAATGCAGAAAAAGACAAGTGAGTACATGCTGTTGGAAAAATGGGACAGATACACTGTGCAGGATTACTACACATCTTCAATCTGTAAAAAGCTTACTACCTGTGAAGTACAATAAAGGAAAGCACAATAAAATGAAGTATACTTGTATATACAATCAAATTGGCAATAGCAACTCAAAATCTTTACATGATAAGGTTAGGGAGCAGTGAGTTTATCTTTATGGTGGTGGAATAATTTGTAAAACGGTAGCAAGGATGGTCACACAACTTAAAAAGTATAATGCATGCCACTGAAATGTGTATGTAGAAATTATTGAATTGGTATAGGCACTGCTGTGCATATTTTCACCAAATAATAATAAGTAAAAAAAAAAAAAAACCCTGTTGCTTTTAAGTGAACTCCAACTTGTAGCAACCCTATAGCAATTTTATAGGACGGATTAGAACTGCCCCATAGAGTTTCCAGGGAATGCTTGGAAAAGACTTACTGACCTTTTGGTTAGTAGCCATGTACCTTAACCACCATACCAGGGTTTTCAATAAAACCCCCAAATTATACAAAATAATACAAGAAGCTTTGCAAAACAGAGAAATGTATTTCTATATGTGAACACAAGGAAACACAATGACATAACAGTAAAACACTCATCTGCTAACTGAAAGCTTGGCAGCTTAAGTTCACCAAGTGGATTCCTAGGAGAAACATCTTATGACCCTCTTCTGTAAAGTTTACAGTCAAGAAAATCCTATGGGGAAGTTCTACTCTGTCACACGGGATGCTATGAGTTGCAGTCAACAAAAATACACATAAATATCTGTCATGGATTGCATTGTGTCCCCCCAAAGTATATGTATTCATCTGACTTGGCTGTGAGTCCCAATAAGGCACGATTCCACCCATGTGTCGTGAATCCTGTCTCTGTAATGTTGATGAGGGAGAATGGGCAGCAGTTGTCCTAATGATGTAGGCCTCTAGCTTGTGGGATATAAGAGATAGAAGTGAACAGAGTAAGTTGGGAACTTCATACCCCCAAGGAGGCAGTACTAAGAGCAGAGCAAGTCCTTTGGACTGGGGTTTCCTGTGCCAAGATGCTCTCACTGGATTTGGACCCAACTGGCCAGGCTGTGATAATTTCTTTTATTGAGTGTACTTGTACCTCACAAATGGATTTGTGGCTTACTGGACTATGTCAATAAAATTTGTCTTCATGAAACCATCCATTAGTGGTATTTGCTGTTAGAGCAGTACCAGGAGACTGAAACAATTCCATTATAGCAAACAGATCTATTTCTTCTAAATTAAACTATGAATTTAATGTAACATCCAGCAAAATTTCATAATTTTGTCTTAGTTATATAATACAGACCAAGAATTATATGTAAGAATGAATGTTTGAAGTTTTGAAAAACAAGCTGCCAAATGAATATTGCTGTTATACCGGGTATTAGAATATACTATAAAGCTATGCTTTTCTGAACAATGGATTACAAACATCAGAAACTCAAAAAAATTACAGCAATCAAGAGAATGAGGCCTCTATTATTTATATGCCACAGATGATGGAAAGCCAAAAAAAAAAAAAAATTAGTTTTGCAATCGATGCTATTCATTTGCAAAATATATATATATATATATATATATATATATAAAATCAATTCTTGACTTTACACAATACATCAAAATATAGTTCACAGTATTGGGGCGGAGTCAAGATGGTGGACTAAACGCACCTTTCCCTAAATCCCTCTGGAAACCAAGACCTGATATGATAGTTAAACAGAGCTTTCTGGACACATAGTGAGCCCTGGGATGCAGTATAGGGGCTGTTAATTTGGACTGCATACCACTGATCACAAAACCTCCTCTTTTTCACTGATTCCACTTTTGGTGAGCACAAACTTGCACAGACCGAAGGTAACTCACCATTTTGATTTATTTTTCCTCTGTCTTGGCCAGTGGGCTGAACTGAGACTTGACTAGCTGCTGGTCTTGGATGCACTGCTAATGGGACCACGAAGCATAATTGCCGGGTTCTGAGAGCCTGGCTTTGGACTCTATACACCTTGGCTCCTCTGCCTGTCAGGAAATGGAGAAGCCCAGGCAGAGGCCCTGGCCGGACTTGGTTCTAAGGCTGTGAGGTGGCTCCTGCTATGGGGGGACTGCTTTTCTAGCAGGGAGGTGGTGTTTTGCACAGTGTCACCTTGGGGCTGGGGCCCAGCAGCAGAGGCTGTGGACTCTGGGCATTTTGGCACTCTTGGCCTCTCTTTCTGCCAGGAGCCTGGTCCCAGGTGGCTGGCGAGCTTACACAGGAAGCCATCTTGTTTTGCTGGGAGGTGGGGTCATCCATATGGAAGCCTTAGCTGGCTCTAATTCCTGAGCTGAGAGGCAGTTCCTACCCAGAAGAGGCTGCTTTTCTAACAGAAAAGCAGAGTTCAACATCATATTGTCTACAGCTGGGATCAACAGCAGAGGCCAGCAGGCCAGTAGCCTTTCTGTATTTTGAGCTAGTTTATAACATCAGGTGTTCGATATAGAGGTGCTTACATTGTCAGGTGGGAAGAGGGACATATATACCTGAAAACTTGACTGACTTTGGAAGGTGCCAAAACCTTTTTATGTCTCATCTTAAAAAGGCCTAGAGAAATAACTGTAGCACATCTTCACAGCATCTCTCCCAGCCTCTATTGACCCACATGATGCCCCAAAAGCAGCAGATGTTGGAGAGGATGGTAACCATGAAGTCACCAATGGCATCAGAAGGCCCCCAGAAGACACCACCTCAGAACTTCCCAAAGAGTTTTTCTGAAACTATCAGAAGGTGAATACAAAAGGATTATATAGAGAGCCCTCGTAGACCTTATACAAAATGCAACAGAGCAAAACAAAAAATTAAGCAAGCTGTTCGATCAGATGGAACATCAGTACTCTGAAATCCAACAGATCAAGAACAAAATCAAAGACATAGAAACTTCAATGGAAAGCCAAGGAAACAGAATGGAACAAATGGAAAAAACACTTTCTGACCTGAAGACAGAGCCATTGACTCCAGCATCTATGAGGAGAAATCAGAAAAAAGAAATAAGAAAAATGAAGAAGCATTAAGAAGCATGTGGGACTCTATTAAGAAGAACAATATACAATTAATTGGAGTTCCTGAACAGGGCAAGACACCTGACAACACAGAGAGTATTGTTGCTGAACTGCTGACAGAAAACTTCCCAGAAATTATGAAAGAAGAAAATAAAGATATCCAAGATATATATCGAACACCACTCAATATAGATCTCAATAGAAAGACTCCAAGACATACTATAATCAAGCTCAACAAAATGAAACATAAGCAGAAACTCTTAAAGGCAGCAAGACTCAAAGCAAAGCTAACATTCAGAGGGAAACCCTGTAGGCTTTCATCAGATTTCTCTGCAGAAACTTTGCTGGCACAGAAATAGTGGCATGACACATTCAAAGCCTTGAAGGAGAAGAACTTCCAACCAAAACTATCTTTTAAATATGAAAATGAAATTAAGACATTCACAGATAAACAGAAACTCAGAGATTTTGTAAAAATGAATCTCTTGGCTTGAAAGAACAAAACCACTCTAACTTTGTATTTTAGAAGGACACGATATCCAGAATCCTACTCAGTTAGAGAAGACTAAAAACACAGTCAAAGCTATAATAGTGAAAGAAACAATCCAGTGATCACATCATGTAAACTGTGATATCATCATATTAAAAACAGGGGTGTACTACAGTCATTATAGTCCTTCCAGATGGAGAGGAAGCTGACAAGAAGGGTAGCAATCAAAATTGGGGTTATATAGAGTTTATTAAGCGGGACTATAGAGGCAGCCATAAACCATAATAAAGAAGCAACATATCATATCAAGAAATGTAATACAGAAGTCTCAACAACCACAAAACCAAGCCTGGAAAAGGTGCAAAATCAACTTGCAAAGAAGGTCGCAGAACAGATTAATAAGAACAACAAAGAAAACATCAGTTCAAAAATAAACATATCACAATGGCAGCACTGAACACATACATGTCAAGAATTACATTGAATGTGAATGGACTGAATACTCCAGTAAAGAGACATTGAGTGACATCTTGGATCAAAAGACATGACCCATCTATACATTGCCTACAAGAAACTCACGTTAGACCTAGGGATATGAACAAACTGAAAATCAAAGGATGGAAGAATATATATCAAGCTAACAATGAACAAAGAAGAGCAGGTGTGGCAATTCTAATCTCAGATAAAATTGATTTTAATGTAAAATCCACCATCATAGACAAGGATGGACACTATTTCTTGCTGAAAGGTTCAATATACAAGCAAGACTTAACAATACTAAATATTTATGCAGCCAATATTACAGCACCTAAATACATCAAAGAAACTCTGACTACACTGAAAAAGGAGATAGATCGCCCCACAATAATAGCAGGAGACTTCAACACTCCACTTTCAATATTGGACAGATTGTCTAGAAAAAAGCTCAATAAAGACACAGAAGACCTTATTGCCACAGTTATCCAACTAGACCTCATCAACATATACAGAACTTTCTATCCATCAGTGGACAACTACACTTTCTTCTCCAGTGCATATGGAACATTCTCCAAAATAGACCATGTGTTAGGACATAAAGTAATTCTCTACAACACCCATACCACTGAATTAATGCAAAGCATCTTCTCAGATCATAAAGCCATCCAAATCGAAATCAATAGCAGAAAAAACATAAATGGAAAGTGGAACTCATGGAAACTGAACAACACCTTGCTCAAAAAACCATGGGTTATAGAAGAAATCAAGGACTAAATAAAGAAATTCATGAATTCCAATGAGAATGAAAACACTTCCTACCAGAATTATGGGATACAGTCAAAACAGTGCTCAGAGGTGAGTTTATCTCCATAAATACACACATCTGGAAGGAAGAAAGAAACCCAATCAAAGAACTGACCCTACAGCTTAAACAAGTGGAAAGAGACCAACAGGGGAACCCCTCAGTCACCAGAAGGAAACAGATCATAAAGACCAGAGCAGAACTAAATGAATTAGATAATAGAAGAAGAACTGAAAAAATTGAAAAGACCAAAAGCTGGTTTTTGGAAAGATCAACAAAATTGACAAACCATTGGCTAAACTAACTAAAGAAAAACAGAAAAGGAAAGAAATAACTCAAATAAAAAATGAGAGGGGAGTTGTCACAACAGATCCAGCAGAAATCAAAAACATCATAGCTGAATACTATGAAAGACTGTATTCCAACAAATTCGAAAACCTAGAGTAAATGGACAAATTCCTTGATTCATATCACCTACCAAGATTATCACAAGGTGACACAAAACAACTTAATACACCCATCACAAAGGAAGAGATTGAAAAAGTCATCTAAAACCTGCCAACCAAAAAAAGCCCAGGCCCAGATGGCTTCACTGCAGAATTCTACCAAGCTTTTAGAGAAGAGTTATCTCCAGTGCTACCGAGTCTATTTCACAGTATAGAAAGTGATGGAATGCTCCCAAATTCATTCTATGAAGCCAGCATAACCCTGATACCAAAGCCAGGGAAAGACCCAACAAAACAGGAGAACTACAGACCAATACCACTCATGAATCTAGAATACAACAACATATCCAAAAAATAATCCATCATGAACAAGTTGGATTCATACTGGGGATGCGAGGCTGGTTCAACATCAGAAAAACAATTAATGTGATCAACCACATAAATACCACAAAACACAAGAATCACCTGATCTTGTCTATTGATGCAGCAAAGGCATTTGATAAAGTTCAGCACCAATTCATGCTAAAAACTCTCAGCAAAATAGGAATAGATGGCCAATTCCTCAATGCAGTAAGAGCCATTTATGCAAAACCAACTGCCTACATCATTCTGAATGGAGAGAGACTGAAACAGTTTCCCTTGAGAACATTAACTAGACAAGGACGCCTACTCTCACCTCTCCTATTCAACATTGTACTAGAAGTTCTAGCCAGGGCAATTACACAAGACCAAGAAATAAAGGACATCTGCATCAGCAAAGAAGAAGTCAAATCTCCCTGTTTGCTGATGATATGATTGTATATGCAGAGAACCCAAGGAATCTGTAAGTAAACAACTCAAACTGATAGAAGACTTCAGCAAAGTCTCAGGATACAAGATAAACATAAGTAAATCACTAGGATTCCTTTATACCAACAACAAGATTATTAAGGAAGAAATCACCAAGTCAATACCATTTACTATAGCCTCTAAGAAGACAAAGTACCTAGGAATAAATCTAACCAGAGAAATAACAGACCTTTACAAACAGAACTACAAATCTTTACTATAAGAAACTAAGAGAGACTTAGATAAATGGAAAAATCTACCCTGCTCATGGATAGGAAGATTTAACATGGTGAAAATGTCTATTTTACCCAAAGCAATCCACTTATATAATGCAGGCCCAATACAAGTTCCAGTGACATTTTTTAATGAGATGAAGGAACAAATTACCAACTTTATCTGGAACGGGAAGAAGTCCCGGATAAGTAAAGGATTACTAAAGAAGAAGAACACACTGGGAGGCCTCTCATTCCCCGAAATTAGAACCTATTACACCGCCACAGTAGTCAAAACAGCCTGGTACTGGTACAAAAATTGACAGATAGATCAGTGGAACAGAATCGAGACCCCAGAGACGACATCATCTGCCTATGAACAGTTGATATTCAACAAAGGCCCTAAGACATTAAACTGGGGTAAAAACAATCTCTTCAACAAATGGTGCTGGCAAAATTGGATGTCATCTGCAACAAATTCAAACAAGACCCATATCTTAAATACCTGATACAAAAACCAACTCAAACTGGATAAAAGACTTAAATATCAAAACTAAAACAATAAAGCTCACCCAAGAAAAAGTAGGAACAACAATGAAAGGTTTAATATACAATGTAGACAGACTGCAAAATCTGTCAAACAAACCCGAAACAACAGAAGAGAAAATAGATAAATGGGAGCTACTAAGAATCAATCACTTTTGCTCATCCAAAGATTTTATTAATAGAATTAAAAGGCCACCTACAGAATGGGAAAAAATATTTGGCAACTCTAGGTCAGACCAATGCCTGATCTCTGTAACCTATAAGATACTACAAAAATCAATAAGAAAAAGATAAATCATCCAATTAAGCAATGGGCAAAGGAGATGGACAGACATTTCTCTAAAGAGGAGATCCAGACAGCCAAAAAAAAACATGCGGATGTGTTCATGCTCATTAGCTATTAAAGAAATTCAAATCAAAACGACAATGAGATACCATCTCACCTCATCAGGATTGGCCATGATCCAAAAAATGCAAAACACTAAATGCTGGACAGGCTGTGGAGAGATTGGAACTCTCCTACACTGTTGGTGGGATTTCAAAATGGTCCAACCCCTTTGGAAAGCAATCTGGTACTACCTTAAAATAATGGATATGGATATACCATTTGACCCAGTAATTCCACTACTTGGAATATATCCTACAGAATCAAGGCCATTCATACCAACTAATACATGCACACAAATGTTCATGGCAGCACAGTCCATGATAGCAAAAAGATGGAATCAATCCAGATGCCCAACAACAGAGGAATGGACGGGTAAACTATGGTATATACACTCAATGGAACACCATGTAATGATAAAGAACAACGATGATAGCAGGAAACATCTCTTATTCTGGTTTCAACTGGAGGACATTATGTTGAGTGAAAGTAGTCAGCGACAGAAGGACAAATATTGTACGAGAGCCCAATGATAAGAACTTAAAAGCAGACTCATGCATAACAGAATAAACTCTTTGATGGCTGCATGGGTGGCGAAGGCAGGAGTGGGAGGGGTGACGGTTTAGGTGAGATAGTTGTTAGAAATTTGGTTGGTTAAAATTGGTGATAGCACACATTAATAAGATCAATATTAAAGGCACTTCAACATAACTTGTGTACTCCTCCCATCTTAACCCAATATTGCAAGGACAGAGTAGCTGGGTCGGGGGGCAGAGACGGTGCTCTCAGGGGAAATCGAGACCAATTGGCACAACTAGCATTTTGCTAACGAGGTCTGTCCACACCCCACATTGGTGAGTGGCATCTGGGGTCTTAAAAGTTGCCATCTCAGGGCACAGTAAATGGTCCCAACTCAGCAGGAATGGATGATCACCGAGGTCCATAATGACACAGGGGAAAGAGAATCCAGAAGACAGAGAGACCCACGTGAGTGAATGTCTATATCGACTTGTGACCGGAAGAACCAGATAGTGCCCAGCTAGCGCCACTGATAGCCACAATGGAGCTCACAAAGTTGAATCTCACTGGCAACACAAGCATAAGTAGGGGTGCACCCTGAGATCTCCACTAAAAGACTGCAATTGATAGTCCAGGGGCCTCAGGGTTCTCCTGGGAGTAGGGCCCCTGGCCCTGATGCTGCCCCTGTCCGTAAATCATAATGAAGGTCAACCTTTCAGACAGCAATGGATTGGACTTGGTGACACAGAGTGACCATATTGTGTGGGCACTGTATGGTTCTAGGCATCTATAGGAGGTCATCCTGTTGACTTCATATTGGAGAAAGGGGAATGGGTGGAGAGGAGAAGATAGGATACTGTTGGGAAGATAAGACTTGAATGGACCAGAGAGGAAGAGTGTGCTGTCACTGTGCAGGGAGAGCAGTGGAAGCTGCATGTAGGTCAGCATGCAAAATTATATGGGAATGTACATTTTCACTCAATCATCATAATAAAAAAAACTCTTTAAAAATATACATAGTTCACAGTACTTAAAAATTTAAGAGATCATGAATGTAGTTTTAAAGAAAACAAGGAATTTTATTTGTTGTTTACCGAGACAAACCAAATGCAGACTGTCAAGTCAGGTCCAACTCATAGCAACTCTATAGGTCAGAGCAGAACTTCCCTGTAGAGTTCCCAAGTTGCACCTGACGGATTTGAACTGCCGACCTTTTGGTTAGCAAGCATAGTACTTAACCCATTATGCCAACAGTGTTGCCAGTGTGTTGTTATGGGGAAGTTATTTCTAAAGACAATGTCAAAGACAGAATCTATCTACTGATCCACTTCTTTTTTTTCTTTTTTTAAATCTATAAATGTTTCCTGAGTGAAAAATATATGCTAAACACTAATGATTAGTAGTGAATTGTTTCCCATGTTCTTACAATTTGAATCATTACATAAATATTTAATGTAACTGTGATTCCCTGAGGAAGTCACTGAAACTAAAAGATAAGAGCTGTCACCAAAAGATAAGTGCAACTAGGTCAGGCAAAAGGAGACAGGAAAATTAAATTTAATGAAGAAAAACATAGTTAAGTATAGATAAAATAATAGTGATTTTCTATGCCTAGGATTTTCCGTCTGTGGTAAGAGCTATGGGAAGACTGTGGGAGAATCTGAGGTAAACAAGTTTGTATTTTAAAGGATTATTTTAACTTCAATGTGTAGAATAAGTTTACAAGTAGCATGAGGAAACTGAGAAAATGAGAAAGCCGAAATTGAAAGACGAGGTTTTGCACTATGGTGGTAGGTGAAGATTGTTGGCAGGATTGAAGGAGTGGTTAGATAAATTATGTATTTAGGTGAAGAATTCATAGGACACAATAACAAATTAGACGATAGAGAACTGAGAGGAAAATGTGAAAAAATGTCTTGTATACATCTGATAGAAACAATGTGTGACTTGAGGTAACATTTTTTTAAGATGGGCAATTCTGGCAGAGGAGCTGAATTACATTAGATGGAGATCAGGAGTTGAACATTAAATGTTTAAGATGCCAAAGACACTTCTAACTGGCATACTATGAAGGATAACAAATGCACAAATCTGGAGCTAAAAGTAATCTGACGTAGATCAAATCACAATCACAGCCATATGTAGACAGAACTGAAGTTTGGCAAGTTTATGTCACTGCTTAAGGATAAAGACATTTAGTTTTCTTCTTGTAAAAATAAGCAAAAAACTCAAGAGTGGTCCAATAAACAACAATGTTTCATACAGTGACGAAATTGAAGTTGCAATTTTATTCCATTTGGATCCACAATCCACATCTATGGCATCAGCAACCAAAATCTACTGCAAAATACCTCCTTAAGGTACTAAAAAAAAAGCAAAGATGTTCCTTTGATGACTAAGGTGCACCTGATTGAAGTCACAATCTTCTTAATTACCTGATACTCATGTGAAAGCTAAACAATGAAAAAAAAAGACCAAGGAAAAAGCAAGGTATTTGAATTACAGTGTTGGTGAAGGATATTGAATGTGCCAGAAGAACCAGCAAATCAGTTTTTTAGGAAGTACTGCCAGAATTTTCCTTAGAAGTAGGAATGGCTTGACTTCATCTTGCTTTCCTTTAGATCACCAGTAAAGACCAGTCTCTAGAAAAAGGACTTCGTGCTTGGTCAAATAATGGGTCAGTAAAATAAAAGAAACCCTCCATGAGATGGACTGACGTAATAGCTATGACAATGTACTCAAACACATCAACAGTTATGAAGATGATACAGGACCAGATAACGCTACATTCTGTTGTACACCAGGTGGGCCTGAGTTAGAGTTGACTCTGTGGCAATTAACAGCAGTAACAAATAGGATAATGACTGTGTCAAAGGAATGAAAACAGTGTGTACGTAAAATGAGAAAGCATGAGGATCTGCAATTCAATGCAGAGGCAACCCACCCATTCAGATATAATGTGACCACAACTAAGGCTTTCGGGCTCCTGAAACTGACTTCAACATAAGATTTCTACACACTGAGCAGACTAAACAAATGAGGAATTCAGCTTTTAAGAAAGAAAAGATCCGATTTTGCTTACTTTACTGTCTCCACATCTTTTCTGCTAACCCCATATTTAAACTGGAGTGTAAAGATATCATATTTGACAAATTAAATTCATATCTTATTCATTTCCTATAAATGCTGGTATATAGTACCTTCCTAGTCATTGAATGAATGGCATCCATGACTTCAGAGGCTAGTGCATATGGTCTATAACAACCACTCAGTTTGTGTTTTAAATTATGCTGCTTTTTAGTCCATAGTTAGACAATAGTCGTAAGTAATGACATGCAAAAGAAAGCCTTATCAGTCTGATGATGTCTTCTCCACAAAAATTCCTGACAAAAATAAATACAAAGAAAATAAGCTCTGATAGTTAATAGATATTGTACATAAATATATTTACCACTGTACACCTTTCTGAAAGAAACTGTTGGCTAAAATGAGGGCACCTTGTGAAAGCATCTTCTATGAGAGTATAGAATTTAAAATTTATATATTCAAATATATGTATATATGTCTACATCACCAAAGCAATTTGGTTTATAAAATATCATTTTAAAATTATTTATTCGTATACTTGGTCATTCATTTGATTAGCAAGGATTTGCTCAGTAAGTCCTGTGCTGTAAGCATTGAATTGTTGTTGTTGTTGTTGTTAAGTGCTGCTGAGGTGATTTTTGACTCATAGTGACCTGTGTGATACAATGGAACTTCCCCCCAGGGTTTTCTAAGCTGTAATTATTACAGAAGCAGATCAATCAGTCTTTATGCTATTGCGTCACTGAGTGTGTCTGAACTGCCAATCTTTAGGTTAGCAAACAGAGCTTAATCGTTATGCTACCAGAGCTCTATAGTCACTATGTTCCCTGTCTGCAGTCTTAGGGCAATGACACAAGAGAAAGGAAAAGCCAACCTGAGACCTAAAAACTGAGCATAACAAGAATAGATGATGAGGGAAATGGGAGGGAGAAAAGTATACCAAGGAGAGAGAATGATTCTTCAATAGGTCTAGTTGCTATAGAGCAGTGCATATTAAAGAAAAATGTTTGGAAGTAAAGCCTAGAACAAGGCTGGGAAGACTGAGAAGGCAGTAGTGACCTGGAGGAGTTCATAAGCTGTTCTAAGAATTACTAAGTGCAATTGATTACATTTTAAAGATTACTTTATTGTATTCTACACATAATAAAATTCACTCATTTTGGGTGAACAAGTCTGTGATTTTTAGCAACTTTACTGAGTGGTTTAACCATTACTATAACTCAGTTTTAGAACATTACATTCCCCCACTAAAGTCCTTCATGCTTATTTATAGAGACTCCCTACACCCATTCCAAGCACCACTTATCCACTTTCTGTCTTTATATTAGACTTTTATGGTTATTTCATGTGGATAGATGAATATAATCTCTGGTCTCTGGTATCTTCTTTCAGTTAGTATAATGTTTTCAATATTCATCTATAAGACACTATCTACTTTTTTATAGTATAGTATCCCATTATACAGATGTGCCATATTTAACCTATCCATCCATCACTTGATGAACACGTAGGTTATTACCAGTTTGGGTGATTATAAATAATGTTGCCACGAAAGTTCAGGTGTGCAAGTCTTTGTATGGAAGTACATTTTCATCTCTCTTGGGAAGATACCTAATACTACGTATCTCCTGCTAGGTCAGATAGTAGTGTTATGTTTCACTTTCTGACTCAATCAGATTTTCATCTAAAAACATCACTCAATTCTTCTATGTTTAAAATATGTTTTCCATTTGTTTATAACTGTTTTGCCATAAATTTTTAGGATCATCTTAGTATAACTAAAGCTTAACAGATTCTTAGATAACTATTAATTAGAAGATGGTTGTTGTTGTCATTCAGTGCCATGGAGTGAGCTCCAACTTCTAGTGACCCTACCTACAGGAGATCTACACCCTGCCCATCCTGCGGTGTGCCTACAGTCGTTGGTACGCTCGAGCCCCTTGTTTCAGCCACATCAGTCCTTCTTGTCGATAGTGTTTGTCTTTTCACTGACTCTCTACTGAGCATAATGTTGTTCTCTGAGATTTGATCCCTAGTACCAACATGTCCAAAGTATGTAGAACTAGTTTCACCATCCTTTTTTCCAAGAAGTATTCTTGTTATAGTTCTTTCAAAATAGATTTGCTTGTGTTTTTGGCATGTATTGGTATATTCAATATTCTTCTCCAGTGTCACAATTCAAAGGCGTGAGTTCTTCTTCCATCTTCTTTATTCATTATTCAGCTTTTTCATGAATATGATGCAAATGAATACTATGGTCAGAAGGGACTTAGTCTTTAAGGTGACATATTTGCTTTTTTCAAGACTTTAAAGAGGTCCCTTGCAGCAGATTTGTCCAATACAATGTGTCATTTTATTTCCTGACTGCTCCTTCCACAGGTATTGACTGTAAAACCAACTAAAATGAATTCTTGACAATTTCAATCTTTTTTCTCTTTATCATGATGTGGCTTGTCGATACAGTTGTGAGGATTTTTGCTTTCTTTATGCTGAAGGGCAATCCATACTAAAGATTGTGGTCTTTGATGGGCATTGGTAGTATTTCAAGTTTTCTTACCTTTCAGCAAACAGGATGGCATCATCCACATAGTGGAGTTTGTTAATAAGTTTTCCTTCAAACTTAATATCCTGGATTTCATATAGTTGAGCCTGTCAGGTTATTTGCTGGGCAGACAGTTTAAATAGGTATGGTGAGAGGATACAACCCTGACACACACCTTTCCTGACTTCAGAGCGTGCGGCATCCCCTCACCCTGCCAGCGTGACTGCCTCTTGATCCATGTACAGATTTCTCATAAGAAAATGAAGTATTCTGAAATTCCCATTCCCCTCAATGTTATCCATAAGCCACAGTCAAATGCCTTTGCATAGACCGTAAAACACAAGTAAACATCTTTCTTCTATTCTCTGTTTTCAGCTGAGCTCCATCTAACTTCAGCAACATTATCTCTGGTTCCATGTCCTCTTTTGAAACTGGCCTGAATTTTTGCCAGTTTCTTGTCAATATACTGCTGCAGCTGCTTTTGAATGATCTGTAACAAAATTTTACTTGTGTTTGATACTAATGATATTGTTTGATAATTTCATCATTTGGTTGGATCATTTTGCTTCTTAGCTAACAGACATTCAATTAAAACATGTGTAAGTTCTTTCCCTGTTTTGTTCTTTTGAAGCAGAAGCAAACAGCTTTGTATTTTGTATATCAGGGAACAAGTATTGTGGAATACAGCTGCTTTAACCTTCTAACACACAATTGAACAGGGACAATGAATAATTAGGAATAAGCCTTTGAAATACTTCCAGTTTGTAAAATAGCAAGGCTTCTGAATAACTTCCCCAAATTAGCTTTCCATTTTGGTACATGACCTGATAAACATAATACATTTAATCTATATTTTTGTAATTTCTTCTATCAGCTACATTTTGCCCTCAGTAAGGATTAGAGTTGAGCCTTTGAACAATTTCTGCATATAATACATCTTTAAATAAGCTTCCATTTCACTGAACTGAGTATTTTTTCTTCCAGTTACATAGGAGGACTGCCAATTAAATTTGCAAACTCATCCTAGAAAAAGTGTTACATACTGCATTGCTGAACATCACTGCAGTCACCTTTGAAGTACTCCCCTTGGGAAGCTATGCAACAGTGCCAGCACCTAGTCCACACTTCAAAGCATTTTGGAACTCATTCTCTGAAATGGCCATCAGAGCTATTGCTGTAGTACCTTTGATGTCCTGAATGTCATCAAAATGTCTTCCTTCCAATATTTGCTTTGTCTTTGGATAAAGAAAAAAGTCATTGGGGGCCAGATCAGGTGAGTAGGGAGGGTGTTCCAATACAGTTATTTGTTTACTGGCTAAAAACTCCCTCACAGACTGCTATATAATTAAGTTTGCAAACTTTCACCTTGCTACCATGAGCAATGGCCATTCCAGAAACAGTTCCAAAATTGCTTTGAAGGGTGAACTAAGAGCTGGCATCAGTGCATAGGTTCCCAGGGGGAGTACTTTGAAGGTGACTGTAGTGATACTCAGCAGTGAGGTATGTAGCACTTAGAACAATTAAGTTGCAGACTTGATTGTCAGATCTCATATCTGTGAAAGATAATTTTATATGTATACACACACACATATATAAAATGTATATGTGTGTATATATATTATATATAAAATGTATATGTATGCATATTATATAATATATGATGTATATACAATATGTATATATAACATATATAATACATATGTATAATATTGCCAAGCCATGTGCCATCAAGTTGGATAAGACTCATGGCGTATATATAATATGTATATTATAGGATAAATGGGTTTGGGGGTTATATGTATATATATTATCTACACATCCGACTCGACGGCACTTGGCTTGGCAATGTATATGTACATTTTTTAAGTAAGTTATTTTTAGTGTTGGAATAAAACTAGACTACACAGATGACTCTGAGGAAGAGACTGGTCTTTCTTTGAATTCTTCTCTAGGTTGAGGCAGACAGGTAGAGCTCACTGAAGGACGCGATGAGGACGTAGTAAATCTCTTCATCACCAGTCCCACAATTCAGTTTCTCCACTACAGCTACCTGCATGTCCCCTTCCTTGGCAACTCTGACCTCTAATGTAATGTCTGTCAGAAATTGGAGTCATCGGTTAAGCACCCAGTGATATCAGCAGTGTTTTGTAATTCTCACTCTCCACTTTGTGTTCAATCAAAGTATCAAAGCGACCATCAAAATGCTCGAGAATATCACCCTCTGTCAGCCCACCGTTGTCGAATTGATTCTGACGCATAGTGAGCCCATAGGTCAAAGTAGAACTGCCCTGTAGAGTGTCTAGGGAGTGCCTGGTGGATTTGAACTGCCGACCTTCTGGTTAGCAGATGTTGTACTTAACCACTATGCTACCAGTGTTTCCTTTACCTTCTAAACTGAAAGATCATGACACTGAAAACTGCAGGGCCACAACTGATGAGTGGCGTTCCCAATTGGAAGCACGAAAGCAGAGTTCTTTAAAGATGTAGCTCCACTAGTCAGGAATCGGAGAGAGGCTAGACTGAAGGTATATGTTTGTTTCTCTTGTTTCTGTGTCTCTACACCTCCCGAGGAAAAGATATGCACATCAGTCCAGCCTGTCTCCATCATCTGACTACTGGAACTATATCTTCAAAGAACTCTGTGTTTGTAAGTCCAGCTGAGAATGCCACCCACGACTTGTAGCCCTGCAGTTTTTCAGTGCCTTGATCGTTCAGTCTAAAGACATCTACCAGCACACACTATTGACCAGAACCTGAATATCCAGCCATAGATGGCCTGCTATATTCCCAGACACTGCAGGAATAAGAACTGCCCCATCCAGATGGCAATCTTTTTCAGCTGTTTCCTCAGTGTCTCAGAAGCACTCCACTGTCATCTTCCCCACCCTACCACCTAATCCCTATAATGCTCTCACTGGAGTTATGCTCATATCATATGGAGTCCCCTGGTGATGCAAACTGTAAAACCCCTCAGCTGCTAACCAAAAGTTTGGAGGTTCAAGTTCACCCAGTGGCAATCCCCAAAAAGGTTTGATGATCTACTTCTGAAAGACAGCCTTTGAAAATTCTATGGAGCACAGTTCTAATGTGGATGAGGTCACCGTGAGTTGGAGAAATGACTTGATGGGAAATGATGGTTAATATGATATGATCTACATATTAAAAGACCCCCTCTGAATTCTGTATTGAAAAGAACTGTAAGGAACAACATATGAGTAGAAGCTGAGGGGTCTATTGAGAAGCAATTAAAAAAAAAGGAGGGCTTAGATGATGATGGTTTGGACTAGCTCAGCAGCAGTGGGGTGTGGTGAGAATCCATCAGATTTGTGATATATTTCTATGGGAAAGTCAACAGGACTTTTTGCAGTTTGGACGTGAGCTGTATGAAGAAGAGAGGCCTCCAAGAAGACAACAAGGTTTCTGTTCTCAACAGCCTCAAAGATGGGATTCGCAAGGCGAAATCAGAGCAGCTTGGAAGGCAGGATATTAGGAGCTAGTTTTTAATAATGTTAAATTTTAGAGGCCACATCCAAGCGGAGGGCAGTTGTATAAATAGGTCAGCAGTTCAGAAGAGAGTTTTATGATGGAGATTTAAAGTTTGACATTGTTACAATATAGAGCATATTCAAAGTCATTGATGTGTAAGGAAGTCACTAAAGCAGAGGCTGTAGATGCAAAGGAAACCCTGCTGGTGTAGTGGGTTAAGTGCTTTGTCTGCTAACAAAAACTCAGCAGTTCAAATCTACCAGGCACTCCTTGGAAGCCCTGTGGGTCAGTTCTACTCTGACCTCTAGGGTCTCTATGAGTTGGACCCTACTCAACAGCAGTGGGTTTGGTTTTTGGTTTGGTAGATGCAGAAGACTACAGTACCAAAACCGGAGAGCTCAGCTGCTAACCAAATGTTTTAATCCACTGAAACCCTATGGGGCAGTTCTACTCTGTTCGATACGACAGCAAAACTTGCTTTCTGTTGTTGTTGCTGTTTTTATTTTTGGTTTATGCAGAAAATTGCATAAAGAAAATTTCACAGTAGTGAGTGAGAAAACCCTGGTGGCATAACGGGTAAGTGCTCTGGTTACTAACTAAAAGGTCTGCAGTTCAAATACATTACGAATTCCTTGGAAACTCTATGGGGCAGTTCTACTCTGTCCTACTGGGTACTATGAGTCAGCATCGACTCAAAGGCACTGCGTTTGGTTTTATTTTGGTTTAAGTTCAATCTAAATAGCAAATAAGTCCAGTTACTACATTAAGAAATATAGACGGTTTCAGGGTATGCTTACTTTAAAAGGAATAACCAGGATAGTTTTGAATCAATATAACTAAATTCATTCCAAAGAGGTAATCCTTAGCAGTATACCAACACTGAAACCAAACTTGGTGCTGTTGAGTTGATTCCAGGTCATAGGAACCCTATAGGACCAAGCAAACTGCTGCCATAGAGTTTCCAAGGAGCGCCTGGTGGATTTGATCTTCTGACCTTTGGTTAGCAGCTGTAGCACTTAACCACTATGCCACCAGGGTGGTATTAATCTATTAAGTGTTGGCCAAGTCCTTTTGAGAGGAAAGAAGAGAACAATACTAAAAGGATGGTCTGATTAATTGACTTACCCAAACCAAGATTGTTACCAAACAATCCATAAAGACTTTGCTATATATGTGACAAAGCAACTTACTTACCAGGGCTGAAAACATTAATGGATTCACTGAGTTCTTCAGTCTCTTTTAGAGATTTTGTAATCTGAGAATTACAGAAGAACATCCATGTAAGTCAGATCCGATTTGTTGGCACTTGGCTTGGCTATCCGTGTAGTAGGATAGGCATGAAAACATTATTCATGCTAATTATATTGTCTTAGGTAGGATTTTATGAGTTCCCATTTCAATTATAAACAGGAGGACAGTACACATAACTTATAAAATTTAATTTTCACCTTCATCATTAAGAAATCATTGTCTTAAAAGGAGTACTTTCAACTTTTCTTAGTGAGGACTCACAAGCTAGGAAACAAGTTTTTTACTTTTTAGAATTTCACAGGATACAAGCGTTCTAATGTTGACAACTGATAGAGAGATTGAGAGACAGAAAAAGGAGATTAGAATACCTATTTTTCATCTCCTTACTACCAAAAAATCTCTGCAGATATTAAAAGTGCTTCTGATGAGACTGGACAACAGATGGATGATGATGCTTTTTATGCAGTGGTAAAAACCTTGTCTGAATTAGTTTTAAAGTTTTGGTGTAAGGTAGAACTGCTAAGTGATAAACTTGGATATTTGGCTGATGAGATTTCTAAGCAAGATCTTAAAGGGGCCACAGAGTTTTTCTTTGTTTAATATAGTAAAATGTAGGAAGAAAGGAGAAAGCCTTTCCCTAGAGCTAGCACTCTGTATTCAAGAATTCTAGCCTCCTAAACTATGAGAAAATAAACTCATTTGTTAAAGCCACCCATGTGCGATATTTCTGTTACAGCAGCACTAGATAACTAAGACAGAATTTGGTACTGGAGTTGTGGGTTGCTGCTCTAGCAGACTTATAATCAAGCAACAATTTTACAATTGGATAACAGGTAGGGGATGGAAGAGTTTTTAGATGCCTAATAGTAAAAACTTAGAGTTCCTTGAAGAGATTATTGGTAGAATTATGGACATCTAAGGCAGTTCTGATGATAGCTCAGAAAGAAATGACAAGAGCTATAGGGAGTGTCTCCATTGTCTTAGAGCATCCACACGGCACCAACAACAGATTGTTGCTAGAAATGTGGACATCAAATGTGCTTCTGGTGAGGCTTCAAAAGAAAATGATGAGCACGTGATTGGACAATGGAGAAAAGATGATGCTTTTCATACAGTGGCAAAGACCGTGTCTGAATTATATTCAACTATTCGTGGAAAGTAGACTTTGTAAGTAATGAATTTGATCTGCTAGGGCTAAAGTGGTGGGGTCACTACTCTGATGGGCTAGCAGAACAAGGCCATCTACAGCCAAGGGAGTGGAGTAACAATCCCAGAAGGCCTGGAAGATGCAATTGATACCCAAGTCTAATGACCCAGAATCCAGAGAGAGGCCTGGTCAGCGCCCAGAGTCTGCAGGCAGGGCCACTGCCCAAATGGTCTCAGAAAGGAAAAGATGATTGTCTAGTATTGAGAGCTAATGTAATTTGTTCTACTGGGTTCTAGATTTGTTTAGTGCCTGTTGAGTGGCCTCACTAGAGGGATGTGAAGGGTGTGGGCCTAGCAGTAACACCATCAGAGGCGAAATGCCAAAATGATTGCATATAAAATTTCCGAGCAATATTTCAGCAGGTATTTATTATTTTTTTATACATATCCCTGTAGTTAGTTATAACAGTAAAAATACTTTTCATAAGCCCAGCTTACATGTTTCAGTACACTGACATGGCTAAAATTCTTAGCTAATTGCTTTTTGAACCTTCTTGTGTATTCTAGTGAGGACTGTCCTTGTTACTCAGTTACAGTAAGGCTTCAAATCTTGTGGTTTCATCTGCACACACTTCTTTTTGTTGCTGCGAGTGTTTTCATAGTCTCTAATTATCTTTGTGGTGTAGTGGTTAAGTGCTACAGCTGCTAACCAGGATGTCAGCAGTTCAAATCCACCGTACACTCCTTGGAAACTCTATGGAGCAGTTCTACTCTGTCCTATAGAGTGGCTATGAGTCGGAATCAACTTGACGGAAGTCCGTTTGTTGTTGTTGTTGTTTTTTAATCTTTCAAATAGTCTGACATTTTACCTACAGTATTGCAATCAGCATTTGCAAACCTGTATCCATAACTGTTTGGGGAATAAAGTAATAATTACAGGAAAAGCCAAAAAACAAACCTGTTTCCATCAGGTCAATTACTACTCATAGTGACCATATCAGACAAACTAGAAGTGCCCTCATGGGGTTCCCAAGGAGTAACTTTTAAACTGCCAACTATTTCATTAGCAGCCATAGCTCTTAGTCACTTCACCACCTGGGGTCCATTATAGGAATGGAGTAACTATACAAAAAAGATGACTAAGGATGCCATATGGTTTGCTTGTGAGGAGTGGTTGACACTATGAGTTACCACATGGGGTGACACTAACCCTAGTGACACCACTGTGCCTGTAATCCCTTCTTTGTAATATCCATTTTTTTCTAATTTCTCCCATTTGTAATGGAAATGTCTACCTTGTGCCTCTTCTACCACTGCACTTTGGAAACAGATAAATTGTATTCTAGATATCGAAGGTTCACAGATGAAGAAGAATTTTTCCCCAGATGGAATACACATAAAGTCTTGCCCATATTTGATTAGTTGATTCATAAAACAAAGCGTTAGACTTGGAATAGATTTAATACTTTTGGGATGTTGTGATAAGGTGAGCACATTGTACACGTGAAAAGGACATGAATTTGGGGGGACCAAAGGGTGGAATATTGTAGATTGAATTGTGTTCCCCAAAAATCTGTTATGAGTCGGATCCGACTCGACGGCACTTGGCTTGGCATGCCTGTAGTTATAATCCCATTTGGAAATGAGTGATCTTTTTATGTTAACAAGGTAAGGTTAGTATAGAGTATGTCTTGAGTTAATCTCTTCTGAGATAAAAAAAAAAAAAAGATAAGATGAACAGAGACAAGGATGAGGTAAGACAGGTGCCAAGTCACATAGAGATCTCCAAGGATCCAGGAAGCAGAAGATGAAGAGACAAGGATCTTCCCCCAAAGGCAACAGACATGAAGTTTTTCCATAAAGTTGGCTTTCTGAATTCAGACTTTTAGCCTCTTAAACTGTGATAAAGCCTCTTAAACTGTTTGTTAAAGCAACCTACTTGTAGTATTTCTGTTATTGCAGCAATAGGTAACTAAACCAGATGTCATGAATTGAATTGTGTCTCCCAAAAATGTGTGCAGCAATTAGGCTAGGCAATGATTCCTGGTATTGTGTCATGTTCCTATATGTTGTCAATCCTGTCTTTATGATGTTAATTAATAGAGGATGGATAGTGATTGTGTTAGTGAGGCAGGACCCAATCCACAACAGTATATTGTGCCTCAAGGCTGTCTCTTGGAATACACAAAAAAGAGAATAGCAAAGGAAGTTCGGGACCTCATATCATCTAGAAAGCAGAGCTGGCAGCAGAACTCTTCTTTGGACCTGAGGTTCCTGATCCAAGATGTCCTCAGACTAAAGAAAGAATGATGCAACACAAGACCTTCCTCCAGAGCTGACAGAGAGAATTAATTCCCCTGGAGCCAGCATCTTAAATTCAGACTTCTAGACTACGCAACAGTGTGAGACTAAACTTTTCTTTGTGAAAACCATCCACTTATGATATTTCTGTTAGAGCAGAACTAGATGACTAAGACAGCAGCCATTGGCTTTTGGTAGTTCCCCTCCTCCTTTGCAGAAATGTGTTTACTATAATCATGTGATCGATTGGTTCTGCAAGGAGGTCTTGATTGGCACAGGTGACTGGTAAAGGAGAGAAATACACTCTTAGGCTTATGAATCATCTCTTGAGATGCCTTCAGTATAAGAAACAAGAAAGTTTGGCAGACGGGAAAAATTAAGATAGAACCAGATGGTTAAAGACTTTATTCTGAAAAGCAGATACGAAATTATGGAGCCGAAAAATACACTGATTTGCTAAATAAACAGCCTTAAAAAAACAAACAAACCATAAAACAACAACAAAAGGTGTATTTTCTAACTGTCTTTACCTGTGTTTACAAATTCTTTCCTAGGAGTTACCTGGTCCATTTAGTGATGCGTAATTCACGTAAGAGTTTTTTTTAAAATAATTCTTCTAGTTTTCCACATCTGCTAGTGCTTTTCTCTGCCTTAGTCACAGCTGGTCTACTCATCTACTTATGCTGCTCAAGTTATTGAAAGACCTGACCTGAATTTGCCTTTCTAAATTTCTTATTAGCATTGAAAATATGCCTTCACTTCTGATTTCACTGTTTACTCTGTTCAGGTAAAAAAGAAAGTGCACTGCTTCTCTATACTAATTAAACTTGCTGACCTGATTTTTATTTAAATAGGAAAAAGTTGTTTCTCTGTCTCTTTTTTTTTGAGAAAAATTGCACAAGAGTTTTATGAAATTTTATTTCGAGCCTCACCAATCCTAATTTCTTCCCTCTTTCTTCAGATGGAACTAGCCCCTGAAGCTATGATTTTGTTTTTTATATAGTTATTAATGTGAACCAAACCCATGGAGTGGATTCCAACTTACGGTGACCATGTAAGACAGAGCTGAACTGCCCCATGGAGTTTCCAAGGAGAAATGATGATAGCAGAATGGTGGTTATATCACATGTATACTTGTCAAAATCCATAGAAATTAAAGCAGAAAGAGTGAAACTTAACACACACACACACACACACACACACACACACACAAACCATTTGTAAGGTTGAGGGATCCCAAGAAGGAACACAGACCATGACATAGAATGTAACTCTACCACAAGTAGTTGAAATAGTCTTCTTATAGGAGACACGAGGGGAGGGAATTGCTGACCTAATTGAATTTCAAATGAGTTGAGTCTGTAAGACTAAAGGCAAAATGAACTACATAACCATTGTACTCTAGCTGATAAAGTTGTTTCCCACAGTAGTAGGGGTAAAAACTGCAAATAGTCTTAGCATATGTTTTCAAAAACTCCTGGTGGATTTTGAGCATTTGGTGGATTTGAACTGCCAGCCTTTTGGTTAATAGACATAGCACTTAACCACTTCTCCACCAGGGTTTCCAAGTTTGTGTTAGGAAACTGCAAATGAAAACATACTTATTGTTCTTGTTGCCATGGAGTCAATTCTGACTCGTAGCAATCCTATAGAACAGAGTAGAAAGAACTGCACCATGGTGTTTCCAAAGAACGCCTGGTGGATTTGAACTGCCAACCTTTTCATTAGCACATGTAGCACTTAACCACTATGGTACCGTGAGTCGGAATTGACTTCATGGTAATGTTTTTTTTTCTTTTTTTCTCCAAAGATACGTGATTATATTCTTGTTATTAGTTGCCTGAAGTTGATTCTGACTCACAGAATATCTAAAATCCAAAACACTAACAATGCCAAGTGCTCATGAAGATACAGAAAAACACGAATTCCCATTCACTACTGGTAGTAATAAAAATTGATACAGCCACTTTTGGAAGATAGTTTGACAATTTCTTAAAAGCTGCAAATAACTGTAGTTTTATACATTTACAGAAGGCTGTCCTACTGGTTTCTTTCTAGAGGGTAGAGGAGAGGGTGGAGAGGAGGGGATAGGTGTTTCTTGGGAGAATACTAGAAGTAAAGAGCAAAAAGGAGGAGTGTGCTGTCACAGGGTGGGGAAAGTAGATATTGTTGTAGAGAGGTAGATTTGTAAAATTGACTTGTATTGTATACTTTCACTTAATCATAATAAAGAAATTTTTAAGAAGCGGCAAATAGTCAACATATGTTTCAGTAATCATGCAGCACCCACTAAGCCCAACCCATTGCCGTTGAGTCTATTCTGACTCACAGCAACCCTATAGACAGAGTAGAACTGCTCCATAGAGTTTCCAAGGAGCATCTGGTAGATTTAAACTGTCGAGTTTTTGGTTAGCAGACATAGCACTTAACCACTACGCCACCTGGGTTTCCAATCATATAACCAGGTAGTTGTATTTACCCAACTTGTCTAAAAACCTAGCTCCACTCAAAAAAAAAAAAATCTGTCCACAAATATTTTCAACAGCTTTATTTATAACTGAAAAACTTTAAAAATGTCCCTCAATATACTGTGGTTATTAATACAATAAAATATTCTTCAGTGATGACAACATGATCTTCATATATATATATACAATAAAACATGAGTAGAACTTAAATATTGCTGACTAAAAAAAACAATCTGAAAGACTACAGCTGTATAATTCTAATTATGTGATATTTTATAAAAGACAAAACTATAGATGTAGTAAAAAATCACTATTAATGGTTCAAGGTAAGGGGAGTAGGATTAAATAGGCAAAATGAGATGTTCTTCAGGCAACAAAATTAGTCTGTGTGATACCAGAATGGTAGACATATCATGCATAGACTTGTCAAAATCCATAAAAATTAGAGCAGAAAAAGCAAAGCTTAATATACGCAAATTTAAAAAAAAAAAATCATCTGTAAGGCTGAGGGATCTCAAGAAGGAATGCAGACCATGACAGATAATCTAACTCTACTAAAAACAGTTGAAATAACCTTATTATAGGGGATATGGGGGCAGGGAATTGCTGACCTAATTGACTTTCAAATGAGTCAAGTCTATAAGACTAAATGCAAAATGAACTACATAAATATTGTGTGATAAAGTTGCTTCCCACAGTAGTAGGGGTAAATAATTCTGTTTCGATACAGAGACAATACAATGCAAACAATCCTGTTTTTAATACATGTGTACTGAAATTGAACAATTAAGTAAATAGAATGTGGATAATAGGCATCAGATTTCTTACCGTTGGTATGAGAGGTTATAGATAAGCAAAAAGAGATCAGAATGATCTGTGCGGTAATGGATTGTAGTTGAAATCTTCAGTAGGGATCTGATGGTTAGATTAATATTGTCATAAACAGTTGCATCTGGAAATACAAATATATAAATATGAAATAGATACATACAGGTTCCTGTACACTTTTCAGTGCTTTGTCAGTGGAAACATTCTAAAAGTAGTAACAGTACAGTAGTAATGAGCACACTCGGCTGCCAAATCTTGGCATCTAACACCACTTTCCAAAGTAAGAAATCAGAGCCCCATGAATAAACATCTGATTCTAAGGCTGGGATAGGAAATACATAAGCTGATCTGGAGTATCTTATAGCCCTAAGACATGTTAAAAAACAAACAAGCAATTGGAACAACAAAAACACTGTATTAATGGAGGTAAGTTAAAATAGCATAAAAAGTAACTGTAGAATCCACAAAGGCCAAAGCTGGATCAACTTAATCAGCAAAATAAAATAGTATTTGATTATAATCCAAACTATAAAATTAATATCCATGAACCCACAAAAATGTAAATAAGAGAGAAGCTACAAGTGTTGCAGGCAGAAAAGTTTCAGATAATTTACGTATGTACCATGTTCTCAGAAACTCTGATGGCCTAGTACTACATCTGCTAATCAAAAGGTCCACAGTTCAAATCTGCCAGGTGCTATTTTGAAACTCTATAGGGAAGCTCTATTCTGTCCTAGCACTATGAGTCCAAATCAGCTCGATAGCAGTGGGTTTTTTGTTTTTTTTGTTTTTTTTTTTTCAGTTTTTGGCTATTATGCTCTCAAAGAGGAGGAACATAACTCTCTGCTTCTTAAGTGTGAACTACACATAGTGACTTCCTTCCAAAGAATATAGTATGAAAAAGAGACAAAGAGCAACTTTACAGTAGAGAAACCTGACAAAGATGACCACAGCCAATAACAAATCATGCTGATGCTATGTATCCCTCATGTGGTACAATGAAAATGACATTTTACCTTTGTGGTCTTCCTCCCCAAAACACAGAAACTTGGTCTAGTTGTGAGAACATCTTCTGAAAATTGTCAATAGAGAGAAATCTTGCAAAACTCCTCAAAACTGTCAAGATCTTTAAAAATAAGAAAAATCTAATAAACTATCACAGCCTAAGAAAGAATTAAGGAAACATGATGATAGATGCACTCTTGGTAAGATTCTGGAGCAGAAAAGATACAACAGATAAAAACTAAAATCAAATTTTAAGTACGGACTTTAGTTAATAATAGTTAATAATAAACACTGTTTCACTAATTGCAACAAAAATAATAATGCTTACATAAGATGTTAATAATGTGAACTAGGTACAAGATATATGGCAAATTCCTGTACTATCTTGACAATTTTTCCATAAATCTAAAACTGATCTTTAAAAGTATATTTAAAATATTATGGCATACCAAAATGAAGGTAGCATAGCACTAGAGGGAGATTTATAGTTTAAATATGTATATTGGATGAAAGAGATATCTGCCAAGCCAAAAGAAAAAAATAGAAACACAGACCCCAAGTCAGTAGAACTAGTAATATAAAAGAGATAAAATTATAGAAAAAAAAGAATAGATAAAAAAAGACAAGTAGCAGAACAATTTTATGCCAACAAATTTGAAAACTTGTATTAAATGGACAAATTCCATTAAAAAGCACAATTTATCAAAGCTAAGATCAAATGAAACAGTAAGTACAAATAATCATACAAATATTTAAGAAATTAAATATTTTATGAAAAGCCCTTAAAAAGAAAAAATTTGCAGTTCAGATATTTTTACTGGTAAATTCTGTCAAATATTTAAAGACATTATGGGAACTTTTTCAGAAAATAGAGGCAGAGGGAACACTTACTAACTCGACTGATGAGTACCAAAACCAATCAGTTGCTACCAAGCTGATGTGAGCCATGCTGATACCAATACCAAAACCTCTCAAAGACATAACAAAAACAGGTATGGACCAAATATCCTCCATGAGCACAAATGCAAAAATATCAAGCAAATGAAATATAGAAATATGCACAAAAATAATACATTGCAGGTATGCAAATTGGTTTACTATTTTAAAAAAATCACTCAATGTAATTTACAATATTAACAAATACTAGAATAAGGTACAAGACAAATAAAGCAGAAAGTGAAGTAGAAAAACCACTTATTGAAAGTCTAAGCAAGTCATCTGAGAAAAAACCAACATCCATTTATGACAATAATTCCCAGAACATTAGAAAAAGAAGGACATTTGCTCAATCTAGTAAAAAATACCTTCAAAAAAGAGTCTATAGCTCATATTTGGATGATGCAGGACCAGTCAGGATTTTCTTTTGTGGTAGATAGGGTTGCTATGAGTCAGAACTGACCATACAGCACCTAACAAAAATAACCAACCTATCACTTTATGTCTAAGATCGAGAAAGTGGAAAATATCTCTCTTCATCACTTTTATTCACAAGTTCCTAGCTATAGCAGTAAGGCAAAAATAGACGTAGTATAACAATAAGTAATAATAATAGCCATACATATCAGAAAGAAAGAAGCAAAACTGTCTATATCTGCAAATTTAAATTATTGTCTGAGACTACTACCCTAAGATATATTTCTAATTTGGAATTTTTAACACAGTAATAGACTAGCCTATAAAATAAACAATGACACCTGTGAGGAATGTGTGCCTTACAACAATCAACCATGTGCAACAAAAGAGGAACGTTTGCCCAAACAGAAAGATGAGAAGACTGGGCTGGGCAGGGAAACTGCATGAATGGAAATGAAGAGCTTAGGGTGGAAATGGGGAGAGTGCTGACACATTGTAGGGATTGCAACCAACACTGTGGAACAATTTGTGTGTGGATTATGGAATGGAAAACTGATTTGCTGTGTAAACTTTCATTTAAAGTACAGTAAAATATTCAAAAGCAAGAGAAAAAAATAAATGATTATTTACACAGAAAATCCTGTAAGATCTACAGAATAACTACTAGTAGGAATAACTAAATTTAATGAAATTGCAGGATAAAAAGTTAATATATGGAAATCAAGGTTTTCCTATTGGAAGCAATGATCAAGATAAAATTTAGAAAATAATTTCATTTACACTAGTATTAACATAAAATTTTTAGGAATAAATAGTTGAAAAAACTGCACAAGACTTACCTGTTCAAAAGCATAAAACATTGCTGAGATTAATTAAAGAAGACTTAACTGGAGATATAATACACATACGGATGGAAAGTACCAATAATAATTCTCTCAGTATTTATGTAGATGTTAACTTCCCCCTAAATCAACCTATGCATTCCAGCACAATCCCAATAATATATCTGAGATGCTGTTTTGTGGAAACTGAAAAGCTAATTCTAAAATTCACATAAAAATACAAAAGACCTAGTAGATTTAAAGCAATCTTAAAAAAAGAACAAATTTGGGAGACTTAAATGCTATCTAACTTTAAGATGTACTGTAAACTACAAAAGTCTAAACAATGTTTCAATGATTGGAGAGCCCAGAAAAGTCTCAGACCTAGTAAGTCATTAGAAATTGCACAAAGATGCCAAAACATTGAATGAGAAAAAAGAATACCTGGTAACAAATAGTCCTGGACCACCTGGACATATATATTAAAAAACCAGCAAAAAACCTTAAATCTTACCTCACACTAGGCACAAATTCAAAAGTGATAATATCCCTATAGGCAAAAGCTAAAACCATAAAATTTTGGAGACAAGAATAGGATGTAATCTTCATAGCCAAGCCAAGTGGCTCAGACAAAATACCTTAAAGTACTAGCAAATAACAGCAACAACAAAATGAAAATGATAAATTATGTTTTACAAATATTTTTAAAATTCTCATTAAAAGACATTGTTAAGAAAATTAATAGGCGAATCACAGTTTGGGAAAAATATCTACAAAATGTATACATGACAAAAGACTGTATCAGATACACAACTAAAAACAACAACAAAATACTACTCTATAATAGACAAAAACCCAATTAAAATGGGTAAAAGATTAGAATACACATCACAACAGAAGATATGTGAGTGGCAACAACACATATGTGCTCAGAAACAGTGGTCATCAAGGAAATGAAAGTCAACACCAGTATGAGATACCATGAGACACTTATCAGAATGACTAAAATTGAAGACCAACAACACCAAAAGTTGACAAAGCTTTAGAGCAACTGAAACTCTCATATATTGTTGACAAGAATATAATTTGTTATAACTACTTTGAGAAAACGCATCAAATTATTATAAAGCAAAACATACGTCCCTTGAAACTTAGCAAATTTATTACTAGATACTAACCACCCCTAAGAAATGAACTATGAGTCAGAGTCAACTCAACAGTACTGGGGTTTTGGTGTTCTGAAGAAGTGAAATCATATGTTCAAACAGAGTTTTGTACAGAATTCATAGCATCTTTATTCATAACAGAAAAAAATCTGGACATAACCTGAGCATCCATTAACAGAAAAGTGTACAAAGAGTGATTTAGTCATAATACAACAGAACGTTATTCAGAAATAAAAATGGAACAAAAGAAATATCTAGAATGGGCAAATGTAAGAGACAGAAGTTTATCAGTGGTTACCAGGTATCTTAGACTAAGTTCTTTGAAGAAGCAAAACCAGTAAAATGTAAAAATATACATGGAAATTGGTTCATACTAAGCGTGCAGTCATCAAGGCAGAAACATCCAAAGTCCCACATCTGGATACAAGCCTCAGGAAGCTGCAGAAACTGGTAAACTGAAGTTCAGCAGGTCAGAGAGCAGAGTTCCCAATTGCAGTCTGTGAAGGTCAACAAATCACAAGAAGGCAGGCAACATTGCACGGTTTCTCCTGATTCACATAGTTCCAGTGGCTAGTGAACCTATGATAGGCATGTCAGGGAACATGACTCTTACTTGCAGGCTATGAAGATCAATGAATCAAGATTGACAAGTAAACTACTAGCTCAACTCCTAAGAACTAGATGTCAGAAAACAAGAGAGCAGCACCTGCTGGATCCACAAAAAGTCAAAACAGGCAAGGAGATCAGAAAGGAAGTGGGTGGCAGAAGGCAGAGAGATGACTCATAGGAACCCTATATGAGAGAATAGAATCTTACTATAGGGTTTTCTAGGCTTTACAGAAACAGATCCTAGGTCTTTTTCTTCTGCAGGGAGTCACCGGTGGGTTCCGGCCCCTGACTGCTTAACCATCACACCAGTAGGGACCTTTATTTTCTGTAGAAACCCTGGTGATGTAGTGGTTCAGTGCTACAGCTGCTAAGAAGATCAGAAGTTTGAATCCACCAGCTACTCCTTGGAAACTACATGGAAATTCTACTCTGTCCTGTAAGGTCGCTACAAACCAGAACTGGCTCAACACCAAAGCATTTTTTAACCACAATAAAAAGAGGTAACCAAATTATGATACACAGGGCAAACACAAATGAATATGAAAGACCATGCTAGAATAATATTGTAGTAACTGGTAGCATAGTGGTTAAGCCTGAACAAGGTTGGTGTTTTGAACCCAACAGCCACTCCACAAGATAAAGATATGGCAGTCTGCTTCTATAAAGATTTACAGCCTATGACAAAGTCAAGATGGTAGACTAAACACACATCTCCCTAAATCCTTCTGGAAATCAAGACCTGAGCTGATAATTAAATGGAGCATTCTGGATATGTAGTTAGCCCTAAGGACACAGCATAGGGCTGTTAGTTTGGACATCATACCACTGAACGGAAAACCTCCTCTCTTTTGCTGACTCTGCGCTTCATGAGAGCTGTTTTTTTTCCCTCTGTCTTAGCCAGCAGGAGGAGGTGGGACTTGACTAGCAGCTAACCTCAGATGTACTGCTAGTGGGATCATCAGGAAAAATTGCCATATTTTGAGACCCCAGCTTTAACTCTGTGCATCTCAGCACCTTTGGCCTCTCTTTCTGCATAGCTTGTATGGAGGCAGGCACCAAGTTTGTGCAAGATGCCATCTTGTTATATTGGGAGGCAGATACACACATACAGAAGCCCCAACTGGACCTAGTTCTTAGGCTGGGAGGCAGCACCTGCCAGGAGGAGAGCAATTTTCTGGCAGAAAAGCAGTATTTTACACAGCGTCACAGGCCCCTGCAGTTGGGACCTGGCAACAGAGTCTGTGGACTCTGTGCATCTCAGTACCTTTAGCATCTATTTCTACCTCAGACATAGAGTAGCTTGGACTCAGCCAGCGGCGAACTTATGTGGGACACCATCTTGTTCCAGTGGGAGGCAGAAATACCCTTACAGAGGCCTCAGATGGCCCTAATTCCTGGGCTGGGAGGCTGGAGCAGACTGCTTTTCCAGCAGAAAAGCAGGATTCTACAGTGTCACTTACAGCTGGGGACTGACAGCATAGGCCAACAAGGCAGTAGCCTCTCTGTTTTTTGAGCTACTTTATAACATCTGGGATTCGATATAGAGGTGCTTACTTTCTCAGCTTGGAAGAAGGACCTATACACCTAAAAGTCTGAGTGACTTTGGAAGTTGTCAGATACCTTTACCTTTCATTTGAAGACAGTCTAGAAAAACAGCTGTGGTCCATCCTCACAGCATCTCTCCTAGCCTCTATTGACTCACATGTTGCACAAAAAGCAACAAATCTTGGAGAAAACAGTAAGCAAGAAATCACCAATGGCTTTCGAAAGCCCCCAAAAGAAAGCACCACAAAAACTTACCAGATGAAGAAACCTTTGTGAAACTACTAAAAGGTGAATACAAAAGGATTATGTATAGAACCCTCCTAGACCTTATACAAAGTGCAGCAGAGCAAAATGAAAAATTAAGCAAACTCTTCGAACTGATGGAACACCAGTACTCTGAAATCCGACAGATCAAGAACAAAATCAAAGACATAGAAGCTTCAATTCAAAGCCAAGAAAACAGAATGGAACAAATGGAAAAAACAAAAACATTTTCTTACTTGGAAGACAGAGCTACTGACTCCCGCTTCTATGAGGAGAAATCAGAAAAAAGAAACAAGGAAAATGAAGAAGCATTAAGAAGCATGTGGGACTCTATTAAGAGGAACAATCTGTGATTAATTGGAGTTCTTGAACAGGGCAAGACACCTGAGAACACAGAGAGTATTGTGGCTGAGCTGCTGACAGAAAACTTCCCAGAAATTATGAAAGAAGAGAATATAGATATCCAGGATATGTATCGAACTAGACTCAATATAGATCTCAAAAGAAAGACTCCAAGACATATTATAATGAAGCTTAACAAAAGGAAACATAAGCAGAAACTCTTAAAGGCAGCAAGACTCAAAGCAAAGCTAGCATTCAGCAGGAAATCTTGTAGGATTTCATCAGATTTCTCAGCAAAACAATGCTAGCATGGAGACAGTGGCATGATGCAGTTAAAGCCTTGAAGGAGAAGAACTTCCAACCAAGAATTATATATCCTGCAAAACTATCTTTCAAATATAAAAATGAAATGAAGACATTCACAAACAGAAGCTCAAGAGACTTTGTAAAAACCAAACCAAAACTACAAGAAATACTGAAAGAATCTCTTGGTTTAGAAGAACAAAACCACTAACTTTATATTTTAGAAGCAAACACAGGACACAACACCCAGAATCTTAATCAGTTAGGGAAGGCTCCAAATTCAATCAAAGCTATAATAGTGAAAGAAATAATCCAGTGATCATATGATAAACTATGATGTTCTCATATTAAAAAGAGGGATGTACTGAAGTTGTTATACTCTTTCCAGATGGAGAGGAAATTTATAAGAATGGTAGTAATTAAAATTGGGTTTATACGTAGTTTGTTAAGTGGGATCATAGAGGCAGCCATAAAGCACAATGAAGATCTAACATTTCAAATCAAGAAACATAATACAGGAGTGACAACAACCACAACACAAACCCTGAAAAAGGTGAAAAATCAACTCACAAAGAAGAATGTCCTAGAACAGACAAATAAGAGCAACAGAGAAAATATCAACACAAAAAGAAACATATCACAATGACAGCACTGAACACATACGTATCAATAATTACATTGAATGTGAATGGAGTGAATACTCCAGTAAAGAGTCGTCAAGTGACTTCTTTGATCAAACGACATGACCCATCTATATGTTGCCTACAAGAAAGTCACCTTAAACTTAAATATAGGAACAAACTGAAAATTAAGAATGGAAAAATATATATCAAGCTGACGATACATGAAGAAGAGCAGGTGTGGCACTTCAAATCTCAGATAAAATAGACTTGAATGTAAAATCCACCACTTTGGACAAGGATGGGCACTATTTATTGCTGGAAGTTTCAATATGCAAGCAGCACTTAACAATCTTAAATATGTATACACCTAATATTAGAGAACCTAAATACATCAAAGAAACACTGGCTATTCTCAAAAATTAGATAGATCACTCCACAGTAACAGTGGGAGACTTCAACTTTCCACGCTCAGTATTGGATGGACCTTCTAGAAAAAAGCTCAGTAAAGACACAGAATACCTTATTGTCACAATTAACCAACTAGATCTTGTCGACATATAGAGACTATTCTACCCAGCAGCAGACAACCACACCTTCTTCTCCAGTGCACATGGAACATTCTGCAGAATAGAGCATGTCTCAGAACATAAAGCAATTCTCAACAAAATCCATACAACTGAATTAATGCAAAGCATAGTCTCCAATCATAAAGCCATAAAAGTTGAAATCAATAGCAGAGAAAACATAGCAAGTGGAACTCACGGAAACTGAAGATCTTATTCAAAAAACCATGGGTTATAGAAGAAATCAGGGATGAAACATAGAAATTCACGAATTCCAGTGAGAATGAAAACACTTCCTAGCAGAACTTATGGGATACAGACAAAACAGAGCTCAGAGGTCACTTTATCTCCATAAATGCACACATCTGGAAGGAAGAAAGAAACCAAATCAAAGAACTAACCCTACAGCTTGAATAAGAAGAGAGAGAACAACAGAGGAACCCTTCCAAGCATCAGAAGAAAACAGATCATAAAGATTAGAGCAGAACTAAATGAGAGAATAGAAGAACAACTGAGAAAATGGAAAAGATCAAAAGCTGGTTTTTATAAAAAGATGAAGCAAATTGACAAACCACTGGCTAAACTTACTAAAGAAAAACAGGAAAGGAAACAAATAACCCAAATAAGAAATGAGAAGGGAGATGTCACAACAGATCCAACAGGAATAAAAAATATCATAACAGAAAACTATGAAAGACTGTACTCTAACAAATTTGAAAAGCTAGAGGAAATGGACAGATTCCTTGATTCATATCTCCTACCCAAATTATGACAAGGTGAAGCAGAACAACTTAATAAACCAATCACAAAGGAAGAGATTGAAAAAGTCATCGAAATACTACCAATCAAAAAAAGCCCAGGCCCACATGGCTTCACTGCAGAATTCTACCAAACTTTTAGAGAAGAGTTATCTCCAATACTACTGAGACTATCACAGTATAGAAAGGGATGGAATACTCCCAAATTCATTCTATGAAGCCAGCATAACCCTGATGCAAAAGCCAGGGAAAGATCCAACCAAAAAGAACTACAGACCAATATCACTCATGAATCTAGATGCAAAAATCTTCAACAAATTTTTTGCCAACAGAATAGAACAATATATCCAAAAAATAATCCATCACGACCAAGTTGCATTTGTACCAGTTATGCAACACTGGTTCAACATCAGAAAAACAATTAGTGTGATCAACCACACAAATAACACACAAGGCAAGAATCACCTGATTTTGTCTATTAATGCAGAAAAGGATACCATCTCATCCCAGCAAGGGTGGCCATGATCCCCAAAATGCAAAGCAACAAATCCTCAAGAGGCTGTGGGGAGATTGAAACTCTCCTACACTGTTGGTGGGGTTGCAAAATGGTGCAACCTCTTTGGAAAACAATCTGGTCCTTCCTTAACGAGCTGGATATAGACATAGCATTTGACCCAGTAATTTTACTGCTCAGAATATGTCCTAGAGAATCCAGGGCATTCACACCAACTGATACATGTACACGAATATTTATTGCAGCACAATTCACAACAGCAAAAAGATGGAATCAACCCAGATGCCCAACAGAGGAATGGATAGGTAAACTACAGTATATATACTCAATGGAACACTATCAATGATAAAGAACAACAATGATTTTAGGAATCATCTCATAACCTAGTTTCAATTGGAGGACATTATATTAAGAAAAAGTAATCAGCTACAGAAGGACAAATATTGTACGAAAGCCCTATAATAAGAACTTAAAAACAGACTTGTGTATAGAAGAAAAGACTGTTTGATGGCTACAAGAGTAGGGAGGGTCTAGATTAGGTAGTTGATAGAAATTTGGTTGAGTGGAATCTGTGACAGCACACATCAGAAAAAAGATGAATATTAACTGGATTTCAGCATAACATGATTACTCCTCCCACCTTAAGCCAATATTGCAAGAACAAAATAGCTGGGGCGGGGGGCCAGGGACCATGTTCTCAGGGGAAATCGAGGCCAATTGGCACAACTAGCATTTTTCTAAGAGAGTCCTCAGCACCCCACATTGGTGAGTGGCATCTGGGGTCTTAAAAGCTGCCAAGCTGCCATCTGAGGGTACAGCAAATGGTCCCAACTCAGCAGAAATGGATGATCACCAAGGACCAAAATGACATGGGGGATAGAGAACCCAGAGGACAAAGAGACCCACATGAGTGAGTGACTACATCAGCCTGTGACCAGAAGAACCAGATGGTGCCTGGCCACCACCAGTGATAGCCATGATGGAGCTCGGAAAGTTGAGTTTCACTACCAACACAAGAATCAAAAGGGGTACACCCTGAGATCTCCACTAAAAGACTACAACTGGTAGTCCAGGGACTCAGAGTTTCCCTGGGAGCATGGTCCCTGGTCCTGATGCTGCCCCTGTCCATTAATCATAATGGAGGCCAACTCATCGGACACAAATGGATTGGACATGGAGACACAGAGTGACCATATCATGTGTGCACTTTATGGTTTTGTGCATCTGTAGGAAGTCATCCAGCTGACCTCTTACTGGGGGAAGGGAGTGGATGGAGAGGAGTGGATAGGAGACTGTTGGGAGGATAGGGCATGTATGAAGCAGATAGAAAGGGTGTGCTGTCACTGGGCAGGGAGAGCAGTGGGAACTGCATATAGGTGGGCATGCAAGTTTATACTGGAATGTACATTTTCACTCAGTCATAATTAAATATATATATATATATATATATAGACATTTACAGTCCTATGGGGCAGTTCTGCTCAATCCCTTAGACTTAAAAGAGTAGATACTTTATGTCTTTATATGAAGTTATTTGAAAATTGCATAACGAAATTATAGTGGAAAATGTCTGATCAGTGGATTCCTCTGAGTGGAATTTGGGGGTTTCCTGGTAAGAAGAGTGAGAAAATTGTCTGGTATAATGATAATGTCCCATGTCTTCATAGGGATAAGATTACTCAGGTGTATTCAATAATCAAAACTTATGAAATTTGAACTTAAGATTTGTGCATTTAATTGTATGCAAATTTTACACAAAAATAAATAGTTTTGAATGTTGCTAATGATATAAATGTTGAAGTATCTACCAGTGTACTGTTGTCTGCACTAACAAAATGAGAATTAATAATGGATAATGGGTTTATAATAATGAAGAATTAATAATGGTAGAAATAAGAATATGTGATAAAGCAGCTATTAACGATTAAAACTTACATGATGTGTAGATGTTTAATGCCAAATTTCTTCAACTTTAAAGTTTGAATTTTTAAATAAATTGTTGGGAAATTTTATGTTAATATTAGCTGTTGTCAATTACAAATAAATGCTATACTGTTCTCAGAAGATACCATGATTGTGAAAAAAATACACAGTAAGGAACTAAAATAAGCTTTTGTGGGTTGCAAAAATATTCTTCTGATAGAGGACTCAGGTTAGTTTTGTATGCCACACCTTAAATTGTTTGAAGATAGATATTGAAGTATACTAACATATATGAAAAATATATTTCACACTTAAAAAAATTTCTGAAGATTTTCATCCATCATCCAATGTTTGTATTCCCAGTTCCAAACCCATATCTTCCTACAAAAATAAAATTTGCTGAATACTCTGGGGTTCAGTTCTACTCTGGCCCCCAGGGTCGCCATGAGTCGGATCTGACTCAACGGCACTTGGCTTGGCGACTCATGGAAGCAGCAGTCAGGAAACGAAATGACATATGGTATTGGCAAATCTTAAGCAAAAAGGCTTTGTCTTGCATGCTTCAGACATGTAATCAAGAAGGATCAGTCCCTGGAAAAGGACATCATGTTTAGGAAAGTAGAGGATAAGCAGAAAAAGAGGGACTATCAACAAGATGGACTGACAAAGCAGCTGCACCAAAGGCCACAAGCATAAAGATTATGAGGATGGTGCAGGACCAGGCAGGGTTTCATTCTGTTGTACACAGTCACTATGAGTCACAACCAGCCTCATAGCATCTAACAACAACAACCCACATCTTGCTACAATACTGTGCCTGCAATGGTGTTCCTAAATTATCAATAATTTAAATACATAATAAATACTTAATTGACATATTTCATATTAACATTACATATTTCAGGGGCAGAGTCAAGATGGCACACTAAATGCACATCTCACTAAATCCCTCTGGAAACCAAGACCTGAAATGATAATTAAATAGAACCTTCTGGACACCTAGTTAGTCCTGAGATGCAGCATAGGGCTGTTAATTTAGACTTCATACCAATGAACAGAAAATCTCGTCTCTTTCACTGACCCCACTCTCGGCAAGTGTGAGCTTGCACAGATGGAAGGTAGCTCATCATTTTGACTTTTTTTTACTGTTCTGGCCAGTGGGCAGAGCTGGGACTTGGCTAGCTGCTGTTCTTGGATGTACTGCTGGTAGGACCAGCAAGCATATTTGCCAGGTTCTGAGCACCTGGCTTTAGATTCTATACATCTCGGCTCTTCTGGCCTACCTTTCTGCCTCCACCATGTGGTAGCCGTACAGATGAGCTTGTGCAGTACTCCATCTTGATCCACTGGAAAACAAAAAAACACAGGCAGAGGCCCTGGTAGGACTCGCTTCCTAGGCAGGGAGGTGGCGCCAGACAGGGGGAAAATACTTTTCCAGCAGGGAGGTGGTGTTTTGCACAGTGTCACCTGAGGCTGGGGCCCAGAGGTGGAGGTTGTGGACTCTGGGCACTTCGGGACTCTTGGCCTCTCTTTCTGCAGGGAACCTGGTCCCAGCCAGCTGGCCAGCTTGTGCGAGACACCATCTTGTTTCACTGGGAGGTGGGGTCATCCATACGGAAGCCTCAGTTGGACCTAATTCCTGGTCTGAGAGGCAGTGCCTACCCAGAAGAGACTGCTTTTCCCGCAGAAAAGCAGAATTCTACACAGTATTGCCTACAGCTGGGGCCTGACAGCATAGGCCAGCAGAGCAGAAGCCTTTGGGGTTCAATATAGAGGCGCTTACTTTGCCAGCTTGGAAGAGGGACATATACACCTGAAAACCTGACTGACTTTGGAAGTTGTCAAATACTTTTTACTTCTCATTTTAGGACAGCCTGGAGAAACAACTGTGGTCCATATGAGCATCTCTTCCAGCTTCTATTGACTTATGTAAAGCCCCCAAAGCAACAAACTTTGGAGAAGATGGTATCTAGGAAATCACCCATGGCATCAGAAGGCCCCCAGAGGAAACCTCCTCAGAACTTCCCAGACAAAGAAGCTTTCCTGAAACTATCAGAAGGTGAATGCAAATGATTATATAGAGAGCCCTCCTAGATCTTATACAAAATGCAGCAGAGCAAAATGAAAAATTAAACAAGCTGTTCAATCTAATGGAACACCAGTACTCTGAAATCCAACAGATCAAGAACAAAATCAAAGACATAGAAACTTCAATTCAAAGCCAAGAAAACAGAATGGAACAAATGGAAAAAACACTTTCTGATTTGGAAGACAGATTTGCTGACTCCAGCATCTATGAGAAGAAATGAGAAAAAAGAAACAAGAAAAAATAAGAAGCATGTGGGATCCTATTAAGAGGTACAATCTACAATTAATTGGAGTTCCTGAACAGGGCAAGACACCTGAGAAAACAGAGAGTATTGTTGCTGAGCTGCTGACAGAAAATTTCCCAGAAATTATGAAAGAAGAGAATATAGATACCCATATCGAACACCACTCAATATAGATCTCAAAAGAAAGACTCCAAGACATGTTATAATGAAGCTTAACAAAACGAAACATAAGCAGAAACTCTTAAAGGCAGCGAGACTCAGAGCAAATCTAACATTCAGAGGGAAACGCTGTAGGTTTTCATCAGATTTTTCTGCAGAAATGATGCTGGCACAGAGACAGTGGCATGACACTTTCAAAGCCTTGAAGGAGAAAAACTTTCAACCAAGAACTATATATCCTGCAAAACTATCTTTCCAATATGAAAGTGAAATGAAGACATTCACAGATAAACAGAAACTCAGAGACTTTGGAAAAACCAAACCGAAGCTACAAGAAATGCTGAAGAAAGCTCTTGGCTTGGAAGAACAAAACTGCTAACTTTATATTTTAGAAGGACACGATATCCAGAATCCTACTCAGTAAGGGAAGCCTCCAAACACAATCAAAGATATAATAATGAAAGAAGCAATCTAGTGATCATATCATGAAAAGTATAATATCATCATATTAAAAAGATGGATGTACTACAGTTGTTATAGTCCTTCCAGATGGAGAGGAAGTTGACAAGACTGGAATAAAAGGAAAGGGAAACAAGAAGAGAGCTGGGAGCCTCACAGCATCAAGAAGGCAGCACCAGGAATAGAGAGCATCCTTCATACCTGAGTTTCCTGTGCCAAGATGCTCCCGTACCAAAGACTGATGCAACACAAGGACTTTCTTCCAGAAGCAACAGAAGGAAAGTCTTTCTCTGGAGCAGGCATGTGGACTTGTAACCTACTGGACTGTATAAGAATAAACTTTTTGTTGTTAAAAATAAATAAATAACATAACATAACATATTTCAGCTCAATCTTGATGTAGAAGTTTCCTTGTGGATGTTTTTGAAATGTTCATCATTCTGTAATTTCATGCTATTTTGGTACTTCATGGTAAAAAATAAAAAAAAAAAAAACTTTGAATTGTTGTAGATACTCAGTGTGGAATTCCCTAGATATAGATTCTCAGCAGAATATTTAGGCAATTTAATAGATCTAGTCTCAGATGCTCGTACAGGAAAATCTCATTTTACTCAAAAGGTCACATGCCTTCATTTTCAAAGTACATAGGACTATTGAATGTGAACTTATTTGTATGATGTAAAAAAACTGGCTTGGCTAAAAAAACTAAAACATTTTGGGTGCAAATGAAATCCAATAGATGGCAGTGAAATACAGAGAATTCACTGATTCTTGAAACATTATGTAATTTCTCTGTGGTAAACTGCCAGTCTATTGCCAATTAAAAGCTCACATAAATTGTAGAATTTCTTGAGGCTCACACTACATTTTTAAAATACTGTGAGGTCTTGTATAAAAAATTCCAAATGTATTGTGTCCATGAAAATATTGTGGCTTTGTGGGATTAAGCACTTGTTTGAGATTACATAAGCAAGTTTGTGACAAATCCCAGTGTAGAAATTACATGATTCAGAGAACAGAAAAGAGAGACAGAGTCAAGATGGTGGACTAAGCCCACGTCTCCTTATATCCCTCTGGAAACCAAGACCTGAATTGATAATCAAACAGAGCCTTCTGGTCACCTAATCAGCCCCAGGACAGGGCACAGGGATGTTATTTTGGACTTCATTCTACTGAGCGAAAAACTTCCTCTCTGTCTCTGACTCCCGCTCCTGGCTAGCCCTGGCTCTCATGGACGGAAGGTAAATGCACCATTTTGACTTTTTTTTTTCCTCTGTCTTGGCTGGCGGGCGGAGCTGGGTCTTGCCTAGCAGCTGGACTCAGATGCGCTGCTGGGGGGATAGGCAGGAGAAATTCCCATATTTTGAGAGCCAGGCTTGGGACTCTGTTAATCTAGCAACTCTGAGCCTGTTGTTTTATATCTGCCTCAGCAGCATTTGTACAGGGTTTCGCAGTCAGTGTGTGGGACGCCATGTTGGGTATGGAGATTCTAGCGGGACCTCATTCTTAGCCTGGGAGCCAGCGCCTGCAAACAGGACAGTGCTTCTCCGACAGAAAAACAGTAATTTACCTAGAGCCACCTGCTTTGGGGGTCCTGCAGCAGAAGCAGAGGAATCACTACCTCTCGCCACCTTTAGCCCTTCTGTCTGCTGCCTCTGTGGAGGACGCCATTTTGGATACAGTGGCCGCAGCTGGACCTAATTCTTAGCTTGGGAGCCAGAGCCTGCCCACAGGAGAGCGCTTTTCTATAAGAAAAGCAGTACTCAATGCAGTGTCCTCTAAGGCTAGGCCCTGTCAGCAGAGGACAACAGGGCAGTAACATCTCTGTATTCTGAACTAGTTTGTATCATCTGTGGTTAGATATAGTGGTGTTTACTTTGCCAGTTGAGAAGAGGGACCTCTACACCTGAAAACCTAACTGACTTGTGAAGCGGTCAGATATCTTTTGCTTTACATTTTAACACAGCCTAGAGAGACATTTGCAATCCATCCTCACAGTACCTCTTCCAGCCTCTACATACTCACATGGGTCGCAAAAAGCAACAGACACTTGTGGCATACAAGAAATCACCCATGGCTTCAGAAGGCTCCCAAACAAAGCAACCAAGGAGTTTTCCAGATGAAGAAACCTTTATGAAAGCATCAGAAAGTGAAGACGAAACAATTATATACAGAGCCCATCTAGACCTCATACAAAATGCAGGAGAACAAGATGAAAAATTAAGTAAGATGTTCGATCTGATGGAACACCAGTACTCTGAAATCCAACAGATCAAGAACAAAATCAAAGACATAGAAACTTCCATGCAAAGCCAAGAAAACAGAATGGAACAAATAGAAAAAAGAATTTCTGACTTCGAAGACAGAGCTACTGAGGCCAGCATCTTTGAGCATAAATCAGAAAAAACAAACAAGAAAATTGAAGAAACATTAAGAAGCATGCGGGACTCTATCAAGAGGAACAACCTTCGATTAATTGGAGTCCCTGAACAGGGTGAGACATGTGAGAACACAGAAAGTATTGTTGCTGAGCTGCTGACAGAAAACTTCCCAGAAATCATGAAGGAAGAGAATACAGACATCTCAGATGCATATTGTACACCACCCAATATAGATCTCAAAAGAAAGACTCCAAGACATATTATAATCAAGCTCAACAAAATGAAACATAAGCAGCAAATCTTAAAGGCAGCAAGACTCAAAGCAAAGCTAACATTCAGAGGGAAACCCTGTAGGCTCTCTTCAGATTTCTCAGCAGAAACTATGCTGGCACAGAGACAGTGGCATGAGACATTCAAAGCCTTGAAGGAGCAGAACTTCCAATCAAGAATTATATATCCTCTAAAACTATCTTTCAAATATGAAAATGAAATTAAGGCATTCCCAGATAAACAGAAACTCAGAGACTCTGTAAAAACCAAACCAAAACTACAAGAAATATTGAAAGAAGTTCTTGGCTCTGGCTTAGAAGAACAAAACCACTAACTGTATATTTTAGAACAACTTTACTACTCAAAACTCTACTCAGTTAGGGAAGGCTCCAAAGCCAATCACAGCTTTGATAAGGAAAGAAGCAATCCAGTGATCATCATGAAAACTATGGTGCCATCATATTAAAAAGAGGGATGTGCTACAGGTGTTATAGACCTTCCAGATGGAGAGGAAGATGACAAGACTGGTAGTAATTAAAATTGGGTTTATATATAGTTTATTAAGAGGGATTATAGGGGTAGCTGTAAAGCACAACAAAGATGTATCATATCACTTCAAGAAATGTAACACAGGAGTCTCAACAACCACAAAACCAGCTCTGAAAAAGGTGAAAAATGAACTCACAAAAAAGAACATCCTGGAACAGACTAATAAGAACAACAGAGAAAACATCAACATAAAAATAAACACATCACAAAGGCAGCACTGAGCACATACCTATCAATAATTACATTGAATGTGAATGGACTGAATGCTCCAGTAAAGAGACATCGAGTGACATCTTGGATCAAAAGACATGACCCATCCATATGTTGTCTACAAGAAACTCACTTGAGACCTAAAGATAGGAACAGACTGAAAATTAAAGGTTGGAAGAATATATATCAAGCTAACAATGAACTAAGAAGAGCAGGGGTGGTAATTCTAATGTCAGACAAAATCAATTTTAATGTCAAATCCACCACCGTGGACAAAGATGGACACTATTTATTGCTATATTAAATACTTAAGCATCTATATACCAGAGCATTTAAATATGTCGAAGAAACACTCACTCAAAAGACAGTTAGACGACTCCACCATAATAGTGGGAGACTTCATTGCTCCACTCTCAATACTAGACAGATCATCTAGAAAAAAACTCAGTAAAGATACAGAAGACCTCACTGCCACAATTAACCAACTAAACTTCATTGATACATACACAACTTTCCACCCATCAGCAGACAACTACACCTTCTTCTCCAGTGCACATGGAACATTCTCCAGAATTGACCACGTGATAGGCCATAATGCAATGCTCAACAAAATCCATACCATTGAATTGCTGCAAAGCATCCTCTCAGATCATAAAGCCATCAAAGTTGAAATCAATAGCAGAAAAAACAGAGATAGAAAGTGGAACTCTTGGAAACTGAACAACACCTTGCTCAAAAAAACATGAGTTATAGAGGAAATCAAGGATGAATTAAAGAAATTCATGGATTCTGATGAGAATGAAAACACTTCCTACCAGAACCTATGGGATACAGCCAAAGCAGTGCTCAGAGGTCTGTTTATCTCCATAAACGCACACATCCGGAAGGAAGAAAGAAACCAAATCAGGGAAATAACCCTCCAGCTTGAACAAGTAGAAAGAGAACAACAGAGGAACCCCTCAGGCACCAGAAGAAACAAGATCATAAAGATTAGAGCAGAGCTAAATGAATTAGAGAATAGAAAAACAATTGAAAAAATTGAAAAGACCAAAAGCTGGTTTTTTTGAAAAGATCGACAAAATTGACAAACCACTGGCTAAACTTACTAGAGAAAAGCAGGAAAGGAAACAAATAACCCAAATTAGAAATGAGGGGGGGGGTTGTCACCACAGATGCAACAGAAATAAAAAATATCATAACAGAATACTATGACAGACTGTACACTAACACATTTGAAAACCTAGGCGAAATGGACCAATTCCTTGACTCATACCACTTACTCAAATTATCACAACGTGAAGCAGAACAACTTAATAAGTCCATTACAAAGGAAGAGATTGAAAAAGTCATCAAAACACTGCCAACCAAAAAAAGTCTGGGCCCAGATGACTTCACTGAAGAATTCTACCATGCATTTAGAGAAGAGTTATCTTCAATACTACTCAAACTATTTCACAGTATAGAAAGGGATGGAGTACTCCCAAACTCATTCTATGAAGCCAGCATAACACTGATACCCAAGCCAGGGAAAGACCAACAAAGAAAGAGAACTACAGACTGATATCACTCATGAATCTAGATGCAAAAATCTTCAACAAAATTCTTGCCAATAGAATACAACAACATATCAAGAAAATAATCCATCATGACCAAGTGGGATTCATACCAGGAATGCAAGGCTGGTTCAACATCAGAAAAACAAGTAATGTGATTAACCACCTAAATAATACAAAAGACAAGGATCACCTGATATTGTCCATTGATGCAGAAAAGGCATTTGATAAAGTCCAACACCCATTCATGCTAAAAACTCTTAGCAAAATGGGCATAGATGGTAAATTCTTCAACACAATAAGGGCGATTTATACAAAGCCAATTGCCCACGTCATCCTGAATGGAGAGAGATTGAAAGACTTTCCCTTGAGATCAGGAACTAGACAAGGATGCCCACTCTCACCTCTTCTATTCAACATTGTGATAGAAGTTTTAGCCAGAGCAATTAGACAAGACCAAGAAATAAAAGGCACCTGCATTGGCAAAGAGGAAGTTAAAATCTCCCTGTTTGCAGATGATATGATTGTATATGCAGAGAGGAATCTATACATAACCTACTCAAACTGATAGAAGAGTTCAGCAAAGTCTCAGGATACAAGATAAACATAAGTAAATCAGTAGAATTCCTTTATACCAACAACGAGACTGTTAAGGAAGAAATCATCAAATCAATACCATTTACGATAGCCCCTAAGAAGATAAGGTACCTAGAAATTAATCTAACCAGAGAAATAACAGACCTTTACAAAGAGAACTACAAGCCCTTACTACAAGAAACTAAGAGAGACTTAGATAAATGGAAAAACCTACCCTGCTCATGGATAGGAAGACTTAACATTGTGAAAATGTCTATTTTACCCAAAGCAATCTATTTATATAATGCAATCCCAATACAAGTTCCAGTGACATTTTTTAATGAGGTGGAGAAACAAATCACCAATTTTGTTTGGAAAGGGAAAAAGCCCTAGTTAAGCAAGATACTACTAAAAAAGAAGAACACACTGCGAGGCCTCTCATTACCTGACTTTAGAACATATTACACTGCCACAGAGGTCAAAACAGCCTGGTACTGGTATAAGAACAGAGAGATCGATCAGTGGAACAGAACTGAGACCCCAGAGATGACACCATCTACCTATGAACAGTTGATATTCCACAAAGGGCCTAAGATATTAAACTGGGGTAAAAACAGTATCTTCAACAAATGGTGCTGGCAAAATTGGATATCCATCTGCAAGAAACTGAAACAAGATCCATATCTTACACCTTATACAAAAACCAACTCCAACTGGATAAAAGACCTAAATATCAAACCTAAAATGAAAACGCTCATCCAAGAAAAGGTAGGACAACAACGGAAGTTTTAATACACAATATGGACAGACTCCAAAATCTGTCAAACAAACCATAATCATCTGAAGAGAAAATAGCTAAATGGAATCTATTAAGAATTAAACACTTTTGCTCATCTGAAGCCCTTATTAATAGAATTAAAAGAACACCTACAGAATGGGAAAAAATATTTGGAAACTCTATGTCAGACCGATGCCTGATTTCCATAGTCTATAAGATACTACAAAATATCAACAAGAAGAAGATAAACCATCCAATTAAGCGATGGACAAAGGAGATGGACAGACATTTCACTAAAGAAGAGATCCAGGCAGCCAAAAAACACAAGCGGACATGTTCACGATCTTTAGTTATTAAAGAAATTCAAATCAAGACGACAATGAGATACCATCTCACCCCAACAAGATTGGCCATGATCCAGAAAACACAAAACAACAAATGCTGGAGAGGCTGTGGAGAACCCTTCGACAGTGTTGGTGGGGTTGCAAAATTGTCCAGCCTCTTTGGAAGGCAATCTGGTGCTTCCTTAAAAAAATGGATATTGATATATCATTTGACCCAGTAATTCTACTACTTGGAATATATCCTACAGATTCAAGGCCTTTCACACCAACGGACACATGCACCCGAATGTTTATCACAGCACAGTCCACGATAGCAAAAAGATGGAATCAACCCAGATGCCCAACAACAGAAGAATGGATGGGTAAACTATTGTATATATACTCAATGGAGCACTACGCAATGATAAAGAACAACGATGACTTCAGGAAACATCTCATGACCTGGTTTCAACTGGAAGATATTATGTTGAATAAAAGTAGTCAGTAACAAAAGGACAAATATTGTATGAGACCTCTACGATAAGATCTCGAAAACAGACTTGTGTATAGAAGAAGACTCTTTGACAGCTGCAAGGGAGGGGAGGGAGGGAAGGAGGGGTGGAGGGTTTAGATTAGATAGTTGCTAGATATCTGGTTGGGTGAAATAGGTGATAGCACACATTAGAAACAAGAACAACATTAAGTGGACTTAAACATAACTTGAGTACCCCTTCCATCTTAACCCAATATTGCGAGGATAGAGTAGCTGGGGCAGGGGGCAGGGGACCATGCTCTTAGGTGAAAGCGAGGCCAACTGGCACAACTAGGGTTTTGCTAAGAGGGCTCTCTGCACCCCACATTGGTGAGTGGTGTCTGGGGTCTTAAAAGGTGCCAAGCTGCCATCCGAGGGCACAGCAAACGGTCCCAACTCAGCAGGAATGGATGCTCACTGAGGACTAAAATGACATCGGGGAAAGACAACCCAGAAGACAAAGAAACCCACATTAGTGGGTGCCTACATCGACTTGGGACCGGAAGAACTGGATAGTGCCTGGCCACCACCAGTGATAGCCGCGATGGAGCTCACTAAGTTGAGTCTCACTGGCTACACAAGAATAAAAAGGGGTACACCCTGAGATCCCTACTAAACGACCTCAATTGATGTCCAGTGGTTTTGGGGTTCCCCTGGGAGTATGGCCCCTCGCCCTGATGCTGCCCTTGGCCATAAATCATAACAAAGGTCCCCGCTTCGGACAGGAATGGATTGGATTTGGCGATGCAGTGACCATATATTGGATTCACTTTATGGTTCTATACATCTATAGGATGTCATCCTGCTGACCTCTGGCTGGAGGAAAGAGAGTGGGTGGAGAGGAGGGAAAAAAGAGACTGCTGGGAGAACGAGACATGTATGGAGCAGAGAGGACCAGTGTGCTGTCACCGGACAGGGAGAGCAGTGGAAGCTGCATATAGGTGGGTATGTAAATTTATACAGGAATGTACATTTTCACTCAGTTATATTAAATAAAAAATAAAAAAAAAAGAAATTACATGATTCAAAAGGATTGTGTAAATTCAAAGACTACCTCACAGCTGGATGTTTCTGGAAAGATTGAGGCTGTATTTACCTAAGAGGAATGAGGAATAATCCATGAAGGAATAGAAAAGAGGTACAAGATAAATCTGGGGATGAGCAGAGTTTAAGTCATGAAGATCCATCTAGGCCATATTAATCATTAGCAATTTCATTTTAAGGGCAGAGTACAACTCATTTCTTACTGTTGTAATTAGCTGAGGAATCAAGATATATATACATATATATTCCTCCCTCCTACAGAACTCCCCAAATGCTGATTTAATTTTTTCTTGGAAGAAACTCGTTGTCATCAAACTGACTTCAACTAAAAGTAATCTTACAGGACAGACACTGTCCAAGGAGTTGCTGGTGGATTTGAACTGCTGACTTTTTGATTAGCAGACAAACTCCTAACCACTGTACCATCAGGGCTCCTGTTCTCAACCGCGATTATACATTGAAATCATTTTGTCGCAGCTTTATGAAATGCCGATTCTCAGACACCTTTCAGAAAAATTAAACTAGTATCACTGGCTGTAACCGGGGGATGAGATATTTGTTTTTAAGAAATTCCTCAGATGATTGTAACAGTGAAAGTTTCAGCTGTTCCTGTCCCTTTCCCTTTCTCAGCTATTCCCCCAAATATTTATGTTACATGATTTCTATGAAAAATTCATTTATTCATTTGAGGAATATATATTGAGTGCTGACTGTTTTTCAAGCACTATCTGGGCAATAGATATGATAGGAGTTCCTATAGTCAGGGAGTATCCAACAAAGATGGAAGGAATCCACAGAGTCATTATACTAGAATGAATTGGTCAATGTTCAGCCACTTGAAGAGGCAGTGTAGGATCAGGAACCCACGGTATTGAAGGAAGAAGTCAAAGCTGCACTGAAGGCACTGGCAAAAAACAAAGCACCGGGAATTGATGGAATATCAACTGAGATGTTTTAACAAACAGTGCAGTGCTGGAAGTGCTCACTTGTCTATGGCAAGAAATTTGGAGGACAGCTACCTGGCCTACTGACTCAGAGAGATCTACATTTACGCCCATTCCAAAGAAAAGTGATCCAACCAAATGTGGAAATCATCGAACAATATCATTAATATCACACACAAGCAAAATTATGCTTAAGGTCATTCAAAAATATTTGTAGCAGTACATCAACAGGGAACTGCCAGAAATTCAAGCTGGATTCAGAAGAGGATGTGGAACCAGAGATATCGTTACTGATTTCAGATGGATCTTGGCTGCAAGCAGAGAATACCAGAAAGATGTTACCAGTGTTTCATTGACTATGCAAAGATATTTACTATGGATCCTAACAAATTGTAGCTAACACTGTGTAAAATGGGAATTCCGGAACACTTACCTGTGCTCTTAAGGAATCTGTACATGGATCAAGAGACAGTCGTGTGAACAGAACAAGGGGACACTGCATGGTTTAAAGTCAGGAAAGGTGTACGTCAGAGTTTTATCCTTTCATCATACCATTTCAATCTGTATGCTGAGAAAATAATCCTGGAAGCTGGATTGTACAAAGAAGAATAAGACACCAGGATTGGAGGACAACTAATTAAAAACCTGCATTATGCAGAAGATACCACTTTACCTGGCAGAAGTGAAGAAGACTTGAAACACTTATGAGGATCAAGACAACAGCCTTGAGTATGGACTGCACCTCAACACCAAGAAAACAAAAATCTTCACAACTAGACAAGTAAGCAACATCTTGATAAATAGAGAAAAGATTGAGGTTGTCAGGGATTTCTTTTCACTTGGGTCCACAATCGGTGCCCATGAAGGCAGCAGTAAAGAAATCAAAAGGCACAGTGCATTGGGAAAATCTGCTGCAAAGGATCTCTTTAAAGTGTTGAAAAGAAAAGATGTCACCTTAAAGAAGAAAGAATGCCTGACCCAAGCAGTGGTTTTCCCAGTTGCATCACATTCATGCAAAAGGTAGACAGTGAACAAAGACGACAGGAGAAGAACGGTGGTGTTGGAAAAGAATGTTGAATGTACCTTGGATCACCAAAAGGACAAACAAACCTATTCTGGAAGAAGTACAACCAGAGTGCTCCTTAGAGGAAAGATGACAAAACTGTGCCTTACGTAATCTGGACATGTTGTCAGGAGGAATCAGTCCCTGGAGGAGGACATCATATTTGGTAGAGTGGAGAGTCAGTGCAGAAGAGGAAGGTCCTTTACAAGATGGATTGACACAGTGGTTGTGACAATGGGCTTAAGTATAGAAATGATTGTGGATTTGATGCACGACTGGGCAGTGTTTCATTCTGTTTTTCATAGAATTGCTATGAGTCAGAACTGACTCAATGGCACCTAACAGCAACAGTAACATAGTTCTGATGATGGAGAAAGAACAGTCAACAGTATAGTCACATAATTTATTGGACGGCAACAAATGCTGTGAAGAAAAAGAAAGCAGATATAAAGGAAAGGGGGATTAGAAGGTGCTATTTTTTAAAGAATGTTGAGGTAAGATCAGCAGAGAAAGTGACATGTGAACAGAGGCCCGGAGGATAGAGGGTAGGATATAGGAAGATATCTGGGGAAGCATATGTTGCAGAAGGAAGAGCCAGCACAAAGTACTTGAAGAAGAGCCTGCTTTCAGATGTTAAAGGCCATCAAGGAAGCCAGCGTGGTACAAGGAACGTGCATGACGGACAGTAATTAGAAGATACTGCCAGAAACTGTTGAAAAAGGAGGTAGCCTTGCTGCTGCTGAAACTTCAAGACACGGGTTATCCCTTCTCCATTAGCTATACATCTTAGACTTTATTAATTTGGTTGTGAAAGTGCTGGGTGCAACAGAAGTTGACATTAGATTCTGTTTCCCTGAAGAACACAAAAATGGTATCTAAATATTCCAGTTCGGAAGAATTGCCTGAATGTGAAAACTCAGGCTCATTTTGAATGATCATTTTCTGCTATTGGTTTAAAGAAACAGTAAAATCTGCTTTATTAAAAAGAGTAAAACACATGTAAGCTCAGGTGGTCTTTGAGAGACTGTGATGAAGACGACATTTTTTAGTTCTGGTAACAATCCCATTCTGGTTTTATTTCCCAGATGCTCAGAAGAAAAAAACTTACAAAAGAGCAAAATTAATCTATCCCAAAGACAAAAGGAATGATATGTTTACAGTGTCGAGCTATCTTACAGACTGAACACCAAAGAGAAAAATGAGCAAAAGGAATAAGCCAACAATTCACAAAATATAAAATACAACAAAAGTGAGAAATTTTTATATGAAATAGTAGATGATTTTCTAAATGGCATTAAATGCAACACTTTTGAAATCACACAAACTAGAATTTGAATGTCAGCTCTAATGCATATTAGTTTTTTGTCCTTGGACAGGCTACTGCAGCATTTTAATTCTTAAAGTCTTCCCTTATATAGTAGTGATAAAAGCACTGGTAGTGTACAGGTTAAGAGCTCAGCTACTAACTGAAACGTCAGTGGTTCCAACCCACCAGTCCCTCCAAGAGAGAAAGACTTAATAGGCTGCCTCCATAGAGATTTATAGTCCTGGAAACCCAATGGGGAAGTTTTATTGTTTCCTACAGGGTGGCTATGAGTCAGAGTCAACTCAAGGTAATATTTTTGTTGTTGTCATTTTGTTTTTTGATATAGAGTTGATAATAGTATCCATCCTTTTAGATGGTTAACAGATTTGATATGTATAAAAGTTTAGCATAGTTTCTTCCTGTTCTTGTAAGTAGTTGTCACTATAATGAGATGAGGCAGATTGGATTTTTTAACCTCTCAGGTGTTTCCATTTCTTCCATACTTCTCAGTCCCCAATTTCATGACCTTATTTCAACTTATCATCTCCCCCAAAATGCCAGGTTAGAACCTTTCTAGTCCAATATTCACGTTGAGTCAGAACCAAAACGAAATCCACTGCCATCAAGTCGCTTCCAATTCATAGAGACCCTATAGGACATAGTAGAACTGCTCCATAGTATTTCCAAAGATTACCTGGCAGATTTGAACTGCTGACCTTTTGGTTAGCAGACATAGCACTTAACCACCATGCCGTGTTAATTTCACCCAGTGGTGACTGTTGAGAGCCTCTACTGAGAGGCAGAAAGAGAGAGAGAGAGAAAGAGAGGAGGATTTATGTATAGCGTTCTTCTGGATGAAACTGAGTATGACGGCTTTCAGCTTCCTCAGCAACCTGAGCGTTTGTACAGACCTACAGCACGTAAGGAGTCAAGGTGCTGGTGGATGTCCCTGAATTCCTGGAAGACTCAACAGGAATCAATAAGTTGCCAAATTATCGTCTAGAGAGTGAAAAACAATATGAACTTCTTTAGAAATCTTTTAAGTATTGCAGAGGAAGGACTGGTTCTTAGTGGTGGTAATCTACCTTACTACTGAGTTAATATTTGGGATACCCTCATTGCAAGAAAAAAAAAAACCAAACCCATTGCTGTCTAGTGAATTTGGAGTCACAGAGATCCTACGGGATAAAGTAGAACTGTCCCAAATGTTTTCCTAGGAGCAGCTAGTGGATTTGAATGGTTGACCTTTAGGTTAGCCAGTCGAGCTCTTAATCACTGTGCCAACAGGGCTCCAAGATTCGGGGTAAGGTGAAATAATTTTTTTTTTAATCAAAAAGTGAGACTAATTACTATAAATGAATCTGCAGATCTACCCTCATGGGTGGAAACCTGATGGTACTGCGGAACATTTAGGTTGACTTTGTGTAGTGACTTGGTTTTAGAGCCACACAGATCTGAATCCTGATCAGACACTTTCTAGTTGCGTGATCTTAACCCCAGTTTCATCTTTAAAATAGAGATTACTCAGTTACCTAGGCAAAAGGCAGGTGAATCTTGGCAAAGAACAGTTTTTGTCTCCTTAACGAGGCTGTTAGTACAATTTAGTTGCTGTTTCAAGTGATTTTTCATTGCTGGATCAAATCAACACATTTCCCTGGCACGTGATAGGAAGCTCTTTATCTGGCAAACGGTTAATTCTCTACTTGGGTGGTAAAAACTAGCAGAAGCTATTTGCTTTCAGCTCTAAAAACTAGAAACATAACTTCCTTGTCATATCCTGACATGATGGCACTTGACTTTTGGTTGTCCTATCCTGAAAACCCTAGTAGCATACTGGTTAAGTTCTAGGGCTCCTAACCAAAAGGTGAGCAGTTCCAATCTACTTGGTGCTCCTTGGAAACTTGATGGGGTGATTCTACTCAGTCCTATTGGTTGCTATGAGTTGAAATCAACTCAATAACAATGGGTTTGGTTCGGTAATTTGGGGTTTTGTCCTACCTTGTGCAATGACCAAGCTGTTGGCTGATAACCAAAAGATTGGTGACTTGAATTCGCCAGCCATGCTGTGGGGGAATGTGGAAGTCTGCTTTCTGTAAAGAACACAGCCTTGAAAACTCTATAGGGCAGTTAGTTCTACTCGGTCCTGTAGGGTCACTATGAGTAGGAATTCAGCTTCACAACAATTGTTTTAGGTAATATTTTATTGAGTTTTTGTGAAAAGTTGCACAATGCATTAGACTTCCATTTAACAACTTTTGTACATACTGTTGGAAACCCTCGTGATGTAGTGGCTAAGCGCTACATCTGCTAACCCACAGGTTGCCAGTTCAAATTCTTCGGGAGCTCCTTGGAAACTCTATAGAGCAGTTCTACTCTGCTCTACAGGGTTGCTATGAGTTAGAATCAGCTCAATGGCTCCAGGTTTGGTTGTTTTTGTATACATAACGTTCAGTGGCATTGGTTACATTTTCTACATTGCATCAATATTCTCACTATTTCCGTTCACTTTTTTTCTGTTTTCACTAATCTAGTTTCCCAGCCCCTCCTTATAGTTTCATCTTTGAGTAATGGTATGTGATGACCATTTTGTCTCATGTTATTGATTATTTGAAGGAGCATAGTACTCATAGGTAATACTGTTTATTTTATAAGCCAATCAATTATTTGGTTGAAAGATGATCTTCAGGAGTCATCTCTTTTTCATTTTAATCTGGTCTTATCTTGGGAATATGTAAACCTTCCAGCCCACTATTACTATTTTGTATGTAGAAACTTTAATCACGTTTCCATTTTACCAGATGTTGTGCTGCTTCACTGTGATATCAATGATGCTATGCTGATTGGCCGTCCTGGTGGCTAAGTGGTTAAGCACTCAGTTACAACCAAGAGGTCAGTGTTTTGAATCCACAAACTTCTCCATGAAACTAAGATGTGGCAGTCATTTCCATAAAGATTACAGCATTAGGAACCCTATAGGACAGTTATGTAATGCAGCTATAGTTTGGAATCTACTTTTCCAAGTTGGAATCCAGTGGGGCAGAGTTTTGAGTTCCCATTTGGATGAAGAACCATAAAGGAACAATAGTTCTAGATATCTTGGTAAAACATGTGTACACATATGCGTCTAAGAAAATAAACTGAAAATTTCAAAAAAAAAAAAAGATTCCATAGGTTTGCAAAAGGAAATGTCTGAGGGTCCAGTGTCTGGGGCATAAGCTTTCCAAATGAAGGACACATTGCTGTGTCTGTTTCCTTCTACCGCTGATAAAGAGACATTAAGCCTAGTTGTCTTCTTCAGATTTGGGTGACAACAAGTACCACATTTAGGTAAGCAAACTCACTTTCTGAATAATGCTAAGCAAACTCACTTTCTGAATAATGCTAATGACCACAAGTTGTTGAGTGGAGTTTAGGAGAACAGAAGGCTTTGCCTCTGGCCTCAGCTTCAGACCTGCTACTCTATCATTTGTCACATATGATGCACCAGCTATGACAGGACTTGATGTATCTGAGACAGATAGGAATGCCCCATGGAGGCTTTAACAGATGAATTACACAACAGATTTTAGAATTAAGAAGACAAGTTATGCTATCCTCTTAAGATAAGTATTCTTCAGTGGAACAGTGTTTGGCTTATTGTGTCTGGTACCCTTATAGAGAGTGAATGGTTTAATATATACATAATAGACATACTATACACACACACACAATTGTATATACACACACAGTACATATTGAATGCACAGTGACCATTTGGATGCATCTTTATTGTTCCCAGATTCAGTGACAAGTGTTAAAAGAAAATCAGCTTGCTCCAGGCAGGACTGCTAATGTAATGGACCTTATAGGAATATAGGTTCGGGTCGTTCTACCAGGTAAGGTAGCATGACAACAAGACAGCATGTTTGCTGAAGATGAAACGAATATGGAATGAGTAGTGGGAGAAGATGGCAACAGTCATGAGACCAGTCACAGAAATGAGGACAATAGTAGTTACAATTACTTCTTTATTAATTTGATAAGAATATATTTTACAAATTACATAGTACTGATTTTTAAAAATTGTATTTCCCCCTCCCATTTCTATGGTCATGGTAATATTTAAAAAAATGATTTTGGCTTCAGACCCCGTTCAGTGTCCTCTTTAATGACATGTCTTTCTAGTTTTTAGGTGTTCTAGCAAGGAATTCAGTCGTTTTGTACTTAAGCTTTAAAAATTGTAATTCATAAACATTTAAACCCATGGCTGTTGAGTCAGTTCCAAGTCATAGCAACCCTATGGGACAGAGTAGAACTGTCCCATTGAGTTTTGAAGGAGCACTGGATAGATTCAAACTGAGGACCTTTTGGTTAGCAGGAGTAGCACTTAACGACTACAACATCAGCATTTCCTATAAGCAAATAAATAGAAAAAAACACCATACCACCAGCATTTCCTTAAGTATTTTACCTCTCAGCAACACATATAGTTCCTTCATTTTAAATATAAAACTTATTAAATGCACATATGTACTGTTGTTCAAATTGTCAGAAAGTTTTATAAGTGTCTTAATTTCCTAGTGCTACTGTAACACTAGGTGGATGGCTATAAAGAACAGAAATTTATTCTCTCCCAGTTCAGGAGGCCAGAAATCTGAATTCAGGGCCATGGCTAGAGGGGAAGTCTTTGTCTTTTGGTTCTGGGGGAAGATCCTTTTCTGTCAGCTGGTGTAGCTCCAGTATCCCTAGATTCCTTGGTGATCTTCAGGTGACATCTGTCTTCTACAGTCAGTGCTTGTTCTTTTTATAATTCAGAAGTGATTAGGTTTGGGATGACATCCTACACTGATATGTCCTCATTAACATAAAACAGACAATCCTATTCTCAGGTGAGATTAAATCCACAGGTTTAGGGGTTACGATGCCAACACAAATTTTGAGGAGATGAAATTCAACCCATAAGAATAAGTCATATAAAACAAATAGCACCCTGCTCTAATCTTCTCGGCCATAATCCTCTCTCCCATAGTGCAAAAACTTTTGTCTTTTTTCCTTTCTATTTCTCGTTCTCTATTTTTTCCTCTGTTATTTAGCTTTACACTTCTATGGTGTGCCTCTAATAATATTTCATACCACCTGACACATGTCCCCTTCTCCTATCTTCCTAATCTAATAATACATTTTTATTACGTTAAGTTTCAATGTCTTTTGACATTGTATTGTTTGAAGCTGAGCTTATAACGTAACAGGATAACATATCCTTTCTTACAAACATCTTTGTTTTCCCTTGACTAACCATTATCTTGCTTTTGTTTGCTTTGCTTTCCATGTAGTATCACTAATTCATGCTGTCAGATTCAGACAGAAGTCTAAATTACTTTTTGATATGGTCAAATAAAACTAGTTTTCCTTCTCTCAGGAAACCAGAACCATGTTGTGATTTTCCTGGGGGCTAGATCCTTTGTTTTTCTAAGACTTTTCCTACACTAAAAGCACAAAATTTATATTTTACTGAAGATGAATAATCCAGGTTCTGTTCATTACTTTGTATTCATTACTATTTTTTTTTATTTTTTTATTTCTGATTTTAAAACAAATTAAACTGAAAACATATTTGTGAGTGCCTAAATGTGTCACATGCCCTAGGCACTGTGCCTAGTGTGTGGAATAGATAAAGAGCCCCTCTGGAAACAGCTGTAACTCCCAGAGCCCTCGTTTCTCTTACTACAATTTAGAATCTTATTAAATAGACTGACAGATCTCCTTTTCGCCAACCTGATAATTCTGTTTGTTTCTTTCATATACTGACTTCCCTGCTGTTCACAAATTTCTCTATTTTCTTGTACTATTCTCTTGTTTTGGTGGAGTAAATCTTTCAAAAGTTTCCTGACATAGGATGTCTGAGAGGTAAATTTAAAGCTGTGTGTCAAACAAATGCTTCAGTCTACCTTCATCACTGATTGTTTGCCTGGGTATAGAACTACATGCTGCAAATAATTGACCTCTAGAATTTTCTTTAACTACACAAGCAGTATATGTTTATTTTAAAGAATTCTGGACACAGTAACATAAATGAAAACAAGAAGGGAACAGTAACCTGAAAGCCACACCCTAAGTTAGCCACCAATTTTCTGGATCCTATAATTCACTTGGGAACCGTGGTGGTGTAGTGGTTAACTGCTATGTCTGCTAATCAAAATGTTGACAGCTCAAATTCACCAGGCGCTCCTTGAAAACTCTGGGGCAGTTCTACTCTGTCCTACAGGGTTGCTATGAGTTGAAATTGACTCAATGGCAATAAGTTTGGTTTTTGGTTTTTTGAGAACTGACTCAATAGCAATGGTTTGATTGGGGGGGTTTTAGTGGAGAAAGAGGGCCAGGGGTCCCACTTTTTGGTATGTAGATGTTTCCTTGTTCCTGAGTTTTTAGTACAGCCTTGTAACCTGCAGGGTGACTGCATCTTTAATTTCAGATATTTTATCAATTGAAATCTCCAGAGAGCAAACCAACAGTCTTTTGACAGTAGAGAAGGGTTGTAGAGTTTCACCCATCCTGTATTCAGATAGCCAATTAATATTCATTTAAAAAAAAAATCTTACAATTATCACCACCAAGTGAAAAAAAAAAAAAACCTGTTGCCCTTGAGTCAATTCTGATGCATAGTAACCCTATAAGACAGGGTAGGACTGCCCCCTGCCCTCTCCTCCCACCCCTGTGTGCCCCCCCCATCCCATAGCATTTCTGAGGAATCCCTGGTAGATTTCAACTGACAATCTTTTGGTTAACAGCTGTAGCACTTAGTCATTGTGCCACCAGGGTTTCTCACAGTATACCTAAATCCTCCACTTCAGGTCTTTGCCAACTTACTTAGCTTCTACCATTGCTGTCTTAGAGTCTGGTTTCCTCACGTTTGCTAAAAAATTCCTGCTTATATGTCTGTATTCTTTTTCCAAAATAGTATCACCGCTGTTTCCTGGCCACTTCTATTTATCCTTTTGATTCAGTCTTTTAAATCCACTTCATCACTGTTGCTTTAGTGGAGTTAAATGTCTGTTTTATTTTTTTTTTAATTTTTTCATTGTGATTAAGTGACAGTTTACAATCCAAGTCAGTTTTGTATATGTGCCTCTCTGCAACTTCATCCGCCCCTCCTTGTCCTGTGACAGCACACTCATTTTTACTCTTTACTTCAAGTATCCATTCAGCTAACACTTGTCCCCCCTTTCTACTGTCTCCTCTCCCCTGTAGAAAGAAACCAGTAGGACAGCCACACACATGTATGAAATCATAAAGAACATATACCACGTGCTCACTCTCTGTCTGCAAGTCCAGTCCATTCTTTGTCTGAAGTGTTGGCTTCAGTCTATGTTCATTTACTGATATTTAGTGGCAATTATCTTGCAAAATTCCTATACACACTTTAATGTGCTATTTAAAGTTAACTTGGTTTTGTAGAAACCAAAGAGCAAAGCATCTGAGCATCTGTGTATATGAGTTTGTGTCTATGCTGAAGATTGAAAAGAGACATTTAGTGAAAGAATTCAGACTATTTGAGGCTTAATTTTATGCCATTACTGTATTTAGCTAATCATGATAAAATGTAACAGAAAATATAATTCCAAAAGCTATAAGACTTTATATTCAATTTTATTATATTTTACACCTAGCAACATTTTTTTTTTAATTGGGCTTCGATGAAAGTGTACAATCAATTTGAATTTACAAGGCCACCTATCTGCAGCTCCCTCTGCTCTCCTTCTCTGGTGACAGCACACTCCTCCTTTCCATTCTATACATGTCATATCCTCTTAACAACCTCCTGTCCCTTCCTCTCCACTACCTCTCTGCTCTCTTGTAGTAAGACGCCAGTAGGAGGACAGCATCTTATAGATGCAGAGAACCATAAAGTGCACACACAATATGGTCACTGTGTGTCCCCAAGTCCAATCACTCCTGTTCCAAGAGTTGACCTCAGTAATGATTTATGATCAGGAGCAGCAACAGGTCTAGGGGACATGCTCCCAGGGGAACTCCCAGGCCTTTGGATCATCCATTGCAGTCTTTCAGTGGGGTTCTTAGTGTGCACTCCTTTTTTCTCTTGTTGCCACTGGGACTCAACATTGTGAGCCCCATCATGGCTGTCATTGGTGGTGGTCGGGCACCATCAGGTTCTTCTGGTCACATGATATAGACGTGATATAGTTATTCATTCATGTGTGTCTTTCTGTTTTTTGGGTCCTTTTACCCTCTTGTTGTCCTTGGTGATCATCTATTCCAGCTGAGTTGGGACCATTTGGTGTACCTCAGATGGCAGCTTGCTAGCTTTTAAGACCCCAGATGCCAGTCACCAATGTGGGTGCAGAATACTGTCTTAGCAATAAGCCAGTTATGCCAGTTGGCCTCAGTGTCCCCTGAGAACATAGTCCCTAGACCCCTGCTCCTGGTACTCTATCCTTGAAACTTAGCAACACTTTTAACCCCCACTGATCTAGAAGTTTGTCATACTGTGGGGGATTGCATGTTGCTGTGATGCTGGAAGCTATGCCACTGGTATTCAGATACCAGTCATCCATAGTGTACAGGTTTCAGTGGAGCTTCCAGACTAAGACAGAGTAGGAAGAAGAACCTGGCAGTCTGCTGCTGAAAAGAATCAAGTCAATGAAAACATTACATATACCAGAAGAACAATGTCAGATATAGCACCATAAAATGAACCACCCAGTTTGGAAGGTACTCGGAAGGTGACTGAGGAAAAGCTGCCTCCTCAAAATAGAGTCGACCTTAATGATGTGGATGGGATAAAGCCTTCAGGATCTTTTTTAGCTGATGTAGCATGACTCAAAATGAGAAGAAACAGCTGTAAACAACCATTAAACTGAAACATGAAACATATGAAGTAGGAATCTAGGAAAACTGGAAATTGTCAAAAATGAAATGGAATATATAAACATCGATATCCTAGGCATCAGTGAGCTGAAATGGACTGGTACTGGCCATTTTGAATTGGAAAATGATATGGTCTACATTCTGGGAATGCAAATTTGAAGAAAAATAGTGTTGCATTCATCATCAGAAAGAACATTTTAAGATCTATCCTGAAGTACAATACTGACAGTGATAGGATAATATCCATACATCTACAAGGAAAGCCAGTTAACACAATCATTATTCAAATTTATGCACCACTTGGAAAAAGAATACAGATTTCCACCAGTTTCTCCAGTCCAAAATTGATCAAATGTGCAATCAGGATGCACTGATAATTACAGGTGATTAGAATGTAAGAGTTGGAAACAAAGACAAAGGGTTTGTAGTTGAAAAGTATGACCTCAGTGGTAGGAATGATGCTGGTGATCACCTGATGGAATTTTGCAAGACCAATGACTTCTTCATTGCAAATATCTTTTTTCACCAACATAAGTAGCTACTATATACCTCACCAGACAGAATACACAGGAATCAAACTGACTGTTTCTGTGGAAAGAGATGATGGAAAAGCTCAATATCAGCAGTAGAACAAGACTGGATGCTGACTGCACAGACCATGAATTGCTCACACACAAACTCAAATTGAAATTGAAGAAAATAAGAACAAGCCTACGAGAGCCACAGTATGATCCTAAGTATATACCACTTGAGTTTAGAGACCATCTCAAGAGCAGATTTGATGCGTTGAACACTAACAGCCAAAGACCAGACAAGTTGTGGAATGACATCAAAGACCTCATCCATGAAGAAAGCAAGAAGTCATTGAAAAGACAGGAGAGAAATAAAAGACCAAATTGGATGTCAGAAAAGATTCTGAAACTTGTTCTTAAACATTGATCAGCTAAAGCCCAAAGTAAGGAATGAAAAAGTTAAAGGGTGGCTCAAGAAGACAAAGTATTATAATGATAAGTGCAAACAGCTGGAAAGAGAAAACCAAAAGGTAAAAACACGTTCTGCATTTCTCAAGAAAAAATAACTGAAACAAAAATTCAAGCCTCCAACAGTGAAGGATTCTACGAGAAAAATATAAAACAACTTGGAATGCATCAAAAGAAGATGAAAGGAATACACCGTCATTATCCCAGAAAGAACTGGTTGACAACCAACCATTTGAAGAGGTAGCCTATGACCAGGAACCCATGGTACTGAAGAAAAAAGTCAAAGCTGCATTGAAGGCAGTGGCAAAAAACAAGACTCCAGGAATCAATGTAATATAAACTGAGACGGTTCGACAAACGGATGCAACACTGAAAGTGCTTACTTACCTACACCGAGAAATGTGGAATACAGCTACCTGACCTACGGAAAAGATCCATGTTTATGCTTATCCCCAAGAAAGATGATCCAACTGAATGTAGAAATTATTGAGCAATATTATTGATATCATATGTAAGTAAAATTCTGCTCAAGATCATTCAAAAGTGACTGCAACTGTATATTGACAGGGAGTTTCCAGAAATTCAAGCCAGATTCAAAAGAGGATGTGGAGCTAGGGATATCATTGCTGATGTCAGATGTATTTGACCAAAAGTAAGGAATACTAGAAAGACGTTTTCATGTGTGTCATTGACTACACAAGTGGATTTGACTGTGTGGATTGTAAGAAATTATGAATAACTTTGTAGAGAAGAGGAATTCAGTAACACTTAATAGTGCTCATTAGGAATCTATATATGTACCAAGAGGCAATAGTGTGAACTGAACAAAGGGACACTGCATGGTTTAAAATCAGGAAAGGTGTTTCAGGTGGGTACCTACTCTTTCACCATATCTATTCAATCTGTGTGCCTAACAATAATCTGAGAAGCTGGACTATATGAAGAAGAACAAGGCATCGGGACTGGAGGGACAACTCATTAACAATCATCATATGCATATGACACCACCTTACTTGCTGGAAGTGGAAAGGATTTGGAACACTTACTGGTGAAGATTAAAGAACACAGCTTCAGTATGGATTGCACCTCAAAACTAAGAAAACAAAAATCTTCACAACTGTACCAGTAAGCAACATCTTGATAAATGGAGAAAGGATTAAGATTGTCAAGGATTTCATTTTACTTGTTCCACAATCAACACCCATGGAAACAGTAGCCAAGAAATCAAAAGATGCATTGCTTTGGGAAAGTCTGCGGCAAAGGACCTCTTTAAAGTATTGAAAAGTAAAGATGTCACCTTGAAGACTAAAGTGTGCCTGACCCAAGTCGTGATATTTTCAACTGCATCATATGATTGCATACGAAAGCTCGATAATGGATAACACAGACACAAGAATTGATGTCTTTGAGTTGTTGTGTTGAAGAAGAGTATTTAACACACAGTGGACTGCCAAAAGAACAACAATTCTGCTCTAAAATGAGGACAACCAGATTGCTCCTTGGAAGCAAAGGTACAGAGATTGCATCTCACATACTTTGGATATGTTGTCAGAAGGGATTAACCCTTGGAGAAAGACATCATGCTTGGTAGAGTGGAGGGTCAGCAAAAAAGAGAAAGTCCCTCAACAAGATGGAGTGACACAGTGGCTGCAACAATGGGCTTACGTATAAAAAGAATTGTGGGCACGGCACAGGACTGGGCGGTGTTTTGTTCTGTTCTGCATAGCATTGTTGTGAGCTGGAACTGACTCAACAGCACCTAACAATGACAATGTGTTTAAACATCATTTTTAAAAAGCTTTTTAAAAGAAAGAAAATACTTTTTAAAAGATCAAAAAACTCAAGAAATACTTCAGGAAAAAAAATTATATATCTGTATAATAGACATAAAGTCTTTAAATCAAACCGAACTAAACTAAATTGCCATCAAGTCAATTTCAATTTACGTCAACCCTATAAGACAAAGTAGAACTGCCCCTTAGGGTTTCCAAGGCTGAAATCTTTACAGAAAAAGATTAAAATACCTGTACAGAAGCAGACTGCCATATCTTTCTCCTATGGAGTGACTGGTGGGTTCAAACTCCCAACCTTTTCGTTAAAGCTAAGTACTTTAACCACCATGCCACTAGCACTTCTTGTAAGGTCCCTAAGTGGAGCAAAAGGTTTGCACTTACTTGAATGTTAACTTTAAGGCTGGTGTTTCAAATCCACCTAGTGGTTCTTCAAAAGAAAGTCCTAGCTCTCTGCTGCCATTAAGATTACAGACTTGAAATCCCCTGGAGCAGTTCAAGTCTGTAACACTGGGTTGCCGTGAGTTGGAGTCTGCTCAATGTCAACTGACAACAGGAAAATATACTAGAAAGAAATATATTTAAAAAAAGTTATTTTCTTTAGATGTGCAGTAATGAGTGGCTCTTCTCTTTTTACAGTTCTTTGCATTATTCAACTTTTCTGGGGAGAAAAGAAAGGATAACAGGTATCAAGCAAGTTTTAAAAGCCTAGCAGAACAATTTACATTAGTTCTCAAGACTTTAAAATAATCCTCAGTCTTGCTCTTCAGAACCAGGGTGTTGCCCACACTCTTGATTCTGAGTGGAGGCCCCTCGAACCAGGGTTTCACCTCTGCCTTCTAGGCCCACTGGGTCAACATCTCTGCTTCTTCAGCTTTGGGGGCCCTATTCCCCTAGTTTGTCTGATGTCAACCCTACTTATTTCAGCTCCTGCAAGCCCCATTTTCCAGACCTTTGGTCATGACATCCCTACCGCATCAACTTCGGGCAGCAAATCTGGCCCCATTTCCCTGTTGCTCACTATTGCAACCTCACACTGCAGAACCAAGATGGTGAAGATCTGACTCTTTGAAACCTTTGAGAACCAGCAGGCCATGGTTCCACACTTTGAGAGCCCAGAGGCTGTGACCCTACCTTTTCAGTTTCAGATCCATTTCCACATTTTAGATATCTCTCAGAGCAGTACCCTTTTTCAGTGCAGGGACCTCAGGCCACCAAGAAAGAAGCACCAGCAATGGAATGTGTCCTTTGGGATAGAATTCGTTGGTCTGAGAAACCTCTAGCCCAGAAGACTGATGACAAAGCCCTTGCCCTACAGCCTACAGGAAAAGAAAGCCTTCTCCTATAGCTGGCATCCTGAATTCAGACTCCTAGCCTCCTAGACAGTGAGAGAATAAATTTCCATTTGTTGAAGCCACCCACTTGTGGCATTTATAGTAGATATTATAGTGGATCTAAGTAAATAAGTTTTAACTCAGGGCACTAGCTATAAGAGAAAGCTCTCTCTGATAGCTGCTAGGGAGGCTCATTTTGTCTTTCAGCTTCTTTAATACCATCATTCCTCTGTTCCTTGGCAATTCTCACATGTGGTTCTGTCTTTGCCAGCTTGTGTTCCATTTTGTATCTCATCTCAGCTCTTTTTATCACTCAGAAGTGACTAGGTTTAGGATACACTTTGCACTAGATTTGGTCACATTACCATAAAAGAGAAAACTCCCCAAAAGAATTATATATACATGTATTAAAAAAATCAAATCCATTGCTGTTGAATCAATTTCAACTCATAGTGACCCTATAGGACAGAGTAGAATTGTCCCAGAGGGTTTTCAAGGAGTTGCAGGTGGAGTCTAACTGCTGACCTCTTGATTAGCTGCTAAACACTTAACCACTGCATCACAATGACTCCAGCTACAGAGTTATGCAAAAACCAAATCCACTGCCTCCGGATCAAGTCCAATTCACAGCAATTCTACAGGGCAGAGTAGCAC